>CM055128.1:276464908-277064908 GCA_029206835.1 Rana muscosa
ATATATGTATTCTGGCATTTCTAATTTAGAAGGCTGAAGATGTTCAGGATAAAGAGATTATTCCTCTTGGTCCAGGCAGAGACGAGTTAGAGAATTCACAGTCCAAAAATCTATTCCCAGGATGTGAACAGTAGGGATTGCTGGACAGTGTTTTCTGCCCAGGAGATGAACCGATTTACTTCTTCCAAGGCTGCCTGACTCCTGAAACCCCCCCCTGATGATTGATATAGGCCACTACTTTGGCACTGTCCTCATTGGGCGTTCCTGAAAAAGGGAGGTCCAGTGATGCAGAATACATTTTTCTGATCTGAGATTGGGTGCTTACTCATGAGCTATGAGTAAGCACCCGACTTTGGTGTGAAACATGTTAGCTTGTATATGTAGTTCACCTTTGTATCCGGTATTTAAATAAAGAAATTGCACAGGAGTGCGGTCATCCAGCCTTCTTTTTTTCTAAGCACCTATTTGCATACAGGGCTCGCAACCTCCACATAGGAAAGAGGCTTTTGGAGCTGCAGGGTAAGAAGAACAGCCTTAGAGTGATGTACATGTACATATATGTTGATAGGGAGCTTTGCTTTCTTGACTGACCAGGATCCATGACTTGTGAGAGACTGGAACACTCCTCCCCAGTCTATGAGGCTGGCATCTGTCGTTATGACCTTCCATGAGTGTTGGCAATGGCAGTCCACCAAGCTAGGCAGTTTGTTGTTTGACTGCATAGGAGCATAGGGGAGCCAAGAGATGGAGTGTGTTTGTTCCATGCCAACATCATTTTATGTTTGGGAGGCCTTGAGTGGAACTGAGTAAGAGGAAGAGCCTTCAAATGAGGCCACCATGTCTTTTTGATTTTAAAGTGGCATAGTACTCTGGTTTAATAAAAAAACATTCTCTAGGTACAGAAAAAGAGAGCATATCTTCAATGGAAAGCATATTGCATGAAACCAAAGCATCATGTACAGCATATGAGAGTAAGAAATCTTCTGCGGCCCCCTCCAATACTACCTCTGGGTCTTCTTCAAAGTTTTTCATGTTTACCCCCTTCTAAAGGAGGTGGTTCCACTTCCGGATCAGGTAGGTAGAGGTGGAGAATAAGCCTTCTGCTTTTGAGCTCTTGACAGGAATTGCTGTATTAAGGCTGTTAGTTGTCTGACATAGTTGCTGAGAAATCTGCCTTGGTAAGATAAGTTGCTGGTTCTGTGTGTAGTGACCTCACCCCTCTCACCCCTTCTTCTTCTCGGCTTGTTATCTTGTCTAGGGGGGAGTATGGGAGGAGGGATGAGATACACCACGGCCCATGTCCTCTTTTGGATAGCGGTGAAGGCCAGAACCTATTCTACCATCAGGTCGTGTGTATAACCCAGAGCCAAGTCTCTTCTGTAAATGACCCCCTCTGCTCCCAGTAACTGGAGTTCCACACCACTGAAAAGGTCCAACTCGTATTTATTCTCCAACAGCAATAAATCATCACTTAGCACAGACAGGTTGTGACCAAAGAACAGTTCAGTATAGGTGGGGAGTAGGTTGAGGCACAATACTTAGGTAGAACCATCCATTGTGATGTCACCAACGGTTATGGCGCACAGTCGCTGCCACCGACTGTGTAGAACAGAAAGTGAATAACCTTCGCTAAACGCAGCCCCTATCAGAGGGAAGCACATCCGTCCAAGAGAGTTACCAGAGGCCCCGCCGTCACCAGCAATGCTGCACCGGACTGTTCGGAGGGGTTACGCTCCCTGGCCTCCTCACCTCAGACTCGGGCACCCAAGGCTTTAGAGCCCCCTCGGATTCCTCCACCCTTGCGGGACCCAGTCGAAGGTACCGGGCCCCAGGCCTTCTCAATAGTACCTCACCACAGGCTAAAGGTGCCTGGGATGGACTCCATCTCCCGCTCCGGCCAGGTCAAGGGCACCTGGGCCCGGAACTCCAGAACGCCGGCACCCAGGCTGAAGGTGCCTAGGTGCGACTCTGACCTCCGACTCTGAACCCCATGTTCAGGGCGTCCGCCCCCTTTTATCCCCTCTCCCTTTGCGTCACAGCAGGTTCCCCGCCCCGCTGTACAAGCGCCGGAAAAGGACAAAAAGGGATGCAGTCTTGCGGTGAGGGTTCAACTCCGGCCCAGGGCAACAACGCCACCTGCAGGCCGCAGGGAACCTCACACCACCAGAGTCCTCCAAGAACCAATAATAAAGGTCCCAGATTCCCCAACAATCAGTGCATTGGGTCATACTACCACCCTTGCACTCCCCCTAAATGTTAACCCCCGCTACACGTGCCTGAGCTAGAATTGGATGCAGAGACTGGTATTAAAATAGAGACCTGCTCCGGGCAACTGAAGCAACATCACTCTGAGCTGTTTTAGTGTTTTGCGGCCCATGTCAAAGAGAATGTTCGCCTGAGCTTTTGCTGCGCTTCCCTTGTGTTTCTCCACTGTTCCCCACTGGGAACTTGCTGCATAGGTTGTGGGAATGGGGTAAAGTGTGTCCAGAAAAGGATACACAACAACCCAGGTGTGACAGTCCTGTGGCAAAGTCCTCCTGGCAAATAGGCCGAAGGAATTGCCTCAGTGTCAGGACCCGGGCCTGAACCTGCAATCTCTCCTGTGTCTGACAGTGTTTCTTCTTGCTGAGCTACCTGAGATGCTGGACAGCTTCTTGCTTGATTCCTTAGACAACTTTGCCTTGTGTCTTGTTTATCTTGAACCTTGAACCCTTTGCTCCTTCAATTAATGTCCTATTTAAGCCATGCCTTTGCACTTCCTGTTTGTCAGATTATTATACTCTCTCCAGCCAATATCTCGCTCATGTCGCTCCTGCTGCTACCCATATTTTTGCTATCACTCGTTGCCCTAACTTTTGACTTTCTCAACTATGCTTCCACTTGATCCCAACCTGCAACCATGTGTGACTGACCATTGGCTTGTTTACTGACTACAGTACAAACAAATGGCCACTGCCCCAACTGGCCTTTGCAGCAAGGAGCACATGGAAGGGCAACACGTGTCAAACAAAACCAAAGAAAATTACCAGCTCAACTTATCGACCAGTATGCAACCAACCAAATTATCCTGTCTAACAGTATGCGTTAAAAACAGGGGTTTCGTTTGCACATATTTGCAAATACATGCGTAAGCTGCAGAGCCACTTCACGGCACCCCAGTATTATCTGCAATCCTAGCTCTAAATTTGGAGAGCCTCCACAGTGGAAGAACATACATTATAATGGATAGGCAGAGAGCAGGTGAGCCTGGGGGAGCCTACCCCTCCTTAAGTGCACAGGGGCACACTGGACACCCAGCATTTGGCACAATGGCAGCGAAGGTGTCCAGTGCGTCCCCTCGCTGGTATTCCAAAAGTACAAACAAATGGTCACTGCCCCCACCTATAACTGGTCTTTGCAGCAAAGAGCATATGGAAGGGCGACGCATGTCAAACAAAACCAAAGAAATTCCCAGCTCCTTACCTACCAGTCTGCAACAAACCAAATGATCCTGTCTAACAGTATGTGAGCCTTGCTGCAAAGGCCAGTTATAGGTGGGGCAGTGCATTTACTTTGGAGAAAAAGAGGGTATTGTATTTTATGAACCTCCTGATTGAGGAAGTCTTAGCATGGGCCTGCCCTTATGTAGAACAAGACAGCGCAATTCTGAATCATTTTGAGACTTTTGTGACTGGGATGAAATAAGACTTTGGTAATCTAAAAGATTTAAAAGGCAAACAAAGGCATGCCAAAACAGGCATTACTGCATGCATAACTGTGATAATGCCCTGAGACAGCATCCTGCTCCTCCCACTACCTCTTCCCTTCACTATGAAAAATTGTACAGCAGGCTGAGCCACTGACAACATTTCATTTTTAAAGTGTATCTAAATCCAAGAACAAAAATGTTGAATATTACAGCAAACTATCCTTTGATGTGGTGGATGCATTTGTCCTCTTTTTTTTTTTTCCCCTGGTGATCCCTCCAGTCACACACCTTCTGTCTTAGGGGACAATAATCGCAGATCATACTGTATTTATGAAGGAACAGAGTTGTGACCCTAGAACAGAACGACGGAACACCTCCCCCCTCTTCTCTTCACTTCTCTTCTCCATCATATAGTTGGAGATGATTCGTTTTTTTTTCTCACAGACATAACTATGTAACAATATAACTGATATACAGTGGGTACGGAAAGTATTCAGACCCCCTTAAATTTTTCACTCTTTGCTATATTGCAGACATTTGCTAAAATCATTTAAGTTAATTTTTTTATCCCTGTACTTGGCCACATTCATCTTTCCCTCGATTGCAACCAGTCGTCCTGTCCCTGCAGCTGAAAAACACCCCCACAGCATGATGCTGCCACCACCATGCTTCACTGTTGGGACTGTATTGGACAGGTGATGAGCAGTGCCTGGTTTTCTCCACACATACCGCTTAGAATTAAGGCCAAAAAGTTCTATCTTGGTCTCATCAGACCAGAGAATCTTATTTCTCACCATCTTGGAGTCCTTCAGGTGTTTTTTAGCAAACTCTATGCGGGCTTTCATGTGTCTTGCACTGAGGAGAGGCTTCTGTCGGGCCACTCTGCCATAAAGCCCTGACTGGTGGAGGGCTGCAGTGATGGTTGACTTTCTATAACTTTCTCCCATCTCCCGACTGCATCTCTGGAGCTCAGCCACTGTGATCTTTGGGTTCTTCTTTACCGATCTCACCAAGGCTCTTCTCCCCGATAGCTCAGTTTGGCCGGACGGCCAGCTCTAGGAAGGGTTCTGGTCGTCCCAAACGTCTTCCATTTAAGGATTATGGAGGCCACTGTGCTCTTAGGAACCTAAAGTGCAGCAGAATTTTTTTTGTAACCTTGGCCAGATCTGTGCCTTGCCACAATTCTGTCTCTGAGCTCTTCAGGCAGTTCCTTTGACCTCATGATTCTCATTTGCTCTGACATGCACTGTGAGCTGTAAGGTCTTATATAGACAGGTGTGTGGCTTTCCTAATCAAGTCCAATCAGTATAATCAAACACAGCTGGACTCAAATTAAGTTGTAGAACCATCTCAAGGATGATCAGAAGAAATGGACAGCACCTAAATTAAATACGAGTGTCACAGCAAAGGGTCTGAATACTTAGGACCATGTGATATTTCAGTTTTTCTTTTTTAATAAATCTACAAAAATGTCAACAATTCTGTGTTTTTCTGTCAATATGGGGTGCTGTGTGTACATTAATGAGGAAAAAAAATGAACTTAAATGATTTTAGCAAATGGCTGCAATATAACAAAGAGTGAAAATTTTAATTTAAGGGGGTCTGAATACTTTCCGTACCCACTGTAAGTGTCTAGTAAAGTGCAGCATGTTTTTCTGTCGGTCAGATGCAAATGCTATTTTGCTCAAATTTCCCTCTTGCAGCGATGTGCACCTAGTTTAAATAGGCAAGGAAAAAAGCAATGATTTTGCCAAATTTTAATTAAATCCCTAACTCATTTATAGAAAGCAGCCAACAGTTGTAAAGAAGATGTTTAGATCCTGCCCTACACATTATTATTCAACACTGCAGCATCCAGAATGAATTTAGTTATACACTGTAGCATTCATTTCAGCCCCGGCAGACTTAGAGAAGCGTGTTCTTTAGTCTCATCAGAGAATTGCTCTTTAACCGTTATCATTAGTTCAAAATCTCAGCTATAAGCTCCCAAGTGGCTACAGCCTGTTTTGACATATTATTTTTGTTAGATATCTTTATAGTCACAAGCAGATGTTTGTTCTATTTCAACAATGTATTGTATATTTGTTGTGCAAACTATATTTTCTGTTTGATGTTTGAGCTATAGGAGTGTTGTTTTTATTCCTATGGGGAACTGTTATAGTGCTCAATGAGGACAAAATATGAAGCAGAGCCCAATGCCATCAAATCACTTTTAATAACACCTTATAGGCAAGGAATTTGGATGATGTCTCATCTTGGTTGGAGTATTGTTTCCTAAATGATTTTTATAGTGCTCTAAGCACTTCTTTTTAATGTGAGTTGCATACCTCCCAACTTTCACATTGTCCACTGCGGGACTTTAATTTTTTTCCCCCTCTCATCGAAGTTGTTGAGCGGGGGGGGGGGTTCTCGTGAAGACAACACACAAGCCCGCCCGCCCAACTTCACCTCCTTTTCGCTGGCGCGCTGGAAGTTCGTCGCGGGTCGCGTAAGTGTGACGTGACGAGGGGGGGGGGGGCTCGGAAGGACTGTGCGGGAAAACAGTGTCCCGCACGGGTACGCGGGAAGATGATGTCCCTGTGGGAGAAACCCGCAGAATACGGGCGGGTTGGGAGGTATGGAGTTGTATGGTTGTTTTATTGTTTGAATTTATATATATAGCAAGGACCCAGGCCTCTTTTGGTCTAATGAGAACCTCCAGGGCCAGGGATAGATGACTGTAGCTGGCCAGCTAAAACCTGTCCTAGGTTGCTAATGTGGCTTACATGCATATATATATAGCTAGACCTGCTAATAATGTTAATACAGTGCATATGCTCATTTGTGAGAGATAACAGCAGAGTTATTTACTGTGACTTTATATATGGATGTCATATAACAATTGTATATTGTGTTCACAGAAGAAAAAAAAAAAATATACCTTTTAAGAGTCATTTCTATATACAGAAAGGTAAGCTTAATGACAGCAGAATTGCAACCAGGAAGCATAGAGTTAAGCTTTTGTGACTCATCAGAAGTTTCAGCCAATCACAACCAATCTCACTGAGCAAATGTCTCTGGCCAATCATAGCCAGCATTACACCCATGTTCTGTCTAGGAAATCTCCTAGCACATTGTTAGAACTCATTACACCAGAAAGAGTAGATCTGAACAGTTCAGATCCATCCAGAGTCCAGTTTTATGGAAGCAAGTGGCCAAAATAGGTATTTAATACAGTTATATGTGTTCCTATTGTTAATAATGTGATTAAAACTGTATACTGAAACTAGTTATGTGTTCACTTGTAGTTCCACCAAACCAGGTTTCAAACCAACAAACAAACAGCAATATAGAGCAAGTCCCAGAGAGATCATAAAGTGTCTAAAGTATTTTAAAGTGAAAGTACAGATACTGAAGAGAGAAATATATCTACCATTTTATGTAGAATTACAAGATTGAACAGTTGAACCGACATTTGTTATACTTTATTCTACACGTGTTTGTACATGGACTTTCTGCTGCTAAATTGTCAGTGTTATATATGAAGAAAAGCTGAAGTGAATAAAGAAGTTATCTTAAAAGTTTGGTGTGCTCTTTAAACCTACTGCTTCCATAGAACGGCGCTAGAGGAATTATAAAGTAACAGATAGTCTTGTTTGGACTAAAAGATCAGAGAAATCTAATTCTTCTAATGCCACAGCGCATAAAGGCACTTCATAGTGCTGCGCCTGCCACAATGACATCCTTCTGTATGTAGTGGGTTGTGAGGCATGGTGGGTGTAGAGTAGGCGCCAGACACTTCTTGAATAGAGTTGAGCGGACACCTGGATGTTCGGGTTCGACGGGTTCGGCCGAACTTCGGAAAAAAGTTCGGGTTTGGGACCGAACTTTAACCCGAACCTGAACCCGAACCCCATTGAAGTCAATGGGGACCCGGACTTCTAAGGACTAAAAAGGCTCTAAAAAAGTAATGGAAAGGGCTGCAAATGGCAGCAAAATGTTGTTAAGAGCATGGCAAGTGCTCTGCAAACAAATGTGGATAGGGAAATAACTTAAAATAACATAAAAAAAATAAAAAAATAAAAAAATATGCTGGAGGCCCCCTTTTCAGCAGAAGAGGTACAGGAAGTCATTAAGAACCTCAGAAACTCAACGGCACGATGCCACACATATGGTGGGAATGCCCCAGAATACGCCCTTTCTGGAATAAATTATTCAATTTAATGGATAAGCTAGTGGGAAAATAAAATACTTTGAAATAAAAATGTAGCGGGGTGCTAAATTTAAGGGAAGTGTTTGAGTGGTAAATAGGCTCAAACACCCTAATTCTGTAGGATTCATGGACCATTTTGTCCTCGGGGGACAGTATTGGTGTGCAGTTCCCTGCGGCCTACAGCCCATGGTAGCCCATGGTAGGCTAGGGTTGAACCGCCGATACAGTGCTGTGCCTTTTGTGTCCCCTCTTGGCAGTAGTACAGCGGGGCGGGGAACCTGCTGTGCATGCCGGGAGAGAATATAAAAGGGGCAGACCTTTGGCCTGGGGGCTGATGTTCAGTGGGGTCCGCGCCCAGGTGCCTTCAGCCTGGGTGCATGTGTTCCTGTTCCATCTCGGGTACCTTTAGCCCGGGGTGAGGTACTATCCTGGAGTTCCTGCTGCCCTGGGTATGGAGGCCTAGGTGTGGGAGTAAAGCCTGAAGTCCAGAGCCTTCGTCTGGAGTCCGCTAAGGGTTGAGGAGTCTTAGGGTGCCGCCTCGTGTAGGGGACCCTGTTCCAGGGAAGGGAGGATCATTCTGATGGACCGATGCGGGAGTCACGGTGAAGGAAGGGTCTGTTGACTCCCTGGAGAGATGTCTTCCCCTTGATATGGGCTAGGTTCGTAGAAGGAGAAGCTCAAGGTCATCTTGACTGTATCAGAGGACTTATTCCTCCGGCCCGTGGCAGGGGCCTTATACACCCTGGTCTGTGGCAGAGACCAAAGTTCTCCAGGTCCGTGGCAGGGGCCTTGTACACCCGGTCTGTGGCAGAGACCAACCTCAGGGTCTGTGGCAGAGACCGTGCTCCTAAAACTGTTTGAGAAACCTAAGCAGTGAAGTGAATGTGCTACGTTTGTGCCTGGACCTCCTCCACACCTTAAGCTGTCCTGTTTCTTTGCTCTAACCTTTTCTATCCGAGTACAATTTATTTTGCCATGAGAGAATAAGAGTTGTAATTTCAGCTGGTGTGGACATTGACTTTACTGGGAATTAAAGGACTTGCCTCTACCTACAGTAGAGGTGAGAATCATCCTCTGGAGGAGTTTTGACTCCGGCTGTGGACACGGCCCGTCAAGTACACCGCTCAACCTCTTTATATAGGAGGGTAGTGCGGTGTGCCTTTCTCCCTCCTGCGAGGAGCCAACAACATAAAGGCAGGTAAGGGGGAAAGGATCTGTGCGCTACAAAAAAATAAAATAAAAATTATAATCTTGACCTAGGAGGACGAGGTCCATATGGAGTAGGAGGTTGAGGTGGCGGTGGATGTGGCTGTGTAGGTGGAAGCGGCGGTGGAGGAGGACGAGGTAGCCAACACTGGTTCAAAAATACAACAATGGCTGGGTAAGGCCAGTGATGTGTCGAATTCTGTCCCCCGTCAAATAGTGTCCACCCTGTACTGCGCTTGCTCAGTATGTAGGACAAGTGGATTTCGAAAATCTCCCAAGACGAACGGCGCCTGCGTGGTGAGTTCAGGTGAAGGCCACACCATCCGTGGTTCAAGCCGAGCCAAGTGAGGCCATGCCCGAAGCGTGGCGATCGAAGCGAGCCCATGAGGGGCCCTGTTACTATGTGCTACCGTATGTCCACTTGGATGGTGGGGCTTGAACCTGCACTCACAGTGCAGGTGCCGTTCATCTTCGGAGATTTTGTGAATTTCCTTGTCCTCTGTACTGCGCAAGCGCTGCGCCTTCGCAGGACGGGCCGGGCACAATCCGATGACCGGACAGTTTTTGTCACAACACCGGTATACATGTCTATTCTGCAGAAGGTACGGACAAGTCCTGTGGGATCCATGCCTGGTTCATTTTAATGAACGTGAGCTTGTCCACATTGGCTCTGGACAGGCGGCTGCGCTTGTCTGTGATAACGCCCCCTGCCGTGCTAAATACACGTTCAGATAATACACTGGCTGCAGGGCAGGCCAGCACCTCCAAGGCATAAAGGGCAAGCTCAGGCCATGTGCCCAATTTGGAGACCCAGAAGTTAAAGGGGGCAGACCCGTCATCCAGTACGTGTAGGCCTGTGGACACATACTGCTCAACCATGTTGGTGAAATGCTGCCTCCTGCTAAGACGTTCCATCTCAGCTGGTGGTGCTGGTTGTTGTGGCGTGCTGACAAAGCTTTTCCACATTTCGGCCATGCTAACCCTGCCTTCTGAGGTGCTGCCAGTGCCCTAAATGGCGTTTTTTGGAAGACCACAATACACCCACAATACGTAACCGCTGAATCGCACAGCTACAGAACTGCAGAAAATGCTATTCAAAAAAATGTTTGTTTTTTTAGTATAGCACAGTAGAAGAAAACTATTTAGAAATTGTTTATTTCACACACCTCCACATATGTATAACACACTGCAAAATATTTTTTGTGGCCCTAAATGGCGTTTTTTGGAAGACCACAATACACCCACAGTACGTAACCGCTGAATCGCACAGCTACAGAACTGCAGAAAATGCTATTCAAAAAAAATGTTTTTTTTTTAGTATAGCACAGTAGAAGAAAACTATATATAAATTGTTTATTTCACACACCTCCACATATGTATAACACACTGCAAAATATTTTTTGTGGCCCTAAATGGCGTTTTTTGGAAGACCACAACACACCCACAGTACGTAACCGCTGAATCGCACAGCTACAGAACTGCAGAAAATGCTATTCAAAAAAAATGTTGTTTTTTTAATATAGCACAGTAGAAGAAAACTATTTAGAAATTGTTTATTTCACACACCTTCACATATGTAAAACACACTGCAAAATATTTTTTGTGGCCCTAAATGGCTCTTTTTGCAAGCGTACATTAAAGTGCAATTTTTTTTTTTTTTTGCCCTAAACGGGTCTTTTTTTTGCACGAGCAAAATAAAATGGTTTTTTTTTTATTTTTTTTGCCCAATTGGTCTTTTGGAAAAGAGCACAATAAAGTGCCTTTTTTTTTGTCCTAAATGGATCTTTTTCCAAGAGCAGAATACACCCACAGTATGGAAACGGTGTATCTCTCAACGTAATATATGCAGTGCTGGTGCACTGAGCTTGCAGATAAAAGGTAGATTTTCTCTGACACTGGGCTCATAGCAGTGTAAAAAGACTGCACTGCAACACAAACAGGTAAACCTATGCAGATCGCTGAGTTATATCTCTGAATCTGGACTCCTATTCCTATATAATATATCTCTCTCCCTAAAAGCAAAAAACAGGAACCTGGCCCTACACTACACTGTCTCTCTATCTTTTCCCTCAGATTCCAGAATCAGGACTAACTCATGTATTTTTCTATCTCTCCCTAAAAGCAGCAGCAGCAGACTAGATCCTCTCCCTATCTATTCTGAAGCAGAGTGACGTGTGTGCTGTGTGCCTCTAGCTTATATAGAAGCTGGGTCACATGTTGCACTGACCAATCACAGCCATGCCATTAGTAGGCATGGCTATGATGGCCTCTAAGGGCACACCAGCTAATCAAAAGGTGATTGGCTGGCCCCTGAAGCATTTCTAACTGCGTAATTAGATTGCCGAACCCGAACCCGGACTTTTGCGCAAAGTCCGGGTTCGGGTTCGGGAAAAAGCTAAAGTTCGGTACGGACCCGAACTTTACAGTTCGGGTTCGCTCAACACTATTCTTGAATGCAAAAGAAAGTTTATTTTTCTTAACCACTTAAGCCCCGGACCATTTCGGGCCATTAGGACCAAGCCTGTTTTTGGGATTCGGCACTGCGCTGTTTTAACTGTAAATTGTGCGGACATGCAATGTTGTACCCAAATGAAATTTGCGTCCTTTTCTTCCCACAAATAGAGCTTTCTTTTAATGGTATTTGATTGCCTCTGCGATTTTTCTTTTTTGCGATATAAACAGAAAAAGACCGAAAATTTTGAAAAAAAATGATATTTTCTACTTTTTGTTATAAGAAAAATCGAATAAACTCAATTTTAGTCATACATTTAGGCCAAAATGTATTCAGCCACATGTCTTTAGTAAAAAAAATGTCAATAAGCGTATATTTATTGGTTTGCGCAAAAGTTATAGCGTTTACAAACTAGGGTACATTTTCTGAAATTTACACAGCTTTAAATTTATGACTGCCTATCTCATTTCTTGAGGTGCTAAAATGGCAGGGCAGTACAAAACCCCCCCAAATGACCCCATTTTGGAAAGTAGACACCCCAAGGAAATTGCTGAGAGGCCTGTTGAGCCCATTGAATATTTTTTTTTTGTCCCAAGTGATTGAATAATGACAAAAAAAAAAAAATTACAAAAAGTTGTCACTAAATGATATATTGCTCACACATGCCATGGTTATATGTGGAATTGCACCCCAAAATACATTCTGCTGCTTTTCCTGAGTACGGGGATACCACATGTGTGGGACTTTTTGGGAGCCTAGCCGCGTACAGGGCCCCAAAAACCAGGCACCGCCTTCAGGATTTCTAAGGGCGTAAATTTTTGATTTCACTCCTCACTACCTATCACAGTTTCGAAGGCCATAAAATGCCAAAATAGCACAAAACCCCCCCAAATTACCCCATTTTGGAAAGTAGACACCCCAAGCTATTTACTGAGAGGCATGTTGAGTCCATGGAATATTTTATATTTTGCCACAGGTTGCGGGAATATGACAAACTGTTTTTTTTTGCACAAAGTTGTCACTAAATGATATATTGCTCACACATGCCATGGGCATATGTGAAATTACACCCCAAAATACATTCTGCTGCTTCTCCTGAGTACGGGGATACCACATGTGTGGGACTTTTTGGGAGCCTAGCTGCGTACGGGACCCCAAAAACCAAGCACCGCCTTCAAGGTTTCTAAGGGCATAAATTTTTGATTTCGCTCCTCACTACCTATCACAGTTTTGAAGGCCATAAAATGCCAAGATGGCACAAAACCCCCCCAAATGACCCCATTTTGGAAAGTAGACACCCCAAGCTATTTGCCGAGAGGCATGTTGAGCCCATTGAATATTTTTTTTTGTCCCAAATGATTGAATAATGACAAAAAGAAAAAAAAAAATGTACAAAAAGTTGTCACTAAATGATATATTGCTCACACATGCCATGGTTATATGTGAAATTACACCCCAAAATACATTCTGCTGCTTCTCCTGAGTACGGGGATACCACATGTGTGGGACTTTTTGGGAGCCTAGCCGCGTACGGGACCCCAAAAACCAAGCACCGCCTTCAAGGTTTCTAAGGGCATAAATTTTTGATTTCACTCCTCACTACCTATCACAGTTTTGAAGGCCATAAAATGTCAAAATAGCCCAAAACCCCCACAAATGACCCCATTTTGGAAAGTAGACACCCCAAGCTATTTGCTGAGAGGCATGGTGAGTATTTTACAGCTCTCATTTGTTTTTGAAAATTAAGAAAGACATTTTTTTTTCTTTTTTTACATTTTCAAAACTTTGTGACAAAAAGGGAGATCTGCAAAATACTCAACATACCTCTCAGCAAATAGCTTGGGGTGTCTACTTTCCAAAATGGGGTCATTTGGGGGGGTTTTGTGCCATCTGGGCATTCCATGGCCTCCGAAACTGTGATAGGCAGTGAGGAGTGAAATCAAAAATTTACACCCATAGAAATCCTGAAGGCGGTGCTTGGTTTTTGGGGTCCCGTACGCGACTAGGCTCCCAAAAAGTCCCACACATGTGGTATCCCCGTACTCAGGAGAAGCAACAGAATGTATTTTGGGGTGTAATTCCACATATGCCCATGGCATGTTTGAGCAATATATAATTTAGTGACAACTTTTTGTACATTTTTTTTTTTTTTGGTCATTATTCAATCACTTGGGACAAAAAAAAAAAATATTCAATGGGCTCAACATGCCTCTCAGCAAATAGCTTGAGGTGTCTACTTTACAAAATGGGGTCATTTGGGGGGGTTTTGAACTGTCCTGGCATTTTATGCACAACATTAGGAAGCTTATGTCACACATCATCCACTCTTCTAACCAATTGAAGACAAAGCCCTTTCTGACACTTTTTGTTTACATGAAAAAATATTTTTTTTTGCAAGAAAATTATGTTGAACCCCCAAACATTATATATTTTTTTAAAGCAAAGGCCCTACAGATTAAAATAGTGGGTGTTGCATTTTTTTTCCACACAGTATTTGCGCAGCGTTTTTTCAAACGCATTTTTTGGGGGAAAAACACACTTTTTTTATTTTTAATGCACTAAAAAACACTATATTGCCCAAATGTTTGATGAAATAAAAAAAGATGATCATAGGCCGAGTACATGGATACCAAACACGACATGCTTTAAAATTGCGCACAAACGCGCAGCGGCGACAAACTACATTCATTTTTAAAAGCATTTAAAAGCCTTTACAGGTTACCACGTTAGATTTACAGAGGAGGTCTACTGCTAAAATGACTGCCCTCGATCTGACCTTCGCGGTGATACCTCACATGCATGATGCAATTGCTGTTTACATATGACGCTAGACCGACGCTTGCGTTCGCCTTTGCGCAATAGCAGGGGGGGACAGCGGTGCTTTTTTCTTTTTTTTTATTATTTATTTGGCTTTTTTATTTTATTTTTAAACTGTGCCTTCCATATTTTATTTTTTTACCATTTTTATCGTTATCTCAGGGAATGTAAATATCCCCTATGATAGCAATAGGTAGTGACAGGTACTCTTTTTTTGAAAAAAATTGGGGGGTTAGACCCTAGATCTTTCCTCTGCCCTCAAAGCATCTGACCACACCAAGATCGGTGTGATAAAATGCTTTCCCAATTTCCCAATGGCGCTTTTTATATCCGGGGGGGGACATTCCCTCCCACTGCTTGTAAAAGCAGTCTAGAGGCTAATTATCTGCTAGAATTGCTTTTACATGAAAGCCGGCTGCTGGCTGAAAAGAATGATACCAAGATGATACCTAAACCCGCAGGCATCATTCTGGTATAAACATTCAAAGTCCAGCAACATACCAGTACGTTGCTGGTCCTTGTTGGACATGTATTGTAATCTTTTTTTTCATACAGCCTATTGGCTGAACGAAAAAAAGAGATTGATTGGTGGGTATGCCCACCATTAGAATACCTCCCTTCATCCACCCACTTCTAATGATGGGCATATATGCCGAAGCATGGGGGCATCCTCCCGCAAAAAAGTTATGCCGCGTACACACGGTCAAGCCTTCGTCGGAATTTCGACCGTATGTACGCGGCATAAAAGGTTATGCCACGTACACACGGTCGGACTTTTCCACGGATAAGCCTCCGTTGGAATTTCGACCGTATATACGCGGCATTAGGAGCAAAATCGCTCCTCCGCCCCTGCTGCCCCCATGCTTCGGCATATATGCTCTTTTTTTTAACTGTGGTGGTGAAATCACCTCCTACAGCGTTGGAGTCACGGCTTTATGTATCGTGGGAGCAAACGCTGTTGCTGTCAAGATAAATAGATCCGCGCTGCAACTGAATGGCGTACCTGCTAAGCAAATGGTGGTTAACATTAAAACAAAGTAACATTACAGTACAACAGTAAGACCTTACCATGCCATACCTGCAAAGCAAATACCAAAACAAAACCTAGTAAAAAATAAAAAAATGTTTTAACGCAACCTGTGCCTAAAATATATATATGCCGAAGCATGGGGGCATCCTCCCGCAAAAAAGTTATGCCGCGTACACACGGTCGGAATTTTCCACGGGCAGGCCTCCGTCGGAATTTCGACCGTATGTACGCGGCATTAGGAGCAAAATCGCTCCTCCGCCCCTGCTGCCCCCATGCTTCGGCATATATGCTCTTTTTTTTAACTGTGGTGGTGAAATCACCTCCTACAGCGTTGGAGTCACGGCTTTATGTATCGTGGGAGCAAACGCTGTTGCTGTCAAGATAAATAGATCCGCGCTGCAACTGAATGGCGTACCTGCTAAGCAAATGGTGGTTAACATTAAAACAAAGTAACATTACAGTACAACAGTAAGACCTTACCATGCCATACCTGCAAAGCAAATACCAAAACAAAACATAGTAAAAAATAAAAAAATGTTTTAACGCAACCTGTGCCTAAAATATATATATGCCGAAGCATGGGGGCATCCTCCCGCAAAAAAGTTATGCCGCGTACACACGGTCGGAATTTCGACCGTATGTACGCGGCATTAGGAGCAAAATCGCTCCTCCGCCCCTGCTGCCCCCATGCTTCGGCATATATGCTCTTTTTTTTAACTGTGGTGGTGAAATCACCTCCTACAGCACTGGAGTCACGGCTTTATGTATCGTGGGAGCAAACGCTGTTGCTGTCAAGATAAATAATTCCGCGCTGCAGTTGAATGGCGCACCTGAAAACAAAAAATTACATACCTGAAAAGCAAGCATGATAAAACATTGCAGAATAGAATACAGTAAAAAAGAGCAGAACAATAGAGAGAAAATAGAGAGAGAGAGAACAATAAAACGACAACTATTTTTGGTTTTTTTATTTTATATTTTTTTTGTGTTTTGTTTTTTACGTTTTTTTTTTCTTTTTTACACTTTTTTTTGTAACTTTACAACTGTAATGGTTCGGGTCTCTCAAAATGTAATGGCATCTTGGGAGACCCTGTGTAAGTGTGTCCTTGTCTGTGAAATGCTGTACCCTACGCTAAAACTTCACTTTTGAATGGTAGCGTTCAAAACATTCACCTTGGCAAAGACCAGGCTTGTCAGGACAGAGTGGACAAAAACTACGGGTGTCACGCCTAAATCCGCGCTTGCTACAGACACGACATCTTTTTTGGGGGTGGCTTTGGGTAGGGGTACTTGGGAGGACATACGAATAATGCCTCTCATGCAGCCGGCTTACTGCATTTGGTTGGGGATGGTGAGGTGCAGAACCGCCTGGATACAGGAGTTCTGTGACTATCTCATTCTGGAATTTTAGAAGAGATAACGTCCCGCCTGAAGCTCTGTATAGCACATGAGCGTTCAGCAAAGCCAATTGGAATAATGATAGAGACACTTTTTTGTACCAGCGTCTCGCCTTACGGTCAATTAGATACGGCGCCATCAACTGGTCGTTGAGGTCCACCCCTCCCATATTTTGGTTATATTCGTGGACACAGAGGGGTTTCTCCACAACACCAGTCGCCGTACGAATTTGGACTGTCGTGTCTGCATGAAGGGAGGTAAGAAGGAAAACATTCTTATTGTCCCTCCACTTCATAGCGAGCAAGTTATTACACTTCAAGCAGGCTCTCTCCCCCAGCCTAAGACGGGCATCTACAAGCCGCTGGGGAAAGCCCCGACGATTAGGTCGCACGGTGCCACATGCTCCAATCTTATGATCAAACAAGTGACTAAACAGTGGCACGCTCGTGTAATAATTGTCCACATACAAGTGGTACCCCTTTCCGAATAAGGGTGACACCAAGTTCCACACTATCTTGCCAGCGCTCCCTATGTAATCCGGGCAGTTGACCGACTCAATCTGACTGTCTTTTCCCTCATAAACCGTAAAGTTCACTACATAGCCTGTTGCCCTGTCACAGAACTTGTAGAGCTTGACCCCGTATCTGGCACGCTTGCTGGGAAGGTACTGCTTGAAAGACAAGCGGCCAGAAAATTTTATCAGGGACTCATCAACGCAGACAGCTTGATCGGGAGTAAACAAGGCTGCAAAACGTTCGTTGAAGTGGTTTATGAGGGGCCGAATTTTATAGAGCCGGTCGTATTCAGGGTCCCCACGTGGACGACAAAGTTCATTGTCGTTGAAGTGCATGAACCGCAAAATCTGCTCGTATCGTGCCCTGGACATGGAGGCAGAGAACACGGGCATGTGGTCAATTGGGTGCGTGGACCAATAAGCACGCAATGACGGAAATTTATGTGTGCCCATGTTGAGGGAAAGGCCCAGAAAGGTCTTAAATTCGGAAACCGTAATTGGTTTCCAATTTCTGGCAATTTTAGGCAACTGGGGGTTAGCGGCGATAAATTGACCAGCATATAAATTACTCTGGTCCACAATAGATCTATAGAGATCTTCCGTGAAAAACAGCGAATAAAAATCAATTGGAATAAAATCAGCTGTTTCCTCCTGAATACCGGGTTGGGCAGTGAATGGGGGAAGTACGGGTTCTGCAGAAGTGGTGGGGACCCAATCAGGATAGGCGAATTCTGCAGGAAGGGCAGTATGGGCACGACGGGCCTGCCTTTGTCTTCTTGGTGGCAGCGGGACACTACTTGTGCTTGCCACCTCGCCAGCTTGAACTGCACTTATGGGACTCGCCACGTCACCAAGTGTTACTGCAGTGCTGGATGTACGTCCAGGCTGTACTAGGCCGCTGGTGCTTGCCAGTTCACCAGAAGGAATAGCGGCGCTAGTACTACTCTGCTCCATGATACGAGAGACCTGCGGTTCTTGCTCCTCAACAACCTCAGAAGATCGGGATCGGGTACGCCTGACCTTAACAGAGACCTCAACTTCGTCGTCAGAGCTATCTGACGTGGGGCCGCTGACGTCACTGTCTTCTACGGGAAGATATTCTGAGCCTGAATCTGACAGATACGTGACCTCCTCTTCACTATCTGTCATGCTCAGAATCTCGTAGGCCTCTTTACTAGTGTACCTTCGTCTTGCCATTTTGGGCTCTAAATTTAGGGGTACACTAGTAAGATTCACAGGAAAAAAAGCACCTGACTGTCGTCAGCAAATATATCAAACGCTACAAAAAAACTGTTAGCGATCGCAGGGATCAGGCCTGTCTCTGCGAACGCTGCAGTTATGTGTGTTGTGTTTGGTAAGTGACAGTGATTGATCGATACTGCACTTGGGTGGGCTGGGCTGGGCTGGGCGGAGGGGCTAAACGCAGGCGCTAGCAGGTATCTGGGCTGATCCCGCTAACACTGCGTTTTTGGGAACCCTAAACCGCTGGGGATGCTAGTATAGATCTGATCAGATACTATACCACTAAGGGGGGTGTATGCTTTGCGCGTGGGTGTTAGCGTTACTGGCACTAACCTAACACTGCCTGGGGCGACGCAGACCCTCTCTGGCGCTAAAACCTAATTGATCTCACCCGCCGGGCGATCAGGGGGGTTAAACCTTTATTGGGTTATATACGGCGGGTGCCCTGATGCTATAAAAAGCAAACTAATCAACCAGCGTCACCCGTAACCTTTATATGGTGATCACTGGTGAAAGGGTTAACTAGGGGCAATCAGGGGGTTAAAACCTTTATTAGGTTAAATATGGGGGTACCTGACACTATATAAAAACCTGACGGGTAACCTAAATAACTAAATAACTTACTGGCTAACCAGTGACACCAGTGACGCTTATA
This sequence comes from Rana muscosa, assembly GCA_029206835.1. Taxonomy (NCBI): domain Eukaryota; kingdom Metazoa; phylum Chordata; class Amphibia; order Anura; family Ranidae; genus Rana; species Rana muscosa. The sequence continues at coordinate 276,484,103 of CM055128.1, forward strand.
CGGCGATCACTGGTGAAAGGGTTAACTCTAGGGGCAATCAGGGGGTTAAAATAATATATGGGGGTACCTGACACCAATAAAAACCTGCGGCGAACCTAAAAAAAAAATAACTGCCTATCTAAAACACCAGCGACACGAATACAGCGATCGGAAAAACAATCGCTTAGTGACGCTGAAGTTAGGGGGTGAAAGGGTTACCTGGGGGGTGATCAAGGGGTTAAACCTTTATTAGGGGGGGTTAGGGGGCTACCCTGGACCTACAGGGGCCTAATCCTAACTGCCCTGCAACTTTTTACAATCACAGATGACACTAAATGCAGTGATCAGTAAAATAAATGATCACTGCAATCAGTGACACTGTGATTGGGGGCTTTGGGGTGACCTGGGGGGTGATCTGGGGGTGACTGGGGGGTGATTTGTGTGCCTATGTGTACCTACGTGTCAGTGGACTGTTAGAGCACTAACCTCTGTCTTCACTCCTCGGCGCCGGGAACGAAAAGACCGCGGCGAGGGAGATGACATCACTTCCTCCAGCCTGTGTTTACATCACATGGCGGAGGAAGCAATTTCATTGGCCGGGAGCGATCGCGAGGGGGGGGCGGAATCGAGCGGCCGCCCCCTCATGCCTGATCGCTCCCGAACACTTAACGGCCGCTCACTGCAGTGAAGGGGGGTCCGGATGGACCCCCCAACTGCACAAAGGCGATCACGTAGATCTACGTGATTCTGCCTGTCCGTGCCATTCTGCCGACGTAAATCGGCGGTGGGCGGTCGTTAAGTGGTTAACAAACCTTTTTTGGGGGAGAGAGGGATAGGGCCAGGTTACCCTTAGGTAGTTGCAAGATTAATTGGCAGACTCTGAGACTTCAATAGGAGGACAGACATGCAGGAAAAGGCATTCAGCAAGATGCCACATCTGCATGTGCAGGAATGCTGTCTCCTATGGCAACAGTCTTTAACAGTTTCTAACACAAACGTAACAGTTCCTTCACTTTCACTACAATCGTTCCTTGTAGTTCTTCCATACACTGAGCTCACGGTCTCTCACTAGACCCTCTGAATCACTGTCAGTAAATACCTTGAGCTCCTCCGAACCGAATGGTGGTATCTTCCTCAAGCGTCACCCACGCTTCTCTGCTGGGTCCCTAGCTTGGCACTCAAGATACCTCTCAAGCTTCACCCCTGCTGACCTGCTTGGTCCCTGGCTTGACACATAAGGCTGCTCTGCAAGCGTCACCTCTGCTGGCTGGGTCCCTGGCTTGATACCCACTGAAGTTTCCCGATTCTTAACCGTCCCCTGTTCGTGAGAATACTGCTCTGGTACTTGCTTCAGTTACTCACTGTGGTCCCTGGTAATAAGGAGAATAGTCCCTATAGCTTCTCCTATACCACTGACCACGATAGTTACTTCAGATGGCAGAACCGTCACTTCTGGTTGGGCTGCAAGACGTAGTCCTAACCCTGCGCTGCTCTCTTGCTTCTGGATAGGCCCTCAGACAGCCTGGCAGCCAGATGTGCCCGGGATAGGCCCAATCTCCGGCATAGCAGCCCGGGCAATACAACACACGTCCACCCAGACAGCCATCCAGGTGGCACAGAACACCTGACCTCACCCGAATATATAGGCTATCCCAGCAGGCCAAGGGATTCAAGAAAACCCCTGCCCATTGGCTGAGATACCCCATATACCCATAACCTGACCTTGCGTTGCCCTTCTCATATCTAGTACCACCAAGTACCCGGCCACCTAGTGGTAGAAGAGAAAAGTGTAACAATGTCCAAACTTAGGGAGAAATCAATAGATCTCTAACAATCAACCAGGATAATTTTTCTTTGCAAGTAAATTTGTGAGGAGCAACCCTGCCTAAACTACAGGGTGCTACATGTAAAACAGAGGTCGTCACCTCTAATAGCTGGGGAAGCCAAAAGGTGGGTAAACACGGGCCAAAAATCATCCAAAAATGGTTGGTTCGGCAGGAGCCAGCTGACTTTCAGCCCATGTGTACAGCTGTCTGTTCTACAGAAGCTGGTCTTATGACTGGCTTCTGTCAAACAGGCATGCTGAAAAAACAGCATTCAATCAGCACTGGCAGCCAATGGTTGCGAACGCTGATCAGTGTGTTCTGAAGGCACAGCGGTGATGATCGTCATCTATATGTTAGTATGGCAATCTCCCATTGGGTTGGACAAAAAAAAAATGTATAGTGTGTACCAGGCTTTAATTGTTCTCCATGGACTGTCTTTGCAGATCACATAAGACTTTTCTGGCCACTGCCCAGACCAGAAGTGACACCAAGTCAGGGATGGAGAAGCTGCATTGTCAGGCTGCAACAAGCCTCAAATGCAGAGTGTCAGAGGCAAAGCGGGATATCTGACATGCTTGCGGGACATTTTTGTTAGGAAAATAGAAAAGAAAGGCATCCCCAGCAATTGAATTGAGAGTGTTTTAACAAAATCTCCTAATCTCAGTAGACTTGGCATGGTGATAGGGTCTCTTAAAGTGTCCACTTCAAATTTGTCAGCTTGTTTTCAGGTACTCTCTATAGTGAAGGTTCAGGCTGCAGGACCCATTTCATGCATATGAAGCAATTTTACCTTCTCAGTGAATACAAAGGTTTAGAACACCTACACAATAATCAAATAAATCAGCCTGATAAAATGGCTAACACTTTATGTTTCAATGATTTTTATTCAAGTTTTAACAGAACAGAGTACAAAGATCTCGGCATCTCATTGAGCATCATACAGTGTCTTTAGTGAGTAATACAGACAATACACACAAGGAATCCTCCTCTTATAACAGGCATGGCCTATTGTCTTTTCCTGATGTAAACCATCCCTTATGCAATCCGGTGTAATGGTGTACATACCACTCTCCACCAAATTTCCTATACTGTACACTGTACTTCCTTTTCCGTGTGGCTAACACTTTAAAGTATATACTGTATTAAGGATGAAATTTGAAGAGTGTTTAACAAAAACAGATTATAATTATAACTCACCCATATGTGCAACAGATGTAACAAGCTACAGAACTCTCAACCCTGTGAATAAAGGTAGAACACATAAATGAAGTACAGATCTCTGTGTGGGTGCATCTCTTAGAAACATATTCATGTGTATTGCCGTATTAGAAGTAAGTGGGAGTGTTGCTACATGGAAATTATAGACATTGGGTGATATAAGGTTGAAAATTTTCTTTACATAATACATATACAATGAAATATAAGGAGATACATTTGGGAGCTGCCACTGCAAGTCTTGGTTTCACACCTACCAGTCTTTGCCATTTGTTCCAGGTCAGTGGATAAACACGTGGGGGGGGGGGGGCATTGGGGGAGTATTTATCAATGGGTTTTGCCCAATATTTGCCCATAATTTTTTGGTAACCATTTCCCCTCAAGCATCAAGCCAACTTGGTGGAAATTTGCCCTAGATTCATCTAGTGAAAACATTTCTCTGACATTCCACAACATTGGAGAAATGTCTGTGTTTGGATCCAAATAGCTTATATGTCATCAGTGCGCAACCTGTGGCCCTCCAGGTGTTGAGGAACTACAAGTCCCATCATACTTTGGCCTTTGGGAGTCAGGCTTGTAAATGTCAGTCTTGCAATGAATCATGGGACTTGTATTTCCACAACAGCTAGAGGGACACAGGTTGAGCATGCCTGATATATGTAAATAACATGTGATGTGTTGGAGGAGCTTGACCATAAAATTCAGCATTTTCTGAATTTGTCTAATTCTCCCGTATAGTGCAGGCCGGAGATCTGAGTCTGTGGCTCTCCTACAACTGTGTCAGTTGCCTTATTGGCAATGTATGTTAAAGTGCTGCTATAAACAATTAAAGTTTGGAATTTTGCAAAGTAGAGTAAGGAGGCAGTTTGAACATGTATTGCAATAAATGCAAACTAAGAATCCCTGTTTTTATACAAAGCTTGCTAGAAATATATAAGGCTATATAACAGAATACAGAGGGTAAATTCAAAATCTTTCCATAAGATTGCCTGCCATGTTTTGAAAAGAGTGTCATTGTATCTGCCCACAAAAATTACAAAAGGTACTTACTTTCCCAGATTTTGGGTGAGAAAATAACAGTATTGTGTAGCGCCCTGCTCCCAATGACACTATGTTTCAATGTAGAAGGTAGCTGAGCCAATAGCTAGGCTCAGATGTAAATAATTAATGTTAAATTAGCCTCTGTTCCGGCTATGGCTATGGCTGTGTTGGAAAACTTCCCACTGTTTGCCTGTAGGTGGCGTTACCACCTCAGGCCAGTGTGGAAGATTGACAGGCCAGAGTGCATTAGGAACTTTCCCCCGTAAACAGTTCAGTGGGCTTGGTCTACCCGCTGAGCATGCTAGGGAAGGGTACTTAAGGGGCAGACGCCATCATTTTGGGTCCTTCGTCACCCCCCGCGGCCCTCCTGGCGAGGGGTGTATTGTGTGATTCTGGCCTCTGAACCACATTGGTCCGAGGCTGCAACTCTACCAAGTAGGCCCAGTTATGCTGACTGGGGTCTACACTTTGAAGGTGATCCTGTGCTGTCTGTCCTGAGGGAGGAAGCCACTCAATGGAGGAAACCAGGGGAGGACCTGTCCTGGAAAAGACCAAGCGTAAGGCTGGTGTCTTGAGGAGGGCCTGGTAATTCTATTGGAGGATGCACCGCAGCTAAAGTTCACCTTACAGTCTGCCGGGTTGGCTTAAAGGTTCTTGACTGTTTGGCTGGAAGTCCTGTGGCAGAGGACCCTGGATTATCCAATTTTGTCCACAACCGGTCTGTGGCAGAGGCTGGTCCTGATTATTATTCGTGCGACATACCGGCTGCTAGGTCAGGTGAGAGGGGCCTATCCGGATGAGCAATACCCACTCAGGGAGGAGTGGTGACTGACTTTGTACTTGAGAAGTTTTCCCCAGTGATCTGTACTGTGTGCCGGAACCTACCCCTTCCCTTCACCCTTCTACTACTTTTCAAATGTTTTATGCAAAAGGAAAATAAAACCTAACTGCTTAAGGTTTTACATCTTGTGTGGACATTGGAGTTTCTACAGATTTTCTTCCCCTAGACAATGAATACTGAAGTAATGTTCAAGGCCCAAAATTAAACCAGCAGCTCCTGCGGGGGGTGTGCTACAATTGTATTATGGTTATTTTTCTATCCAAGGTCATAGAAGCACAGTGATTTGTTGGTATGGAGGGTAATAGTATTAAGTCCATGTCCAATTGTTATATTTTATTGAAGGTGTAGTATTCCATTCCTGGAACACTTTAAAAAATTGGTTTATTGGATTTACCTAAAAAATTAAGACAGCATTTTGCATTTAGTGGAATTCCAGGCTCTAACTAAGCTTAAAACAGCTTCCGTCCACCTTCTAACTCCTATTCTAACTACTCTGTAAAAGGAAGATACATATACTTTACTATTCTCAGGGAGCTCCAGTCCGGTCACGTGATCTCCTCAGCATCCCGAGAGTCGTCTTAAGCTTGGTTAGTTAAAGCCTGGACTTCCACTTTAAATTACAATACAGAGCTTTTATTACTAAAACTTACATTTTTGTTTTAAGCCAAAACTAGTACTTGAAAAAAATGTACTATTGCTAATAATCTATGGTAAACTATGTTAATGTAACATTCTGTGTTTTCCCAAGTAAAGATATTTAGTTAGGAAAACTTAAATTAAGTGAGTCATACGAATTTCGAATTTTTTGTCGTGTTAGAAAAACTTTACCTGATTTATTACAGACATTTATAAAGCTCTAATCATTTTTTGCTCGCCTTACATCCTTTCAGATTAGTTCCTGCCCTCAAGGAGCTTACAATCTAAGCATGGCGAAAACGTGCAAATGAAATGCAGATAAAGTCCTGGCCAGGATTCAAACGGAGGACCCCACTGCTGCATGACAGAAGTGCTAACTTAAAAAAAGGTAATTTTTCCTTAAAGTGGATGTCCATGCAAAAACTAAAATCCCTGCATCTATAGACACCAGGAATCTAACACTAACCTCTCTATCCCTATAAAGAAAACATTTGAATACATACCTGAGCTGTCAGCCGCGGCTTCTCTGTGTAGGTGGGTGCAGAGGAGACGGACGACAACAGAATCCAGAATCCCCATAGGAAGTCTATGGGTGACGTCACTTCCCATTCAGTTCACAGCCGCTGTTGGCTGTGTCCTCTGCAGAGCTTCCGCCGCTGGAGATCGGGTCGGAACGGGTCAGATTGGCTCAGATCGGCTTCCAAAAAGGTATGTATATTGAATTATTCTTTACAGGGATAGAGAGGTTAATGTTAGATCCCTGGTGTCTATAGATGCAGGGATTTTAGATTTTGCATGGACTTACACTTTAAAGCGGTTGTAAAGTCACAACTGATTTTTTATTTTTTTTGTCACCTGCAAGGGAAAGGCATAATGAGCTAGTATACACCGCATACTAGCTCATTATGAAATACTTACGTTAGAACGAGGTATCGTTAACTCACCTGGTCCACGCCGAGGGAGATGACATGTTGCCTCGGCGTGTCTTCCGGGTATCGCGGCTCCAGCGCTGTGAGTGGCTGGAGCCACGATGTCTCACTCCCGCGAATGCGCGCGGGAGACTTTGTTCCGGCGAGGTCCGGCGTCTGCTGAGCCTTCAGCCCGAGAATCCCCTGTGCGCATGCGCCGCTGCTGTCAGCGGCGCATAGCGAGGGGAATATCTCCTAAACCGTAAAGGTTTAGGAGATATTTTTTTTACCTACAGGTAAGCCTTATTATAGGCTTGCCTGTAGGTAAAAGTTAAAAAATGACTTTACAACCGCTTTAAGGGTATGGACTAATATAAAAGTACGCAAGGCATTTTGTAAAATTTTAAGCACAATATACTGTAAATGTCTGTAATAAATAAGCCTTAACACAACATAAAATTCGAAATTTGTATGACTCATCTAAAGTGATATTCCAGCTATATATAACTAGCCTTAAAACGACCCTCTTGTAACACTTTGGCAAACAAACCCGTGTAAGAAAGATGTATATACTTACCTATTTTCAAACTTCTCTGGTTCGGTCATGTAATCTTGCCCTGGGTCAGCCAGCAAAATTTCCATTCACTTCCTGTCCTAAAGACTTAACAGGAAGTAAGGTGATATCTTTACAATGCAAGGGGTATCCCCTTTTAGACAGTTGTTATAGGAACAATATCCCCATTATGGGCAAATTCAAACTGCAAAGCAAAGCAGCTGTAACGATTTACCGCTCTTGCCGCTCTGTATTGACGGCTGCAGTAAGGGGCAGTGTGGGGCGTGATTCAGCGCTCCACATGGCTCTTTTTTTTTAAATAAACTCTATGCTAAGTGTACAAAATGTACACTTCATTTACTGCAATGTAGGGAAACGCGATGCTCTGTGCTACCCTACATTACACTGCGATGTGATAGAATGCAGCATGTTTACATTTTACCGCAGCATGCTGCAACACAGAACTTGGGGCGTTGCAGTGTGAAAGGCATTCATAGGAAACATTTGGTAAAGAAAATGTGTTTCCTGTGTGTGTCCCTGCGGTGACAGATGTTGTACAATGCAATAAAATGTCTGTCACCACATATAGTGTGAATTAGCCCTGTAAGATTTCCCCTCCATTCCTGTTCTTGTGACAACTCAATTTGTTTTACCTTCACTTCTATTCTCAGTGACATTGGTGATCCGAACAAAAAAACAGAGTGAAACTCACTGAGTACACAGACAGCAATAAAAACCCAACAGTGGTTCTAACACTTTGCCACTCTGATCAAATCTAGATAAATAAAATGTGCCTTTAGTTAAACTTAGAAAAGAGGCTACACTTACATGGTTAGTCAGGTTGAAAAAAAAAACACAAGTCCATCTAGTTCAACCAAAAAAATAATAATAATAATACAATCCCATATACACAAACCTATACCCACAGTTGATCCAGAGGAAGGCAAAAAAAAATAGCAGAGCATGATCCAATTTGCAACAGCAGGGGAAACAATTCCTTCCTGATCCCCCGAGAGGCAATCGGATTTTCCCTGGATCAACTTTACCTATAAATGTCAGTACCCAGTTATTTTATGTACATTTAGGAAAGAATCCAGACCTTTCTTAAAGCAATCTACTGAGCTGGCCAGAACCACCTCTGCAGGGAGTCTATTCCACATTTTCACAGCTCTTACTGTGAAGAAACCTTTCCGTATTTGGAGATTAAATCTTTTTTCCTCTAGACATAAAGAGTGCCCCCTTGTTCTCTGTGATGACCTTAAAGCAGGGGTGTCCAAACTTTTTTGAAAGAGGGCCAGATTTGATAAAGTGAACGTGCGTGAGGGCCGGCCATTTTTTTTTATATTCTCTCTGGCCCCCACTTGTAATTTGCCCTTATTTGCCCTTATCTCTTCTGTGGCCCCCAAGCTCTGATCAGGGCAAGGATGAGCTCCTTTTTTTAAATTCTTATATTTATTGAAATATTCGCTTTATATCCGTTACAGTAGTAAACTTATTCTATCCCCTGAGAAATCCTCGATGACCTCTGGCGAGCCTGCTAGGACGCTGACAGCATGCAGCGTCGTAGCCAATCACAGGCACTGAGACACAGAGCTCTGCAGCTGTGGACCGGGAAATGACTCAGTGTCTGTTATTGGCGATGCGCGCTTCCCAATGGGCTTTAGAACATGCCCCAGCAACACCCAACAACACGCCCAGCTTATCAGTGAGAGGCGCTCAGGGATTAGAGAAAAAAAAAAATATATATATATATATATATATATATATATTTATATATTTTTTTTAAACCAAGCTCATCCTTACCCTGTGCGGAGCTTGGGGGGCCACAAAAGTGACAAAAACAAATTGAAAGTGGGGGCCGTATAAAACCGGCCCGCGGGCCGCAATTGGCCCGCGGGCCGGACTTTGGACATGCCTGCCTTAAAGTGAATAACTCAACACCAAGTTCACTATATGGACCCCTTATATATTTGTACATGTTGATAATATGCCCCCTTAATCTTCTCCTCTCAAGAGTGAATAAATTCAGTTCCTCTAATCTTTCCTCATAGCTGAGCTCCTCCATGCCTCTTATCAGTTTGGTTGCCCTTCTCTGCACTTTCTCCAGTTCCCTGATATCCTTTTTGAGAACTGGTGCCCAAAACTGAACTACATATTCCAGATGAGGTCTTACTAATGATTTGAACAGGAGCAAAATGATCTCTCTCTCTGGAGTCCATACCTCTCTTAATACAAGAAAGGACTTTGCTCGCTTTGGAAACCGCAGCTTGGCATTGCATGTTATTATTGCGCTTATGATCTACCAAAACCCCAGATCCTTCTCCACTACGGATCCCCCCAGTTGTACTCCCCCTAGCATGTATGATGCATTCATATTCTTAGCCCCCAAGTGCATAACTTTACATTTATCAACATTAAACCTCATCTGCCACATAGTCACCCAATTAGACAGGGCATCGAGGTCGGCTTGTAAATTGGAGACATCCTGTAAGGACGTTATTCCACTGCATAGCTTGGTGTCATCTGCAAAGATTAAGACTGCACACACTATGCTAACAGTTATTTGTTTAGTACAAAACTAACTTTATAAATTCACAAATTAGTATTAGCTCACATATGAACCTCTAACATAACTAGTGATGATAGTTCTCCATTTTTTACTCAGGATTTTATGTGTAGCTGGGACAGTATATGGAAGAAATATGAGGGCTTTGTGTCAGCACAACTCTGGCATATAATGAAATGATAGCCGACATTTAATTTGTGCTCTGGCGTCTCACTGTTCTGTAGTGCTGACATGAAATGTTGTGTGGCACTTCATTCATGTGTCTGTAGGAGCCCAGGTTATTAACAGTCTGTGTTTAAAAATCCATATACATGAGTCTGCTTATAGGGAAAGAATCGCATCTCTGGGAAATTCTGCCACAGCTGACAAACTCATTTTTTCAGCAGAAAAAGCGATTAAAGCATTTATACATACATGATGTGAAAGCCATAATGTAAGAACATGTAATATCACAAATTATGGGGGTGATATTAAGGAGGGAAAGAGTGAGAGCATGTGGGTGGAGGGAAGAAAGAAAAGGGGGAGGAGAGATAGAGAGAGGGAGGGGAGGAGAGCTGGTGGGGAGGAAGTGAGGGGGGAGAGAGCAAGGGCAGGGAGGAGAGCGAGGAGGAGGAGGAGTGACAGAGTGGGGAAAGTGACAGGGGAAGAGAGAGAGAGAGAGCGAGGAGGAGAGAGAAAGTGGAGGGTGACAGGGGAAGCGCGAGAGAGAGGCGGTGATGGGGGAGGAGAGAGATAGACAGAGGCCTAAAAAACTGCAATACAGACAGACAGGAGAAATTATTCTAACAAAGAAGATTACTGTATATAAGTACAAAATTTGAAGTAACAGTTCTTATAAAAATTTTATAAGGACTAGATTCTCAACAAGTTATTGATGAAGGTGGTCTGATGGATAGAGAAGGGATGTTGGATTAACAAGTAAAAAAGCGGCAGTGGAACCAAATAAGTTTACCTGATCTTTGTACCAAACTTTCTAATCCAATATTATGCTATTAAACAGAGTTTGAAGAGAAAATGGTCAGTTTTAAAGAATGTCAGGCTTTTGGGACCTCTTTTACCTAACTGTCCATCAGTAGTTTATCATGGTGTGCATTCATTACAACACAAAATTGCCCTTAATACAATTGACCACCCTAAAAAATAAACATTATTTTTGAGTCTATTGTAACACTGTGTACTGTTACTGTGATGCAGATTCATATTTGACCACAAGATGGCAGTGCTTGGCATCACTGCTTATCATAGTCCCAATACTGGGGTGCAAAGACTGCTGGGATTTGTGTGCTGAAAGCAGACTTTGCCACACAGTGGAGCTGAATCTAATCTACAAAGGCCAGAGGCAATTGCCAGGGCCAGAAGCAGAAAAAAGCAAAAGCCCAGGAACACGAGGGGGAGTAGGAAAGAGACGTAAGACTAGTACACACTGCCTGCAGGTTACCTGACTGAGTTAACCTCCTGCTAGGTAGCCTTGGGTAGCTATTATTAACTCAAGTTCAAGCCACATAAGGAAATAAGTTTGTCGCCCAGGTCCATCTTTATTACTTAAAGCGGAGTTCCAGCCTGGGTGAATTTTTTTTTCAAGTCAGCAGCCACAAATACTGTAGTTGCAGACTTTTAATATGAGGACACTTACCTGTCCAGGGAGCCTACAATGTCGGCACCCGAAGCTGATCTGTTCATCGGCTCTGGGTGCATGCACTGTCATCCTTACTAAGGGAAACAGGCTGTGAAGCTTTGCGGCTTCAGAGCCTGTTTCCTACTGCACATGCGCGAGTCTCATGGCTCTTTCTGAAGGGTCCCATCGTTTTCTGGAACACACACAGGTGTCAGAAGGTGATGGGGGGAAGGAGGAGGGCACCGCGTAAGTGACATACCTCGCCGTGGGACAGAAGTCCCAAAGACAACTTAAAAAAGTTCTGAAAACAAAAACAAAAAATATCCAAAAACTAATGTTTACAAAAGGAGTTAAATTTTTGCCTGGAACTCCACTGTAAAAGGAAATACACCTTACAACCTTCCTCCCACCCCCTCTCCGTCTTTAAGAGATTCTGGTCTCCAATCCACATAACCTCTGCCTTCTATTCACCAGAACTCTGTAAATGACCTTGTCGCCACAAAGAGGAATTATCCTGCTTTTTCACATCTTAAAGGGACCACACCTTTCACTGCACGCCAACTTAAGGGCCCCAACAAAGTCGGCTGAAGAACCAACCTGCATAGGTGATTTGACAACACTCCTATTGTGTAAGCCTAGACCCTTCTGACTTAGGACATACAAGTGAGTTAGCCTTAATGTCTTGCTACTCTTTTATCTCACTTGTGGAGTATCTCCCAGTCTGATGGCTACTGTTTATATTCTCAGTCCTACAGGATGGGTGGGCAGGCCTTAAAAGGGTATTGCACTGTATTGCATTGTTCCTGTGCTGAAACGTATTGTTTTCCATTAACTTCTGCCAAATGTTGAAATACTACTATTCACTTTGTGGATTTCAATACAACCTACTCATTTACTTAATAACAGTGTGTGAGTATTTTCCTTGTGACAGCTGGAAGACCCCCTGGCCAAGGTAGTTCAGTGTCAGCAGTGGTGGACCTCTGCCTAGAACCCAATCATGAACAAAGGACCCAAATATACTCCTGTAGTGGTAGCGCTACACTATGAAAGGATTTTATTTCTGGAAGTGTACAGTTTGCAATAGCAATACATTTAAAGATAGCAAGATTTCATTCATGACAGACTACTAAGTCTTATGATATCAGTTTCCTCATAATATGTTCTTCTTCTATGTTGTATATGTGGTCCAATGCCCATGTGGTATGCAATATGTGGGATGCACGGTGCTTATGCTATATATGTGTCTGAAGAAACATGTTGCTTATATTAAGCACTGCTTTATGGGTCACAATGCCAGATATCATAATAAGGACCCTGCAGGCACCACAATTCTAACTATAGATATATTTACACCTCATTGGAGAGGCAGTCATGGGAAATTTCAAACTTAGAGACACATTGGATTTACAATTTGAAAACATATACCTCGTTTGGACTAAACATGGAATGGGATGTGAATTGTTTCATTAACAATAGTTAAATTCTCTCCCATTCACGTTCACCCCCTTTTTCAAAAATGTTTTTATTTTATTTTTTCTGCTTGTTACAAGTTTTACAAATATAATTCTGAATCACAATTGTATAAATCCCTCCTATTTCTGGCCCTTCCTTCTGTGTTCTACGTCTATATCTAATATATATATATATATATATATATATATATATATATATATTTTTTTTTTTTGTTTTGTTTTGTTTTGTTAATTATGTGTACATTTTGTTTTTATTATTTTTCAATTGTGTTTTCTATGACTTTATAATATGTTCCCAATCGACAGTGATTATATTAATGTTTTTGGTGCTATAATATAATTTCGACACAGGGTCATGGCTTTCTGGTGTATAAATGGCTTAAGCGTGATGACCCAGAGTGGCAAAATGAAAACAAATGCCAACATGCTCTGAATGCTGAGCTTTGGCACTGCCCTCTTTTCAGAAAAAGCTACCCTAGGCAGTGGCCACCAACTGCTTTATGGAAAATATGTTACTGCCTGGAAAACTAGTAAGAAAAAAAAATGCCTGTCAGGGCTCCTTAGCTGATTTCCTAAGGCAGCAATAAACCAACAGCGATAAAAGGAATATTAGTAAACATGTCATTAACATGTTAACATGAAATATCAGTAAAAAAAAAATCTGTAAGGGGTATTTTTTTTATACGAAAACCTGCCAGGAACTCCTTAAACGTATGTTGGTGTGCCCAGTAAATATTTTAAAGAAGATTGCAAACTAGACATCAATTATCATTTCTCTCCCACCCTGAACAATTTGCACACTTCACATGGTACAAGAAAGGAACACCGGAAGAGTGGTGAGGAAATAGAAACAACAGCTGTCCCTATTGTAGCAACTCTACATTCTCTCCCCTTTTCACAGACAGCAGAGCCTGGCAGAGACCGTCTAGACTGGCATCCTGAGCCTGGCAAGCGTAGATGATGTATGTATGCGGACAGGAAAAATGCCAAACCGCACATGCTGTTTTTGTATACAAACACCTTCAGCAGTGCAAACACTTTTATGCTCTTAAATGATCCTATGCCCACAAACACAAGATGCTTTACAGAAACACCCACTGCAGCAAGAAAACAGAAGCGCATTGCCCTGCAGGCAAAACAGACAAGCTACGAAAAAGTATCCCCGGTAGATAATGTTTGCAAGCCAATATTGACCAGAATTTGCTTGACTAGCAGAGGCACCCTTATTTATTAACCACTTCAGCCCCAGAAGGATTTACCCACTTCCTGACCAGGCCATTTTCTGCGATACGGCACTGCGTCGCTTTTACGGACAATTGCACAGTCGTGCAATGTTGTACCCAAACAAAATTTATGTCCTTTTTTTAACCACAAATAGAGCTTTCTTTTGGTGGTATTTGATCACCTCTGCGTTTTTTTTTTTTTTTTTGCGCTATAAACAAAAAAAGAGCAAAAATGTTGAAAAAAAAAACAATATTTGTTACTTTTTGCTATAATAAATATCCCCCCCAAAAAACAAATGTCTTCATTAGATTTGGCCGATATGTATTCTTCTAAATATTCTTGGTAAACAAAATCCCAATTAGCGTATATTGATTGGTTTGCGCAAAAGTTATCTTGTCTACAAAATAGGGGCTAGATTTATGGCATTTTTATTATTATTATTTTTTTTACTAGTATGGCAGTAATCCGCAATTGTTAGCTTGACTGCAACATTGCGACGGACAGATCGGACACTTTTGACATCAGTGACATTTATACAGCTATCAGTGCCATAAAAATGCACTGATTACTATATAAATGTCACTGGCAGGGATGGGGCTAACACTAGGGGGCGATCAAAGGGTCAAATGCTCCCTAGGGAGGTTGTTCTAACTGTGGCGGGAGTGTACTGACTGGAGGAGAAGACAGATCGCTCTTCCTGATCACTAGGAACAGACAATCTCACTCTACTCCCCTGACAGAACTTGGATCTGTTTGTTTACACTGGCTTATCTCTATTCTACCTTTCTGTGGAGCAATCGCTGATTGGCCCCCCCTGCTAACGAATGTGCACGTGCACACCCACGAACAGATCAGCGTGTACGCGCCCGGCGTGCAATGACGACGATTCACGCAGGAGAGCCAGCCTGCCACAGTACAACTGCGGTGGCTGGTTGGGAAGTGGTTAAAAGGGGTATTAAATCCATAAGCAAACATTGCAGCTTACCAATTCTTGAGTGTGATGACTGTATTCATTTAATTTTTTTGGGCTATCTATTTTTTATTTTCACCTGGTGATCCAGTCATTAAGTCTGTTGTTCTTCAACACAGCGAGTTGTCTTGCAAATGTAGCAGTTAGAGGGTTGAAACACACAATTTACCACTGACAGTGGTGCTTACAATGATCAGCTTTTATTTATGTATGTAAAACCGTTATCCCAAAAGGGAAAAAAAACAGTTTGCTGTAACTGATTATAAAGTGTTAGCTGGAGTGTGGCTTCAATTTGTTTGTGTACTTCAATCTGTAGTGCATCTAACTAGTGATGAGCCGAACACCCCCGGGTTCGGTTCGCACCAGAACCCGCGAACGGACCGAAAGTTCGCACGAACATTAGAACCCTATTAAATACAATGGATGCGAACGTTCGGATTCTAAAGTGCTAATTATAACGACTATTATCCATGTTATTGTCCTAAACAGAGTTTGGGAACCCGGGTTCTGCACCAGGGGACATGTATCAATGCAAAAAGAAGTTTTAAAAACGGACGTTTTCCGGGAGCAGTCATTTTAATGATGCATAAAGTGAAAAAAAAAAAGTCAAATATTCCTTTAAATATTGTACCTGGGGGGTGTCTAAAGTATGCCTGCGAAGTGCCACGTGTTTCCCGTGTTTAGAACTGTCCCTGCACAAAATGACACTTCTAAAGGAAAAAAAGCCATTTAAAACTGCTTGCGGCTTTAATGTAATGTCTGGTCCCGGTAATATGGATGAAAATCTTTAAGAAAAATGGCATAGCTACCCCATCAACCCCCCCCCCCCTACCCCAGCCCATTACCAGCCCCTTTGGGTATTGTATGGATATTAAGGGGAACCCCGCACACAAAATAAAAAAGGCCCTATATACTCTGAACAGCCGTATACAGGCGGTGCATACAAGACAGGGACTGTAGGTTTGTTCTTATGTAGAATCTGTTTGTAATTTTGAACAGCTACATTGTTTAAGTGTAGCTCCAGCCCAAATACCTATTTTTAAGCTTTTTGGAAAATATAGGGAAGGGTTATCACCCCTGTAACATTTGTTTTGCTGTCTGTGCCCCTGTTCAGAACATTTCACCTCACTTTGCGCCCCAATGACAACTGTTTTTGAAATGTGGTGTTTTTATTGAAACAAGGATTGGTGATAAAGCATCAGTAGAGAGGAGACACCTTTCTCCCATATTAATTCTTACAGGAGAGAATTTTCCTTCCACGGGGTAGATTTCCTCTCACTTCCTGTTGTCTTCTTCCATTTGCAAGTAGTAGTCGTTTGTAAGTTGGATGTTTGAAAGTAGGGACCTGCCGTATATACTCTGCAGAAATTGGCCCCTTAGGTGTTGGTGTTGGCACAACACTGTAAGCACTCACAGTTACTCTTGGTGGGTGCTGGAATGCCCTGCTGTCAACTATTATATCAGGAATTGTAATAACATATAATTGTTGAACAGTGGTAGCAAAAATTGGGCCTTTGATGGTGGTGCTGGTGCCACAACACTGTAAGGCCTGACAGTTACTCTTGGTGGGCGCAGCAATGGGCCCTGCTGTGAATTATTAGATCAATAATTATAATTGCATGCCCCTGTTGAACAGGGGCTGAAAAATTGGGCCTTTGGTGGTGGTGGTGGTGGTGGTGGTGGTGTTGACACAACACTGTAAGGCCTGACAGTTACTCTTGGTGGGCGCAGCAATGGGCCCTGCTGTGAATTATTAGATCAATAATTATAATTGCATGCCCCTGTTGAACAGGGGCTGAAAAATTGGGCCTTAGGCACTGGTGGCTCAACACTGCAACCCCTCACAGATACTGTACTTGGAGCACAGCAATGAGGCCTGTTGCAAAGTATTGCATCAAAAATTGTAATTACACACCCCTGTTAAACAGGGGCTAAAAAATTGGGCCTTAGCCACTGGTGGCGGCACCCATAAACCAAAATGATCTTCCAAGCTATCATCATTAATCGGATCATTGAGGAGGAGGAGGAGGATAGCCAGTCAACATAACAGCACAGGCACTCAGCATCAGCATCAGTCTTGAAGGGATGTGACATTTTAAAATCAATTAGTCTGTTATATCAGCATCAGGTGTGTGGTAGCTGGTGGTGATCCAAGACTGGTTCATCTTGATGAAAGTCAGTCGATCAACCGAGTCGGTGGACAGGCGCACCCTGTGATCCGTGACAAATCCTCCAGCAGCACTGAATGTGCGTTCTGAAAGAACGCTGGATGCAGGACAGGCCAGTAGCTCAATTGCATACTGTGCAAGCTCTGGCCAGTGATCCATCCTCAAGACCCAGTAAGCCAGAGGATTTTCGGTGGGGAAGGTGTCCAAGTCTGACCTTGCCCCTAGGTATTCCTGCACCATGTATATCAGACGCTGGCGATGGTTGCTGGAACCGATCATACTTTGGGGCTGCGGACTAAAGAATTGTCTGAACGCATCGGTCAGACGGCCACCTTCCCCACCGCTCCTTCTTTGACTGCCCGAAGCCTCAGCAACTCATTGTCCAGGACCAGGAGTTTGTAACCTCCCAGTCTCTGGGAACGCGTTGCACAGACCTTTCTGCAAGGCCTCCCGGAGTTGTCTCATCCTCTGCTCCCTCTGCGACGGTAAGATAAGGTCCGCAACCTTACCCTTGTACCGTGGATCAAGGAGAGTGGCCAGCCAGTAATGGTCCCTCTCCTTGATCCGAAGAATACGAGGATCCTTCCGCAGACTTTGCAGGATCAGGGAGGCCATGCAGCGTAGGTTAGCTGAGGCATTCAGTCCGGAGTCCTCTGGGTCACTAAGGACGACATGATCCGCAGCCACCTCCTCCCAGCCACGTACAAGTCCACTGGTTTCTTGGGACTGTAAATCATCCCTAAAAGACTGCTGCTGATGATGCTGAGTGCCAGCCTCCACCTCCATGCTGACGCAATCCTCCTCCTCCTCCTCCTCCTCTTCCTGTGCGATGGGTGGGACAGAAGGAACACTGTCTGGGTTAAGGGGGCCTTGAGAGGCAAGGAAGTCCTCCTCTTCCTGCCTCTGTTCTGCCTCAAGTGCCCTGTCCATTATTCCACGCAGCGTGTGCTCCAACAGGTGGACAAGAGGTACAGTGTCACTGATGCATGCACTGTCACTGCTCACCATCCTCGTGACCTCCTCAAATGGTGCCAGGACAGTGCATGCATCCCTGATCATGCCCCACTGGCGTGGTGAAAAAAACCCGAGCTCCCCTGACCCTGTCCTGGTGCCGTAGTCGCACAGGTACTCATTGATGGCCCTCTGCTGCGTGTGCAGCCGCTGCAGCATGGCCAACGTTGAGTTCCACCTGGTGGGCATGTCACATATAAGGCGGTTCTTGGGCAGGTTCAACTCCTTTTGCAGCTCAGCCAGGCGAGCACTGGCATTATAAGATCTGCGGAAATGCACACAGACTTTCCTGGCCTGCCTCAGGACATCCTGTAAGCCCGGGTACCTGCCCAAGAACCGCTGCACCACCAGGTTAAGGACGTGAGCCACACAGGGCACATGGGTCAGTTGTCCCTGTCGGAGGGCGGAGAGGAGGTTGGTGCCATTGTCGCAAACCACCATTCCTGGCTTAAGCTGGCGTGGCGTCAACCACCTCTCGGCCTGCCCCTGCAGAGCAGACAGGACCTCTGCCCCAGTGTGGCTCCTGTCCCCCAAACACACCAGCGCAAGCACGGCATGGCATCTTTTTGCCTGCGTACTTGCGTAGCCCCTTGAACGCCTACGGAGCACCGCTGGTTCCGAGGACAAAGCACAGGAAGAGGCCATGGAGGAAGAAGAAGAGGAGGGGGTGGAGGAGAGAGGTGTGTCACAACCAGTAGTAGCATTTTGGAGGCGTGGAGGTGGAACAACCTCCAACACTACTGCACCTTGTCCTGCATCCTTCCCAGCTGCCAAAAGTGTGACCCAATGGGCCGTGAAAGAAAGGTAACGTCCCTGTCCATGCCTGCTGGACCATGAGTCAGCGGTAATATGCACCTTACCGCTGACCGCCCTGTCCAGCGAGGCCAAGACATTGCCTTCCACATGCCTGTAGAGAGCCGGAATCGCCTTCCGTGAGAAAAAGTGGCGTTTGGGAACCTGCCACTGAGGAACCGCACATTGCACAAACTCACGGAAGGGGGCCGAGTCTACCAACTGAAAAGGCAGCAGTTGAAGCGCTAGCAATTTAGCCAAGCTAGCATTCAACCGCTGGGCATGTGGATGGCTGGGAGTGAACTTCTTTCGACAGTCCAGCAGCTGGGGCAGGGAAATTTGCCTGCTAGAATCGGACGTCGGTGTACTGCTAGCAAAGTGGCCGCAAGTACTTGGCTGTGACACACCTAATTCTACACCTTCATTCCTCTCAGTGCAGGTTTCAGAGAGGACTGAAGGTATAGTGGGGTTGGAGATCCCAGCTGATGCGGTGCAAGGAGAGGTCCGCTTTGTTCTTTGGTGTGGGTCTTTAAGGTAGGCTTGCCAACGAGCTGCATGGCAGGTCAACATATGTCTGATCAAGCATGTGGTGCCCAAGCGGCTGATGTTTTGGCCACGCGATATACGCTTGAGACATATGTTGCAAACAGCAGCTGTGCGATCTGATGCACTCGCCTCAAAAAAGGCCCACACCAAAGAACTTTTTGAATGACGGGCAGAGGCAGTGCCCTGCACAGGCGGAGCTCTGCGGTGTGATTCCGTCGGTGTGCTGCCCATACGCTGGCCACCCAAGGGCATCCTGCCTCGTTGGAGATGTGCCTCCTCCTCATCCTCCTCCTCCTCCTCTCTCCTATTAGGCACCCACGTGGAGTCAGTGACCTCATCATCCCCTCCCTCCTCCTCACTGGAGCCAATCTGGCAGTATGCTGCAGCTGCTGGAGCATGACTGCCAGATTGGTGTCCTTCTTGAGCATCCCCTCTCTCTGCTCTCACGCTACTGCCTTCCTCTATCTGGGTATCATCATCAGATCCTTCGAAACGCTGGGCATCCTCCTGGAGCATGTACCCAACACTGTGCTCAAACAGTTCGGGGGACTCCTCAGGAGGAGGACATGGTGGGTCTAGGGAAGGATTGACTAATGAAGATAATGATACCAGAGAAGAGGACGCTTTGGCAGCTGCTTTGCCAGTACCCTGAGCCTGGGTGAGAGAGGATGAGGAGGATGAGGTGGGCTTGGTCATCCACTCTACCAAGTCTTCGGCATGATGTGGCTCAACATGTCCAGCTGTCGAAAAGAAGGACAAGCGTGTCCCATGGCCATGTGCTGATGACAATGCACCGCGTCCACGACCAGCACTGTTGCCCCCAGACACAGAGCTTGCTTGCCCTCTTTTTTTGCCTCCTGACTGTCTGCCTCTCCTTGTTTGCCTTCCAGACATTTTAATGGATGGCCTGCAGGGAGATGGGAAAAACAGCAATAAGGGCTACCTTCAGGTGTATACTGTGCAGGAGGCTTAGCAACAATGACACTGACACTGTCCCCTGCCTATCCTTCTCTGTCCCTAAACACAAGGATTTCAAATATGGTTCAGCAAGATTGGTTTAGCACAGAATAGCACACTGATAGTTTCCCTCACTGTCCTTCTCTGTCCCTACAAACAAGATTTAGCACAGAATAGCACACTGATAGTTTCCACGAGTGTCCTTCTCTGTCCCTAAACTCAAGGATTTCAAATATGGTTCAGCAAGATTGGTTTAGAACAGAATAGCACACTGACAGTTTCCCTCACTGTCCTTCTCTGTCCCTACAAACAAGATTTAGCACAGAATAGCACACTGATAGTTTCCACGAGTGTCCTTCTCTGTCCCTAAACTCAAGGATTTCAAATATGGTTCAGCAAGATTGGTTTAGAACAGAATAGCACACTGACACTTTCCCTCACTGTACCTCTCTGTCCCTAAACTCAAGGATTTCAAATATGGTTCAGCAAGATTGGTTTAGAACAGAATAGCACACTGACACTTTCCCTCACTGTCCTTCTCTGTCCCTACAAACATGGTTTAGCACAGAATAACACACTGACACTCTCCCTACCTATCCTTTTTTGTCCCTAAACACAAGGAATCCAGGATTAGTAAAGGAAAAAAAATGACACTGTCCCTGCCTATGCTTCTCTTTCCCTGCTCCGGAACACACTACACAAGGCCGCCGCGCTGGCGGCCTTTTATAGTGTGGGGAGTGTACTAAACCCCCTCAGCAATAATTGGCCACAGGCATCCTGCCTGTGGCCAATCATTGCTCTCCTCGCCGCCGGCGCTGTGATTGGCCAAGCATGCGGGGTCACAGTGCATGCTTGGCCAATCACAGCGCCTGGATGACACTGCGATGGCGTAGTGCATTGTGGGCCGTTCGCGTCACTCGAATTTGGCGCGAACGGCCCAAATCGTTCGTTCTTCGTCGAACGATCGAACAGCCGATGTTCGAGTCGAACGTATGTTCGACTCGAACACAAAGCTCATCCCTACATCTAACACTCCCCTCCCCTAAGATTAACAATGCTGCTGTCCAAAGGTGTCTCTGTTGCTCATTCATTCAGAGTGTAGACACCTTATTTAATACAGGAGTTGTGTTGCTGGCCAAATCATTAAAGCGGACCTTCGGTCATTTTTTCAACTTTCCGTCTATTAAATCTTCTGCCCTTGTTGTTTTAACTTTGCATGTTTTTTCTGACAGTAAATACCTTATACAGCCCACTTCCTGTTTCTTGTCTGGTAAAAAGCCTAGGCTTATGACATCATGCACAGCTCTCTCTCTCACTCTCGTGCGAGTTTGCCAGGAAGGGGGGGGGGTTGAGTCATAAGAGGGCCAATCAGAGCTGCAGAGCTGGAGGTGTGCCTTTGTGTGTCTGTGTAAATCCAGGAAGTGAACAGGCAGCAGCTTCAGCTGCCCACAGTTAAAATGGCTGCAGCCAGACTCATTGGAGGGAGATTTTTGCAGCATATTTGGCAAGTACAGAATCACAGTATATATAAAATAATATGCAAAGTGGTTGGAGGGAAGCTTCAGAATGACAAAGATGTTTTTATTACAAACTATGGGAGCAGACTGCAGTTCCTCTTTAAGTGAATACAGCCTAAAAAAAAAAATCGCCTGACAGTGTTGATGGGGGAATCCCTCCTGCTAAGCTATTGTGTTCACCCAAAGGAAAAGAGAGAAATCAAACAGGCTGGTGGTACCCCAGTTGAATGATTGATCAACAATCAGCCTGCCCATACATGGTTTGAATCTTGTCTGGTTCCTGCTAAAGCGGCTGAGATTCGAACCGTCTATATGGTCATTGAAACTTGCGGCCAAGAAATGGGGGGAACATTGGGCAGGCAGCCTATCGCCTCCTCATTGCCTATTTTATCCCTTAAAATACCAGCCCAGACTTTTCAGGGGTGTAAAACAAACACAATATCGGCGGCAGGTACTGTAGACAGTCAGGGGTGATCAGTGCAGTGCTGGGGAGGAGTTACAATGTATAGATTTCAATAAAGCAGCTGACAGCCGCTTCGCCTCCTCTCCGTCCCGCAGCTTTCAGCTGCTTTATTGAAATCTATAAAGGGAGATCAGTGATTGTAACTCCTCTCCAGCACCGCACCGATCATCCGGACTGTCCCCTATAGCCTTCTCCAGTCCCCCTCCATTCTCCGGTTCCCCTCCGTACTCCTCGATCCCCCTCCGTGCTCCTCCGCCCCCTCCGTGCTCCTCCGCCCCCACTGTCCTCGATCTGTCAGGATGGAGAGCGGAGGAAGGAGCCGGTAAATATGTCATTTACCAGCTCCTTCCTTTTCCGAATGCACAGTCGATGACCACTGACTCTGTTCCCTTCATAACTATCACTGAGCATCGTAAACTGTTTTTATGATGCTTCCGTTTATGAATGGAGAGGAGCGGCTATCTCCTGTCCATTCATCTTTAGTGCAGCTGGGGCTGCAGAGAAAGGGACTGGGGAATATCTGTCCTCAGTCTCTTTCACTGTCTCAAAAGGGAGATGTCAGGGGTCTGTTAAGACCCCTGATATCTCACCAAAGCCACCCACCAGCAGGACTAATAAAAAATGTATAAAAATAAACGAATTGTAACAAATAAGTATTGAAAAGGTTAAATAAATAATAATAATAATAAATAAGAAAAAAAAAAAGAAAAAAAAATGTATAAAAAATAAAATTGTAAACAAAAGTAAAATAAAAATAAAAAATACTGACACTTAAAAAAAGTATTGTTTCCTTTTAAATTGTGACACCAAATATCCATAGTGTTACAGATTTCTTTCAGCAACTTCTGATCTCTGGATCTATGGGGTAAACTGAACCTCCCCTTGTGTCCCCAGCCCCTGCCCCAGCCTTTGATTGTAGTGTGAAGGAAAAACAGCACACTAATGTGTTCATATCTGTCTGTCACTCTGCTCTTATCAGCATGCTCATTGATAGCACATAAGCACTGCAACACAGTTGGGTCACACCTTGTGTGGCTTCTCTCCCAGTTTGATTTCTGGTGTACGGCCTTATACCAATTTTATTGCAGGTACTTACACTGCTTGCATTTAAAAAAATATTTAATGATATATTTGACAAATACATAGTATTAACCACTTAAGCCCCGGACCAATACAGGCCATTATGACCAGGCCCCTTTTTGCGATTCGGCACTGCGTCGCTTTAACTGACAATTGCGCGGTCGTGCGACGTGGCTCCCAAACAAAATTGGTGTCCTTTTTTTCCCACAAATAGAGCTTTCTTTTGGTGGTATTTGATCACCTCTGCTGTTTTTATTTTTTGCGCTATAAACAAAAATAGAGTGAAAATTTTGAAAAAAATGACATTTTTTTTACTTTTTTCTATAATAAATATCCCCAAAAAATATATAATTTTTTTTTATATATAAGTTATATAAGTTTATTGATTGGTTTGCGCAAAAATTATAGTGTTTACAAAATAGGGTATAGTTTTAAGGCATTTTTATTAATTTTGTTTTTTTTACTAGTAATGGCGGCGATCAGCGTTTTTTTTTCGTGACTGCAACATTATGGCGGACACATCGGACACTTTTGACACAGTTTTGGGACCATTGTCATTTTCACAGCGATCAGTGCAATAAAAATGCACTGGTTACTGTGAAAATGACACTGGCAGTGAAGGGGTTAACCACTAGGGGCGCTGAATGGGTTAAGTGTGCCTAGGGGAGTGT
The DNA here is from genome assembly GCA_029206835.1 of Rana muscosa. NCBI lineage: Eukaryota > Metazoa > Chordata > Amphibia > Anura > Ranidae > Rana > Rana muscosa. The sequence continues at coordinate 276,508,154 of CM055128.1, forward strand.
TTACTACTGTGTGGGGGCGTGGCTACGACTGACACATCACCGATCTCCGCTCTGATTACACAGAGCAGAGATCGCTGACATTGTTAGTAGAGGAGCGGGGAGATGTTGTGTTTACACACACATCTCCCCGATCCGAGCCTCCGTGAGACGATCGCAGGGATCCCCGCGGCTATCGAGGCCACGGGACCCGCGGTCCCACTCACGGGGAAGGCAGGGGGCCGCGAGCGCGCCGCCGGCGGCGCGTGCTCGACCCCGACGTCGGCAGTTAAAGGTAGGGTGACCAGACATCCCCGGTTCCGGGGACAGTCCCCGGATTGAAGACACTGTCCCCAGACCAAGTCTGTCCCCAGTTTTGTCCCCGGATTGGATTTGAACAGGAGCTGGGGCAATTTCAAAGACAGTTAGTGCAGAATTGATAAAAAAATCTGAATTACACACTCCCGCTCCGCCGCTCCTACTAGCTTAGGGGGGTGTATTTTTTCCATTATCTGTGCCCCTTTCTGATGATCATGTGCTGTTTGGAGCGGAGGGAATATTTCTTCAGTTTCGTGTGCCCATTCAGCTTCGCTCGCATGTTCTTCTGCCTTGGCTCAGGTCCCGGCCAGCCGCCTGCCTGCTTATCTCCTTGCCTTCCCTGGCGGAGTGATCTTCCTTCGCTCCCCACCCAGTAGTAGCCGGGGCCCGGAGCGTAAGACTCGACAGGCTGTGAGGTGGGCGGCGGCGGCGGCGACAGGCAGAGAGTCGCTGATTGCCGCCATTACTAGTAAAAAAAAGTATGTCCCCAGATTTCATTTAAAAAATCTGGTCACCTTAGTTAAAGGGCCACGTACAGGTACGTGATTGTGCCTGTACGAGCCATTCTGCCGACGTATATATACCGTGAGCGGTCGGCAAGTGGTTAAAGTTAACAAACAGCTTTATACTTCCCTGCTCTGTGCAATGGAATTGCACAGAGCGAACCCGAAACTCCTCTTCTCACATTCCTTGCCAGCACTTTCTGGCTCCTCCTCTACAGCATGTGCCCCCCAAAAAAAATTACACCGGCCGCCCCTGCTTTAGCTAATAAGCGCGCATCCATTAACCACTTCAAGACCAGGCCTATTTCTGACACTTGTCGTTTACAAGTTAAAATCAGTATTTTTGCTAGAAAACTACTTAGAACCCCCAAACATTATATATAATTTTTAGCAAAGACCCTAGAGAATAACATGGCGGTCGTTGCAATATTGTCACACGGTAATTGCGCAATTTTTTGAGGAAAAAATACACTTCACTGAATAAAAAAAAAAATGAAACAGTAAAAATAGCCCAATGTTTTCATATATCGGGAAAGATGATGTTATGCCGAGTAAATAGATACCTAACATGTTACGCTTTAAAATTGCACGCAATTGTGGAATGGCGACAAACTACGGTACTTAAAAATCTTCATAGGCGACACTTTAAAAAATGTTAACGGTTACCAGTTTAGAGTTACAGAGGAAGTCTTTTGGTAGAATTATTGCTCTCACTCTAATGATCGCGACGATACCTCACATGTGTGATTTGAACATTGTTTACATTTGCGGACGCGACTTACGCATGCGTTTTCTTTCATGCGCAAGCATGTGGGCGGGGGCGCTTTCAAATGTTATTATTTTTTGTTATTATTTTTACACTGTTTTACACTCTTTTATTGCTGTCACAAGGAATGTAAACATCCCTTGTGACAATAATAAGCAGTGACAGGTTCTCTTTATGGAGGGATCTGAGATCTAAAAGACCCCAAACCCCTCCTCTTCAGTTCAAAGTATTCAAAATGCCAAAATCCACATTTTTGAATACCTTGAATTTTTTTAAATCGGCGCCGTTGGCTGCCGAGTAAACCGGAAGGGAAGTTCGGGACTCCAGCCAGCCTGGGGACGTGCCAGCTGGTCGCTCGGGTCTCCAGGTAGGAAACTTAGGGAAGTTTCTTATGAATTTTCTGCCGAAGTTGGCATATCCAACAAATCATTATACTTCCAACATGTATAAGGTCCGGCCATTCCAACACTGCTTTGATCTTCTCAGGATTCATGCTCCAATATATCCAAAGAACTGGATCTGGATTCGTTCAAACACATTTCTCCAGTTTGATATAAAGTCAGTTCTTCCTTAATCTTTCAAATACAATGCAGACATGCTTGGGATGCTCCTCCAGGTTATCAGAAAAGATAAGAATATCAATATATGCCCATGACTGGTTCTAAAAGAGGTTTTCGATTTCTTTTCTTGACTGATGCAGACAGCGCTATATGCCCCAGTAAGTCTAGGTTTGTAAAGACTTTGGCAGGACAGAGACTTTCCAGAATTGTAGAGATTAACCACTTGATTTTTCTGGCACTTTTTGTTTACAAGTTTATATCAGTATTTTTTGCAAGAAAATTACTTTGAATACCAAAAGATTATATCCTTTTTTCTAGCAGAGACCCTAGGAAATAAAATGACGATCATTGCATTTTTTTATGTCACACAGTATTTGTGCAGTGGTTTTGCAAACGCAATTTTTTTCTGGAAAAAAATACACTTTAATGAATAAAAAACAAAACACAATATTTACCCCAATTTTTTTGTAAAATGCGAAAGATGATATTATGCCAAGTAAATAGATACCCAACATGTCAAGCTTTGAAATTACGCACGCTCGTGGAATGGCGACAAGCTATTTAAAAATCTTCATAGGTGAAGATTTAAACGCCTTTACAGGTTACCTGTTTTGAGTTGCAGAGGAGGTCTAGTGTTAGAATTATTGCCCTCGCTCTAACTTTCGCGGCGATACCTGACGTGTGGTGCGAACACCGTTTACACATCCCCCAGAGGGATGGGGGCACTTATTTTTACACTGTCCCTTTCATTTTTTTTTTCTGATCACTTTTATTCCTATTACAAGATATGTAAACATAATTTGTCATAGAAATAAGGATGACAAAAAGACCCCAAACCTCTTCTTTACCTTTAAAGGCAAAAGTTCAAAATAAAATCAATCTTTTGCTTCTAAAAAACTTTTTTACTTCCAGACAGACGTCACAACATCGCTCCGATCCTCCAAGGCCATAGAGTTGATCAAAATTCTTTGATCACCTATGGGTGATTGTATGATATTTTTATTTTTTTATTATTATTTATGGTTGAACTGGATGGACTTGTGTCTTTTTTCAACCTAACTATGTAACTATGTTTACTGTTCTAAGCAATAGTTATCTGTCATGAACGGCTTCCCATTCATGACAGCTTGCTTTCTGTCGATATGCTGTGATTAGTTACAGCTAATCACATGGTATAGAGTGTCAGGTACCATGTGATAGCTGTGGGTCAATCACAGCTTAACAACACTAAGAAAGCAGTTATGAATGTAAAAAATACACCCATGGGATGGGTGATGTACCACTGCATCACCCAGCCTAGCTGTGCTGCCCCTTAGCAATATATGTACTGTTCAGAGGCGGCAAGTTGTTAAAGTGGTTCTAAGGGCTTTTGTTTTTTTGCAATTAAAATAATAAAAAAAAGGTTTATACTTACTTGCTCTGTGCAACAAGCATGAATGCTGGTTGAGAACCCAGCAGTAAAGAAAATCCCCTTTTCATATACTCTAGAATTTTGCAAAGAAAGTCCAGTATAGTGCACAGAATACAGCATTTCTGTCAGTTGCCCCCTCTAGAAAATTATTCATAAGACTGTAATAATTGTGAGGGCAATGGAATTGGTACAGATGAGATCAGCCTTCAACAACCATGCTGAAGACAGGGGGAGATTTCCCTCCCTGTGTTCCAGAAATCAGTAAAAAGGATTACATTCGTATTGACCCATGATGGATTACATACTTATTGACCAATGATAGAGAAATCCATTTTGAGTGGTGTTACCTTTGAAAACCAGTGGGGACTTCCACTTCAAATTGAGTGATTCACTTTGCCAAAGTTATTTATTATATACCAGCTTGTTAGCTATCTCTTTTTTCAATGCAAACAAGATAAGAAAAATTGATCAATTATGGATTCATTATTAGTTATTTGAAAATGCACAGACACACAAAACCAATACTTTTATTTTATTTTATTTTACTCCCTCTTTCAAGACATGTCTCCTAACAAAGGCCATTGTTGACATTCTTGTTTACCATTATGGGCCCATGCAAACCATGGTTCAAAAAAAGCTGCTTTTACAGGAGTTTGTGCTTTTTTGCTTTTTCTTCTCTGCCTCTAAGGTTTTCAACCCCTGTCCTCAGGACCAACTAACAGGCCAGATTGTAAGTATTACCTTGGAGGAGATGCAGACCACTCCCCAAAGAAGCTACTCTTACAGGTGTTTTAGCTTTTGTTAACTTTTATTTTACTGGAAACTCCCCCCCCCCCCCCCCCATGTTAGTAAATGTATTTTCCAAATTGAAGACCAACTTTTCCAACAAGAGCACTAAGAAAGCAATTTGGAGGACCAAGAGCAGCAATTATGAAAAATGTAGCATGAAGAAAATGCATCACTGACTATTGGGGTAAAATAAGCCATTTGGTATTTTGAAAACATGGTGCCATCAAGTGCTTGTTTTCTTAAAGTGGATGTAAACCCGATTCATGAAATTTGAGCTGGGCACATATATCTGCAGTATTTTGTTATCTCTCTTCAATGAGCTAAGTCCCGTAGCTCTCTCCTGAACCGTTCCTCCGTTATCATCCAGATAACTCCTGACAAATTCTCGGACACATCAGATAAAAGCCGCCTGTCATTTCTGTCAGGGGAGTTAGCTATAGATTAGCAGGGAGCTGGTCCTGTTACAAAACATCTCCTGAGAGTCTCTGCCTATGATGAGAGGGGGTGTGTGCCTTTCCTCCAATCAGCAATTTTAGCTATCTTGGCTGTATGCCCAGACATCACACTCTGTGTTAAACAGGAAGAGAAAATCTCCTAACAAGATCTGAACTTTCTAAACAGTATTTAAATGTGAAAACAGCAGATATACAAGTAAAACCTATGTAGGGAGATTTGGTTCATCCCTGTGTATCATCTGAGGCTGTTCACTTCACTGGGTGTATGGAGGGTTTACATCCACTTTAAAAAAAAAAAATAACAAACGTAAGTACACATCATCAAATACATTGGTGCATTTAAAGCATTTTTACAAAGTTTTCATTGCTGAATGGTACTCATCTTGTTTCTAATTGTTTCATGTGATTGAGAAAAAATGCTCCCACAATGGGACAAGACTCAATACAACTTATAATGTCAAGAAGAAACGAATGAAGAAGTCACAAAGTAATATGCTGAGGAGCCAGGATGGTATCCAACGCAAGTACTGTACATAAAGGTGCTAAAACAGTAAATGTAAGAAAACATGGAGCAGGAAATTTAGAAATGATCTCATAAGATGAAAAATAATACAGAGTATAAATTTTACATAGACAAAGGCAAGTGGGAAGTGTTAGAGTAAACCTGTCAGTACCATAATGGTGCTAAATAGTCTTCCGTGCTACAAAGCAATCATCTAAGTGGTGCCTGTACATACCCTTACATGTCTTCCTGAGTGCTCTGGATGCCCTGAATACCAAATAGGAAGATGTTGCAGAAGATTGGCCAGATTGCAACACTGTCAGGAAGAGTCATCATTTGCATATTATGCTGTGTACACACAAATGGACTTTTCTCATCAGACAAACCGATTGTGTATGGGCCCCATCGGTCTTTTTTCCATCGGTGAGAAAAAATAAAAAATGTTTTAAATTTATCCGATGGGGGAAAAAAACGATAGCAAATTCCAATCGTCTGTGTGGAACTCCATCGGACAAAAAACCCACGCATGCTCAGAATCAAGTCGATGCATGCTCAGAAGCATTGAACTTCATTTTTCTCGGCTTGTCGGAGTGTTTTACGTCACGGCGTTTGGGACGGTCGGATTTTTGACTGATGGTGTGTAGGCAAGACTGATGGAAGTCAGCTTCATCGGCTTTCCGATGGAAAAATCCATCGGATTAGAATCCATAGGAAATCTGATCGTGTGTACAGTCCTTTAGGAACCACTGGGATTCATAACTTATAAGATTAAACAGGAACTTACTAAATTGTTAACTATGATTATTTGGGGTTTTAAGGTCCGATAACTGACATCCTCCAGTATTCTGCATTCGGGTCCATCTCATACACTTTATCATGCTGAATTACAACACAGCGTGTACAGAGCAAGAAAAGCCCTTTTGCAGCACAAGAGGTAAGCATATTCTTATAGGGTTAGACCTGTTAACCTATGACAGTGGTGGCGAACCTTGGCACTCCAGATGTTTTGGAACTACATTTCCCACGATGCTCAACTACACTGCAGAGTGCACGAGCATCATGGGAAATGTAGTTCCAAAACATCTGGGGTGCCAAGGTTCGCCATCACTGACCTATGACATACTAAGAAGGCATATCCACACACAGATGTAAATGCTCGAATCCATGCATGTTTGGATGCCAGTTAAAGCGGAAGTAAACCCATCGATTTAACAGTTTTAAAAAGCTGTTACATTCTCGGCATGCCGGGAATGCCAACTGTCACATTGGTTGTGCTCTCAACCAAACTGTCAAACCTTCCAATGGCTATTGTCATAACTGATCACATGTGCAGCATCATGGCAGTTGAAGATTAACCACTTCCATACTGAGCACTTATACACCTTCCTGCCCAGACCAATTTTCAGCTTTCTGCGCTGTTGCACTTTGAATGACAATTGCGCGGTCATGCTACACTGTACCCAAACTAAATTTTTTTCATTTTGTTCCCACAAATAGAGCTTTCTTTTGGTGGTATTTGATCACCTCTGCGATTTCTATTTTCTGCTAAAAAATAATAAAAAAAGACCGAAAATTTTGAAAAAAATATGTTTTTTTTGTTTCAGTTACAAAACTTTGTAAATAAGTAAGTTTTCTCCTTCACTGATGGGCACTGATGGGGCTGCACTGACGGGCACTGATAAGGCGGCACTGATGGGCACCGATGAGGCGGCACTGATGGGCACCGATGAGGCGGCACTGATGGGCACCGATAGACGGCACGGATGGGCACCGATAGAAGGCACGGATTGGCACTGATAGACGGCAAGGATGGGCACTGGTAGGCGGCACGGATGGCCACAGATAGGCGGCACGGATGGGCACAGATAGGCGGCACAGATGGGCACAGATAGGCAGCATGGATGGGCACAGATAGGCGGCACGGATAGGCGACCCGTATGGGCACGGATAGGCGGAATGGATGGGCACTGATAGGTGGCATGGATGGGCATGGATGGGCACTGATAGGTGGCATGGATGGGCACTGATAGGTGGCACTGTACTGTAATGTTTTGTACTAATGGATGCCAATCAGTGCCAAACAATAATGCCTGCCAATCAGTGGTGCCCATTGTGGGCACTGATTGGCATCCATTGTGGGCACTGATTGGCATCCATTAGGCACATCTAATTGGCATCCCTGGTGGTCTAGGGTGGCATACCTTAAGGTGGGCATCCCTGGTGGTCCAGTGTGGGCATCCTCGGGGGGGCTGCACTGATAATGGATCAGCACAAACCCCCTCTGTCAGAGGAGCAGCCGATCGGCTTTCCTCTACTCGCGTCTGACAGACGCGAGTGAGGAAGAGCCGATGACCGGCTTTTCCTGTTTACATCGTGATCAGCCGTGATTGGACACGGCTGATAACATGGTAAAGAGTCTCCGTCGGAGACTCTTTACCTAGATCGGTGTTGCGGGGTGTCAGACTGACATCCCGCAACAACGATCGCCGCGATGCGCGCCCCCGGGGGCATGCAGCGGCTCAATATCCTGAAGACGTCATATGACGTCCAGTCAGGATATTGAAACCACTTTGCCGCCGTCAATTTGCTATAGGGTGGGCGGCAAGTGGTTAAACAGAGGCCAAGATGGCAGCTTCCTTGCCTGAAAATGATAGGAGGGTTTACTTCAACTTTAAGAGTCAAAGTGACAAGATAGAAAAAAATAGTCTCAAATAAAGATATAGGACCATCTTACATGGTGAATTTCAATACCAACAGTGCTTCACAGAGTTCTTTAATAAAAGTTTTTATGTACTGTAGGTTTCTAAAAAATGAAATACCAGGAGAGACAGAGATGTACGTAATGAAGCTATGCAAAAAAAATATATACTGTACATTTAGTACAAAGTGTGTGGGAGAAACAGAGGAAGGAGGGAGATGGTTGCAGAGAAACGGTGATGTTAGGTGAGGAGGGGGAGAGATAAGAGAAGAGAAGAAAGTGCATTGATACAGCAAAGGAGATCTTAACACACAAAAGAGCAGTTAAAGGGAGGGGAGAGGAGAGTTGGACTCTATCCAGCAAAGAAAATGTGTAGGAGAAACAGAGGGAAGACAGGGAATGCTCTGTACAGTTAGGAGGAGGCGAAGGGATTCCCCCATATGAGAGATCCCCCCCACCCTCCAGGTTAGGAGAGCAAACAGCTGATGTCCCTGCCTTTGCTGACTGTCACAATACTGCTCTCCCTCTGCAGTGCGGGGATGTTTGGCTGTGTAATCTCTGGAAGGGACGCCAGGGGCTACAAAGGACTCGAAGACCTGCAGATGAGCTGGGGGTGAAGTCACCCCGAACAAAACAGGACATTACTGCCAGCAAGAGGGTGAGACATTAACAAATACTAAAGGGAAGAGAGGGGTGGGAATGGGCATATTCCACATCTCAATCACTCTGTTCAAGGCTATTTTTTTAATGCTTGCTTTAAAATAGGAAGCTACTAAACATGCCTTGGCAGCTTAGCACCTGCAATATACATAATGTCAGTAGATATAAGGATTAAAGTAAACAGGGTGCTTTTTCATTTTTGAGAATTATTAAAGGAGTCAATATTGAAATACCCAAAATGTATTACAGGATTAAACTACAAGGGTCTTAACTTCAAGTAGGTTGAAGAATCCATGGATGCGCTCAATGATTCTAGGGTATGAATAGAAGTGATTATATCTGGACCTTTTTTTTTTTTTGCAATAATTTTTTAGAAGAAAGAGAGAAATGACCACACCAAACATTTTCTTTCCTTCTCTCCTTTCGCGTTCTACCTGATGCAGTCATAGCATAAGTAAAATAGGGATGCATAGGCAGATTGACAATGACAAACGGTTTTGTTCTTTAGCAGAAGTAACTGGTCAGGGAGAGACAGGTGGGCAGGCAAAAGAATCAGAAAAAAAAGAGCTATTAGTGTGTGAAATCTAAAACTGGTAACCCACATCCATTACATACAGCTGTCGGACTAGCAAGGGGCCAGCAGTGGAATCACACTAAACAATGTCCCCACCAGTGAATTTAGGTATTCTCACAAGAACTTTTGACTCGGTGTCACAAAGAGGTCAAGGACAGAGGAGATTCTTCATGCTTTTGTTTCCCCCCAAAGAGACGTACCGAGGGGCTCTCAAAATGAAACTGAAGAAACCACACAATGTTTCTCTTGATATTTACTGTATTTATTGGCGTATAATACTCACTTTTTTACCCTAAAAAAAGAGGGTAAACTGTGGAAAGTTTTTTTTCTGAAACTTCCCTCTTAAAGTTAGGGTGCGTGTTATAGGCCTGTGCGTGTTATACGCCGATAAATACGGTATTTAATTGATATATTTGTATTTTTATTTTTGATTATATTTAGTTGACACAGTATTTAATTCACTTTATTTTTTTAAAGCACTAACATATTCTGCAACACTTTAATAATTCACTATTCACATTAATGTGCGCACTAGAGGTGCTTACAATCTAATGTCAATGTCTCTGACAAACTACGCACATTATGGCCAAACTTGGTGATATCTGGTTAACCTAAAATTGTAAGAGGAAACCAGAGCACCAGGTAGAAACTTGAACAAAGACAGGGAGCACATAGAAAACTTTAAGCAGAAAGTGTACTTAAAAAGCTAAAATATACAGTAGGACTTCAAGGCTAAAATGTAAGAGTCCTAAGCCAATTACCGTATTTATCGGCGTATAACACGCACCCTAACTTTAAGAGGGAAGTTTCAGGAAAAAAACTTTCCACAGCCCCCTGCGTATAGCACACAGGCACAGTTTACTCTCTATTTTCAGGGTAAAAAAGTGAGTGTTATACGCCAATAAATACAGTACTTAGCATGTTACTGTAAGGTCCCCATTGCATGCAAGACAAGAAATAAAAAATAAAAAAAAAGACAACCCACTAAACAATATATTATAACTTTTTTAATACATCTTAATTTCTGAACCACACAGTTTTAGAGATACCGCCCTCTGCTACCCTTTCATCTTATAGCAGGGCACTTATATGACATACAGCAGTGAAGTAATAATTAAATAATTAATGATGGCCGACTCTTAGTCTGCATGGTTAATCTTTGATTGAATCAATCAATGGCAAAGCCAGCAAAAATCTACTACAAATACACAATCAACGCTCTTGGATTTTACTGAACATTATTCCACTGATGACCTTTACAAACATCTGGTCCAAACCTCTAATTTAATGGGTAAATATTGGTTATAAAGAGAGAAATTTGTGCTAGGTGCAAAGTAATTATTAAGTGTAATAAATGAATAAATCCCAAAAAGAAGACCTGCTGCTAAACACCAAAAAAAAACTTGATATAAGGTATATTTTTATTTTTGTATATTTAATGGGTAAATATTGGTAAGCTGAATTACCCCCAGTGTTCAGGAGCGGGGCATCACTCTCCCTTAAATATTGGATTTATATAATAGATGATATAGGAGTTGGAGTGAAACTACCATGCATAAGAAATACAGTAACGGACAGTACTCAATTTTCTCATGCATAAGAAAGAACACTCAAGATTAAGGGAAATCTCACTACAGGAGTATCCAAGGGACAAAATAATACAGTGAGTGAATCCAGCACTAAATTGGTACATCAATTTGAATATTTTTATTATTATTCATTTTTGGATAGATTATGCTCTTCATACAAAAATGTAAATAATAAAAAAACCTTGCTTCAATGTTACTTCAATATGTAAAATTGCACATAATTTCCTCCTTAAATAACCTGACTATGTATGAATTTTATGTAAATAAACTATTTTCAGGCAAAAGGGGCATAACTTCATGTCATTTTTATTTATTTTTTACATATAAATGAACTAAGCATCCATCATGATCGAGTTGGTGTTCACTGATGCACTGATATCTTAGGGCTGTAAACATAAATAGAAGTTTTAGACTCTTTTTATTTTCCTCTCTAGGCTTTATTCTTCCTTACGATAAGAACCATTCAAAGAGTGATCACTGGATAGAGGTGGCTGGAAGAGAGAACACTGGGATCATACCTTGGGAAAGAAGGAGCAGAGGGAGGGAGAGGCAGGAAAGGAGGAGGAGGGAGAGAGAGAAAGAGTGCAGAGAGAAAGGCAGGGATAGAGGATGCAGAGGTACAGTACAGAGATGCACAAGAGAAATGAAAGAAAACCCGATGTGGGAAGGTTTTGCCAAATGTAGCAGAGGAGCTGAAGAAAGCAGAATAGCAAAAAATAAGCTGGAGAGCAGTACAAAATCAACAGAGAATGGGAGATAGAGGGTAAAGGAACCAAAGAAGAAGAAAAAAAAAGATCACACATAAATTGGGAATTGGAGAGAACAAGATACACAGTAAGAAGGAAAGCAACTCACAGGAAGAATGTAGAATATTAAGATGCACAACGTGGAAAAGGGAGATAACTGATCCTTGAAAAGCTGACCTCACCTGTCTTTTTCTGCCTTGTCCAACTATTCTTCAATCAACCTTCTTCATATCTGGAGACCCATCCACCTAAACCACAACAGTTCTTCTTCATTCCTTACTCACCGGATTATTTCCAAGGTTCGTGTGCTCTGTATTCACTTGTAGTTTGAACCAGGAAAAGTCTGTTCTAAATGGGTGAGAAATACTTTTTGTAACATTGAGTCCTACTCGCACATCCGGCTACGTTTTTAGAGGCAATAAAGCACTGCGATATAACTTGTGTCACTTGACTTTTTGGGTTTTCTCTATTAGTGAACATTGTTAAATTCCTAAGAATAGAATGCTGCTATCAAAATCTCCATTGCTACTCTTTGTGCAGGTAAGACAACATTTAGTATTTATTTCTGTTTCTGGCTCTTATCTGTACCACCTACCTTTGTATAGTTGTGGAATGGATTTTGTTTAATGTATAATAAAGGATTTATTTGGAAATAGAGGAACTTCCTGGAGCCTCTCTCTCTTCTCGACTCCGAGGTGGGAGCAATGTAAACTATTCCTAAGTACCTAACCTCCTTGGGTGTTGAGGGCCCTGATCTTGTGCTATATTAAAGGTGCTACAACCTCTTCTTGTAAAAAAAAAAAAAAAAGGTAGTACAACCTGATCCAGCATTACCAAGAAGTTATCAGTACTCCGCTCAGGTTCGAGCGGGAAGTAGCCTTACTTAACTATAATTACTGTTAAAATAGTTTTTACACTACAGCCATATGGATTGGACATTTGGTCACCTCTTAAGAGTGTATGGATCATTCTGTACTGTTATACTATTTGTGTCCTAACGAAATTTGTTAAATTTTTGAATAAAAAGCAATTGAAAAGGGAAATAGAGGAACTGTAAGGTGATAACACGTGTTGGTTGAGGTCTTCTGTCAAAGTGAACTGCTCTAAGACCTTCACTGCTAAACTGTGAACATTTGGAATTATCCCACAAAGAGAACCTAACAAGGAGACCTTTGTGTCTTTCTGAGGAATATCCTAAAACGGGGGAATTCATAAAAAAGCATCTAATACAAACTTTGTCTCAAACCTAGCACAGCTAATCAGCTATTACATTTTCTAAGCTGTGATACAAATTAAATATAGAGGCTGAATGGCTGCTATGGACAAGAGTGCTAGTTGAGATGGAACTTGTCTCAGGTACTTTTTATTAGGGCTGTGAGAATTAACTATTAATTCCTCGATTAATCGATTAATTTTTTTGATCGATCAAAATTCTTTTGATCGGTACTCACCTCTCTGCCTGGTTCCGGGTTTCAGGGATTTCCGTCGGAGATCCGGTGACGTCACGGACACCGGCTCCTTTGCTGTGCCTTCATATCTGCATGCTGGCGGGACCTTACTATCTGCCACACGCAAGGGCTGTTACACTTCCCTCTATCACTTCCCTCTATCAACCTGGGATTCTACAGCCATCCACTGGGAGTTGTGATAGTTCCCTTCACGGGACATCTACATGCCGACGGACTGATGTTAACCCCTCCTCATCTGTATTCAGCAGTGGTATCGTTGTACACATTTTTATACCAGTATCATACTTAGCTACATGTTTTTATGACTGCTTTTGCTACCGTTTGGTATTACTCGCACCATTTTTACAGTTTATGTAGCTACATCGATTTTATCTCCAGTGCAATATTTATTTTGTTACCTACTTGAAGACTATAAAAGTTTTAATGCTATTCCCATTGAGTGCTGCCTTTGTGTGTTTTTTGTATCCTGCTATCCATTTTTCCAGTGGTTGGTAGCTGCACTGGGAATCAGCCTGCAAGGAGATCAGCTAAAAGTAGTTGGATCTGTATGTGCGTTATAATTAATTGAAATTAGTCGATTAATCGATTTAAAAAAAAACGATTAATCGAACACGAAAATTTTAACCAGTAACAGTCCTACTTTTTATTGATTCACCTCAATGCAGGAATGTGAAACATTTAGCAATAGCGGAAAAAGTATGCCAGAAACAATAATCTTATGTAAGCGGGGAAAAAAAGGCAACTCAAATATATGATCAGTGACCTATGATGAATATTGTTTGTTACAATAATTTGCAATTACAAAAGACAGTCGGTATGAAGTTTCTGGCATAATGTTCTTCGTGTCTTTCGATTTTATTAAATATGAGTTCCTCCTTTTGCTACATATATCTTTTCATAAAGCTTCCCATCACACCATGTAACTCCTCCCTATAACCTACACATGGGGGGTTATTTACTAAAGGAAAATGCACTTTGCACTACAAGTGTAAACTACAAGTGTAAAGTGCACTTGAAATTGCACTGAAAGTGCACTCGGAAGTGCAGTCACTGTAAATCTGAGGGAGACATGCAAGGAAAATAAAAAAACAGCATTTTAGCTTGCACATGATTGGATAATAAAATCAGCAGAGCTTCCCCTCATTTCAGATCTACCCCTCAGATTTACAGCAACTGCACTTCCAAGTGCAATTTCAAGTGCACTTTGCACTTGTAGTTTGCACTTGTAGTGCAAAGTGGATTTGCCTTACGTAAATAACTCCCATTGTGCCACATCCTCACAGCTCCTCCTGTCACTCCAATCTCTCTCTACTACTACTTAATAGATAAATTATATAATATGTTGCAACAGTACAGCAGCTACACTTCACATTTTTACAGGTTGTTAGATGAATGAGTTATAAACCACAGCCAACACTCAATATCGGAAATATAAAATGATAGGGTAAAGATGTATCCAATGTTTTTCCTGGTATATTTTGTGAACCTCGTTTTTAAACTCCCTGGTAAATAAAGGACAATGGTTCTACATAATAATTCAAGTTTTGATGCTGTTAATCACATACCATAGCCATTCTCCCAACGTTTACTTTTTATCTTGCTTGGTGGTTAATGGGTAGTTTAAAGTGGTTGTAAACCCACTTAGACAACTTGCACCTACAAGTAAGCCTAGATTTAGGCCTCGTACACACGACCGATTTTCTCGTCGTAAAAAACACGTCGTTTTTTTCGACGAGATTCTTGTTAAGCTTGTCGATTTTCTCGTCAAGCTTTCTATGCGTACACACTGTCATTTCCCAATTTCCTCGTGGTTCTCTGCGCTCACGTCCAGCACGTACGACGGCACTATAAAGGGGAAGATCTTTTTCCTTGGCGCCACCCCTTGGGCTGCTTTTGCTGATCTCGTGTTACCGCGTGTGAAGTAAAAGTTTGGGAAGAGACGATTCGCGCTTTTCAGTCTTCGTACTTTTCAGATCGTTTTCTGCCGTTCAGTTTGTGCTTGTGGGTTCGTATCTTGACTTTCAGGGCGTCTAGGCAGGTCGTATCTGTTTTACAGTGCGTTCTTGCCTGTTCGTTTCTGAATTTCAGTTCGTTATTCATAGGCCTTGCTGTTCTAAAGTGCGTTCTGTTCTGTACGTTCTGATTAGACGACCGTTTCCTAGCCATGTCGCCTGGACGTTCTCGTCGTCGAGTTCGTGCTGTGCGTGTGCTTGGTGTTGGTCTGCTTGTTTTGGACCAAGACCAGTCCATGAATGGTGTGAGGAGGAGTTCATGGACCAAGAATTGGTTGCTCCAGCGGGACCAATTCTGCCACATGCCTCTGCTGCGGGAGATCGTCGAGAATAATCCTGAGGACTACAGGAATTTTCTGAGGATGTCTGACCCCGTTTTTCAGGAACTGTTGGCTTTGGTGTCCCCCTATATTACCAGGAAGGACACCGTTATGCGGGAAGCCATCAGTGCTGAGCAGAGGCTCATCGCCACGTTGCGTTACCTGGCGACAGGGAGAAGTCTTCAGGACTTGAAGTTCACCACAGGCATCTCCCCCCAGGCTCTGGGCCTCATAATCCCAGACACCTGTTCTGCTATTATACAAGTCCTGCAGGAGGACTATATTAGGGTAAGTTTTCTCCCTTCACATCACATTTTATGTATTACATGTATGCTAATGTATTGTATTTCTTTCATCCTTTCCTAATTACCATGATTGTAATATGCTGAGAATGTCCCCTTTGTCCCCATGCATGCTGGAAGTTTTTAAATGCCCCTTTTTTATCCTCCCTAAATATTTCCCCTCACTAACTTTTCCAGCAGGGGCGCCTGTTGCTCCAAATGTTGGGGGGTTACAGCCCCAATTTCGGAAATAAACTTCCTCCTTTTTTGCTCTGTTGCCTAATAAACGCCCCCAGTTGTCCCCTCCAATGCAGCCATTTAGTCCCCTCTATTGCAGCCAGTTTCCCCCCAGCCCTGCACTTACCTTCTTGTGGTCAGCGCCATCCTTCTTCTGTCCCACCCCCTTCTGCTACACCTCCACCTCCTCCTCCTGACAGGAGTACCCCTCCAGTGGGCCAGCCTCCAGCTAAACGAAGAAGGAAGGCTTCAGTAAAGGCTGCAGGGAAGGTTGCCAGGAAGAAGAGGAAGTGATGGCCTTGCTTCATTGTGGTCGCACTGGTCGGACAGAAGGCAGCCTGTTGTAGTACCACACACTTGGGACATATATCTCACCTGCTGCTGTTCCTGACCTCTGGGAGGCCAGCATCAGATTGTGTTCTGAAATGTGGGCCTTCTCAAGCTCCCAATTTTAGTGTCCACACAGGGTTGCTGTGTGCTCTGGGGTCCCTGGGATGCACAAATGGCAGCAGCTTCTCCAGCGCTGCCTTCTCTTTATTTAATTTATAAACATGAATAAATGTGTTTTTTGTTTAAGTTCATACTTGACTATGTGTATTTTTAAATAAAAAAAAACAAGCTTTGGAGTAAGCAGATACATTTGACTGACAATAAAAGGCACAGATATCACCCCCCCAAAAGAATAACTAAATCTGATTAGCTCAAAAACATGGTGTGAAATTTTAAAAATATAGATTAGAAAATTAAATGGGAGATCGCTATCAAAACATTGAGAAATTATAATTAACATCATTTTGAAAAATCTAACCATTTAAATTATTCCTAAAAACTTGCACGATATAATACACATAAATCTTATAAAGAGCAGCATGAAAAAGGTTAAAAATAAGGCATAACTCTGTGTGAATATCAGCAGCAAAAGAAGGTCTCTCGTTTTGATTAATGTAACATTCTAACGAAGAATTCAATGCAGAACATTTAAACGATGAAATATTTATGAGCGTGACGAATGTGCTCTCTCCATTATGAAGGCTTGTTTTACCAGAAGATGCGCTCCCGTCTCATAGTTGCTTGTGAGCATGCGCGCTTTTGGAAGAGTCGTAAAAGCATACACACGAACCATTTTCTCGTCACAAAACAGGCCGACGAGAAACACGACGAGGAAATCTGGACTCCTGACGAGAAAATAGAGAGCAGGTTCTCTATTTTCTCGTCGAGATTCTCGTCAAGTTTCTCGTCGTAAAACCATACACACGAACGTTTTTCTAGACAAAAAAACTCTCGCGGCACTTTTCTTGACTGTTTACGACGAGAAAATCGGTCGTGTGTACGAGGCCTAAGGCTTACCTATAGGTGCAAGAAATATCTCCTTAACCGTGTAGGTTAAGGAGATATTTGCTTTAAACGCAGCGCCGATGATGTCACATGCAAGCACTCGCGGGCCGGCATCATTGCTGGTTTTCTGAATGGGATCTTGCCGGCCCGAGCGCGCATGCGTGTGACGTCATCGCCGCTCCGGCCAATCACAGCGCCGGAGCGGCGATACACTGATGGCAGTGACGGGACATCGAGGCAAGATGGCGGCGGAGGTGACCGAGGAGCGCTGTGGGGGCTTCGATCTCAGGTAAGTCATTCATAATGAGCTAGTATGCTATGCATACTAGCTCATTATGCCTTTCTTTTGCAGGGTTTTTTTTTTTTTTTGGCCTTTATTTCCTCTTTAAGGTGCAGCTTCGTTTAACTAAAGCAATTATACTTGGTATTGTGATTCAATCTCCCACAAACCAGCAATTTCGTAATTGTGAGTCTATCTTCCACAAACCAGCAATTAATCGCTACTGCTAGTCTGCATGTGTATAGCTTTAAAAAAAAGGTGAACATGTGTGTCCAAATTTTTGTTTGTACATATATACTGTACATAAGCTACCTGTTGCATGTTTACTAGTTGCCTTATCATCTTTTAATTTTTTTTTAACTGCTACATATGAAATCCATCTGGTACTTTATATAAGTGACTAAATCCAATACAAATGTTTAGAATTAAAAAAAACCACTGATGAGTGGAGTGGATGCAAGGCTGTAGATGAAAAACAAGTGCCTGGAGTGTAATTTGTCCATAATTTGCTTGCTAGCTAATTTGCTGAACATCATATATTACAAAGTGGTACATGCTGAAAATGCTACTTTGGTATCTTCTGTGTGATTCGCTGATTTAGAGGTCCTGTGTGTACAGGTCCAGTGTCTTAACAAATGACTTGCAGCATTGTCACTGATGTTTCATGCTCTACTTACCTGTTAAGACAAAACTATGCTTCATTAGCTATGGCTAACAGTAGAAACTGGTGGCAGTGCAGGTATTCATAGCTGTGTTATGGACAGAAGAGTTCATCACGTTACTAGTGAACTGATTTACTACCTTCACTGTATGATGACAATTGCTGAATGCCAATAGTGATACACAATAGTGTATTTGTTATATAGCTGTGCAATATTTTTACACAATTCAGAATACCATATATACTCGAGTATAAGCCGACTGAATATAAGCCGAGGCACCTAATTTTACCACAAAAAACTGTGAAAACGTATTGACTCGAGTATAAGCCTAGTAGGGTGTCCATCTACATGCCTCACTGTGCCTCACTTTGCCTCACTGTGTCCATGTGCATACCTCACTGTGTCCATGCCTCACTGTGTCCATGCCTCACTGTGCCCATGCCTCACTGTGTCCATGACTAGGACTGACGTTTAACGTGGGAGTCTATGGAAGGGGTGCCCGGATTTAAAAAAATCGGTGCTCCCCGGCCGTAGGTCCCCCAGACAAAAAACTTTGCACACTTATAGAGAATAAATGGGGCTACATGTGTGCCAAGTTTAGGGTCCAAGGGACCTACGACCGGCCAGTATCGGGTCCCCAAAATCACTGGAGAAATTACCATTTAACATGGGAGTCTATGGAAGGGGTGCCCGGCTTTGAAAAATCGGTGCTCCCCGGCCGTAGGTCCCCCGGACAACAAACTTTACACACTTATAGAGGAAGAGTAAGGCTACATTTGTGCCACCGGGTCCCCAAAGTCCGGGAAATTAGGCGCAAAAAGCTGACTCGAGTATAAGCCCAGGGGGGCATTTTCAGCACAAAAAAATTTGCTGAAAAACTCGGCTTATACTCGAGTATATACAGTAATTGCTTTTGCACAACTACCCGGTGTAAAGACCTAGTCCAGTTTTTATTTTTTTATCTTTGTGCCAGTTGCTAAGGAAAACCACAACATTGGTGTATAAAATAGCCAATGATTAATGCCTAATGCGCTTATAAATTAATTTTTATATATCACTCAGTTTACAAGACACTGATTTCCCAGAAATGAAAGACAGACATGTTTACCTGCTCTTTAATAAAAAAAATTAACTGTATGTTGTATGCTACACAAAATGACCAATGATGGTCACTTCATATAATCTGTGAATAGATATATAATATGGGTATCTTTCACGTAGGGTTGCTTATTGCTTAAATTAAACCTGTCACAAACTTGGGTAATTCAAGCAGAGCATATGATAAAAATGCATATGCAGGGGTCACTCTCTGTGGAAACCACATTTAAACTGTTGAGTAGATCCAGACATACCAGATGTATAGATAGCTGAATGTATATGCAAATCTCGACTTTTCCTCTTTCCATTGGCCTCCAAAGCCTCTCTATTGATTATTGAGCCTTAGTGAGGAGATTTATCCTCACTTCCTGTCAGGACAGGATGTGATGAAAATCTCTCCAAAAGAGGCACAGACATAAACAAAAACATGCTTTTAGTAGCATGGGGAAGTGTAAGAACTTCTGACAATGTTTCTATTGCTATCCATGCCTTTCATATACTGGTGACAACCACAGTGACAGGAAGTAAGATTTAAAAAACTCCCAAAGGGGGTAAAAGAAAAAAAAGCCTGACATATATGTTAACTCTTCCGCACTATATCTAAAACAAAAAAAAACAAAATGACTGGAATTAGGCTTCACTGTTATGCAGCAAGTTCCAGTGGCATCCCAAAGAGATTTTGGTGTCAGGTGGTCTTTTTGGAAGTGAAAATGAATTGGTCAGCTAAAAATGTGTGTGCGTGCAGCCATGTTCTGACTGAAAACCAAACAAAACGATGGCCTACTATAGCCATGACAATCCACGTGACTGCACAGCAGTACTTGCCAAATAATTTCCACATAGAAAGGAAATGTGTGAGTACGTGTATATGTATTGATTTATAAGAAATAAAATATTATGCAAGGTCATTGGACTCAATTAAGAGATATAGATTTTATAGAGAGCCTGGGTAACTAATGTACCGTATTTATCGGCATATAACACACACCCTGACTTTAAGAGGGAAGTTTCAGGAAAAAAACTTTCCACAGCCCCCTGCGTATAACACGCAGGCACAGTTTACCCTCTTTTTTCAGGGTAAAAAAGTGAGTGTTATACGCCAATAAATACAGTACTTACTATGGAGTCCTGTCATTTGTATTATTGCAGTTATACTTCAGGCACTTAGTAGTCTGGCTACCTCATACTATACTAAAAAGTATAACCCGATCCTCATCTAAGTCAAAACAATAGACAATTTTGTAATCATATATGTACACGGGAGCAGCCATATTTGCTCATTAGATATAAAGGCTCTGATTTCTGCTTTGCTAAACAATGTTTGTGCTTTCTGACACCCTCTCACAATGCAAGCCAATGACCAGGCTGGCTCTTTGAAAACAATACACTCCCTATGTGGCGGCAGCAACACTGGAGCAACACTGCAGTAATAGCGCGTATTGCGCTAAGTGCAATATGAAAATGCTGCACTCAATCCTCCGGATACAAGGAGTTACACACTCAAACTCATATATTACTAAACCCACAATTACAAAAGATGATATCTCATCACCTATTTATATATGCGAAAATATAATGTTTGAGAAGAAACCAATGTGAAATTCCACCTAAAATCAAAACTGGCTGTTGCTAAAAAAAAAAAAAACTGTTTAAGTCCCAATCAACATTAAGAACATCGGGAGTAAAGGTCTTGAAACTAAAAATCCAGCAAGTTTACAAACCGGAAACTCAGTTTTTGCTATTACAACCCCTCCAGTGTCGGGAATACCTGTCAATCCCAAACAACCTAAGGGAGCTAGGATCTTTATTACATCATATTGGGGTAAAAAATGTTTAGAGAGACTATGACCTCTAAAGGCCATAATTATGCAGGTGCATTTTGCATTTTTCAATACATGCTTTTCATCTATTGAAGTCTATGGAACCAAAAACCAGAAAAAAGTCCCTGGCCCTTTCCATAAAATGCACAGATGTAAACTACATCCATAGGAAACCATGTTATATGGATTGTAGTGCATTTCTGCAAAACTGAAAACGCGCTAAAAAATGTATAGGTGTGCACCAGGTTTAAATACCTTTTTGATATTCGCAATGGGTGACATTGGGAGTGGGCTTTTTTTTTACCTTTGTAGCACACAGATCCCTTCCTTGCTTACCTCTGCTAGCAGGTGGGATACACCATGCCACATGCCCAGTATCCTCCTTATTGCAGAGGGTGAGCGGTGTTATCTGATTTGGGTCCTGCAGCGAGTTACCTCCTTCCATTGGATTCTTCACCCTAGAGTATAGGAAGAAGTCTATTCTCTCTCTTTACTTCAAGAAGGCCATTGTCCAGACAGTATTGAAACCCAATAAAAGGTTTATTTTGGTTGCGTAGTAACTGGATAGGAAAGTTGGAGATAGAGAGAAATTAACTAGGAGGTAGGTTCAGGCACGCAGCACTCACTCATCAATCATCGCCACTCAGGCCTGAGTGGGTTTTGTTCACCCGGATAGTCCCTCCAAGAGCGGTCCTAGCAGCCGGTGTGGAGCACGAAGCGTTTACTTGTAGTTTCCTAGGGATACGATTAGGAAATAATCTCTAAGTCCTAAACTTCCCAGCCTAGTAATATTTTAAGTCCTTAGGTGTCAATAGGGCACATTACTAGGCTTGTGGCGGGTTGTGGAATCCTTCCCTCTGATAGGCAACCAGGTCTCTCCCGAGACAGTGACCTCCTTCACCGATTTCTGGGTTTCCTCTCCTTCTGAGCGGGTCACCCTCACTTGGGCACCCTGGGACTCCTCTTCTAGTGTAGGCCTCAGCGAAAGGTGCTGGGCCCACCTGGAACGATTCAGCCTCGGGCTAAAGGTGCCCGGGGCCTAACACACACACACACGTACCCCTGGCCATGAGAGCCACCGAAGGTGGGGTACGTGTCTGTTCTTCTCGGACCAAGGGGGCCTCTCCAACGCCTCACGCCTAATGGTGTCTGCCCCTTAAGTACCCTCTCCCAGCATGCACAGTGGGTAGACCACGCCCACTGCACAGCTGCCGAGAGAGGACACCCAATGGTGTTGTGATACCCCCTGTGGTTCCACCTGAGGAAGAGATGACAGCGCCACCCACAGGCAACAGGGAACACTGCAGCCAGGCAATATCACACCAGGGCAGAAGCAAGTTTTAGGAAATTAACAGTCTGAGGCCAACTATTGGCTCAGACTAACCCCTAAATTTGAACATAGCGCCCCCTAAATCGGGGGGGGGGGCGCTACACCTTTACCTTTTCTTTTTTTTTTTTTCATGTAATATTGTTTTGGTTACACTGTTTAGTTTATTAATTTTTAAGGTGGAATTTCACATTAGTTTCTTGTCAAACAATATGTTTTCACATATAGACACCGTTGATGAGATGCCATCAATGTATTTGTGGCTTTAATAAGATTTTTATCTTATCTGAAATAGCCCCAAATGTGCCTTTAATTGATTGATTGAATACACAATATATATATATATATATATATATATATATATATATATATATATGAAAAGATATTATTGTGATTTGATGCCTATGCACCTAAATTACACATTTTGATGTTCCTTTCCATGAAATGAGCAGGATTCCTATTCTGTAATACAAATGACAAGCATATTTTTTTCAGGCATAACTCTCAGTGCTATGTGGCTAAATCTTTAGTCTTACACCCCAAGAGTCTGAAATCAGAGCAAAGAGTTGGTAATCCCTTGCACGCATCAGATGCGTCTAACTCCTCTCTGCATGAATAGCGGCAGTTGGTTATTTTGAAACTGTAATCCTTAGATTATGTCTCCCCACTGAGAATATGGAAATGGAGCACACGTAGATAAAGCATGTAGATGCATTTAAAAACTTCCCAGCAGCTGGAAATGTTAAAATGCATTTTCATAATAAACACATCACATGGGTAGAACATTCCAGACTTTACTAATGAATTACCCATAGCTAGTGGGAACATTGTTGGTTTCTTTGCAGGGGCCATATTTATAATTTAATTAATGATATCTAGGATACTAATGTACTGCCCGCACAACTTTATCTTATCTTTATCTTGTCTAGTTAAAGCGGAGTTCCGACTAAAAAAAATAAAAAAATAAAAGTCAGCAGCTACAAATACTGCAGCTGCTGACTTTTATTAATCGGACAATTACCTGTCCCACGGTCCAGCGATGTGGGGGAACGAAGCCCCGCTCCTCTCCCCCTCCTTTTCGCGGCACCGGCATTGTCACTAGCCAGGCACACACTGCGCATGCACGAGCCGCGCTGCGCACTGTGACTGGCCGGGCAATCATCTGGGACCTGTGACGTGTCCCAGATAATTGCCGAGAGGGTGGGGGAAAGGTGAACTTCCTTCCGGCGCCGCGGAGCCTCGGGAAGAAGTGGGACCTTGAACCCTCTAAAAATAGGTTTTCCGCCCGTGCCCCCCCCCCCCCAAAAAATGATAATGCCAAATGTGGCATGTCAGGGGGTCACCTTCCCTTAAAGCGGAAGTTCCATTTTTGGGTGGAACTCCGCTTTAAGTTGTGCTATAAATCAAAATAATGCACCGCTTTGCAAATTTTACCCCAAATGATAAATATATACACATGAATAAATATAAAATTCAAAATGATCCAAATATATAAGTCATGCCATGTAAATGAGATATTAACACTGTGCAATGTGCAATCACAAACAATCGATCATACACACGACAATTAGGCTTGTGCAATTCGTTTCGTAACTAATCGAAATTCGTCCGAATTTAGCAACTTTCGGACATTCGGAAGCATTCGAATTTCCGAACAAAGCAATTACGAATAAAACCGAATCCGAAATAAATTATATCGCAAATAGCAAATGCCCGAATGTCTTCGGCATAATTCGTTATGAAAAAAGTTACGAATGTACGAATCCATTCGAAGCACAATAACACTCACTCTGCTCTCTGCTTCTCCCTCACCGTGCTGAACCCTCTCAAAATGGTGTACAGGGGCGGAGGCTATAGCCGCATGTAAAAAACGAAAGTAAAATACAAGATTTCGAATCGTTACAAATAACCGCTATGTATTTAAAATCCATTCGAAGCACATTAGGCATAATAGGCAGCGTCGTTGTGAGAGAGACACGGAAAATTACGAAGCAACGAACCCCAAAAAAGTTACGAAAGTAGGAGTTGTGTCCAGAATCAACGAAAAACAATGTACTCTACCAAAAGTACGAATTATAAATCAACAAAAAATAAGGCTTACATTAATACAAATCATTCCCATTCAGCGAAAAATGTCGCTTGCGAAAATACGAATTAGTCCGAACACGAAAAATCCCGTCTAGCAAAATTCCGAACGATTACGAATCAACAGGACCGAAAAGAAACGAACCAAAACGAAACAAATTTTTCCGTTGTGCACAAGTCTAATGACAATCAGTGAGCAATCACATTGTGCTTAACCACTTAACAACCACCTGCCGACAAATAACGTCGACAAGGTGGTTGCTTAACTCTGGGAGGACGTTATATAACGTCCTCCCAGAATCGCGCTCCCGCGCGCCCCCTGGGGCGCGCACACGGGAAACTCCCGCTGATAGCGGCCGTTTACCACGTGATCGCTCCGTCAAATGACGGAGCAATCACTTGTAAACAGACCGGCGTCATTTGATGACGCCGGTTCCTCCCTCCCCTCTCTGTACCGATCGGTACAGTGTGAGAGGGGAGGGGGAGGGAGCGGATGGCAGCAGCAGCACTGTGGGCTGGATCTGTGACAATTGCAGTCACAGATCCAGCCATCCATCCATCCCTGCTCAACCATCCCTGTGCTATACCCTGCCAATACTCTGCAATACACCCTGCCAATACTCTGCAAAATACCCTGGTGCAATACTCTGCAATACCCTGGTGCAATACTCTGCAATACCCTGGTGCAATACTCTGCAATACCCTGCAAAATACTCTGCAATACCCTGCAAAATACTCTGCAATACCCTGCAAAATACTCTGCAATACCCTGCGAAATACTCTGCAATACCCTGGTGCAATACTCTGCAATACCCTGGTGCAATACTCTGCAATACCCTGGTGCAATACTCTGCAATACCCTGGTGCAATACTCTGCAATACCCTGCAAAATACTCTGCAATACCCTGCAAAATACTCTGCAATACCCTGCAAAATACTCTGCAATACCCTGCAAAATACTCTGCAATACCCTGCGCAATACTCTGCAAAATACTCTGCAATACCCTGCACAATACTCTGCAATACCCTGCACAATACTCTGCAATACCCTGCACAATACTCTGCAATACCCGCCACAATACTCTGCAATACCCGCCACAATACTCTGCAATACCCGCCACAATACTCTGCAATACCCTCCACAATACTCTGCAATACCCTCCACAATACCCTGTGCAATACCCTCCACAATACCCTGTGCAATACCCTGCAATACCCTGCCATACACCGCAATACCCTGCCATACACCGCAATACCCTGCCATAGTCCGCAATACTCCGCAATGCCCTGCAATACTCCGCAATGCCCGGCAATACTCCGCAATGCCCGGCAATACTCCGCAATGCCCAGCAATACTCCGCAATGCCCGGCAATACTCTGCAATGCCCGGCAATACTCTGCAATAACCACTTCCCGCCCTCCGGCCGTCATATGACGTCCTTGACTTTGTGCGGGGATATCTGAATGATGGGAGCAGCTACAGGCATCATTCAGATATTAGCTTTTTCAGCCGGCGATTCCCTACACCATAAGAACAATCATAGCGGCTGTTCCGCCGCTTGATCATTCTTACGGGAGGCGAGAGGGGATGTCCCCCCCCCCCCTGCCGCCCTCCGGTGCTTCTACCGACTCACCGCTACGATCAAAGCCAGGATTGTTGTGTTTTTTTTTTGTCTTTTTTTCAGGCTTCCCAGCCTAGAGGTGAGATGTGGGGTCTTATTGACACCCCCCCCCCCATATCTCACTGTAAAGAGGACCTGTCATGCCATATTCCTATTACAAGGGATGTTTACGTTCCTTGTAATAGGTATAAAAGTGATCAAAAAAATGTTTAGGGCGGAAAAACATGTCAAACTAAAATAAATAAAGTAAAATGAAGAATAAAATTTTTATTTTTTTTTAAAGCGCCCCTGTCCCCGTGAGCTCGCATACAGAAGCGAACGCATACGTAAGTCCCGCCCACATATGAAAACGGTTTTCAAACCACACATGTGAGGTATCTCTGCGAACGTTAGAGCGAGAGCAATCATTTTGGCCCTAGACCTCCTCTGTAACTCAAAACATGTAACCAGTAAAAATATTTAAAGCGTCGCCTATGGGGATTTTTTAAGTAGCGAAGTTTGGCGCCATTCCACGAGTGTGTGCAATTTTTAAGGGTGACATGTTAGGTATCTATTTACTCGGCGTAACTTCATCTTTCACATTATGCAAAAACATTGGGCTAACTTTACTGTTTTTTTTTTTTTTTAAGCACAAAACATTTTTTTTCCGTAAAAAACGCGTTAAAAAAATTGCTGCGCAAATATCGTGCGAGATAAAAAGTTGCAACAACCACCATTATATTCTCTAAGGTCTTTGCTAAAAAAACATATATAATGTTTTGGGGTTCTATGTAATTTTCTAGCAAATAAATGATGATTTTTACATGTAGGAGAGAAATGTCAGAATTGGCCTTGGTGCTCCAGAACGCCTGAAGGTGCTCCCTGCATGTTGGGCCTCTGTATGTGGCCACGCTGTGTAAAAGTCTCACACATGTGGTATCGCCATACTCGGGAGTAATAGCAGAATGTGTTTTGGGGTGTAATTTGTGGAATGCATATGCTGTGTGTGAGAAATAACCTGCTAATATGACAATTTTGTGAAAAAAAAAAAAGAGAAAAAAAAAATCTTGATTTTGCAAAGAATTGTGGGAAAAAATGACAACTTCAAAAAACTCACAATGCCTCTTTCTGAATACCTTGGAATGTCTTCTTTCCAAAAAGGGGTCATTTGGGGGGTATTTGTACTTTTCTGGCATGTTAGGGTCTCAAGAATTGAGATAGGCCGTCAGTACTTCAGGTGTGATCAATTTTCAGATATTGACACCATAGCTTGTGGACTCTATAACTTTCACAAAGACCAAATAATATACACCAATTTGTACTTATTTTTACCAAAGATATGTAGCAGTATAAATTTTGGCCAAAATTTATGAAGAAAAAATAGTAATTTGCAAAATTTTATAACAGAAACGAAAAAAAAAATCATTTTTTTACAAAATTTTCAGTCTTTTTTCTCTTATAGCGCAAAAAATAAAAAACCCAACAGTGATTAAATACCACCAAAAGAAAGCTCTATTTGTGTGAAAAAAAGGACAAAAATTTCATATGGGTACAGTGTTGTATGACTGAGTAATTGTCATTCAAAATGTGAGAGCACCGAAAGCTGAAAATTGGTCTGGTTATTAAGGGGGTTTAAGTGCCCAGTGGTCAAGTGGTTAAAGTGGAAGTAAACCCTCCTATCGTTTTCAGCCAAGGAAGCTGCCATCTTGGCCTCTGCTTAATCTACAACTGCCATGATGCTGCACATGGATGGTTTGACAGTCTGGGAGCACAACCAATGGGAGGGTTACATGTACAATGTAACTGTTATGTGAAATAGTTAAATGGATGGGTTTACTTCCGCTTTAAAACAGTCTAATACCATATAACTGAAACTCTTGTGCAAACAAAGACTGTACAAATTTCAATAAGGTGGTGTTCGCCTCTCAAAGATCTTAAAGACATCCATCCAAAACCAGGAACAGTAAACATGAAATGCTCTTTACCCTCAGACTATAGAGTGGTCAACAGTGCTTGTAAAATGAATCCACAATGTGCTGATGGAACTTTACATCAACCAGAACCTCAGATCAAAAGGAGACAGGAACAGAAAGAGCCAAGACTCACTGGGGTTGATTTACTAAAACTGGAGAGTGCAAAATCTGGTGCAGCTGTGCATGGTAGCCAATCAACTTCTAACTTGAGCTCGTTCTATTAAGCTTTGACCAAAAAACCTGGAAGCTGATTGGTTTTCTATGCAGGGCTGCACCAGATTTTGCACACTCCAGTTTTAGTAAATCAACCCCATATAGTGTAGTAAGTTAAAATGCTCAAATTTATTATAGAGTTAAAATGCGCAGGAAAAATCCTCTTGGTACCATATATCTGAAAACTGCATTGAACCAATCCTCCGACCAGGCATCATTGTGCGTGATAATGTCATGTTGAGGCGCTGCGCAGTGAATCTGTGCTACTATTTCCCATTTAAAATCTTTTTTTTTTTTTCATAAGTACTAAATGCACCCCATGTAAAACCTTTAGTGTCTTTACCTAAAAAAAAAAAAAGAAGAAAACATGCGTCACATATATATACAGTATGCTTGTAATACACAAGCATGTATGGCTATGAGGAACCAAAAACAGTCAGCTGGAAAAATTCAAACTGTGTCTACAGAAGTTGGAAGGTAACTTCAGAGACAGTGGCGGCTCCCTCGTCCTGACAAAATCAACACAATCATTCGTCATGCATCCACGGGCCATGGGTATCTAAAAGTGAACCTGTGCTTTGTCAACGAAGGTCAGAGAAACAGGTTCATTTAAATGCCCCCTTCCAAAGGAGCTCATCCTTCCTTTGCTCCCCTATTGTTCCATTCTGCGAGTTTCTTAATTTGTAACTTACTTAGAGCTATGAACTTTCTCCGTGTGGCAGTGCTAGCGCTTGTTGATTGGCTCAGCGCTATCACATGGAGTGAGTCACATGCTCCTTCACAACCGGACATGCTGTGTATTTTCTTTGCTTCTGGCAGCAGAAGTTTTAGGAGAACGGACAGGTGAGTAAGTGCAGTTGGCAAGGGTAGGAGGGATTAATGTGTTTTAAAGTGGGCCCAGATTTATTTAAAGAGAAACTAATATGGTATACTGAGCACACTTAGCTCCCAGTGTGCCATTCTCCAGTGATGACAGCTCCATGTTCTCCATTACCACTCCATCATCTTCCCCACTATTTCTTCTGCATCCGGTACTTTCCTTCTTCAGTCAGTGTCTGTCCAAAGATGATGCAACTCAACTCCCACAAATGCATACTGGAATTAAATAATATTGGCCGTGTTCATTTCACTCTAGGCACCTTACAGATGCCAAACCTCTTAGGGGAAAGGGAAAGGAGTGACGTGGATATTCCACTATACGCTATGCATAATCAATGTCTCCTGCACTAATCAGCTCTTTTGTATAATGCATTGTGAGTGCACCCATGCTTCCCAAGTAAAACAGACATAGCCACTGTAATCACATCGAAAGCTCCACAGACAGTCCTGAAGTTGCTCTGGGAGTTCCATTTATTTATAGTACTTTAAACAGGGATAACAATAGAACTTGGTGGCTTCACAATCAGCCAATCAAGCCCAGGCATTCCTAGAAACAGGAGGTGTTATTCAACTCAACCAATGAACAATGACTAGGGGAGTGTATGGGCGTGTCTGTGCAGGGCAGGGTGCACATCTTCCCGCCCTCTGTAGAAACTCACATGTAGTGAGGTTGGCCTAAGAAATAGTGAACACCGCTCTGACCAAACGCACGCAAACACTCCCATTTTTACCATTAGTGTGAATCCTTATTCTGCATTGTTCAGAGGACAATGCATAGCCATATTATTCTACCATTCCTGTGGATCTGCAGAGACATGTAATGGTCCCTCCATGTGCTGATCAGACACATAGAGAGACATGAGCGTACATCCTTCCATAAAGGCAGATAGGTATCGAAGCAATAATGTCTTCGTAGAGTGAACACATTCCCCCCAGACGAAGGAACTCTGCGAACACTTCTCTACATCTTCAGGAAGCTTTTCACTACCAAATGGTTCTTAACCCGTGTCAGTCTGCCCCGGCTCGCTCTGTGACAATACATATTAAATACATCTTAATAAAATTTCCACAACAGAAGTTTTTAGTAGAGCAAAACAAAGTTTCTCATACCAAAAACCTATACCTTGTATCATTTAGTTTTGCTTGCAAAGAGATGTATGGACTTTAAAAAAAAACAAACATATTTACTAGATTTGTGCACAATGGAAAAATTTGTTTAGTTTCAGTTTGTTTCTTGTGCACAACGGAAAAATTCATTTAAGTTTGGTTCGTTTCTTTTCGGTCCCGTTGATTCGTAATCGTTCGTAATTTTGCTAGACGCGATTTTTCGTCTTCGGACTAATTCGTATTTTCGCAAGCGACATTTTTAGTTGTATCGGAATGATTCGTATTAATGTAAGCCTTATTTTTAGCTGATTTATAATTCGTACTTTCGGTAGAGTACATTGTTTTTCATTGATTCTGGACACAACTCCTACTTTCGTAACTTTTTTGGGGTTCGTTGATTCGTAATTTTCCGTGTCTCTCTCACAACGACGCTGCCTATTATGCCTAATGTGCTTTGAATGGATTTGCACTTTTCTAAATACATAGCGGTTGTAGCGCCTGCCCCTCTTCTCTCTCCGTGCGGCTCGCACTGTCTCTTGTCTAGGGGTATCTGGTAGGGTGGAGAGAGAGAAAGCGGGTGGGCTACGCCTAGCCTCCACCACGTGGGAATACCTGTGGTATCAGCAATGTCTCATTTACCTTCGGGTCTGTGTCGTGCACCCGGATCCTCCCTCCAAGAGTCACCGTGAACTTCGTCCGCCAGGAATTGAGCCTCACACCATTAAAGTCCAACACTCCTTTATTAGAACACACCATACAGGGACTCCCTTGATAGATAGAACAGAAAAGGAGGTGTGAGTGTGAATAGGCCCAGACACAAATTCGGTCCTCCACTCTCCTCCTGGAGAGTGGGCTATGGTCTCCGCACGAGGTGAAGGGGATCCTTCTGGACGGTCTCCGACAAGAGACTCACCCGTCACCGGCAGTCTGCTGCACCGGGTCCTCGAGTGAGGAGCTCTCCCCGGTCCATTGCGTCTTACTCAGATTCAGGCCTCCATCCCCGAAGTGCCTTAGGAACCTTCCCTCGCGGAACTCAGTGTTGGGTACTGAGCTCCAGACCTTCTTGCAAGTACCTCACCCCAGGGCTGAAGGTGCCTGGGGTGGAACACGATCTCCGGTGGTCCCCTAGGCCGAGGCCTCCTAGGGGACTAGCACAAACCCACGTCCCCAAGCTGAAGGTGCTTGGGACGAAAAAACCCCATGACCAAGATGGCCGGCCCCTTTATCCCCTCTCCCAGCAAGCACGGCGGGTTCCCCGCCCCACCATACCGCTACCGAGAGAGAGCAAAAAGGAGGCTCGACACACAGTGATATTCGTCCCTCCGGCCACGGTGGTAGCGCCACCTGGTGGACCGCAGGGAACATAGCACTGATGTCACATCTAGATTCAAAAAATGCACCCGGGAAAGTAAGTACCCGCTACACGGTTATTTGTAACGATTCGAAATCTCGTATTTTACTTTCGTTTTTTACATGCGGCTATAGCCTCCGCCCCTGTACACCATTTTGAGAGGGAGTTCAGCACGGTGAGGGAGAAGCAGAGAGCAGAGCAGAGTGTTATTGTGCTTCGAATGGATTTGTACATTCGTAACTTTTTTCATAACGAATTATGCCGAAGACATTCGGGCATTCGCTATTTGTGATATAATTTATTTCGGATTCGGTTTTATTCATAATTGCTTTGTTCGGAAATTCGAATGATTCCGAATGTTCCGAAAGTTGCTAAATTCAGACGAATTTTGATTTGTTACGAAACGAATTGCACAAGCCTAATATTTACTCACCTAGGTGAATGCAGCATCAATCTGATGCTGCAACTGTCCCCCGCCAGCCCGCTGTTGGCTGAATTTAGAAACTGTTTGGTTACCATGCACAGCTGCAGATTCTGTGTGCACCAGTTTTAGTAAATCCCCCCCAAATGTCTTCACTCTTCAACTCCATTACAGGCAGGATGTGGGGATTTGCAGTTTGCAGAGGATAGCTTGTTTGAGATTGCAATTCAGCTTGCAGGAAGTGATAAGGTTCATTGTGTTTTTGGCAAGATCAACAGGTATTTTCTGAACGAGAAAACAAATGAAATGGCCAAGAAATGGTAAGGTGCAAGATGTAACACTTTGTTCTTTATTTTAGTTATACTTTAGGCCATATAATGCCATGACCACCTACACAGACAAGCTGTTAGCTAATTACAATTATATCAGAGGCCTTAACCCCTGTAGGCGTGTCAAACACAAATTCTGGAGGGAAAGGTATATGGGTACATTTACAGCCTCTGCATTCTGAGTCAGCAAGCATATTTAAAATTTGGCTCATAAACTTAAAGTGGATGTAAACCCTCACATATATCCAGTGAAGTGAACAGCCTCAGATGATACACAGGGATGAAACAAATCTCCCTACATAAGTTTTACATGTATATCTGCTGTCTTCAGCTTTATATACTGTTTAGAATGTTTAGATCGTGTTGGGAGATTTTCTCTTCCTGGTTAGCGCTGCAGTGAAGCCTGGGCATACAGCCAAGATAGCTGATTGGAGGAAAGGCACACACCCTTTCTCCTTATAGGTAGAGACTTTCAGCTCTGTTCGTTGAATCGTTCAGGGCTCTGCTAATCGATTTATAGCATCCTCCCCAACACAAAACTCAGGCTGCTTTTATCATATGTGACGGAGAACTTGTCAGAAGTTATCAGGCTCATAACAGAAGAACGGAGCAGGAGACAGCTACGGGACATAATGCTTTGAAGAGAGATAACAAAACACTTCAGATATATGTGCTCAGCTCAAATTTCATGAATCTGGTTTAAACATTATTGCTGAGAACTCCTCTCTGGAAGCAGAGGAAGCCACACCTAATGTAGCTAATGAAGACAAAGTGGAGTGTATTGGCTTAAGCAGGGAACAACAATCAAGACTGTCGGTGTCAGGTCCCTAGGAAAGGACACTGCAGATCATTCTGGGACTGGCAGTGGGTAGAGAGCTTAAGAGGCCCAATTCATGGCAGCTAGGAACTCCTCCCTGGATAAGGCAGAGGAGGAGGCCACACATGATGGAGTTATTGAAGTTATGAAGGAGTTCATTGGCTCAAGCTGAGGACAAAGATCCAGCCTGCCTTGTCAGGTCCTTAAGTAGGGACTCTGCAGGCCATCATGGAACTGATAGTGGACTGTGAGCTGGATATGCCTGATTCAGCAGAACTGCTCCCCTTGTGTTTGGGATCAACATGTTGCACTGCTTAACAGAGGCAACTTTTGAGAGCATAAGGTAAAACTGTAGCTACTCACACTAGCTACTGAGAGCAGGGGAACTTCAGATGGCTGAAGGAGACCAGGCTGGGATGATAATGCAGACTTGGCACCTCACAAGGCTGTGTGAAAGGGTATGGCCACTATGTTGTTCAGAATTCAGCCATGACAGTTTGTAACATTTGTAGAAGTAAGAGCAGTGATCCCCTTCACATCCTTCCAAGAAGGCATCTGATACAATCAATAAACTTTTACCTGCATGCCTAACACATGTGTCAGCACTTTGATAGGATTAGCAGAATCTAACCCCAATACACATCTAGTTACCTTCATAAAAACTTGCAAGTTCAAGTAATTTAGGAAATCAAGCAGATATCCTTTACACTAATTCCCAGTTGTAAATACCTTGGCTGGTGTCACTAGTAAATACACTGTTCTGAACTATTCAAACCTTAAGCCTCGTACACACGACCGGTTTTCTCGGCAAGAAAACTGCTGGCAGAGCTTTTTGCTGAGAAAAACGTTCATGTGTATGGTTTCTCGTCAGGAAAACTGCTGGGAATCTCAACGAGAAAAATAGAGAACCATCTCTCTATTTTCTCGTCGGGATTTTCGTCGGCCTGTTTCCCGACGAGAAAACCGTTCGTGTGTACGAGGCTACATGCTTACCTGTCCCCAGGTAAGCCCGCGCATGCTCTATGAGACTTCGACGCATGCGCGGTTGCTTACAAGGGTAGTGGAGGGTGAAGCAAGATGGTGGCGACGGCATCGAATGTGACGAGCGCATGCTCGTCGTAGTCGGTGACGTCACCACGTTCTTGCCATTCAAAAGAACGGCGGTTCTTTTGAATTTGCGTGTGTACACAGGGCTTGGCAGGAAAAGCTTGCCAGGAATCCCGTTGAGAAAACCAACGGTTTTTTTTTCGACTGGATTCTCGCCCGTGTGTATGAGGCTTAAGTGTATTTCATAACTCCTGAAATAATAACAGTACCACCACGATAAGGACATACAGTATTTACCCATTTCAAATAATCAGCAGCATTTTAAGTCCAAACACCACTATATTAGAAGATATGGGAGGTCAACAGAACACATTACCTCTCTAGGTGAAGTCGACATCCAACACACCTCATATTTATTCAAAAGGTATTTATACTCTAGTCTGGACAATAATATACAAGTTAGCAGACTGTAACCTGTAGGTATTCAAAGATATTAATACCTATAGAAAACTAGATCTGTGGCATGATCATGATATCCCATCAGCCACACCTCAAACCTGGCGATTGGCCAAATAATTTCTGTCAACATCCCGCAAAGGTCCAGAGAAGAGGGACTGCAATCACACTTGTCAGCTCTCCTTTACCATCAACACTAGGTACACCTGTCAAGTCTTATGAGAGCCACTGTACTATCTTGGTTGTTGATTGGACTCTGCTGAACCAGGACTTAATAAGTATTTTTAATTCTTTAACCCTTTTTGGTTTTCTGTTGCACTGTCTTCTTCTTTTCCTTTGTAACCCCTTTTTAACTGTCTGTCTTTTTTATTATATTATTAAACAATATTTCAAAATCATTAATATTGTCTCTAATGCACTACCGCAGAACTCAAAGAATTCCTGTCTCTTAAATAACGCTACAATATGGTAAATTTCTGGATTTACCTGTCTGTGTTAACAGTGTGTGTACAGATGTTTATTTAAAGTCATAAATTGCTATTGCTATATTGTGAATGGGTGATAATCCGATCCCTTATCTGGTGGCACAGTAAATGGTTAATTGCGTAGTTAACCAAACCCATTGACAATCACTCTCAATCCGTTGGCACTTAGATTGTGGTCCTGTCAGCTGGAAAATCCTTGTGCAAGGCATGACTGAGAGTGTCATTGTCACATATCAGTGACAGTGCGGTGTGAGTTTGACCAGCCA
Organism: Rana muscosa; assembly: GCA_029206835.1. Classification (NCBI taxonomy): domain Eukaryota; kingdom Metazoa; phylum Chordata; class Amphibia; order Anura; family Ranidae; genus Rana; species Rana muscosa. The sequence continues at coordinate 276,543,572 of CM055128.1, forward strand.
TTTGTTACAAGTTGGTGAAGAGGGCAGTGGTCTGATGCTGCGTTTGTCACATATTGGCTGGAAGTTTAAAGGGATAGTTCTGCTTAGTTATAGGGGTCTTCAAACTATGGCCCTCCAGTTGTTCAGGAACTACAATTCCCATCATGCCTAGTCATGTCTGTGAATCTCAGAGTTTTACATTGCCTCATGGGATGTGTAGTTTGGCAACAGCTGGAGGGCTGTAGTTTGGAGATCCCTTGGCTTACAGCATTTCGCAGTGTTCGGGATTACCTCTGCACTGAAAGGATTGTGACCTCTATGACTAAGCCTCAGGTTCAGGGCAAAACGTGTCATGGGGCTTGGGCAATTGGGAGTAGTCGGGCCTAAGGTAGGGTGACCAGACATCCCCGGTTTCAGCGGAAGTCCCCGGATTGAGGACACTGTCCCCGGTTTTGTCCCCGGATTGGATTTGAACAGGGGCTGGGGCAATTTCATAGACAGTCAGTGCAGAATAAAAAAAAAATCTGAATTACACACCCCGCTCCGCCGCTCCTACTAGCTTAGGGGGGGGTGTATTTTTTTCCATTATCAGTGCCCCTTTCTGATGATCATTTGCTGATCGGAGCGGAGGGAATATTTCTTCAGTTTCGGGTGCCCATTCAGCTCCACTCGCATGTTCTTCTGCCTTGGCTCAAGTCCCGGCCAGCCGCCTGCCTGCTTATCTCCTTGCCTTCCCTGATCTTCCTCCGCACCACACCCAGTAGTAGCCGGTGCCCGGAGAGTAAGACTTGACAGGTTGTGAGGCGGGCGGCGAAGGGCAGAGAGTCGCTGATTGCCGCCATTACTAGTAAAAAAAAAAATATGTCCCCGGATTTAATTTTAAAAATCTGGTCACCTTAGCCTAAGGCAGCTTTCTATCTTTTAAGCACTTGTAGCTACTTTGATGTGCGATGTTCACTTAGTATCTGTCAATAAAGTAATCCTGTTATTTACAGAAATTAACACCTCAAATTGAAATTTACACAGAAATGAATCACTCAGAGCAGTGATCACATGACTTATCACTTATAGTAAATATAACATATTATTTAAAAAAAAAGTCATGATTCAGGCCAATTTTTTATCTTATGCATAAGACCAGGCAGGCTTGGTTTGAGACAGACCACGTAAACCAGGGTTTAGTGCTGCAAAACTCCACACATATTATAAAGTTTCTTTGGTATCTTGTCTACGTTTCACTCTACACCTGCAAATAAAAGCAAAAATTAAGACAACATTTTAACTGCATGTTAACTTTTTGGGTGTACGCACTGCAAGGACCTACACACCTACACATGTACAAAAGGCATGTAATGCTCTACATTTAGGTAGCATCATAATTATAAAAGTAAAAGGAAATACCAGTTAAGGTAAAGTTTAGCAACTGCATGCAATGGTTATATGCGCTTTTTTTCTGACTATGAGCTGCATTAGTACCAGGGATTTTAAACACAGAAGGTTATCATTCACAAATCAGCTCTCACTGTGTGCAATGGCTAGATGACTGTCCAGAAGCCACAGACTTCATTTCTGAGAACAGACATTAGTATTTAGGGGATATTAATATATTACATGAAATGGTTATTCAAAAACAAGACTAGAAAATAGCAATCACTTTGCACACAGTATTTAGCAAAGACTCGTGTTTTACCACTACATTTTTTTTTATATCTTTTATTTATTTGTATCCTTTTTGTAGGTCTAATGACAAATATAAAGAAAAACACAGTGTAAGCAATCAATGTGGAACAAATATTTGAAGTAAAGCAATATATTTAAAGCCTGTATATTGTTAGGAACGTGCCCATTGGGTTCCCAAGAAATGTAACAGAGGCATTTTTCTCATATCCACACCCTTTTCTCATTTGCTGTGTACAGTGGCGGCTGGTGCTCAAATTTTTTTTTGGGGGGGGGGGGGGGCGCAAAATAAATTGAAAAAAAACCCATCATTGCAGCCACTGTGCCCATCAAACGCAGCCACTGTGCCCATCAAATGCAGCCACTATGCCCATCAAACGCAGCCACTGTGCCCATCAAACGCAGCCACTGTGCCCATCAAACGCAGCCACTGTGCCCATCAAACACAGCCTCTGTGCCATCAAATGCAGCCACTGTGCAATCAAATGCAGCCACTGTGCCCATCAAACGCAGCCACTGTGCCCATCAAACGCAGCTACTGTACCCATCAATTGCTGACACTGTGCCCATCAATTACTGACACTGTGCCCATCAATTGCCGCTACTTTGCCCATCAACTGCTGCCAGTGTGCCCATCAACTGCCGCTACTGTGCCCATCAACTGCTGCCAGTGTGCCCATCAACTGCCGCTACTGTGCCCATCAACTACCGCTACTGTGCCCATCAACTGCTGCCAGTGTGCCCATCAACTGCCGCTACTGTGCCCATCCACTGCTGCAAGTATGCCCATCAATTGCCGCTACTGTGCCCATCAAATATTGCCAGCGGGAATCCCCCCCCTCGCCCGAAACTTACCTTGTCTCAGTGGGGCAGCGGGTCACGGCAGAGATGTCCTCCATGCTCCTCTCTTCCGGTCCTTTGCTATGATTGGACGCCTGATAGGTGGCGTCCAATCACAGCGCCTGTCGTTCCAGCCAATCAGGTGACAGGTAACAGACCCGCGCACCTGATTGGCTGAGAGGCGGTTCAGTGTTAGCAAATCGAATTCCTTCGCTTTGCTAACACAACGCTGAGTGAACAGCGAACGCACAGCATTGCACCCTCTGTTCACATTTTTGGATGCCTATTAGAGCCTAAAGCCTCGTACACACGACCCGTTTTCTCAGCAAGAAAACTGCTGGGAGAGCTTTTTGCTGAGATAACGGTTCGTGTGTATGGTTTCTCGTCGGGAAAACTGCCGGGAATCTCAATGAGAAAAATAGAGAACCTGCTCTCTATTTTTCTCGTCGGATTCTCGGCAGAGTTTTCCTGTCGAGAAAACCGGTCGTCTGTATGCTTACCTGTCCGAGGTACACCCGCGCATGCTCGAAAAGACTTCAACGCATGCGCGGTAGCATACAAGGTTAGTGTGGGGTGTAGCAAGATGGCGGTGATGGAATCGAATGTGACGAGCGTCGGCTCGTCGTAGTCGATGTCGTCACCGCGTTCTTGCCATTCAAAAGAACGGCGGTTCTTTTGAATGGTTGTGTGTGTACACTCGCTGTGCAAGGCAAGCTTGACAGGAATCTTGTTGAAAAAACTGACGTTTATTTTCCGACGGGATTCCCGCCCGTGTGTACAGGGCTTATGGCTCTAATCAGGTGCTTCCAAAAACACCCCCGTCGCTGTAATTCAGGTGCCCGGCGCCCGAAGAGGGGCCGGACACCTGAATAGGGGGTGTCAGAGGCGACCATAGATAGATTCATGCAATGCATGAATCTGTCCAGGTGATAGAGAGGAGGCAGGAGAGAGGGGGGCGGCACCCGTGCGCCCTTTATGGACGCACCGCTACTGGCTGTGTATGATCTCATACCAATTATTTTCCTGCAAATAAAACATGCACAGAAAATTTTAAATAGGCCATTAACATCAATATTATTTTTCTCCTCCTTTTCTGTTTTATAAGTAGAATTTCTCATAATAGTTAAAGGTGAAACTATGCCAGTGGTTGTTTAACATCCTAAAGTTGGTTATAGCATTACCATAAACTTTACCATGGCTAAATGTCAACTGTGATCAGACTGTACAAGATTCAAAGCAAAACTTTATGAGCTACTTACATATAGCAAATACCTACACTGTGGCCCTTCCTCTGTATTTCTTAGCTGTCTCAACATATAAAAGGCTCAGTTTGCTGAGTTATTATAATTTTTATTTTTCATAAATGTTGTTATTATCAGTAATGACAGTCAATGAGTGTTGAAAAAAACAGTAACAAAGCTAAAACTTTTGTTATAAGAACATATGCATTATAGTTTGGGGTCCATTCACTCTATGTGCCATACACAGCACATGTTCAACATGTTAATGTGCTTTGATGTTCACAGCGGTCCAATCATTTAAATGGGCTGATAGTGCACATTAATGAATAAAAAAATTGGACCTCCAAATTTTTTTGCAATGCACTGCACCACAATACATAGTAGACATGTGCACACTGAAATATTTTGTTTCGGAATTTCGGTTTCGTCCGTAAAATTCATTTATTTAGTTACTCCCGAAATTAGTTTTTATTTATTTTGTTTCTTAAAAAAAAAAGAATTCAAATGAAAATTCGAATTAATTAGGGTCAAACCTGTCAATTGAAGGCTTGTGGTGTCTGTCGGATGTTCTAAGAAGGTTTGACGCCGCGATCGTACATTTCCGGTTGAATGCTCCACCCAAAAGCTTTAGTAGAATTCTAATGTTGTTTGACTAGTAATAATTTTAATTATTATTACTAGTCAAACAATATTATAATTCTTCTATTGCTTATGGGCGGAGCATTTGACCGTAAATGTCCGCTCGCAACGATCGTATGTTTTTAGCTGCTTCGTCGAATCTTCATGTAGAACGGAATTACCAGGTTCTATAGACACAGATATTGTCACCGTCATGTCGAATCTTCTATCTATTATGGTAGTGTGGTACCCCACCAGTGGATGAATACAGGATTCTCAACCAGGCAGGTTGAGGGGCTCCAGAGTATTTGCTTGTTTTGGAGGAAACTGGCTTTTCAGTTTCCTCATGATTTACTAAAGTCCACTTTGGGACCTGGAGCCTGGGGATTTCTCAGAGATCCGGGTGGGATGAAATCCCCAGTCCTGAATCCGGGTTTTGAGACTCAACGGCACACTGATTGTTCAGGTGTGTGTGGGCCTGATAGTAGAGTCAGGACCAGCATTCTGGGCTCCACTCTCCCGACGAATGCAGGTGTGCACTGGGGAAGCCATAGAGTGCAAGTGTGCACCGGAGAAGTCAGAGAGTGGTTGTCTGCACACTGGAAGCCAGAGACCCAGGTCTGTGGGTCAGAGCAGCGAGGGGCTGCTATCTAAATGGACGGTGTTGCCAATAGAATAGTCTGTAGGAGACAGACAAGAGCCTGAAGTGGAAGGCCTGAGCAGCACTGCTGTATGTATAAGCCAGGAGGCTGAATGTCATGTTATTGATGAAAAGGAGTGTTGAAACCCCTGCGAGGGAAACCTTTGATTTTGTTTGAACCTCTTTTAATAAAAATGGGCAAATAAAGCCCTAAAAAAGAAGACCCAGCGAGTGGCGGTGTCCTTCAAGCTCTACCTTTGATGCTAGTCCTTCACACTATCTATATTGAACTGTTGTCGTAACAATACGAAAATATAATGGATACGAAAATAAAGCATTTTTTTATTTTGGTTCTTTCGGATTTTGGATTCTGCGCGTTCGTTATCGTTTTGTTAAAACGAACACGAAAATCCCAGAAATTTGGCCGAAAATGCATTCGGATGATAACGAATGCACATGTCTAATACATAGATGGTTTACACAAGTGCTCCATAGTACCCTGAAAAAAAGTATATGCATTAAAAATTACTGGTATTGCAGTACACTGTGTTTCGTGCATTGTGGTAACACATAATTTATCCTGTATTTGAATGCTAACTGAGCCTACCTCCTTTCGAACCTCTGAGCTGACTTTCTTTTCTGTATCCCAGGACCTCTATCATGGCTCACCATGTCATGGGCTCCCAACCCAAAAGATTCAACATCTAAGAAAACCCAACTCTCTCCCTGAAGACCAGCAGTGGTGATTAGTTCTAGGCCATAGCTTAAAACTCAACTCCAGAAAAATAAAAAATCCACCCTTGCAGTGCAACTTTCTGCTCTTCAGGGGTTAATAATTGCTTGTTATGACTAGGGGAGAGTTACCTGATATCTCGCTCAGGCCATACTCTCCTCCACTAGGTGAAGTTCCTGTATGTGGGGACAGGCAGTTACAGCTGAGTCAGAGTAGCTACAGCAGAGCGAGGAGCAAGGTACAGTGGATATAAAAAGTCTACACACCCCTGTTAAATTGTCAGGTTTCTGTGATGTAAAAAAAAGAGACAAAGATAAATCATTTCAGAACTTTTCCCACCTTAAATGTGAACTGTAAACTGTTGAACAACAAACTGAAATCTTTTAGGTGGAGGGAAGAAAAAATAAAAAAATAAAAAAATATGGTTGCATAAGTGTGCACACCCTTAAACTAATACTTTGTTGAAGCACTTTTTGATTTTATTACAGCACTCAGTCTTTTTGGGTATGAGTCTATCAGCATGGCTCATCTTGACTTGGCAATATTTGCCCAATCTTTGCAAAAACAGTCCAAATCTGTCAGATTGCGAGGGCATCTCCTGTGCACAGCCCTCTTCAGATCACCGCACAGATTTTCAATCGGATTCAGGTCTGGGCTCTGGCTGGGCCATTCCAAAACTTTAATCTTCTCCTGGTGAAGCCATTTCTTTGTTGATTTGGATGTATGATTTGGGTCGTTGTCATGCTAAAAGTTCCTCTTCATGTTCAGCTTTCTAGCAGAAGAAATTAAGGTTTTGTGCCAATTTTGATTGGTATTTGGAACCGTTCATAATTCCCTCTACATTGACTAAGGCTCCTGTTCCAGCTGAAGAAAAACAGCCCCAAAGCACGATGCTGCCACCACCATGCTACACTGTGGGTATGGTGTTCTTTTGGTTGGTTGATGTGCAGTGTTGTTTTTGAGCCAAACATATCTTTTGGAATTATGACCAAAAAGTTCAACCTTGGTTTCCTCAGATCCTAACATTTTCCCACATGCTTTTGGAAGATTTCAGATGTGTTTTTGCAATATGTAGCCAGGCTTGGATGTTTTTCTTCGTAAGAAAAGGCTGCCGTCTTGCCACTCTACCCCATAGCCCAGACATTTGAAGAATACGAGAGATTGTTGTCACATCTACCACACAGCCAGTACTTGCCAGATATTCCTGCAGCTCCTTTAATGTTGCTGTAGGCCTCTTGGTAGCCACCCTGACCAGTTTTCTTCACGTCTTTTTATCAATTTTGGAGGGACGTCTAGTTCTTGATAATGTCACTGTTGTGCCATATTTTCTCCACTTGATGATGACTGTCTTCACTGTGTTTCATGGTATATCTAATGCCTTGGAAATTCTTTTGTACCCTTCTCCTGACTGATATCTTTTAACAATAAGATCACTCTGATGTATTGGAAGCTCTCTGAGGACCATGGCTTTTGCTGTAGGATGCGACTAAGAAAATGTCAAGAAAGACCTACTAGAACAGCTGAACTTTATTGAGGTTAATCAGAGGCACTTTAAATGGTGGCAGGTGTGTACTGACTCCTATTTAACATGAGTTTCAATGTGATTGCTTAATTCTGAACTCGGCTACATCCCCAGTTATACGAGGGTGTGCACACTTATACAACCACATTATTTGAGTTTTTTAGTTTTACTTCCCCCTCCTAAAAGATTTCAGTTTAGTTCTCAATCGAGTTGTGCAGTTTATAGGTCATATTAAAGGTGGAAAAAGTTTTGAAATAATTTTTTTTGGTCTCATTATTTTACATCACAGAAACCTGACATTTTACCAGGGGTGTGTAGACTTTTTATATCCACTGTAAGTAAATACTACTATATTTAACCCTAAGGCCTCATGCACACTGGATGGTTTTTGCAGCTGCTTCTAGAGGTTGGCCTATATGTCCATGCACACATAGGCTTTTAGCAGTGTTTAGTGGTAGGAGAATTTAGAAGAAGAAAAAAAACCACTGTAAGTGCGTCCAGGAGCAGCAGAGTTTTAGCAGAAAAAAACGCTTGATGCTCGTAAATGCATCTAAACGTTTATGAACACTAAGTACGTTTAGTGCTTAAGCGTTAATTAATTTCAAAGGGCAAAATAAATTATTATTGTGGCCAATAAATCTAATTAACACCCAAGCGCTTGATGCCTGTAGACGCTCCTAAACGCTTATAAAAGCATTAGACACTTTTACGAGCGCCAGATGTTTTCAATACCAAAATCGCTGCTGCCAGGAGGAAAGGCTTCTACGAGAGTTTGCAAAACATCCTGTGTACATGATGCTTTACAGTGCAGGGGAGCCCAATGCACGGGTGGAATTCTTTATTTCTTGGAGTCCTAAAAAGCTGGTAAATAAAAGCATATTTGCCATAATGAAGCCATGTAAAGCATGTTATTTGAGGACAAAATGTGACCTTCTAAATTAGTTGTTTCCAAACCTTCATTAGATGCCAGGCCCTGCCAGCGCCAGCCAGGATGAGTTCATATAAAACTAGATATACATTTCCTTTACAAGCAGAACCCTGTGCTACAGTATTTTTACCTAGACTGTTTTACAGTTTTAAGTTTGTGATGTTTGACACATTCAACCTCAAGGATAAAGATTTCCCACCTGCTTCTAATTGAAAAAATGCTATCTAAATAATCCTTTTTAGTTACCATAAGTCATGGTCACATGACACCCCTTACCCTGAGCTTTCTCCTCTTCACTAAGGCCGGGTTCACACCTATGCGAATTGGATGCGGCTCAAAACGCATCCAATTCGCATGTTATTAGAAAATACATACATTTTTATGAGGCTAGTTCACATATGTGCGATGCATTCGCACTGCGCAGTGCCGTGTGTTTCCTAGGCATTGCGGTGCGGCTCAGGTGCGAATTCAGGCCCATTATCTTCTATGGGCACGCATCTGATTCGCAGATGTCTTCCATTCTGAACAGGACTTTTTTCCCTTTTTTCCCTGCTCACTACACTTCCCCCCCTCCCCCTCCCCTCTACCTCCCCTCTCCCAGGTCAGCAAGTCCCCAGCTACACCGCACATGAAACGCCGAACAGCTCTTTTATCTCTTTGCAGAGATAACAGAGCTGGAATTCGCACCGCACAAGTGTGAATCCAGCCTTAGTGTTTGGGTGCTTCTTCAGATCTTTACTTTCAGTCGTTTTTATTGATTTTGTAAACAATAAAGATCAGAATACCAAGTACTAAGTAGATATACAATTACAATGTCCTTGTGCTTTTCCAAAACATTATGGGATAATGGTAATACAATTAGAGTGTACTAACATATTGTGAGGATAGTTATCCCTTTTACCTTAACTTTCATTTCAATGTTTTTATCAGCATTTTCATCAGGGATGCATGCACTGTCCTGGCACCATTTGAGGAGGCCACGAGGATAGTGAGCAGTGAAAGTGAATGCATCAGTGACACTGTACCTCTTGTCCACCTGTTGGAACATACGCTGTGTGGAATAATGGACAGGGCACTTGAGGCAGAACAGAGGCAGGAAGAGGAGGACTTCCTTGCTTCTCAAGGCCCCCTTTACCCAGACAGTGTTCCTTTTGTCCCACCCATCGCACAGGAAGAGGAGGAGGAGGAGGAGGAGGAGGATTGTGTCAGCATGGAGGTGGAGCCTGGCACTCAGCATCATCAGCAGCAGTCTTTTAGGGATGATTTACAGTCCCAAGAAACCAGTGGACTTTTACGTGGCTGGGAGGAGGTGGTTGCGGATCATGTCGTCCTTAGTGACCCAGAGGACTCCGGACCGAATGCCTCAGCTAACCTACGCTGCATGGCCTCCCTGATCCTGCAAAGTCTGCGGAAGGATCCTCGTATTCTTCGGATCAAGGAGAGGGACCATTACTGGCTGGCCACTCTCCTTGATCCACGGTACAAGAGTAAGGTTGCGGACCTTATCTTACCGTTGCAGAGGGAGCAGAGGATGAGACAACTCCGGGAGGCCTTGCAGAAAGGTCTGTGCAACGCGTTCCCAGAGACTGGGAGGTTACAAACTCCTGGTCCTGGACAACGAGTTGCTGAGGCTTCGGTCAGTCAAAGAAGGAGCGGTGGGGAAGGTGGCCGTCTCACCGATGCATTCAGACAATTCTTTAGTCCGCAGCCCCAAGGTATGATCGGTTCCAGCAACCATCGCCAGCGTCTGATATACATGGTGCAGGAATACCTAGGGGCAATGTCAGACTTGGACACCTTCCCCACCGAAAATCCTCTGGCTTACTGGGTCTTGAGGATGGATCACTGGCCAGAGCTTGCACAGTATGCAATTGAGCTACTGGCCTGTCCTGCATCCAGCGTTCTTTCAGAACGCACATTCAGTGCTGCTGGAGGATTTGTCACGGATCACAGGGTGCGCCTGTCCACCGACTCAGTTGATCGACTGACCTTCCTAAAGATGAACCAGTCTTGGATCACCACCAGCTACCAAACACCTGAAGCTGATGTAACAGACTAATTTATTTTCAAATGTCACATCCCTTCAAGACTGATGCTGATGCTGAGTGACTGTCCTGTTATGTTGACTGACTATCCTCCTCCTCCTCAATGATCCGATTGATGATGATAGCTTGGAAGAACATTTTTATTTCTGGGTGCCGCCACCAGTGCCTAAGGCCCAATTTTTCAGCCCCTGTTTAACAGGGGTATGTAATTACAATTTTTTATGCAATGCTTTGCAGCAGGGCTCATTCCTGCACTCCAGCTAGAGTATCTGGGAGAGGTTGCAGTGTCGTGGCACCAGCACCAGTGCCTAAGGCCCAATTTTTCAGCCCCTGTTTAACAGGGGCATGTAATTACAATTTTTTTATGCAATGCTTTGCAGCAGGGCTCATTCCTGCACTCCAACTAGAGTATCTGGGAGAGGTTGCAGTGTCGTGGCACCAGTGCCTAAGGCCCAATTTTTCAGCCCCTGTTTAACAGGGGCGTGTAATTACAATTTTTGATGCAATACTTTGCAACAGGGCTCATTGCTGTGCTCCAAGTTGTCAGGGTCACCTGTGGCCAGGTGACAGATGCACACCGTAGGGGGACAGGAGTGCACCGCGAGGTAGTGAACCCTATGGCTGGCTTCTGTGGATAGGAAACTGGGTGGTTGTGGAAAGCGGGACCAGAGGAGCACAACCGGGATCCCAACGGAAGCGAGAGCCAAGATCCCCCAGGGCGCGGAGTCTAAGACCCAGCTGGTCTTCTCCAGGGCCTCTAGTGGTGAGGATGTTACGCTGCAGGCTGGGACCAGGTCGCGGCCCCTGGAGTTTCCTAGCTCACGCCCCGTAGGATAAGGGGAAGCAGCAGCACACGATAGAGAGAACCGAATAACAAGCCGAAGGTCAGGGGCCACAAGCAGACAAGGATAACGAAGAACGAGCCGAAGGTCAAGGGTCACGAGCAGACAGGGATGGTCGGGGACAAGCCAATAACGTAACAGAGAGACAGACGTAGCACACGGCAGGCAGGAACCCAAACACACAATGCCTAACAAACACGTTGATCAGCAAAGCAGGCTTGCAGTGCACAGGTTAATATAGTGTTCAGTGATAGGGCCTGGGGTGGAGTCAGGCTGGGAGGAGATTATAAAGGAAGCCAGGTGAAGGAGGTCTGGTCTCTAGATGAACACATGAGGAGGAAGGTAAGATGGCAGACAGACATTAATGCATATCCATGACAGTACCCTCCCTCTTACGAGGCCTCCCCCTTCCCCGCCTGGGCCCAGGTTTAGAGGGAAACTTCAGATGAAACTCCTTTAACAGACGAGGTGCAAAGACCTCAGATGCAGTGATCCAAGACCTCTCCTCAGGACCAAACCCTTTCCAATGAACGAGGTACTGAAGAACGCCTTTACAGAGTCGGGAGTCCAGAATTTGACTGATCTCGTACTCCTGATTATCCTCCGAGACAGGCGCCACGGTAGGAAGAGGACGAGAGAATTTATTGAGGACTAAAGGCTTTAGAAGAGCAACATGAAAGGAGTTAGTGATTTTAAGGCTCTTAGGAATCTGGAGTTTGAAACAAACCGGATTCAGTTTAGCAGTTACCGTGTATGGACCGATGAATCGTGGAGCAAACTTCAGAGAAGGAACTCGGAGCTTGATGTTCCTGGTAGAGAGCCAGACTTTGTCCCCTGGCTGAAGAGAAGGCGGTTTACGCCTGCGGCGGTCGGCAAAGCCTTTGAATTTTTCAGCAGCTGCCCGGAGGGAATCATGAACGTGACCCCAAACGGAATTGAGAGACTCTTGAACCGAAGCCAAAGCTGGAATGTCTGGAGAACAGATCATAGGAAGAGGAAGTTGAGGGTGTTTTCCATAAACTGTGAAAAAGGGTGTCTTCTGCGAACTGGTATTCACATGATTGTTATGGGAGAATTCTGCCCACGGGAGTAGAGAGGACCAATCGTCATGGTGAGAAGACACAAAGGTGCGAAGAAAGACCTCTAACTCCTGATTAACCCTCTCAGTCTGTCCATTGGATTGGGGATGGTAAGAAGAAGAAAAATCCAAGACAATATTGAGGGATTTGCAAAAGGCTCTCCAAAAACGAGACGTGAATTGGACTCCCCTGTCGGAAACAATATGAGAAGGGACCCCATGTAGGCGGAGAATTTCTCGAATGAAAATGGGAACCAAGGCAGGGGCAGAAGGAAGACCAGGAAGAGGAACAAAATGAGCCATCTTGGAGAATCGATCGATTACCACCCAAATGACTGTATTATTCTCAGACAGTGGGAGGTCGGTGATAAAATCCATGGCAATATGGGCCCAGGGTTCCTTAGGAATAGGCAAGGGCATGAGGAGACCAGCAGGAGCTTGTGTGGAGGATTTGGACTGAGCACAGACATGACAAGCTTTAACGTAGTCTTTGACGTCTGAGCGGAGATTAGGCCACCAGTAGTGACGACTGATGAGTAGGAAGGATCGGAGGAATCCAGAATGCCCTGCCACCTTGGAATCATGTCCCCAACGAAGGATCTTAGCTCTTAGCTCAGTGGGGACAAAGGTCTTACCAGGCGGAATTTTAGACTTCAGGGTGGTAGAGTGGGCAACAATGCATGAGGTGGGAATGATCGGCTCAGGTTCAGGGGCGGACTCCTCGTCCAAAGTGTCAAATGACCTAGAGAGCGCATCAGCCCGACCGTTGCAGGAACCAGGTTTGTAGGTAATCGTGAAATTAAAACGGGCAAAGAAGAGACTCCACCTGGCCTGTCTAGGATTCAGACGTTTAGCATTCTGTAGATACTGTAAATTCTTGTGATCGGTAAAGATCGTTATGGAGTGAGGGGAACCCTCCAAGAGATGACGCCACTCCTCTAACGCCAATTTAATTGCGAGAAGTTCCCGATCACCGATGGCATAATTCCTCTCTGCCTGAGAAATTTTTTTGGAGAAGAACGCACATGGTTGGCGTCTCTTCTCAAAGATTTGAAGAAGCACAGCTCCCACCCCCATTGAGGAAGCGTCCACTTCAATAAAAAATGCATTCCCAGGATTTGGTCTCCTCAAGAGGGGGCCAGAAACAAAGGCCTGTTTCAGGTTGTGAAATGCAGAGACAGCTTCGGGAGGCCAGTCTCTGGCATTCACACCCTTCTTGGTCAAAGCGATAATAGGCGCGGCAATGGAAGAGTAATTCCTTATGAACTGCCTATAATAATTAGTGAAGCCAAGAAAGCGCTGTGTGGCCTTGAGGCTAGCAGGAAGAGGCCAGTTGGTGATAGCCAAGACCTTCCCAGGGTCCATACGAAGCCCCGAACATGAGACAAAGCACCCCAAAAACAGGACCTCAGAACATTCAAAGGAACATTTCTCCAGCTTGGCATAGAGATTGTTCTCTCTAAGACGTTGAAGTACAGTGCGGACATGGTTTCTGTGGACGAGCAGATTTTCAGAAAAGATCAGAATGTCATCCAGATAGATGACAACAAACTGGTACAGCAGATCTCTGAAGATTTCATTGACAAAGTTTTGAAACACGGCTGGAGCATTACACAGACCAAAAGGCATCACCAGATATTCGTAATGCCCGTCTCTAGTGTTAAATGCAGTCTTCCATTCGTCACCCTCCCGTATTCGAATGAGATTGTACGCGCCTCTGAGATCCAACTTGGTGAAAATGGAGGCACCCTTCAACCTATCGAATAGCTCAGATATTAAGGGTAAGGGGTATCGATTTTTAATAGTAACCGCATTTAAACCCCGATAATCGATGCAGGGTCTTAAGGTACCATCCTTTTTGGCAACAAAAAAGAACCCTGCCCCTGCAGGCGATGAGGATTTCCGGATGAACCCTCTCTCCAGATTCTCTGCTACATACTCCGACATGGCCTGGGTCTCTGGGATGGACAGAGGGTAGGTACGACCCCTGGGTAGAGTTGCTCCGGGGACAAGATCAATAGCACAGTCAAAAGACCTGTGGGGAGGAAGCACCTCAGCTGATTTTTTACAGAACACATCCCGGTAATCGCTGTATGCGGCGGGAAGATCCGAAGAAACAGAAGTGGCAGCAACCGGAAGACTCTCCTTGGGGGTCACCTTGAGAAGACACGACGAGAAACATGAGGAACCCCAGGCCAGGATCTGCCCAGAGACCCAGTCCACATGTGGAGAGTGGAGCTGTAGCCAAGGGAGGCCCAATACAACTGGGGTAGAGGCCTTGGGTAGAATAGGAAAGGATATCCACTCCTGGTGGAGAATCCCTACCGACATCCTAATGGGTAGCGTCTGGAAGCGAATAGGGCCCCCTGGGAGAACAGTGCCATCAATTGCCGAGACTACCAATGGGGTAGTGAGAGGTGAAAGGGTAAGCTTCATAGAAGAAGCAGTTCTCCAATCCATGAAATTGCCGGCAGCCCCGGAATCCAGGTATGCAAGGGTTGACTGAGGAGAAGTGCCTACATGAAGGGACACCGGCAAGAGCAGGCGAGAAGGTGATGTTTCTGGGTCCAATACTCCACCTTCCAAATGTATTAGACCCGAGCGTTTCCCGGACGAAGCGAGCAGGAGTCACGAAAATGACCCTTGCCCCCACAATAGAGGCACAAGCCCAGAGTTCTGCGCCTAGCACGTTCTTCGGGGGTTAGTCTGGTCCGGCCCAGCTGCATAGGTTCTTCAGCAGGTAGAGGATGCTCCACGGAATGAAGGGAGGGGAGCTCAGACTGGCTAGGACCCAGAGAGTGCTGGCGTCTTTTTTCTAAGGACCTCTCTTGAAAACGAATGTCGATCTGGTTGCATAATGAAATTACATCGTCCAGACCGACGGGAATGGCTCTTCCCGCTAATTCGTCTTTCACTCGGTCAGAGAGGCCATGTAAAAAGGTAGCGACCAGGGCCTCATTATTCCAGCTCAATTCAGCTGTGTGGATACGGAACTGAAGAGCATATTGCCCCACTGAACTAGATTCTTGGCGAAGACGTAAGACAGCACTAGCCGCTGAAGAAGCCCGAGCCGGCTCTTCGAAGATATTACGAAAGAGCTTCAAGAATTCGGACAGACTGGAAACCACCGGATCGTTCCTCTCCCACAGGGGGGCAGCCCAGGCCAAAGCTTCACCGGAGAGGAGGGAAATGATATAGGCTACCTTAGCCCGGTCAGATAGGAAGCTTTGAGGCTGAAGCTCAAAATGAATAGTGCATTGGCTGAGAAACCCCCTGCAGGCCTTGGAGTCCCCAGAGAAACGGAACGGAGCTGGCAATCTTAGTGAGTGTGAGGCTGCGACTGGTGCGATAGGTACAGCCGCTGGTTGTACTTGGGGTTGCGGATTCGGGGTTCCCAAGGAGACCTGAAGCTGCTC
Source organism: Rana muscosa (assembly GCA_029206835.1). Classification (NCBI taxonomy): domain Eukaryota; kingdom Metazoa; phylum Chordata; class Amphibia; order Anura; family Ranidae; genus Rana; species Rana muscosa. The sequence goes on from CM055128.1 coordinate 276,559,131, forward strand.
GAATCGAGAAGCCAGATCCTGGAGGAATCGCATCACCTGGGTCTGATTTGATTCCTGGGTCTCAAGTCTGCGAACTATGCCCTGCAATGGATCATCCGCGGGAAGCGGGATGTCAGCCGGGTTCATGGCTGATCAAACTGTCAGGGTCACCTGTGGCCAGGTGACAGATGCACACCGTAGGGGGACAGGAGTGCACCGCGAGGTAGTGAACCCTATGGCTGGCTTCTGTGGATAGGAAACTGGGTGGTTGTGGAAAGCGGGACCAGAGGAGCACAACCGGGATCCCAACGGAAGCGAGAGCCAAGATCCCCCAGGGCGCGGAGTCTAAGACCCAGCTGGTCTTCTCCAGGGCCTCTAGTGGTGAGGATGTTACGCTGCAGGCTGGGACCAGGTCGCGGCCCCTGGAGTTTCCTAGCTCACGCCCCGTAGGATAAGGGGAAGCAGCAGCACACGATAGAGAGAACCGAATAACAAGCCGAAGGTCAGGGGCCACAAGCAGACAAGGATAACGAAGAACGAGCCGAAGGTCAAGGGTCACGAGCAGACAGGGATGGTCGGGGACAAGCCAATAACGTAACAGAGAGACAGACGTAGCACACGGCAGGCAGGAACCCAAACACACAATGCCTAACAAACACGTTGATCAGCAAAGCAGGCTTGCAGTGCACAGGTTAATATAGTGTTCAGTGATAGGGCCTGGGGTGGAGTCAGGCTGGGAGGAGATTATAAAGGAAGCCAGGTGAAGGAGGTCTGGTCTCTAGATGAACACATGAGGAGGAAGGTAAGATGGCAGACAGACATTAATGCATATCCATGACACAAGTACAGTATCTGTGAGGGGTTGCAGTGTTGTGGCACCAGTGCCTAAGGCCCAATTTTTCTGCCCCTGTTTAACAGGGGCATGTAATTACAATTCTTGATCTAATAATTCACAGCAGGGCCCATTCCTGCGCCCACCAAGAGTAACTGTGAGGGCTTACAGTGTTGTGTCAACACCACCACCATAGGCCCAATTTTTCAGCCCCTGTTCAACAGGGGCATGCAATTACAATTCTTGATCTAATAATTCACAGCAGGGCCCATTCATGCGCCCACCAAGAGTAACTGTGAGGGCTTACAGTGTTGTGTTAACACCACCACCACCAAAGGCCCAATTTTTCAGCCCCTGTTCAACAGGGGCATGCAATTACAATTCTTGATCTAATAATTCACAGCAGGGCCCATTCATGCGCCCACCAAGATTAACTGTGAGGGCTTACAGTGTTGTGGCAACACCAACATGTAAGGGGCAAATTTCAGCAGAGTATATAGGGCAGGCCCCTACTTTCAAACATCCAACTTACAAACGACTCCTACTTGCAAACGGAAGGAGACAACAGGAAGTGAGAGGAAATCTACCCCTAGGAAGGGAAATTCTCTCCTGTAAGAGTTAATATGGGAAAAAGGTGTCTCCTCTCTACTGATGCTTAATCACCAATCCTTGTTTCAATAAAAACCCCACTTTTCAAAATCATTTGTCATTGGGACGGAAAGTGAGGTGAAATGTTCTGAACAGGGGCACAGACAGCAAAACAAATGTTACAGGGGTGATAACCTTTCCCTATGTTTTCCAAAAAGCTTAAAAATAGATTTTTTGGCTGGAGCTACACTTAAACAATGTACCTGTTCAAAATTACAAACAGATTCTACATAAGAACAAACCTACAGTCCCTGTCTTGTATGCACCGCCTGTATATGGCTGTTCAGAGTATATAGAGCAGTGGTTCTCAACTCCTGTCCTCAGGACCCACTAACAGGCCAGATTTTAAGTATTACCTTGGTGAGATGCAGACTAGAATACTGCAATCCCTGAGCAGCAAATTATATCACCTGTGATGCATTTCAGTTATCTTGCAAACCTGGCCTGTTGGTGGGCCCTGAGGACTGGAGTTGAGAACCACTGATATAGAGCCTTTTTTATTTTGTGTGCGGGGTTCCCCTTAATATCCATACAAGACCCAAAGGGGCTGGTAATGGGCTGGGGTAGGGGGGGAGGGGTGATGGGGTAGCTATGCCATTTTTCTCAAAGTTTTTCATCCATATTACCGGGACCAGACATTACATTAAAGCCGCAAGCAGTCTTAAATGGCTTTTTTTTCCTTTAGAAGTGTCATTTTGTGCAGGGACAGTTCTAAACACGGGAAACACGTGGCACTTCACAGGCATACTTTAGACACCCCACAGGTACGATATTTAAAGGAATATTTGACTTTTTTTTTTTTCACTTTATGCATCATTAAAATGACTGCTCCAGAAAAACGTCCGTTTTTAAAACTTCTTTTTGCATTGATACATGTCCCCTGGTGAAGAACCCGGGTTCCCAAACTCTGTTTAGGACAATAACATGGATAATAGTCGTTATAATTAGCACTTTAGAATTCGAACGTTCGCATCCATTGTATTTAATAGGGTTCTAATGTTCGTGCGAACTTTCGGTCCGTTCGCGGGTTCTGGTGCGAACCGAACCCGGGGGTGTTCGGCTCATCCCTAATGTTAATGTGCTTTTATGTTCACAGTGGTCCAATCATTTAAATGGGCTGATAATGCACATTAATGAATAAAAAAATTGGACCTCCACATTTTTTTGCAATGCACTGCACCACAATACATAGTAGACATCTGCACACTAAAATATTTTGTTTCGGAATTTCGGTTTCGTCCGGAAAATACATTTATTTAGTTACTCCCGAAATTTGTTTTTATTTATTTTGTTTTGTAAAAAAATGCATTCATACGAAAATTCTAATTAATTAGGGTCAAATCTGTCAATTGAAGGCTTGTGGTGTCTGTCGGATGTTCTAAGAAGGTTTGACGCCGCGATCGTACTTTTCTGATTGAATTCTCCACCCACAAGCTTTAGCAGAATTCTAATGTTGTTTGACTAGTAATAATTATAACTATTAATTATTATTACTAGTCAAACAATATTACAATTCTTCTATAGCTTATGGGCGGAGCATTTGACCGTAAATGTCCGCTCGTGACGATCGTATGTTTTTAGCTGCTTCGTCGAATCTTCATGTCGAACGGTATTACCGCAGGTTCTATAGACACAGATATTGTCACCGTCATGTCGAATCTTCTATCTATCTATATTGAACTGTTGTCGCAACAATACGAAAATATAATGGATACGAAAATAAAGCATTTTTTTATTTTGGTTCTTTCGGATTTTGGATTCTGCGCGTTCGTTATCGTTTTGTTAAAACGAACACGAAAATCCCAGAAATTTGGCCGAAAATGCATTCGGATGATAACGAATGCACATGTCTAATACATAGATGGTTTACACAAGTGCTCCATGGTACCCTGAAAAAAAGTATATGCATTAAGGTGCACGGGGGTGTTATTAAAAATTACTGGTATTGCAGTGCACTGTGTTTCGTGCATTGTGGTAACACATCATTTATCCTGTATTTGAATGCTAACTGAGCCTACCTCCTTTCGAACCTCTGAGCTGACTTTCTTTTCTGTATCCCAGGACCTCTATCATGGCTCACCATGTCATGGGCTCCCATCCCAAAATATTCAACATCTAAGCAAACCCAACTCTCTCCCTGAAGACCAGCAGTGGTAATTAGTTCTAGGCCATAGCTTAAAACTCAACTCGAGAAAAATAAAAAATCCACCCTTGCCTTGCAGTGCAACTTTCTGCACTTCAGGGGTTAAAAATAGCTTGTTATGACTAGGGGAGAGTTACCTGATATCTCGCTCAGGCTGTACTCTCCTCCACTAGGTGAAGTTCCTGTATGTGGGGACAGGCAGTTTCAGCTGAGTCAAGCCCTGTACACACGATCGGTTTTACAGATGAAAACCGTCCGATGGATTTTTTTCATCGGACAAACCGATTGTGTATGGGACCCATCGGTCTTTTTTCCATCGGTTTTAAAAATTAGAACATGTTTTAAATTTTTCCGATGGATCCAAAACCGATAGCAAATTCCGATCGTCTATGGGCAAGTCCATCGGATAAAAAACCCACGCATGCTCAGAAGCATTAAACTTCATTTTTCTCGGCTCATCGGAGTATTTTACGTCACCACGTTTGGAACGGTCGGTTTTTTGACTGATGGTGTGTGGGCAAGACTGATGGAAAACAGTTTCATCGGATATCTGATAGACAAATCCATCAGACGAAAATCCATAGGTTATCCGATCGTGTGTACGGGGCTTCAGAGTAGCTACAGCAGAGGGAGGAGCAAGGTACAGTGGATATAAAAAGTCTACACACCCCTGTTAAATTGTCAGGTTTCTGTGATGTAAAAAAAAAAGAGACAAAGATAAATCATTTCAGAACTTTTTCCACCTTTAATGTGACCTGTAAACTGTTGAACAACAAACTGAAATCTTTTAGGTGGAGGGAATAAAAAAAAAATATGGTTGCATAAGTGTGCACACCCTTAAACTAATACTTTGTTGAAGCACCTTTTGATTTTATTACAGCACTCAGTCTTTTTGGGTATGAGTCTATCAGCATGGCTCATCTTGACTTGGCAATATTTGCCCAATCTTTGCAAAAACAGTCCAAATCTGTCAGATTGCGAGGGCATCTCCTGTGCACAGCCCTCTTCAGTTCACCGCACAGATTTTCAATCGGATTCAGGTCTGGGCTCTGGCTGGGCCATTCCACAACTTTAATCTTCTCCTGGTGAAGCCATTTCTTTGTTGATTTGGATGTATGCTTTGGGTCGTTGTCATGCTAAAAGATGAAGTTCCTCTTCATGTTCAGCTTTCTAGCAGAAGAAATTGAGATTTTGTGCCAATTTTGATTGGTATTTGGAACCGTTCATAATTCCCTCTACATTGACTAAGGCTCCTGTTCCAGCTGAAGAAAAACAGCCCCAAAGCACGATGCTGCCACCACCATGCTACACTGTGGGTATGGTGTTCTTTTGGTTGGTTGATGTGCAGTGTTGTTTTTGAGCCAAACATATCTTTTGGAATTATGACCAAAAAGTTCAACCTTGGTTTCCTCAGATCCTAACATATTTTTCCACATGCTTTTGGAAGATTTCAGATGTGTTTTTGCAATATGTAGCCAGGCTTGGATGTTTTTCTTCGTAAGAAAAGGCTGCCGTCTTGCCACTCTACCCCATAGCCCAGACATATGAAGAATACGGGAGATTGTTGTCACCTCTACCAGACAGCCAGTACTTGCCAGATATTCCTGCAGCTCCTTTAATGTTGCTGTAGGCCTCTTGGTAGCTTCCCTGACCAGTTTTCTTCACGTCTTTTCATCAATTTTGGAGGGACATCTAGTTCTTGATAATGTCCCTGTTGTGCCATATTTTCTCCACTTGATGATGACTGTCTTCACTGTGTTCCATTTTATATATCTGCTGCGGAAATTCTTTTTCTCCTTCTCCTGACTGATATCTTTTAACAATAAGATCACTCTGATGTATTGGAAGCTCTCTGAGGACCATGGCTTTTGCTGTAGGATGCGACTAAGAAAATGTCAAGAAAGACCTACTAGAACAGCTGAACTTTATTTGAGGTTAATCAGAGGCACTTTAAATGATGGCAGGTGTGTACCGACTCCTATTTAACATGAGTTTCAATGTGATTGCTTAATTCTGAACTCGGCTACATCCCCAGTTATACGAGGGTGTGCACACTTATACAACCACATTATTTGAGTTTTTTAGTTTTACTTCCCCCTCCTAAAAGATTTCAGTTTAGTTCTCAATTGAGTTGTGCAGTTTATAGGTCAGATTAAAGGTGAAAAAAGTTCTGAAATCATATTTTCTTTGTCTCATTATTTTACATCACAGAAGCCTGACATTTTACCAGGGGTGTGTAGACTTTTTATATCCACTGTAAGTAAATACTACTATATTTAACCCTAAGGCCTCATGCACACTGGATGGTTTTTGCAGCTGCTTCTAGAGGTTGGCCTATATGTCCATGCACACATAGGCTTTTAGCAGTGTTTAGTGGTAGGGGAATTTAGAAGAAGAAAAAAACCCACTGCCAGTGGGTCCAGGAGCAGCAGAGTTTTGGCAGAAAAAAAACGCTTGATGCTCGTAAATGCATCTAAACGTTTATGAACACTAGGTACGTTTAGTGCTTGAGCGTTAATTAATTTCAATGGCCAAAATAAATTATTATTGTGACCAATGAATCTAATTAACACCCAAGCGCTTGATGCCTGTAGACGCTCCTAAACGCTTATAAAAGCATTAGACACTTTTACAAGCGCCAGATGTTTTCAATACCAAAATCGCTGCTGCCAGGAGGAAAGGCTTCTACAAGAGTTTGCAAAACATCCCGTGTACATGATGCTTTACAGTGCAGGGGAGCCCAATGCACGGGTGGAATTCTTTATTTCTTGGAGTCCTAAAAAGCTGGTAAATAAAAGCATATTTGCCATAATGAAGCCATGTAAAGCATGTTATTTGAGGACAAAATGTGACCTTCTAAATTAGTTGTTTCCAAACCTTCATTAGATGCCAGGCCCTGCCAGCGCCAGCCAGGATGAGTTCATATAAAACTAGATATACATTTCCTTTACAAGCAGAACCCTGTGCTACAGTATTTTTACCTAGACTGTTTTACAGTTTTAAGTTTTTGATGTTTGACACATTCAACCTCGAGGATAAAGATTTCCCACCTGCTTCTATCTAAATAATCCTTTTTACTTACCATAAGTCATGATCACATGACACCCCTTACCCTGAGCTTTCTCCTCTTCACTAAGGCCGGGTTCACACCTATGCGAATTGGATGCGGCTCAAAACGCATCCAATTCGCATGTCATTAGAAAATACATACATTTTTATGAGGCTAGTTCACATATGTGCGATGCATTCGCACTGCGCAGTGCCGAAAAAACGTGTGTGTTTTCTAGGCATTGCGGTGCGGCTCAGGTGCGAATTCAGGCCCATTATCTTCTATGGGCACGCATCTGATTCGCAGATGTCTTCCATTCTGAACAGGACTTTTTTCCCTTTTTTCCCTGCTCACTACACTTCCCCCCTCCCCCTCCCCTCTACCTCCCCTCTCCCAGGTCAGCAAGTCCCCAGCTACACCGCACATGAAACGCCGAACAGCTCTTTTATCTCTTTGCAGAGATAACAGAGCTGGAATTCGCACCGCACAAGTGTGAATCCAGCCTTAGTGTTTGGGTGCTTCTTCAGATCTTTACTTTCAGTCGTTTTTATTGATTTTGTAAACAATAAAGATCAGAATACCAAGTACTAAGTAGAAATACAATTACAATGTCCTTGTGCTTTTCCAAAACATTATGGGATAGTGGTAATACAATTAGAGCGTACTAACATATTGTGAGGATAGTTATCCCTTTTACCTTAACTTTCATTTCAATGTTTTTATCAGCATTTTCTCCATCGGAAATAACAAAAGCAAACCATGCAGACATTATAGCAATTGCAGAGTACCTGACGTTTGTTTATACAAGTGAAAACACTGGGTACCTCAGTACTTGTCAAACTCCTTATGAAGCCAAAAGGATACAAAGTAGAGAGGAAAAGAGAGAAGAGAGGGTGGGGGGAAGGGAAGACCCCAAGCTCTGATCCCTGCCACTCAAAAGCTCCTTAGATCGGAACCGTACGGGGATCTCCGGTCAAGTAACTGATCCACGGGCTCCAAACTTTTTCGAAGACCACTAGTTTGTCACTCAAGACTGCCGAGAGCCTTTCGTTCATCATGAGCCATGAGAGCTTATGCTTAAGCTGGTCAAATGGGATGGCAGCTGACCTCCAATTCCTGGCTATAGTTATTCTGGCAGAGGTGAATATAAAAGTAGAAGCCTGCTCTGTTTTTTCGAGGCTGCGTCAACTTTTAGCCCCAGCAGGGCTAGTTTAGGGGATTTGGTGAGGTTGACCTGGGTAAGGGTTTAAATAAAGTTGTACACCCTTATCCAAAATCTACGCACCTTGGGCATTGCCATCATATGTGGTAAGCCGTTCCATCCTGTCCACAACCTCTGAAGCATTTTGGAGAAGCTCCTGGGACATATGTGGCTAACCTGGTCGGCACCATGTACCACCTTAGAAGGACCTTATAGTTTGCTTCTACAATAGAGGTGTTAATAAGAGATTTGGAAGCTGCTTGAGCGATCAAGTGCCATTCTTCTAATTCGAGGTGTTCTTGGAGGTCTTGCTCCCACTTGACCATGTAAGCTTGTTTAACCGAAGTATGTGTTAAGATAGGGTACAATTCAGAAATATGACCCCTAATTTTATCATATTTGTGACATAAGTATTCCATGGGCGTCATGGTCGTCAGATCACTCTTGCGAGAGAATGTGTCTAGGTAATGTTTCAATTGAACAAACTGGTAGTGTTCTGATTCTGGCATCTGGTATTTTTCTATTAAGGTCTGTTTAGTGAACATGCCGTTGTGATCACAGATCATACCTGGGGTGAATTCTTTGTTTCGCAGCAACGGAGCCAATGGGCCATGCAGGGACTTGAACGAGTGAGGTTTAAATAGTCTATCCCAGATACTAAATGAAAGGGAGAGGGAGGGGCATAAAATCGGGGGTCGGTCTCGAGCTGGTAACCATATAATATGTGATATCAATTTGGATGGGCATGACTGCGATTCTATATGCATCCATAAAGGGTGAGGCTGGGAGGAGTGGAACCGAATTAGCTGGGACAGTTGGGCGGCATAAAAATATTTGAGCAGATCAGGGCTTAATTTTTGGGGTATATAGCGTGCGTCGGTTCACCCTAGTCCTCTTATCGCCCCAGAGAAACTGAAATAGCTTCCTTTGAAAGTTCAATAAATCAGTTTTGACCAAAGGAATAGGCAACGTGCGAAAAAGATAGAGAATCCTAGGAAGAATATTCATCTTTATAGAGTATAGTCTGCCGAACCACAATGGAGGATGTATCTGCCAGCTAGTCAGGTCTGTTGCTAAGCGTTTGTAGAGTGCAGGATAGTTTTGGGAGTACAGGGTATGTATCGAGGAAGTTAAATTAATTCCTAAATAGGGGAGGGTCAGGGGTTCCCAAACAAACTTGTAAGAGGATTGGAGGGATTTCAACGATCCGACTCGGTAGGGAGATGTTCAACGCTCTGGATTTTTCCTGATTAATTGAAAGGCCAGAGAGCCTAGAGAATGGCTGTAATATAGCATGGACATTTGGGAGAGTGGTGATGGGCATGGAGACCATCAGTAAGATATCATCCGCGAAAAATGCGGTTTTGTGTTTTCTATCCCCACATTCTATTCCCTTTATATCTGTACACTCGTGGATTTTGATAGCTAACGGTTCTATGGCCAGTACAAATAATAAGGGCGACAGTGGCCAGCCTTGGTAAATCCCCTGTTGGATTGGAAAGAGAGTGGACGAGTAGCTATTAATCATTAGGGATGCCACAGGGGAACTGTACAGGGCTTTTAGAGTTGACAAAAACTGCGTACCATGACAGGGAATCGAAGGCCTTCTGAATATCTAAAGAAAGCAACATAGCTTGTCTTTCCCATCCCAATCTGATCGAATAGCTGAGATAATGTCTATTATTCTTCTGGTCTGGTCAGACGCCTGGCGGCCAGGAATGAATCCTGCTTGATCAGGGTGTATATAACGTGCAAGAAAAGTGTTTAGTCTACAGGCCAATATTTTGGACAGAGTTTTCAAGTCCACGTTTATCAAGGATATTGTGCGGTATTTGGAGCAAGTTCCATGGTCTTTCCCCGGTTTTCATATGACATGTATATATGCTGTGTTATCATGGGCTGGGATGCTATTGCCCTTGCGGATGTCATTGAATTCTTCAGATCTTTAAATCACCACATGCATGATCAGGACACTTCCTATGGGATGTCCAGCAGCATGGATTCTTTTAGGATCCAAAAGAGGACTGATATGATCAAAGGGAAGTTGAGGAGATTGGCGGACTTGGGCACCATCACAGATCTAGATTAACAGTCCCTCCCATCCAGAACCTCCCATCCAGAACCAGGCAGGAGACCTGGATGGAGGACTTAGGTGAGAATAGTTAAAGAGAAAAGGCCTGGCAGGATGGGTTAGAGAAGGAAGGGACGGGTAGTAGAAAGTATGTTTTGCCCAGGGAAGGGCTTTAAATATTTTGTTGGTTTTGTATAAATGTTTGTGTAGCTCACTGCATATACTAATTTTGGTGATAATGAATATAGTTGCTGGCTCCTTTGGTTAAAAACACTGAAAAACAACCATAGGTGGAAGATTGAGATAATGGGGTGGATTTACTAAAGGCAAATAGACTGTGCTCTTTGCAAGTGCAGTTACACCCATTTTCCCCAGAATTTAGTGAATGTGGTAAAGTTCTGTTTCCATCATCCAATCATGTGCAAGCAAAAATGCTGTTTCTTTAATTTTTCTTGCACCTGATTGGGTATTCTTTACAAAGTGAAGCTTCATCACATTCACTAAGCTCTGCGGAAAATTGAGTGCAACTGTACTTGCAAGGTGCACATTCTATTTACCATTAGTAAATCCACCTCAATGTTAATTGATGATGGCTGATGAAAAAATATTTTATCACAAGTTGTAGAGCTGCACGATTAATCATTAAAAAAAATAAAAAACGAGATCTCGATTCAATCCCCCTCACAATCTTAATCCAGCATTTCCCCCCGATTCTAAGTAACAAGTGCAGAGCTGTTCTCCGCTCAGAGCTGTCAAAAAAAAAGCCAGGAAATGTTTAGCAACATTTCTCAGCGCTGGGAGTTAGGCCTTGTACACACGGCCGAGATTCTCGTTGAAAAAAAACATGTCGTTTTTTTCGACGAGATACTTGGACAAGAAACTTGTCCCGGCCGAGTGTACACACGCTCGTTTCAAAGAACCCGCGGTTCTTTGAATGGAGCGTACGCGGTGACGTCATCGACTACGACGAGCATGCGCTCGTCACATTCGATGCCGTCGCCGCCATCTTGGTATACCCTACGTATGCCTATGAAGCTACCGCGCATGCGTCAAATTCATTTCGAACATGCGCGGGCTTCCGGGAGGACAGGTAAGTGTACACACACTCACTTTTCTCGTCGAGAAACATGCCGAGGAGAATCTCGACGAGAAAATAGAGAACAGGTTCTCTATTTTCTCGTCGAGGTTTCTTGTCGGTTTTCTCGACGAGAAACCCGATAGCCGCGTACACACGACCGATTTACTCGGCAAGACCTCTCTGCCAGCAAGTTTCTTGCCGAGAAAATCGGCCGTGTGTACGAGGCCATACAGAGAAACATTGTAACCTTTTGTTCTTTTAGATCAAAGGGAAGAACCTCTGTTTGTAAATGAGGTCAGTTTAAACACTTAAAGACTAAGCTTTTTTCTGACACTTGTTGTATGCTAGAAAATAACTTAGGACCCCAAAACATTTTATATATATATATATATATATATATATATATATATATTTAGCAGAGACCCTAGAGAATAAAATGGCGGTTGTTGCAAAATTTTATGTCACATTGTATTTGCACAACGGTCTTTCAAATGCAATTTTTTGGGGAAAAATACACTTCAATGCATTAAAAAAAAACTATACTGTAACGTTAGCCAAATTTATTTGCCTAATGTGAAAGATGATGTTACGCCGTGAAAATCTTGAGAGAATCGTGATCTTTATTCTAAGCTAAAAAAAATTGTGATTCTCATTTTAGCCAGAATCATGCAGCTCTAACAAACTGCAACAAACTTTGGTCAATCATTATGATCACTATTTGTAAAAGGTTGGCATCAGCATTCCCTAAACGAAAATAGTCATTCTGTAATTTTATAGTGTTAATGTCAGGTAAATCAATAAATAACATCAGAGCAATATTTCATAGCCTCAGTTGAATTCAATCTTCTGTCAGCTTAGGATATGTGTACATCATTCATTTTTGTAGAATGACATCTATCCAAAGAGAAATCCATGATATGTAAATAAATATGGCACAGATGCACTATATTACCAAAAGTATTGGGACACCTGCCTGTACATGCACATGAACATTAATGGCTTCCCACTCTTAGTCCGTAGGGTACAATATTGAGTTGGCCCACCCTTTGCAGCTATAACAGCTTCAACTCTTTTGGGAAGACTGTCCACAAGGTTTAGGAGTGTGTCTATGGGGAATGTTTGACCATTCTTCCAAAAACGCATTTGTGAGGTCAGGCACTAATGTTGGACGAGAAGTCTCCACTCTAATTTATCCCAAAGGTGTTCTATCAGGTTGAGGTCAGGATTCTGTGCAGGCCCAGTCAAGTTCCTCCACCCCAAACTCGCTCATCCATGTCTTTATGGGCCTTGCTTTGTGCACTGGTCATGTTGGAACAGGAAGGGGCCATCCCCAAACTGTTCCCACAAAGTTGGGAGCACAAAATTTTTCAAAATGTCTTGGTATGCTGACGCCTTAAGAGTTTCCCACTTTGAAATTAAGAGGCCAAGCCCAACCCCTGAAAAATAACCCCCCCACCATAATCCCCCCTCCACCAAATGATTTGGGCCAGTGCACAAAGCAAGGTCCATAATGACATGGATCAGGGAGTTTGGGGTGGAGAAACTTGACATGCCTGCACAGAGTCCTGACCTTAACCCAATAGAACACCTTTGGGATGACTGCGAGCCAGGCCTTCCCGTCCAATAACATTGTCTGACCTCACAAATGCATTTCTGGAAGAATGGTCAAACATTCCCATAGACACTCCTAAACCTTGTGGACAATCTTTCCAGAAGAGTTGAAGCTGTTATAGCTGCAAAGGGTGGGCCAACTCAATATTGAACCCTACGGACTAAGACTGGGATTAAAGTTCATGTGCGTGTAAAGGCAGGCTGCTCAATACTTTTGACAATATAGTGTATGTAGACATAGGTTCAGTGATCCAGAAATTGCCTTTGTTCCTTAAAAACACATATTCATATTTAGTATACAATAATGCTACCAGACTTCCAACGATTTTTTCAAAATAAACAAAACAAAATCTACCGTACACAAGCCAAATGCCTGCTAAAAAAAAAATGTTTTCTTAAAGGGACACTAAAGGTTCCCGTTTTAAAAAAAATAAATAAAAAACATGTTATACTTACCTCCACTGTGCAGCTCGTTTTGCACACAGTGGCCCCGAACCTGGTCTTCTGGGGTTCTCGGCGGCTGTCTCGGCTCCTCCCCACAAGAACTAACCCAATTCATGGAAGCTCTTTCCCATGGGGGTTAGTTCTTGCCGGCACGCTCCCGTGATACAGCCGGCGGCTATAGCCGCAGACTGTATCACTCGGCCCCGCCCCCCGGCGCGCCGCATCATTGGATGTGATTGACAGCAGCGCAAGCCAATGGCTGTGCTGCTATCAATCCATCCAATCTAGCCAATCAATGGCCGGACTGAGTGAAGAAAAGGACATCGGGGGCGAGCACAGCAGGTGAACGGGTTCAGGTAAGTAAAACGAGGGGGCTGGTCGGGCCATCATTGCCAGGTTTTTTTTCACCTTAATGCATAAGATGCAAAAAAAAACCTTTACAACTCCTTCAATAAAATATCATGATATGCATGGAAAACTATTTCATAACATATCTATATTGTATCCACTATGTCATATATAGGGGTAAAGATGTAGAACTCTTTAGTAATGGGGCTGTTGATATATATCAACCCCCGAGGACGTCCTATAGTGATGAAACGTATTGGGAGGGGCTTCGGACGATGACAGTATCATGTAGGCCACAAACAGTGCAAGTGGCGGGTTAATTCAAAGTTTTGGAAGTGGTGTTACTGCTTTTAGAAGCGTTTTTAATAAAACAACCCTGGATGATCTGCATCTGATCAAAGTATCTTCATTTTTTGAGGATACTGATTGTTTGGTGCAATGTTGGAGGTTGCAAAGGTGACAGAGGTTTGTTCTAAATCTTGTATAAGGATGACGCCATACTCAGTCAAAATATTTTTTAAGTTATGCTATGTGAATAGGGAAATAAAACAAATATAAAGTACGTGTTATCCCAATTAGCTGCAAAAGTGGAAATATACTTTAAAGTTTTGGAATGATGTGAACAATTCACTCCAGGAAAGCTAAAAGGTTTCTATGTTTCCTACGTGTTTATGTTTTCTCCAAGAGCCCACATATCTTCTCAGTCAAGAAAACATAAAAACGATGTGTTTACCACCTTAAACTGTCCATAAAATGTATATTTGTATGTGCTTCTAGAGATATTGGGCCTGCACAGGCAAGCATATCCTTATGGCATTTTTTTTGTATTGGGACATGCATGCAATTTTCTAACATGTGGTTTGCTATGGAAATTACAGTAACTATATGTACTCAGGCTTAACTGTGGTGTGCCTATAATATACAGTATCTCACAAAACTGAGTACACCCCTCACATTTTTGTAAATATTTTATTCTATCTTTTCATGTGACAACACTGAAGAAATGACACTTTGCTACAATGTAAAGTAGTGAGTGTGCAGCTTGTATAACAGTGTAAATTTGCTGTCCCCTCAAAATAACTCAACACACAGCCATTAATGTGTAAACCACTGGCAACAAAAGTGAGTACACCCCTAAGTGATAATGTCCAAATTGGGCCCAATTTCCCTCCCCAGTGTCATGTGACTTATTAATGTTACATGGTCTCAGATGTGCATAGGGATCAGGTGTGTTAAATTTGGTGTTGTCGCTCTCACTCTCTCATACTGGTCACTGGAAGTTCAACATGGCACTGCATGGCAAAGAACTCTCTGAGGATCTGAAAAAAAGAATTGTTACTCTACATAAAGATGGCCTAGGCTATAAGAAGATTGCCAAGACCCTGAAACTGAGCTGCAGCACAGTGGCCAAGACCATACAGCTGTTTAACAGGACAGGTTCCACTCAGAACAGGCCTCGGTATGGTCGACCAAAGAAGTTGAGTGCACGTGCTCAGCGTCATATCCAGAGGTTGTCTTTGGGAAATAGATGTATGAGTGTTTCCAGCATTGCTGCAGAGGTTAAAGGGGTGGGGGGTCAGCCTGTCAGTGCTCAGACCATATGTTGCACACTGAATCAAATTGGTCTTCATGGCTGTCGTCCCAGAAGGAAGCCTCTTCTTAACCACTTCAACACCGGGCTTTTTTTACCACATCAATACCGGGCCTATTCTGGCACTTCTCTCCTACATGTACAAACCATCATTCTTTTGCTGGAAAATTACTCAGAACCCCCAAACATTATATATGATTTTTTAGCAGACACCCTAGGAAATAAAATGACGGTCATTGCAACTTTTTTTCTTGCACGGTATTTGCGCAATAATTTTTCAAACGCCTTTTTTGTGGAAAAAAAATGGTTTCGTGAATTAAAAAATAACAAAAACCAGTAAAGTTAGCCCAATTTTTTTTTTAAATATGAAAGATGATGTTATGCCGAGTAAATAGATACCTAACATGTCACGCTTTAAAATTGCGCACACTCATGGAATGGCGCCAAACTTCAGTACTTAAAAATCTCCATAGGCGACGCTTTATTTTTTTTTACAGGTTACCAGGTTAGAGTTACAGAGGAGGTCTAGTGCTAGAATTGTTGCACGCGTTCTAATGCACGCGGCGATACCTCACATATGTGGTTTGAACAGCGTTTACATATGTGGGTGGGACTTATGTGTGCGTTCGCTTCTGATCGCGAGCTACCGGGGACAGGGGCGTTTTCATTTTTTTTTTTTTTATTTTACTTATTTATTTATTTTTTAACACTTATTTAACTTTTTTTTTGAGCACTTTTATTCCTATTACAAGGAATGTAAACATCCCTGGTAATAGGAATGTGTGAGACAGGTCCTCTTTATTGAGAGATGCAGGGTCAATAAGACCCCACATCTCTCCTCCAGGCTGGAAAGTATGAGATCAGTGAAAAAAAAATTCACCGATCTCATACTTACAAGCCGCAATGGCGGCTTTATTTACATCTGAGGACCCGGGCGTGACGTCATCACATCGCGCCCGGGCCTCAGACGATCATAGAGATGACTGGTAACCATCTGGTCACCAGTCATCTCTATGCTCATCACGTGACCCACCAACGACGCCGGATGATTCGCTCCGGGTCCCCGATCGCACGGGAGAGCCCGGAGAAGCACCGGATGGCGGCGGGAGGGGGGGGATGTCCCTTCCCGCCGCCTATAAGAACGATCAAGCGGCAGAACCGCCGCTATGATCTTTCTTATGGTGCGCAGAATCACCGGCACAAAAAATGGATATCTGAATGATGCCTCTAGCTGCAGGCATCATTCAGATATCCCCCCTCAAAGCAGAGGACATCATATGACGTCCACCCAGGATGGGAGATCCCATCTGTGGACGTCATATGACTATGGGCGGTAAGGAAGTGGTTAAGATGATGCACAAGAAAGCCTGCAAACAGTTTGCAGAAGACAAGCAGACTAAGGACATGGATTACTGGAACCATGTCCTGTGGTCTGATGAGACCAAGATAAACTTATTTTGTTCAGATGGTATCAAGCGTGTGTGGCGGCAACCAGGTGAGGAGTACAAAGACAAGAGTGTATTGCCTACAGTCAAGCCTGGTGGTGGGAGTGTCATAGTCTGGGGCTGCATGAGTGCTGCCGGCACTGGGGAGCTACAGTTCATTGAGGGAACCATGAATGCCAACATGTACTGTGACATACTGAAGCAGAGCATGATGTCCTCCCTTCAGAGACTGGGCCGCAGAGCAATATTACAACATGATAATGACCCCAACACACCTCCAAGACCACCACTGCCTTGCTAAAGAAGCTGAGGGTTAAGGTGATGGACTGGCCAAGCATGTCTCCAGACCTAAACCCTATTGAGCATCTGTGGGGCATCCTCAAACAGAAGGTGGAGGAGCGCAAGGTCTCTAACACCCACCAGCTCTGTGATGTCGTTATGGACGAGTGGAAGAGGACTCCAGTGGCAACCTGTGAAGCTCTGGTGACCTCCATGCCCAAGAGGGTTAAGGCAGGGCTGGAACATAATGGTGGCCACACAAAATATTAACACTTTGGGCCCAATTTGGATATTTTCACTTAGGGGTGTACTCACTTTTGTTGCCAGCGGTTTAGACATTAATGGCTGTGTGTTGAGTTATTTTGAGGAGACAGCAAATTTACACTGTTATACAAGCTGTACACTCACTACTTTACATTGTAGCAAAGTGTCATTTCTTCAGTGTTGTCACATGAAAAGATATAATAAAATATTTACAAAAATGTGAGGGGTGTACTCACTGTACATGTGATTTTTATTTTATTTTAAAACCACATAAAATATGCAGGACTATAATTAAAGTAGATATAAACCCTAACGGAATGATATCGTGCTTGATAAAGCAATGTCTATCATAAACAATGGCCGTTTTTAAATAATAAAAAAAAAAATCCTTTTCTTCGCACTTTGTTGCAACTCACTCCTGATGATTTTCTGCAATATTTAGGCATCCATTTCCTTTCTACGTGTAAGCTGTTCACCAGCGACTGCATGGCATTTTTCAGGGCAGGTTTATTGATAGTGATAACAGTAAACCAAGCCGGTGCAGTACACCATGCGTGTATAATGTGTGTCAAAATGACCTCTTGTAGTCTCCATATGAAGCCAGAGTGACAATACAGTGAAGCCCGGAGTAGAGAAAAACAAAGAGGCAAAGTAACGGAGGGCTGGGCATGACCAGGTGTATGGGAGACCAACAAAGGGTTAAGATAGCAGAGAAGGCTAAGGGGTGGTTACAAGCTGGAAAGTTTCTTTGAGTGGGAGGAGCAATATAAAAAGGGGAGGCGGGGACTTCCAGGATCAGTCGGGAAGAAACGGACAGAAGGAGGCAGTTTTTCCCACCCACCCTCCCTGTATTGTGTATTGGTGTGTTGTTAGTTTTCTTTTCTTTCAGGATCACTGGATGCGGTTCGTGTCCTTGGTCTTTGATGGTGGAAGATAACAGATGTGATGGAAGTGGTGGGGGGTCCATCGGTGATATGGGCCCCTCTGGGGTATTCCAGTGGAACGGTTTCTGCTGAAATACAGTTATTGCTTGCACTGCGGGAAAAGGGGTGTCTCCGAGCTGGTGATACAGCTGGAGGCCTGGTATGGAAAAAGGTCCCGCAGTATAGTGGTGGTAATGTTAAGTTTGGGGTGCCGTCAAAGACCAACAGGCTGTGTGTGTTTAAAAAGTTGCCGTTATAAATGTTATTTGAAATTATTTAATTATTATTTAATTATTTAATTTGTTTGGTTAATAAAACGGCTGCTATGGCCAGTTATACTCCAAACTCAGGTGTGGTCTTTTTATTGGGGGGTAGGGTATGGAAATGTGGGGGTGTGAAAATGGGGAAAAGGTGGTGTGGTAATGTGGGTTATCCAGACTACATGGGTCATGGTGGAGTACATTACTGAGACATGGACAGAGTGTTGTCTCCCTATAACAGGAAATTCCTAATCAAGGACTCTTTTGGCAGACTCATCAGGTATTATTTTAATGAAGATTACAGATTTAAAGATATTGAAAATAAATTATGAAATGACATGAACGATTTTGAGCTTACATATGATTTTACTAATTATGTTTACATATAATTTAAATAAACTTTAAAAACTCTAATTTGTAAAGAGCAGCATTGAACAGTGTGTGGGGGTGTTTTTCTAATTCCTGGTGTTGGTCTAATTCTTGCTGTAAAGCCAAGGAAACAGCCCTGTAATATAATAATATGTCTCTACTTAGTCCCGGTTCAGACTGGTGAGCTGCGTCATATCGCATGTGATTAGCACCGCACTGCAGTGCAAATCACATGCGATGTCTGTGAAATGCGAATTCCAGCCATACAGATTGTATGGCTAAAATCACAACGCATTCGGACCAAAGTCGTGCAGGACCCTTTTTTTGGTCCACACCGGAATCAGATTACGTGGGTGTTCACGCTTATGCGATCCGATTCATGTCTGAACTGACAGTTCGCACTGCGATATGTGAAACGATCTGGGGATGACATTAACTTTGTATTGACCCTCCCAGCGGTTTGCATAGAGCAGTGTGAATCACTGTGTGATTCAGGTGCGATGCGGGAACCCACACTGGATTCGCAGGGTTCTCGCATTGCACCAGTGTGAACAGAGCCTAAATGAGAATGCTGTGTATACAAACTATTTACAGTTACAGGAATACAGTCCAATACATACAGAGTACTACAATATGCATTTTTATATACACATGCACACCTATCCGTTCCTAGTAAATGTGCTAGTCTGTATGCAAAAGAGATACACTGGAAGTCAACTTGGCTTCCCTCATTTGTGATGTTATGTATACAAGTACTTCTAAGTTCCAAATATCTTTATATTTGAGATGGCACAATACTATTTGATGGGCACAGTGGCAGCATTTGATGGGCACAGTGGCTGCACTTGATGGGCACAGTGGCTGCACTTGATGGGCACAGTGGCAGCGTTTGATGGGCACAGTGGCAGCGTTTGATGGGCACAGTGGCAGCGTTTGATGGGCACAGTGGCAGCGTTTGATGGGCACAGTGGCTGCTCTTGATGGGCACAGTGGCTGCGCTTGATGGGCACAGTGGCTGCGTTTGATGGGCACAGTGGCTGTGTTTGATGGGCACAGTGAGGCTGCAATTGATGTTTTTTTTCCAAATGTTTCAGTTTGTTTGCGCCCCCAAAAAGATTTGAGCACCAGCCACCACTGCTCTGGACTGATGAGTCAAAATGTGAAATATTTGGCTGTAGCAGGAGGCAGTTTGTTGGCGAAGGGCTGGAGAGCGGTACAATATTGAGTGTCTGCAGGCAACAGTAAAGCATGATGGAGGTTCCTTGCAAGTTTGGGGCTGCATGTCTGCAAATGGAGTTGTATATTTTGTCAGGATCAACGGTGTCCGCAATGCAGAGAAATACAGGCAGATATTTATCCAACATGCCATACCATTAGGGAGGCGTGTGATTTGTCTCTAATTTATTCTCCAGCAGGACAACTACCCCAAACAAACACCCAATGTCATTAAGAACTATCTTCAGCATAAAGAAGAACAAGGAGTCCTGGAAGTGATGGTTTGGCCCCCACAGAGCTCTGATCTCAACAACATCGAGTCCCTCTGGGATTACATGAAGAGATGGAAGAATCTGAGGCAGCCTACATCCATAGAAGATCTGTGGTTACTTCTCCAAGACATTTGGAACAATCTACCTGCCGAGTTCCTTCAAAAACTGTGTGCAAGTGTAGCTAGAAGAATTGATGCTGTTTTGAAGGCAAAGGGTGGTCACACCAAATATTGATTTAATTTGGATTTCTCTTCTGTTCTTTTACTTTCTAACACTTCTATTTCTGAATGCATTCATCATTTTTTCACACTTGCCTAAAACTTTTGCACAGAACTGTATATAGATGAGGGGTATTGTACAAGCCATTTGCATAAGTGTGCACATGCATAAAAGTTTACACACCGGTCAGTGTACACCATTCCATAAACTGGTGCTTAGAATAGAGAGTCCAAAGATAAAGGCCTATGGGTTTATTTAATGTGGTTTATCTTGGTACATCATTGCTTATTACAATGATCAAACGAGTTTAAATATTTTAATCCATTTTTCAGTAAATTGTTGACATGAAGGAACAAAATTAGCATTATGTTTTTATTTAACCACTTCAGCCCCAGAAGGATTTAACCACTTCCTGACCGGGCCATTTTTTGTGATACGGCACTGCGTCGCTTTAACTGACAATTGCGCGGCTCCTGCGACGCTGTACCCAAACAAAATGGATGTCCTTTTTTCCCCACAAATATAGCTTTCTTTTGGGAGTATTTTATTTTTTGCGCTATAAACAAAAAAAAGAGCGAGTGTTTTACTTTCTGATGTAAAACATTTCCCAAAAAAACAAAATGAAAAAAAACAAATTTATTCATCAGTTTAGGTCAATATGTATTCTGCTACATATTTTTGGTATAAAAAATACCAATAAGCCTATATTGATTGGTTTGCGCAACAGTTATCGCGTCTACAAAATAGGGGATAGATTTATAGCATTTTTATTATTATTATTTTATTCTAGTAATGGCAGCAATCAGTGATTTTTAGCGAGACTGCGACATTGCGGCGGACAGATCGGACACCTAACTGACATTTTTGACACTTTTTTGGGAACCATTGACATTATTACAGTAATCAGTGCTAAAAATATGCACTGTTATTGTACTAATGACACTGGCAGGGAAGAGGTTAACATCAGGGGTGATCAAGGGGTTAAATGTAATCCCTGGAGGTGTTTTATATATGTATGGGGAACGGTGTGACTGGGGAAGCACACAGATCCGTCTTCCTGCCCAGCAGAAACACCAGATCTGTGTGATCTCCCCTGTCAGGAGAATTACCTTGTTTACACAGGCAGATCCCCATTCTGTCACTGTGGGGAACGATCGCGGTTGACCCGCTGATTGGCTCCCCTGCTGGCCAATTGGAGCGCGCGCCCACAAAAGCGAGTTCCCGAGTTGACGTACACCTACGGCGATTTGTGGTATCGTGCCACCTATAATGATGGTGGCTGGTTGGCAATCAGTTAACTTGAATGGCAATCTAGGACCGTTAAACTTGCACAGCAATCTAGGACTGTAAAGTGTGCATTGAACATCCGTGCATGACCAGCTGAAACGGCTTAGAGATCATTATGTATACAATGCTCTCGGTTTTTGTTTACTTTCTTTAGACCCCTTTCACACTGCTAGTGCGGCCACGTTAGCGGTAAAGTGCCGCTAGTTTTAGTGGCACTTTACCGTCGTTTTAGCAGTGCTTTTCGGCCGCTAGCGGGGTGCTTTTACCCCCGCTAGCGGCCCAGGAAAGGGTTATTAGGGCCAGAAAAGTGACGCTGCCGAATCGCTTTGCAGGCGCTTCGGCAGCGGTGCCCATTCATTTCAAATGGGCAGGGGCGGTGGAGGAGAAGGAGTGTATATACCCCAAAGACGCTGCTTGCAGGACTTTTTCTAACGTCCTGCAAGCGCACCGACCCAGTGTGAAACCACTCGGGCTCTCAAACTTGTGGTTCAGGGGAGGCATTTTTCAGGTGCTTTACAGGCGCTATTTTTAGCCCAAAAGCGCCTGAAAAACACCTCAGTGTGAAAGGGGCCTTAGTGATGTATGATATCATCCGAAACTCGAAAGCTAAAAGCTCCGAGCTTACCTAAACAGGAACCAAACTGCATCCAAATCTCCTATGAAAATTATCCACATTGCAGCATGTTTACTAGATCCAGATCAGCTACCAAAAACCATGCATTGTAAACATGGGCGTTCGGTTTTAAAGGGATGAGGTGGCAACCCTAACACATGTTAAGTACACAGGTTCTGTGGCTGATTACGGTGGTAATTAAACTCTCTTGATGCCTTATCTGAATTAAATTAGCCTCAGAACCTGTGTAATTCATATGTGTTCGGGTTTAAAGGGATGAGGTGGCAACCTTAGCATTGAGAACTGGCCT
Organism: Rana muscosa; assembly: GCA_029206835.1. Taxonomy (NCBI): domain Eukaryota; kingdom Metazoa; phylum Chordata; class Amphibia; order Anura; family Ranidae; genus Rana; species Rana muscosa. The sequence goes on from CM055128.1 coordinate 276,581,582, forward strand.
TCACTTAGACTGCATTCTGACATCCATGGGGGAAACAGCCAAAGAGTTCAAATTTAAGGTTCACCACAGCGTTGCTACTAAATGTCAGTTTTCATCTATAAAGCTCCTGTGTATATAAAGTTGAGCATATTTATTTTAGCTTTCATCCCTGTTCCTGACAGGCAACTTTTGCTCTTCCCCAGCAGTCCTCAAAACTGACGAACACCTTTATTACATCCAGACAGAAGGAGACAGCTGCTGGTGTTTACTGACAATCACCACAAATACGGCTCTTTTTTTGGATTCAACACATTGTTTCTAACTCTGCTCACATAATTTCCTATGACAAGGCAGCTATAAAACAAGGCACTTGTGTTTAGTCAAACAATCTCAGTTTTAAAGAAGACAAATTCACAATGTAATATTAAAATTAGGTATTTTGGTAAGTCAGTGAGCTTGAAAACCCTGGATGAAGTGATATAAAATAAATTAAAGTGGATGTAAACCCGATTTTTTTTTTTTTTTTGCTGTCACAATGTAGTGTATAAGATTTCCTATCATTTGTGCCAGGTCTTGCCACAAAGAGTTAATCCAGCTCTGAGCAATCCTCTTTTATTGTTCAGTGAGATAAAACGGACAAACAGAACAATCTTTGTCCGTTCCGCCCCCTTGCTATGAGTGACAGGTTATTTACATATCTCGTGCACTAGCTTTAGACAGGCATTATTTTTTTAATTCCCACCCCCACTCCTTTTCTGAAGTCATGTGGTTACTTTTCTGGATTTTGACTGGATGTTAGTGATCATAGCAGAAGGAATACACAGGAGAAAATGCATGTTGACAAGGGGAGTGTAGAGATGGGCGGGGAGTCTGACATCCCGACTCCACCCACCGAGCTCCAGACAACAGACCCACCCACAGAATCTGCAGTTTTTCAGGTCTCATAACAGACAGAGGGGAGACATTTGAGAGATAAGGATACATGCAGGAGGCATCTATATCCTTATAGATCAGCACTATGGCAGTAGTTTAGAAAGGATGAGAGTGGGTTTACATCCACTTTAAAGCAAGGTGAAGTAAGGATTGGCTCTATATACAATAGTGGAGAGTGAGATGAAGTGAACCTATGCAGGGAAAACATCATCCAGTCATCTGTGAGGTTATTTAACTGCTTGCCAGCCACATCACTTACATGTACGGCGGCAAGGCAGCTCTACGTACTAGGTATGTGATCTGGCACTTCTGGGTAGGTGACCCAGCTGTGCTGTGATTATACACAGCAGATGCCGATCAGCAGGTGCCAGCCAATAGATGACCGCTGGCACCTGCCGATTGTCCAGAAGACAGAGGACAGAGCTCTGCCTTTGTAAACATCCTTTCCTTCATCACCTCTGTGATCAATAAAGCTGGACGCAACAATGGTTTTGTAATTTCCGGTTTCAGTGCTATGTTGTCACTGACTGGCTGCCTTGGAGGGCAAAGGAGGGATCAGGCATCTAATAGACCTCTGATCTCTCCATAATGAGTACCTGTCCCTGTCCAAAGCTATCACAAGGAGTTTTGTTCACCCCTTGTGATAGCAACAAGGTTGAATGTAAAAAACAAAAACGATAAAAAATATGTAAACAAGATTAATTTAAATTAAATAAATTAAACAAAATGTTAAAGTACCCCCCCCTCCCCCACACATTTAACTCTAAACTGGTATTCTTCAAAGGCTTATAAAGTGTTGCCTATGAATACGTTTAGGTACCATAGTTTATCACCGTGTGTAATTTAAAATCTTGACATGTTTGGTATCTATTTACTCGACATAACATTATCTTTAAAGAATTTTTTTAAAAATGGGTAATATATTGTGGTGTGTGCACTAAAATTTAGTTAAGTGCATTTTTCCTAAATATTGCGTTGGATAAACGACTGTGCAAATATTGTGTGAAATAAAAAAATTGCAAGAGCCACCATTTTTTTTCTCTAGGACCCTTGCTTTCAGAAAATATATCATTTTTGGGGGTTCCAAGTCATTTTCTAGCACAAAAATGCTGCTTTTAACACGTACAGTACGTGAGAAATGTCAAAGTTACCCCAGATGGCAAATGGTTAAAGAGTATGTTACCCCAAATTTTCATATTCCTAAAATATACCCCTCACATTTTTGTAAAAATTGTATTATATCTTTTCATGTGACAACACTGAAGAAATTACACTTTGTCAACACCAAATTTAACACACCTGCTCCCCATTCACACCTGAAACCTTGTAACACTAACGAGTCACATGACACCGGGGAGGGAAAGTGGTTAATTGGTTCCAATTTGGACATTTTCACTTAGGGGTGTACTCACTTTTGTTGCCAGCGGTTTAGACATTAATGGCTGTGTGTTGAGTTATTTTGAGGGGACAGAAAATTTACACCGTTATACAAGCTGTACACTCACTACTTTACATTGTAGCAAAGTGTCATTCAGTGTTGTCACATGAAAAAGATATAATAAAATAATTTAAAAAAATGTGAGGGGTGTACTTACTTTTGTGAGATATGGTATGTATGAAAAATATCCTGTTCTCTTTGTACTGCTTCCTTTGTGCGAAATACCTTGTGGTAAGGTATTTCCTTTTTTAGATTTTTTTTTAATTTTTTCTAAAAACAGTGGTAATATATTTGTAAACTGCTTGTGTGACCTGAACATTAGCACCCTTCACTGTGCAACGAGACTAGCTAGTAATGCTGACAATTTTACATTTAGCAATTAAGTTACAAAGATCATAAATTGGATTCCATTTCAAATATTTATTTTTCTAGAAGCCAAAAATGATTAACTCCAAAAGAGACCACAAAGACATCATTCCGATGTTATTTCAGTGTAACAACCAAGCAGAGTACAGAATTTCCATTGGATTGAATTTAGATATTTATGCTCATACATAGATTGGGTTGGAGCTGCCGGTGAGATTTTCAAGCGGCTGTGCAAGCCTCAAGCAGGCTGAGTAGTACTGATCTCAATGTAGTGGGGACAAGAAATGCAATAGAAGGTATTTTGTGCAAGGTTGATTAATCACATGACCTATAAAATGTAAAGGGACACCATTATACCCAGGTACAACACAACCATAGGAGTTATTTTTAAAGGTGGTATGAAGACAAAAAACAAATAAGGTAAAAGTGTTCCAGCTATATTTTGTTGGGAACTACTTTGATTCATAATTCATCTAGTTGCACATTGTTATATGAAGGGAATGTAATTAATGCTAAATTACAAAATGAGCATATGTATATGGTATTAGGGTGCCCACGTGTCCCGGATTGCCCGGGACTGTCCCACAATTGACATGTCTGTCCTGGGTCCCGGGCAACTCCATTCCGGGACAATACAGTGTCCCGGAATGAAATAGAGGACACAGCCACCCCCTACTAACTAGTAACTACATTTCCGGAACTGGTTGCTAGGGCCGGCACTGCCTGGCGTCTTGCAACCAGTGACAGTTTACTCTCAGACAGTGAGGCCGGGAGCAGGGCATGCGCCTAGTGCAGCACTGCTGTTCCCACCCACCTCGGCACCTCCTCCTTCTCTGGCACACAGCGCCATGGCAAGCAGCAGGGACTGGTGTGATCTTCACTCTCCAGATAGTGACTCCATTCCTTTCCTTCAATGCACGTGACTCATGCAGAGGGAGTGACAGCAGCACTGCATCTGGTGGCAGGCTATGGGTGGCAAGCAGCACTGCATCTGGTGGCAGGCTATGGGTGGCAAGCGGCACTGCATCTGGTGGCAAGGGGCACATTCACCGGACAAATAACCCGCCTCCAAATTCCCCATCAACCCCGAGACTACATTTTCTCCCGCCCCCCTCAACTTTTTTAGGGGGGGGGGGAGGTGAGAGAGGGGGTGTGTCCCTGAATGACAGTTTGGAAATGTGGTCACACTACAGGTCCTTCTCAAAAAATTAGCATATTGTGATAAAGTTCATTATTTTCTGTAATGTACTGATAAACATTAGACTTTCATATATTTTAGATTCATTACACACAACTGAAGTAGTTCAAGCCTTTTCTTGTTTTAATATTGATGATTTTGGCATACAGCTCATGAAAACCCAAAAATCCTATCTCAAAAAATTAGCATATTTCATCCGACCAATAAAAAAAAAGTGTTTTTAATACAAAAAAAGTCAACCTTCAAATAATTATGTTCAGTTATGCACTCAATACTTGGTCGGGAATCCTTTTGCAGAACTGACTGCTTCAATGCGGCGTGGCATGGAGGCAACCAGCCTGTGGCACTGCTGAGGTGTTATGGAGGCCCAGGATGCTTCAATAGCGGCCTTAAGCTCATCCAGAGTGTTGGGTCTTGCGTCTCTCAACTTTCTCTTCCCAATATCCCACAGATTCTCTATGGGGTTCAGGTCAGGAGAGTTGGCAGGCCAATTGAGCACAGTAATACCATGGTCAGTAAACCATTTACCAGTGGTTTTGGCACTGTGAGCAGGTTCCAGGTCGTGCTGAAAAATGAAATCTTCATCTCCATAAAGCTTTTCAGCAGATGGAAGCATGAAGTGCTCCAAAATCCCCTGATAGCTAGCTGCATTGACCCTGCCCTTGATAAAACACAGTGGACCAAAACCAGCAGCTGACATGGCACCCCAGACCATCACTGACTGTGGGTACTTGACACTGGACTTCAGGCATTTTGGCATTTCCCTCTCCCCAGTCTTCCTCCAGACTCTGGCACCTTGATTTCCGAATGACATGCAAAATTTGCTTTCATCCGAAAAAAGTACTTTGGACCACTGAGCAACAGTCCAGTGCTGCTTCTCTGTAGCCCAGGTCAGGCGCTTCTGCCGCTGTTTCTGGTTCAAAAGTGGCTTGACCTGGGGAATGCGGCACCTGTAGCCCATTTCCTGCACACGCCTGTTCACGGTGGCTCTGGATGTTTCTACTCCAGACTCAGTCCACTGCTTCCGCAGGTCCTCCAAGGTCTGGAATCGGTCCTTCTCCACAATCTTCTTCAGGGTCCGGTCACCTCTTCTCGTTGTGCAGCGTTTTCTGCCACACTTTTTCCTTCCCACAGACTTCCCACTGAGGTGCCTTGATACAGCACTCTGGGAACAGCCTATTCGTTCAGAAATTTCTTTCTGTGTCTTACCCTCTTGCTTGAGGGTGTCAATGATGGCCTTCTGGACAGCAGTCAGGTCGGCAGTCTTACCCATGATTGCGGTTTTGAGTAATGAACCAGGCTGGGAGTTTTTAAAAGCCTCAGGAATCTTTTGCAGGTGTTTAGAGTTAATTAGTTGATTCAGATGATTAGGTTAATAGCTCGTTTAGAGAACCTTTTCATGATGTGCTAATTTTTTGAGATAGGAATTTTGGGTTGTCATGAGCTGTATGCCAAAATCATCAATATTAAAACAAGAAAAGGCTTGAACTACTTCAGTTGTGTGTAATGAATCTAAAATATATGAAAGTCTAATGTTTATCAGTACATTACAGAAAATAATGAACTTTATCACAATATGCTAATTTTTTGAGAAGGACCTGTATATGGTATATCAAGTTTTGTGAAAATTGGTGTTCTCTTTCAAGTAATGGGACATTTTTTTTTACATAGGCACATTTAAGAATTAAACAAATACTTTATAGATTGTCTAAACAACCCAGCTAGAAACGTAATGCTCAAAAAGCAGCCATATTTGAATTGAACTAAAATCTAGTTTGCCAGATCCCTATTACTAGCCAGTTTTTCTATCTTCCACAGCTTCTCAGCCTTAAAGCGGAGTTCCGGCGATAAAAAATAATAATTAAAAGTCAGCAACTACAAATACTGCAGCTGCTGACTTTTATTATATGGACACTTACCTGCCCTGGGCGCCCGCGATGTCGGCACCCGAAGCTGATCTGTCCCTCGGCTCTCGGATGGAGGTGCCGCCATCTTCGGTAAGGGAATCAAGAAGTGAAGCATTGCGGCTTCACTTCCTGGTTCCCTACTGCGCATGCGCGATCCCACTGGTCCCTGCTGTCTTCTGGGACCTGTGTGTCTCCCAGAAGACAGCGGGGGGGATGGAGTAGGTGCCGGATGTGGCGTAGGTCACTGCAGTGATCTACAGTATGCCCGGAAGTGGGAGAAAATACCTGGATTACACAGGTATCTGCTCCCCCCTGAAAGGTGCCAAATGTGACACCAGAGGGGGGGGGAGAATTCCAAGAAGCGGAAGTTCCATTTTTGGGTGAAGTGAAAGGGGAGCTTTTGCAAAAGTTTGGATATATTTGTAAGATGTCACTGTTAATTTTTATTCCTTCATGCATCTTGCAGTGCCAAAGGCTAAAGGCAAATAGACTGTGCACTCTGCAAGTGCAGTTGCTCCAAAGCTTAGTAAGTGCGATAAAGCTTCACTTTACAAAGAATACCCAAATCGCATTCAAGGAAAAATAAATAAAAAAAATTTATGCTTGCACATGATTGGGTGATGGAAGCCAGCAGAGCTCCCACTCATTTACTAAGCTCTGGAGCAACTGCACTTGCAAAAGTACACAGTCTATTTCCCTTTAGTAAATCAACCCCACAGTCTCTTTAATTTCTGCTCTGGAAGGTTTTACCCCCTTAATGACCAGGTCATTTTTTGTGACACGGCACTGCGTTGCTTTAAAGTAGAAGTAAACCCCCCCCCCCCCCTCCCTATCATTTTCAGCCAAGGAAGCTGCCATCTTGGCCTCTGTTTAATTTACAACTGTCATGATGCTTGCACATGTGATCAGTTATGACGCCAGCCATTGGATGGTTTGACAGGTTGGACAGATTTGATGGTAGAGAGCACAACCAATGGGAAGATAACTTATTTGAAATGGTTAAATGGATGGGTTTACTTCCGCTTTAACTGACAATTGCACAGTCGTCGATGGTACCCAAATAAAATGAATGTCCTTTTTTTCACCACAAAAATAGCTTTCTTTTGGTGGTATTTGATCATCCCTGCGGTTTAAATTTTTTGCGCCATAACCAAAAAAAATGTCAATTTTGAATAAAAAACAATATTTTTTACTTTCTGCTATAAAACATTCCTAATAAAAAAAAAAAAATCGAATTTCTTCATCAATTTAGGCCAATATGTATTCTGCTACATATTTTTTGTTAAAAAAAATCCCAATAAGCGTATACTGATTGGTTTGCGCAAAAGTTATACCGTCTACAATCTATGGGATATATTTAGGGACTTTTATTTTTTTTTATTGTTTTTACTCGTGTAGCGTTACCTTCACTTAAAGTGGTTGTAAACCCACTTTCTAAACAGACACCTGAAGGTGCATGAAATATCTCCTTAACCTACACGGTTAAGGAGATATTTGCATTTAAATGCGGCGACGGTGACGTCACGCGCATGCGCATGGGGTTAATCCCATTCACAAATTCGGCTAGGTCGCAGTATTCGACGACATAGCCGAATTCGACGGGTCATGCGCGCATGCACAGAGTCACGTCTTCGCCGCTCCGGCCAATCACAGCGCCGGAGCGGCGCTGTGATTGGCTGGTGCGGTGATACCCGGAACTAACATTCCGGCTATCGCCGCAGTGATGTCTGCGGCTGGACAGAGGGACGCGGACTGCTTCGGGGGCCCCGATCTAAGGTAAGTGGTACATAATGAGCTAATATGCTAGTCATACTAGCTCATTATGCCTTTCTCTTGCAGGTTGGGGAAAAAAAAAAAAAAACGAAAAGTGGGTTTACAACCACTTTAAGAGGGCCGCAGATTTAGTTTGGGCTATGAAAACAGCTCCGCCAACCCCGGCAACGTACTCGACCCCCTACTGGCACAGTTAGGATTGACTGCAATATATATATTCTTATACTGTATGAGTAAACCCAGACACCAAGACAATAATGAAAAAGGGTATCAAATTTACTTAGGCTTTTGGTAGGAAAGGTTAACAGTGGTAACAGTTCACAGATAATAAATTGCAGAGCCCTGCAGCAATAACACACTATACATATAGAATGAACAGTAGAGGTGCGCCACGAGGGTGACCGTTAACTAGGCGTCATGTGACGCAGTAACCAAATGAACTAACTAGCTGGCCAGGCCTGGCTCAGATATCTACAACTCAGTCTATAGGGGATGATGGTTTTCTTCACCGGCAGGTCTTTAAAGGTGGTGCACATCAACAGAATACCATTTGTAATCCAATGAGAAGGTAGAGATGCAATAAACACTTTGCTATGTAAACTCTGAGTTCAGCTCTGATAAGGTTCTCTAATGAGAGTATCAGAAATAACTTGTGGGCCACGGCAGTCTATAGGCCCATTAGCAACAACAGTATATGGTCTGGGCATACACCCTCTCACCCATCCGGACGCGGTCCCAGTCCGGGGAACTTCCACCGACTGTGTCACACACACACAGTGTCTCCAGCGATCGGGTCCCCGATCCGGTCAAGGCTGTAGACAAGCGAAGTCAATTGCCACCCAGGCTCGCAGTGGGGTGGAAGGCTCTTTGGTGTTGTGCAAGGCCTCAGGCTTCAGGCCTTGCACTCCGACACATCCGCACAGGAGGATCAGTCCCTGAAGTCTCGTGTTCCAAAGAGGCCGAGCCCAGCCTCGCCTCCTCCTCTTATAACCCCTCCCATGAGTCTCTGCGGTGGAAACATTGCTGAATGGGGTTCTGGGTAATGTAGTCTCTCAGAAGTAAAGGGGAACACCCCGCTACACACTCCCCTCACTTGAACTCTTTGGTCCCCAAAGATAAAGCTTAACAAAGACTATGTACAACTCTAGAAAATTCTGCGAACGAAGTTGGCATAGGGAATTCCCACCAAAACTGAGGAGTAGAACTCCCTCACCCACAGGTCACATTATCATGGGTGGCCTGCCTAACTGTGCCAGAGAGTGAGTTGGGGTTGCCCTCCACCAAATGGACAGTGGAGGGATCCGGATTTTCAGCACTCCTCCTAGCAGTAATTACAGAGTCTTCTGAGCTATTCCCCATTTGTGGGTAGGTCAGCTTCTTAGGAGGCCGGATGACTCTTCGAGCCCTTTGCTCTCTTGGGATTTCTGGCTCTGGCGCCACAGGCTCCTCTTCCTCTGAGTAACTATCACGGGCATCTTCCCATTTATCTGATGAAGGACTAGATGGGATGAACTCTGTGGCTTCTGGGTTCAGTGTTCCATCTGGAGTGTCTTCAGTGGTTGGAAGATCTATAGTAGAAGTTCCTGGAGTTGGGGAAGGCCACAGCCAATCAAGTTCTCTTTCTTCATCTTCACTAAGTTGAGAGGCCTCTCCATCTTCAGCTCGGGAGGTCTGCGACCGAGTGTTTGGCCTAGGAGTATCCAGAATAGAGACCGGTTCAGGGGAATCTCTCACGGGAGGTATCCTGACTGCCTCAGCAAGTGGGAGCAGGTGGTTTCGATGCCACGTCTTCAGTGGGCCCAACTTTCCTTCTGGCTTCAACTTGTAGACAGGTAGGCCCGGCAACTTCCTACAGATGACATAGGGTTCAGATCTCCATCTGTCTGCAAGTTTGTGTTTCCCAGGGACCCCCAGATTGCATAACAGTACTCTATCCCCGGGCTGTAGGTCTTGTACCCGGACCTTCAAGTCAAAGTTTCTTTTGTTTCTAGCTTCCCTTTGATCTGAGGCCGCTTGAGCTTGTTCATAGGCTACTTTCAGGCTGTGTCTGAGCCTGTCCACATATCCTTTGTGGGATGTGGCTGAGGAATGGTCCAGAGAGGTGCCAAAGACCAAGTCTACAGGTAGTCTCGCTTCTCTCCCAAACATGAGTCGATATGGGGAGTAGCCTGTAGCATCACTGGTGGTGCAGTTGTAAGCATGTACTATGGCTGCTATGTGTTTGCTCCAATGTTGCTTCTTCTCACTTTCCAGAGTCCCCAACATGTTGAGCAAGGTTCGGTTAAACCTTTCCGGCTGAGCATCTCCCTGTGGGTGGTAAGGTGTAGTTCGAGTCTTCTTGATTCCCAACGAATCTAAGAGCTTCCGGATCAGCCAACTTTCAAAGTCCCTTCCTTGATCTGAATGAAGTCGCTGGGGCAGCCCATAATGGACAAAATACTTCTCCATAAGTATCTTGGCTACAGTGGAAGCCTTCTGGTCTTTGGTTGGAAAAGCTTGGGCATACCGGGTGAAATGATCGGTTATCACCAGAACATTTCCCAGTCCACTCAGGTCGGGTTCGAGGCAGAGGAAATCAATGCATACCAGATCCATTGGGCCTTGACTTTGTAGATGGCCCATTGGGGCAGCTTGATGAGGTAAAGTCTTCCTCTGGATGCAACGTGCACATGAGTGGCAGTACTCATCTACTTCTGCCCTCATGCAGGGCCAATAGAACCAACTTCTGACAAGTTGAAAGGTCCTCTTCGCCCCTAGATGGCCGTGATTGTCATGTAGAGCAATCAGAACAGTCTCTCGATGTTTTTCTGGAAGAAACAATTGCCATTTATCTTCCAGGTCATCAGAGGGGCCCCGTCGGTAGACCACTCCCTGATGTACTTGTAACCTGTCCCACTCTTTCCTCAACAGGCGGGCTTCCTTTGAGGAGTGACTCAGGAGTTTGTTTGGATCCTGATTCTCCAGGGCTTCCAGAACCAATTTCCCCATGGGATCTTCTAATTGGTCACATCTTAGTTCCTTCTTGGACAACTTTGGCAGATGGTCTCCACAGTATTGTTTGGGGACTCCTACCACGGTAACTCCTATCTCTTCCGCCCTTGAGCCCCCTCTGGCTTGTAATTCAGCCCCTTGACAAAGGGCCCGCACCCCATCAGGTGCCACTTGAGTCCAGTCTTCCATGTCACTGTTGGGACCATGAGATCTCCTGGACAGAGCGTCTGCATCTCGATTCCCAACCCCTGGCCTGTACTTTAGGCTGAAATTGAATCCAGACATTGCGGCCAGCCACCTGTGTCCAGTGGCGTCCAGCTTTTCTGTAGTGAAAAGGTAGGTAAGGGGGTTGTTGTCTGTCTTCACAGTGAACTCCGCCCCATACAGGTAGTCTTTGAGCTTGTCTACTACCGCCCACTTAAGGGCCAGGAACTCCAGCTTGTGAGTGGGTAGTTCTTCTCAGAGGGGCCCAGGCTCCGGCTCACGTAGGTAACAGGCCATAGTTGACCTTCGTGTTCTTGGTAAAGTACTCCTCCCAGACCGTCATGACTAGCATCTACGTGTAGTTCATAGGGTTTGGTTGGGTCGGCGTAGGCCAAGACTGGGGCAGTGGTTAGGCTCTTCTTCAATGCCTGGAAGGCCTCTTCACACTTCTGGTTCCACTGATCTCTGACTGACTCTCCCGGCTTCCTGGGCCCCGAGTCGTCCTCTTCCCCCTCAGTCTTGAGCAGCTCATTCAATGGTCTAGCAATTCGGGCAAATCCTTCCACAAACCTCCTGTAATAGGAGCAGAACCCTAAGAAGGATCTGAGTTCTGTTACTGTGGTGGGCCGGGGCCAGGAGGTAACTGCCTCCAATTTCTCAGGGTCTGTGGCCACCCCTTCTTCAGACACTATGTGCCCCAGATAGTTCACAGAAGACTGGTAGAACCGACACTTCTCAGGCGAAAGCTGGAGTCCCTCCTCACTGAGTCTTCTCAACACTTTTTCCAGCCTCTCTTCGTGTTCCTCCAGGGTTCTCCCAAAGACAATGACATCATCCAGGTACACAAGGACTTCAATAAGGTTCATGTCCCCTACTGTCTTCTCCATGAGGCGTTGGAAGGTAGCTGGGGCTCCAGACAGACCTTGGGGCATCCGGTCGAATTCAAAGAACCCCACTGGGGTTATGAAAGCTGTCTTTTCCTTGTCTTCTGGGTGCATAGGGATCTGATAGTACCCACTCTTGAGATCCATAACGCTGAACCACTTGGCCCCGGACAAGCTCTGTAGGGCATCCTCTATCCTCGTTGTGGTGTACTGGTCGGGTATGGTTCTCCTGTTAAGAGTCCTGTAGTCGATACAGAGCCTCAACGACCCATTCTTCTTCCTGACCACCACTATCGGGGAGGCATAGGGGCTTCTAGATTCCCGGATCACACCAGTCCTCTTAAGTTCTGCGAGTTGTTCCCTTAGATCCTCCAGATCTGCTAGTGGGACCCGCCTGACCCTCTCTCTGAAGGGCCTGTCTTCTTGGAGGCGGATTCGATGGGTGGCACTCCTTGCACACCCCACATCGAACTCATCTTTTGAGAAGATCTTCTCCCATCTGGTCAACTGGGCCTTGGCTCTCTCTTTCCAAGCCCTGGGCAGATTTGGGTTTTCCATGGACAGCTTCTCCCAAACGTCTCCTCCTTCACCCGCCCCCTTGACTTCTGACAGGGTAACCGGGGCAGCAGGGCTCACCTGGCCCAACAGCATCCTGGCTGGGATTTCCATGGGGCCATCTGTAGTGTTCCTAACGCTCACCGGAACTCTACAATGGGCCTTCTTCAGGGCCTTCAGTGGAATCACTTCTGGTATCACCTCCAGACCGGAGGTCTCTTCCCTTGGGTCGGACTCCAGCATGACAAAGGGTCCAGGTTGCTCCCAAGTAAGCATCACAGTGGCTTTGAGACAGGTTACCTCGCCGGGCTGCAACACTACCCCTTCTCTTCCATGTCTCCACACCTTCCCTATCCCTCCCCAGGGGTCTTCTGCTCTAGGACCAGCTGTTGGTAGGCCGTCTTTAGCATGGGGTGGATCCTGGTGGCCGCTGACCCCTTCTCTTTCATTAGAGGGGTTAGGAGTCTTCGGACTAGATCCGTGTTTGTCCCTATTATAAGGGAACTCCTGTTGGCTCCTGGCGGCCGAGGGCACACAACTGCCAGAGTGTCAAACACTTCAGCCTTCCCAGCCACGGATGGGTCAAAGGTCATCTTGACAGGTAGATAGCCATCGTAGGGGAAATTCTGGGTTCCGATCCCACATATTTCCAGCTCCTCTATCTTCTGGATAGGCAGGTGACTCAAGTGCTTATCGTAGAGATCTCGATACAGTAAGGTCTCTTGCGCCCCAGTATCCAAGATGGCTTTGGTATAGACTTCCTCTACCTGGATGGGCACTATAGGAGATGGGCCTACCAGTTTCTCCGGATATGGCCTGGCAGGGGTCGCCTTCTTCTGGCCCTTTCCCCTCGGACTCTCTCTCGTCCAACTCCCTTTAGACTTTAATTTTTCTTGAGCCTGGTATGCATTAATTTCCCTCCCTTCGATGGGTGCACAGACCCGCTGAGGGATACTATTATTTTTCTTAGGTGTGCACCCCCTCTGGGGAGTGCTGTGCCTCTTCTGAGGGGTCTTGCCCCCTTTCTCTGGGGTGTATCTCTGTTGAGGAATGTTGTGTTTCCTCTGAGGTGTTTTATCTCCTCTTTTCTTCTGCTTCGCATTCAGCTTGGAGCTCACTGAAGGTGATGGGCACCCGGTTGACTCCTTCACCGGGGCCCTCTGGAGTTTCCCGCCGGCTTGCGGTTGTCCGTTCTCTTCTTCTTGGGACTGGAACAGGTAGCTGCAATATGGCCAATTCCTCCACAGTTAAAGCAGACTATATCTCCCCATTCTTGTAAAGATGCGGGTGCCGAAGCAATTGGGAATAGTTCCCTCCGTGGTACTTCCCTCCTGGGACCCTCTGGGTCTTTTGCCATCAGAGAGGTCAACATTTCTAACACCTTGGACATTTGTGCTTTTAAAGTGTCTACCTCTGAGTCTCTTTCAGGGGTCATCACTGGATTGACTAGCACCTGTGCGGGGACAACATTTGCCTTAATCATTTGCTGGTCCTGTTGTAGTGCCTCCTCATCTCTGATGATTTTTATCAAGTCAGCATAAGTCAGCAACGTTCCTCCTCCTGAGGTTTTCAGGTGCAGCCAGACTGGATCCGAGCGTAACGCTCCCTTTAAGACTTGCTTTATTCTTGCCGCATCTGTATCTTGGGGCTTCATTCCCTTCTTCAACACAATCTTGCACAGCAACCTGTTTAGTCTCCTAACATATTCTGACAGTTTCTCCCTTGGTTGTTGGAAAGTATGTTCAAATTGGTATACCATCTCTGTCACCTTATCCAATTGACCAAACTCTTCCTGTAGCATGGCTAGACAGTCTTGAGCCGTGCAATCTGCATTCCCAAACCGAAAACTTTTCACTGCTTCTGCTACTGCGCCTTTTAGGCTTTCTATCACTCGTTGCCTCTTTTGCGCTTCAGGCACCTCCCATGCCTCTACTGCCTGCAATGCCTGCTCCACCCAGGTATCAAAATCTTCTCCCCCTGCAGGGACAGGGAGCTGCCCTGAGAATGTCTTCAGTCTCCGGTAGCTAGTCTCTACATGCACCGTGCTTGTCTTCTGACATTTGATTAGCAGATCCCCTATCGCCTTTATCAATTCTGGTGATATAGCAGTGGCAGGTGCGGTTGTCACCGGGGGCGTCACCCCGTCTCCTTTTACTGGTGAGGTACGGGCCACAGCCTGCGGTGATCCCATCGGTGATGGTTCCTTCTTTATAGTTAAAGCAGGCGCCAACCTATAGGTTCTATTGTCTGGCGTATTTACACACTTGCACTTGCAAGCCTCTGGTATCCCATCTCCGTATTCCACCAGTGCATACTGATATGACGCGTCTGGGTCTGCCTTTATATCTATCACCCACGGTGTGTGATCTGGGGACACTGACTTCATCAACTCCTCTACCGTCTCAGTCTTCCATTCCTCCCCTGAGAGGCTGATGACTATTGAGTTGTTTGGCTCTGCCCTAACGGCTTTGCACCACTCTTCTATTGCTTGTGGATCCATAGGGTCCATGCCGGCACTTCTGGCGTTCACCTGCTGTATCAGGATTCCGGACGAGAACCCCCACGTGTAGCGTTACCTTCACTTAAGAGGGCCGCAGATTTAGTTTGGGCCCTGAAAACAGCTCCACCAACCCCGGCAACGTACTCGACCCCCTACTGGCACAGTTAGGATTGACTGCAATATATATATATATTTTCTTCTCCTGTATGAGTAAACCCAGACACCAAGACAATAATGAAAAAGGGTATCAAATTTACTTAGGCTTTTGGTAGGAAAGGTTAACAGTGGTAACAGTTCACAGATAATAAATTGCAGAGCCCTGCAGCAATAACACACTATGCATATAGAATGAACAGTAAAGGTGCGCCACGAGGGTGACCGTTAACTAGGCGTCCTGTGACGCAGTAACCAAATGAACTAACTAGCTGGCCAGGCCTGGCTCAGACATCTACAACTCAGTCTATAGGGGATGATGGTTTTCTTCACCGGCAGGTCTTTAAAGGTGGTGCACATTAACAGAATACCATTTGTAATCCAATGAGAAGGTAGAGATGAAATAAACACTTTGCTATGTAAACTCAGAGTTCAGCTCTGATAAGGTTCTCTAATGAGAGTATCAGAAATAACTTGTGGGCCACGGCAGTCTATAGGCCCACTAGCAACAACAGTATATGGTCTGGGCATACGCCCTCTCACCCATCCAGACTCGGTCCCAGTCCGGGGAACTTCCACCGACTGTGTCACACACACACACACAGTGTCTCCAGCGATCGGATCCCCGATCCGGTCAAGGCTGTAGACAAGCGAAGTCAGATGCCACCCAGGTTTGCAGTGGGGTGGAAGGCTCTTTGGTGTTGCGCAAGGCCTCAGGCTTCAGGCCTTGCACTCCGACACATCCGCACAGGAGGATCAGTCCCTGAAGTCTCGTGTCCCAAAGAGGCCGAGCCCAGCCTCGCCTCCTCCTCTTATAACCCCTCCCATGAGTCTCTGCGGTGGAAACATTGCCGAATGGGGTTCTGGGTAATGTAGTCTCTCAGAAGTAAAGGGGAACACCCCGCTACACAAGTAATGGCGGCGATCAATGATTTTAAGAGGAATTGCGGCGGACAAATTGAACACTAAGTGACACTTTTTGGGGACCAGTGACACCAATACTGCGATCAGTGCTAAAAAAAATGCACTGTCACTGTATAAATTACACTGACAGGGAAGGGGTTAACACCAGGGGTGATCAAAGGGTTAAGTGTGTGCCTGGGAGGTGCTTACTATGTGGGGGGCGGATACAATGGAGGAAAAAGAGATCGTGTTTTAGCGTAGCTGAAGCACAAGATCTCTCTTTTGCATCCTGACAGATCAGCGGTTTGCCATGTTTAGGCACACCGCTGCTCCATCTATCCACAGAACGATCGGCGGCTTGCGATGGCCCTTGCGCAGCCGGGCCAATCACAGCGGGAGCGGCGCTCCGGCAGCGCGCGCGCCCCCTACAATGCATGCAAAAAATCACGTTATTTTGCGCAGGCAGGTCGTCTTGCCTCAGTATTTATGCGGTGGGCAGTCCGGAAGCTGTTAAAGGTCTGAGGAGGACATCTTGATTCTGGCTTTACTACATAGTGTGGCTGATTTACTAAAGGCAAAAGGACTGTGCACTTTGCAAGTACAGTTACATTAATTGTCCTCAGAGCTTAGTGATTGTAGTGAAGCTTCACTTTGTAAACATTACCCAATCAGGTGCAGGGAAAATAAAAAAAGCTGCATTTTTTCTTGGACATGACTGAATTATGGAAATCAGCAGAGCTTCAACACATTCACTAAACTCTGGGGAAAATCAGTGCAACTGCATTTGAAAAGTGACCAGTCCATTTTAGTAAATCAACCCCACTATGTAGTAAAGCCAGATCAAGATGACCTCCTCAGAACTATAAAGAGACACTGTTACTTTGCCCATGCATTGCAAGAATAAAAATGAACAGCGATGTCTGACTGGTATATTCAACTTTTGCAAAATATCCCCTTTTACTTAAGGCTGAGAAGCTGTGGAACATAGAAAAACTGGATAGTGATAAGGATCTGGCAGACTACATTTTAGTTCAATTCAAATATGGCTGCTTTTTTAGCATTAAAGCCGAGTTCCACCCACATTTTTCACTCCTCACCGTGCAGCACTAATGTGCATCCTTAAAATGAATTGGCAATTTTTTTTTCTGTTCACTTACCTGATTTATGCCTATATCTAATTTCACTTCCTCCTTTAGGGGCCGCGGCACCGTACATCATTTTCGGTTTTGCATTGGCTCTTGGGAGATCTTGGTCAGCTTGGCATGGCACTGCTCCCAACGTCTATGGAATTTCTTGGCCGCCAAGGCATGGCGCGGCTCCACTAACATTTAAAGAAGAAGTCCAGACAGAGCTTTTTAGGTTGGGCTTCTCCTATGGGTCGCAGGAGTGCAATTCCTTTTGCATTCCTGTGACCCGTTTTCAGCGGAGAGTGGTCTGAAGTCTGCTCTCTGCTGACATCACTGCAATCAGTCGAGGCACCGCGTCATCCCGACTCTGGAAGTCTGGATCCGCTAGCTGCCTTGACTGATGGCAGTGTCAGGGTCTCAGCGAGCCGCTGAGACCCTGAGACGGCCGCTCTCCGCCCCTCCACAACTCAGCTCTCCAGTGAGCGTAGAGGAACAGAGCAGGAGAGATGCTGACTAACAGGGAGGTGAGAGAACCGAGCCATCGGCAGTGTTCTGTGGCTCAGTTCTCAGTGCAGAGACACCGGGGGACAGCTGCAGCATCAGTCTGATGCTGCATCCACCTAGGTAAGTATGGATCAAAAAAAAATCAAAAAAAAAATCATACTTCTCTTTTAACATTGGTGTCTATGTAAAATCTTGGTCAGCTTGGCATGGCTGTGCCATGTCAAGCTGACCAAGATTGCACTGCACATGCGTCAGATCGGCAGGTGCATGCTGGGTAGCCAGCATGCACGGAATCCCGGAAGAAGGACACTGTGGCTTGAGATGCCCACACTGGAGATGGCCACGCTGTGCAGGAACTTCACAAAGTAAGAAAACGATGCTGCACAAATAGAAAACAGGGCATAGTTTACAGCATACCTTTATATTGCACAAGGCATGATTATTCTAGGGGTAATTATACAGCAATCAGTGCTATAAAAATGCACTGATTACTGTGTAAATGTCACTGGCAGGGAAGGGGTTAACACTAGGGGCGATCAAGGGGTTAAATGTGTGTTCCCTCAGTGTGTTCTAACTGTGTGGGGATGGGAGTGACTAGGAGAGGAGACATATCATTTTTCCTACTTAGTAGGAACAAACAATATGTTTCCTCTTCCCTGACAGCACAGGAATTTGTGTGTTTACACACACAAATCCCCGTGCTGGCCCTCGTGCACACGATCGTGCGTGGCCCCTGGCGTTCGTGCCCGCCGGCCACGCACATCGGGTTCCCCGATGTGGTGGACAAAAAAGTTAAGGACGTACCCGTATGGGGTTTCGCCCAGGGAAGCCATTCTGCAGCAGTATATCTCCGTGAGCCTGTCGGGAAGCGGTTAAAGTCTTTTAAACCCACATTTTTTAACATTTTCTATGCATGAGGCCTACCATGAGTCAACTGATACAAGAAAAAAAAAATTGTAATCCAAATGTGTGAAAGTACTATTATACTTACAGCTCTTTAGGGAGAACATTGTACATTTTTACTATGGACATGGTGTAATGGACAAAACAGACAAGTCCAACCATTGCCTTGAAAGGCCTAGTTAAAATATGTAAAAAGTTTAAATGCTTCCCGTTAAGGGATACTGGTCCCTTTTTGCATTAAAGCGGAGCTCCGCCGAAAAAAAATAATATTAAAAGCCAGCAGCTACAAATACTGCAGCTGCTGACTTTTAATATTAGGACACTTACCTGTCCTGGAGTCCAGCGACGTCCGCAGCAGAGGACGAGCAATCGCTCGTCACTCTGCTGCCCCCACCGCCATCCTCGGTGAGGGAACCAGGCAGTGAAGCCTTGCGGCTTCACTGCCA
Source organism: Rana muscosa (assembly GCA_029206835.1). Classification (NCBI taxonomy): domain Eukaryota; kingdom Metazoa; phylum Chordata; class Amphibia; order Anura; family Ranidae; genus Rana; species Rana muscosa. The sequence goes on from CM055128.1 coordinate 276,600,346, forward strand.
GATTCCCTACGGCGGATGCGCGAGTCTCGCTGCGCCGTTCTCACTGGTCCTCCTGTGTTCTGGGAGCCGAGTGTCTCCCAGAACGCTACGGGTATTCTGCGGGAAGTGACGTGCTTCCCGCAGATATCCCGCAGAGAGGACTCCCGGAAGTGGGTGCAAATACCTGTCTTAGACAGGTATCTGCATCCCCCTCCCCCCTGAAAGGTGTCAATTGTGACACCAGAGGGGGGGAGAGTTCCTATGAGCAGAAGTTCCACTTTAGGGTGGAGCTCCGCTTTAATTTGCACAACTGTCTAACAGAACATAAATTCAATCTATCAGACCAAGAATGAAATGAAGTCTGCCTCCCTTTAACCACTTAAGGACCACCTCATGCCGATATACGTCAGCAGAATGGCACGGCTGGGTACATCAACGTACAGGTACGTTGCCCTTTAAGAGCCCAGCCATAGGTCGCGTGCGCGCTGCCGGCGGCGCACTCGCGACCCGGTCCTGAGCTCCGTGACTGCGCACGCGGGACCCGCGGACCCGATCGCCGCCGGTGTCCCGTGATCGGGTCACAGAGCTGAACGTTCTTCTCCGTGGCATGTCAGTGATCGTCTGTTCCCTGTCATCGGAACAGACGATCAGTGACGTGTAACGTGTAGCCACGCCCCCTACAGTAAGAATCACTTCTTAGGGTACACTTAATCCCTACAGCACCACCTAGAGTTTAACCCCTTCACTGCCAGTGTCATTTTCACAGTAAGCAGTGCATTTTTATAGCACTGATCGCTGTGAAAATGACAATGGTCCCAAAAATGTGTCAAAAGTGTCCGATGTGTCCGCCATAATGTCGCAGTCACGAAAAAAATCACTGATCGCCACCATTACTAGTAAAAAAAATAATAATAAAAATGCCATAAAACTACCCCCTATTTTGTAAACTTTTGCACAAACCAATCAATGAACCGCGATTGCGATTTTTCTTTTTACCAAAAATATGTAGAAGAATACGTATCGGCCTAAACTGAGGAAAAAACATTTTTTTAATATCTTTTTGGGGGATATTTATTATAGCAAAAAGTTAAAAATATTGCATTTTTTTCAAAAGTGTCGCTCTATTTTTGTTTATAGCGCAAAAAATAAAAACCACAGAGGTGATCAAATACCACCAAAAGAAAGCTCTATTTGTGGGAAAAAAATGACGCCAATTTTGTTTGGGAGCCACGTCTAATGAGCGCGAATGGCCAGTTAAAGCGACGCAGTGCCGAATCGCAAAAAGGGGCCTGGTCCTTTAGCTGCATATTGGTCCGGGGCTTAAGTGGTTAAATGTAATCACATCAAAAATGCATATATGCTAGATACAGAGGACATATGGAGACAGTCAACGATCTGCCAACATGTACAAGTGTCAAGTGTGAAAAGGATAATATATACAATATAGAACTGGATTTCAAAAGAAAGCCTAGTGAGTATGAAACCATAATGAGGTCAGTAAATAGAACCCTTCAATGAACTATTGGGAAATAACATAGAGACTGAGATTAACTTTGGAAAGAACAGCGCAACCATGATTATTACTATCTCAGAGGGCAACACTCCATCTCTATATTAAAAGTAAGATTACAACAGTGAGATTTATCTGTCAATTTTTTTTCAACATGCATGTTGAATAAAAGAGTCAAGTGAACTGCTACTGGATATGCACAATTTAGGTTTGCATATTCTGAATCCTTTTTTTTTATTATTTAGCACTATCAAAATAAAAAGTTAAATGTTTTTTCCCACCCTTCTGAAATTTAATTAGATTTTTAATGTAAATTGTAGCACAATCAAAAAAATAAAAATAAAAAAAAGGAAGCTAGATATCCTGATTCCCCACCCTCAGAAATTTAATTTTGTTTTTCATGTCATTTTGTAGCAATCTGCAGATAAAAGAAACATATTTTAAGGCATTTTCTCTGATCTCTGAAATGAGAGCAGTCAACCCACATTTTATAATTATTTAGCAAAGTCTGCAACCTAGGGCATCTCATTACTTGTAAGAAATTACATCCCGTCAGAAACCTGAAACATGGAGGCCTGTACCCGCAATTGAAACCAGTATAGAAGAAATATATCAAATGAACATATGGAAAACCCCTGGATATGTTCTATTTTGCTGCTTTTTTAGCTAATGTTATTGCTCTCTAGATCAGGGGTCTCCATACTTTCTAAACAAAGGGCCAGTTTGCTATCCTTTAGATTTTAGGAGGGCTGGACTGTGTCCAGTGTGAGTAGAAATGGTCCCGACGTCAGTGAGAAAAAATAATGCCCCATTGTTTGTTTCAATGAGCGAAATTGCACCTTATTATTGGTGTAAGGGTGGTCGAATTGTGCCCCATCTTTGATTTAATTGGGCACCATCGTTGGTGTCATTGAGAGGAATTGTGCCCCATCATTGATGTCATTGGGAACCATCGTTGGTGTTATTGGGAGAAATTTTGCCTCATTGTTGGTGTCAGTGGGAGGAATTTTGCCCCATCATTGCTATCATCGGGAGGAAATATGCCCCCTTCATTGGTGTCAGTGGGGGGAATTTTGCCTCATCGTTGCCATCATTGCTATCATCGGGAGGAAATATGCCCCCTTCATTGGTGTCAGTGGGGGGAATTTTGCCCCATTGTTGCCATCATTGCTGTCATTGGGAGGAAATATGCCCCCTTCATTGGTGTCAGTGGGGGGAATTTTGCCCCATTGTTGCCATCATTGCTGTCATTGGGAGGAAATATGCCCCTTCATTGGTGTCAGTGGGGGGAATTTTGCCCCATCGTTGCCATCATTGCTGTCATTGGGAGGAAATATGCCCCCTTCATTGGTGTCAGTGGGAGGAATTTTGCCCCATCGTTGCCATCATTGCTATTATCGGGAGGAAATATGCCCCCTTCATTGGTGTGAGTGGGGGGAATTTTGCCCCATCGTTGCCATCATTGCTGTCATTGGGAGGAAATATGCCCCCTTCATTGGTGTCAGTGGGAGGGGAATTTTGCCCCATTGTTGATATCAGTGGATGAAATAGTGTCCAAAGGGCCAGATAAAAGCAAGCAAGGGTCACATCTGGCCCCCGGGCCGCAGTTTGGAGACCCCTGCTCTGGATCAGTGTTTTTCAAAAAATTTTCAGCCATGGCGCCATTGAAAAGTATTTTTAGTTTTAAAGAACCCCAGTCTAAGCCCCAGTTCACACCCAATGTGGCTTTGAAATTGCGCTACATCAGTGCAATTTCAAAGCCGTCAGCCAGTGAGATCTCTCATGCAGCTTCCCAACATCTGTGCGAATTTATGCGCTGATGTCAATGCACGTCGCACATGAAATCGCCAAAAATAGCACAGGAAATTTTTCAAAATCGTTGCAAGTCAGAATCGCACCGATTGAAACGGTTCCACAGCCAAAAATATGGTGCAATTTTTTTATTATTATTATACTCAAATTGTATAGCGACTTTGTCATGCGACTTTGATCTGTCACATCACATGACAAGTCGCACTGGTGTGAACAGGGGCTAAAGCTCAGTTTACATTACTGTGTGTCAGGGGACATGCACAAAATCACATGTGCTCACCGACACACAGACACATGGATCTCTTTTGAGAGGAGAAGAAGTCCTTGCCCTATTATGAACGAGCCCTAAAAAAAAGCAACTCAGGAGCATACTGGATTAGGGGTCAGGATTAAAAGTAATGTTCATACACACACACACACACACACACACACATACACTAAAGGCAAATCCACTTTGCACTACAAGTGCACTTGGAAGTGCAGTCGCTTTAGATCTGAGGGGTAGATCTGAAATGCTGATTTTATCATCCAATCATGTACAAGCAAAAATGCTGTTTTTTACTTTCCTTGCATGTCCCCCTGAGATCTACAGCGACTGCACTTCCAAGTGCACTTACCTTTGCCTTTAGTAAATAAACCCCATTGCACGGGACACGCAGCTTCCACACACCCCGGTAAAATACCCCCCCCCCCCGCACGCTAGGGTGACCACATTTCCAAACTACCATTCAGGGACACCCTACCATTCAGGGACACAGCACAGTGATTGGAGAAAACATAAATCCTGCCTCTTGTGTCCAATCACAAGCAGGGGGCGGGATTGTGCTCTTCCAGACTTTCCCAGCCAGGACAAGTACTGTCAGTGAGTAAAGCGGTGATGTGGCGCCCTTTTTTGGGGGCATCAGATTGGCCGGGGGTGGCTGTGTCAGTTTCATTCCGGGACACTGTATTGTCCTGGAATGAATGTGCCCGGGACAGACCTGCAAAATGCGGGACTGTCCCGGGCAATCCGGGACACGTGGTCACCCTACCGCACGCGCGCTTCCCCGCTATGTATTTAGTGGTCCTCTTGCCCATCTGCGGGCCTAGGATGGCAGAGTAGGTGCTGCCAGGTAGAGGGGAGGGAGAGGACGTGTGTCTGCTCTCCTCCCTATCTTTCTCCCATGCATAACATCACTTCCTAGTCCCCGTTGACAGTTTCCCGGCCCATGAATGTATTGCTGTGCAATCTGCAGGGCATTACTATAAGTGAAGCAAAGAGGAGACATGCAGGGTCTATTATACCCTAAACGCTGTAACCAAAAAAAAAAAAAAGTAAAAAAAAAAAAACATTTTTAATTGCAAAAGATTAGTTACACCATAACATAAAATCTCCCCCTCCCCCAAGATTTTTTTTTTAGCCCGTACACATTTGTATGGTAAACAAATCCCTGTGTATTTCATCTGTGTACTTAGCTGTTTGCCTGAGGTTCAGCTTTAATTTTTCAGCACCTACATTAATTAAATCAGAGAAGACCACCTGTCTGCTGTTTTGAGGACTGCTGTAAATTCCCTATGTGTGCTATCTGCATTCCCAGACTGTTTTATGTAACTGTAAACACTAAGCGTTTACTAGCTAAGCATTTGCTAGCAAGGCTTTCTCATCTATTGTTTCATGTTAGGTGAGCTACAAATTGTAGATCCTTGCACTGTATGTTTATATTGTGATTGTAATATAATGCCCTGCAGAAAATGCTGCTGCTGTATATACAAAATAATGATAATCAAAGTAGGGGTTAAATATTCAGCCAGGTATTTGTGGCGTTCTCTGCCTCCTGCCAACCTGGGCTTAGCTCTCCTAACTTTGAACCTCTTATGCTGCATACACACGCTCGGAATTTCCGTCAAAAAAAGTGTGATGGGAGCTTTTGGTCGGATATTCCGACCATGTGTAGGCTCCATCCAACTTTTTCTGTCTGAATTTCCACCAGCAAAAGACTGAGAGCTGGTTCTCTATTTTTCCGACTGAAAAAGTTTGACGGAAATTCCGCTCGTATGTATGCAACGCGCAAAAAAACACGCATGCTCAGAAATCAAGCCGAAGAGCCAAACTGCCTATTGAACTTCATTGATCTCGGCTCGTCGTACATCTTGTACGTCACCGCGTTCTTGACCATCGGAATTTCAGACAAGATTTGTTTGACCGTGTGTATGCAACACAAGTTTGAGCCAACATTCCGTCAGAAAAAAAACACGGTTTTCTGGTCGGAATTTCCGATCGTGTGTACGGGGCATAAGGAATAATCTTGCAAGGTGATGGATTTGCTGCCTAATCAAAAAAAAACTGACTTCTAATTAGCTGCCCCAATAAATGGGAAAACAGAAGAGAGGAGTCCTCAGCTCTGCTTCTTGAGCATTTAGGCACATAATCAGTGCATCTCCATTAATCGCATTTATGTCAGGTGAGTCTACCTGGAGATATCTACCTCAGAGTCCCTCACTGTACAACAGGCGCGGACTGACAACTCACGGGGCCCCCAGGCAATAGGAGATCATGGGCCCCCAAATTTAAAATTGGCTGCCGTCATAACCTCCACGCTCCTCTCCTGTACATACTGCCCATTGTCATGCCCTCCACACTCCTCTCCTGTACATATTGCTCACTGTCATACCCTCCACACTCCTCTTCTGTACATACCGCCCACTGTTATACCCTCCACACGCCTCTCCTATACATACCACCAACTGTCATACCCTCCACACGCCTCTCCTGTACATACCACTCTCTGTCATACCCCCCACACTCCTCTCCTGTACATACTGCCTACTGTCATACCCTCCACACTCCTCTCCTATACATACTGCCCACTGTCATGCCCTCCACACTCCTCTCCTGTACATATTGCCCGCTGTCATACCATCCACACTCCTCTCCTGTACATACTGGCCACTGTCATACCCTCCATACCCCTCTCCTGTACATACTCCCCACTGTCATACCCCTTACACTCCTTTCCTGTACATACTCCCCACTGTCATACCCCTTAAACTCCTCTCCTGTACACACTGCCCACTCTCATACCCTCCACACTCTTCTCCTGTACATTCTCCCCACTGTCATACCCTCCACACTCCTCTCCTGTACATACCGCCCACTGTCATACACTTCTCTCCTGTACATACTGGAGTGTGGAGGGTATGACAGTGGGTAGTACGTACAGGGGAGGAGTGTGGAGGGTATGACAGTGGGCAGTATGTACAGGAGAGGAGTGTGGAGGTTATGACAGTAGGCGGTATTTACATCTAGGGATTTTCAGCTGTGGTGGCAACTCTGCACATGCTCAGTTTTCAGTGAGTTTCTATGCTGAGCATTTCCTCCCTATCACATCGGAGCAACCCATGTGACTATAGAGTCACACATGTGAACGTATACACAGTGGTAAATGACAGCGCACTCCCTCCCTCCTCCTCCATGCCCACTAACCAGCTAAACACAATGGGAGTGGTATATAATATGTAGATTAATGGAGGCTTTACCTCCATCTTATTTTAAGACTAAGCCTAGAGGGGAGTGACACAGCCTGTGACTGGCAGAAATCCGACCAACCCATGTTATTTCCAAAAAATAATAAAGGTTTAATTTCAAATATATACTTACATGACAATTTAACCACTTGCCCCAAGACACTTTTCTCCTACATGTAAAAATCTTCATTTTTTTTGCTAGAAAATTACTCAGGACCCCCAAACATATATATATTTTTTAGCAGAGACCCTATGGAACAAAATGGTGGTTGTTGCAACTTTTTATGTCACACGATATTCAAACGCAATTTTTGGGGAAAAAAAAACAAAGCACTAAAGTTAGCCAATTTTTTTTATAATGTGAAAGATGGCGCGCATGCTTTAAAATTGCGCACACTTGTGGAATGGCGCCAAACTTCGGTACTTAAAAATCTCCATAGACTACGCTTTAACATTTTTTACAGGCTACCAGTTTAGAGTTATGAATTAAAACAGTATGTGTTTAGTATCACTTTAATAGCAGATCTCAAACAGAGGAGTGGGAGCCATTGTGCACGCCAACATTTTTTAAATTTTCTGTAGGTACAAAAATCATGTTGTTCATTAGGGACACAGGATTCAGTTATTCAGAAACAATCAAAATGCAGGTCAACTGAGGGATGAACAGTAGTACCGAAACTGTAACAGGCCCACATAAAAAAAACAATAGTACTTGGGGCAGCCTGCAGCTCAGAGAGCTGCCTGAAGCCTGAGCTTACACCCAAAGCTTGCACCAGATGAGGTGTGGGCATCCACCTGGTTAAACTTAAAGAACGTGTAAACAGCAGACAAAGTGGCAAGTCTAGGAAACAGCTGCCTAATGTTGAAAAGCCAGAAAAACACTAATGCCTTGTTTACACGATCAGAATTTCCGATGAAACAAGTCCGATCGTGTGTGGGCCCCATCTGACTTTTTTCCATCGGTGTTTAGAAATAGAACATGTTTAAAAAAAAAATTCTCGGCTTGTCGGAGTGTTTTACGTCACCGCGTTTTGGACGGTCGGAATTTAGTCTGACAGTGTGTATGCAAGACAACTTGAACGGAATTCCGATGAAAAATTCCATCGGATTTTAGACCATCGAATACTCAGATCGATTGTAAGGCATATCAGAGTATGCCTTGATGGGAAAAGGTGGAACCTTGTCGTCCCTAAGCTTGTGCAATCATCTGTCTAAAGCCACCATGAAATGGTGAAGTGGGAAGCTGGTTCGCCTTTACAGAAACCATCAGGAACGACAAAAGTCGTCTTTCCAATGGAAGAAGTGGTTAAGAGTTAAACCTGCACAGTGTGAACTACATCCAGGAAGTGAAACTAAATCTCCATATGATCTACTGGAATTGGACAAAAGGATGAAAAGCAATGTCCTGATTGAGGATTGAAAGACCACATTAGGAAGGACCTTAGGAAGCACTTTAGGGTGAATTAAGTACCAATCATTTATGTGTAAACTAATATTATAGGGAATAATGGTGGCGCCTAACAATACCAGCAATTAAGTAGTTCCCCATACTCAGATATAAAGTATAGGAGCTTATAGAGACTTAAAGACTTGACATGGTCATGGACCTGGAGTGCACAAAAGAACAGAATGGTCTGGAAAGCACCACAGGCATAACCCAGTGCCCTGCAATCAGGGTCTGGGTACGGCCTTCAAAGCATATGCTTGCCAGTTTCCAACTCCTCAGGATTGGTATGGTCATGATAGTGCTCTAACATTTTGATAGCACATAACACCTGCTTAGTTCCAAACCTCTGTTCTACCCCTTTGTTCCGTTGGAGCATAACTTTACTTGTGCTACAGTAAGAATAGGACCATCCTTAAAGCGAAGTAAAGCCCCCCCCCCCCAGAAAACATTTTAAAGTTAGCAGCTCCACACACTGTAGCTGTTGACTTTTAATATTAGGACACTTACCTATCCTGGAATCCAGCAATGTCGGCACCCCAGCCGAAGTTTCCATCGGCACTCAAGTGTTGCCGAAGCCACTGCCTGTAAGGGAAACCGGCAGTAAATTCTTGCGGCTTCACAGTCGGTTCCCTACTGCGCATGGGCGAATCGCTGCGCTTTCTGAATGGCCCGGCGGCGGGGGAAGGAGAAGGGGGCGGAACTTCCGAGTGATCTCACCCGCAGCGAGATCTCTCGGAAGTGGGGATAGGTACATGTCAAAAACAGGTAACCACTCCCCCCCGAAAGGTGCCAAATGTGGGGAGGAGACAGATAAGCGGAGCTTCCACTTCTGGGTGGAACTCCTCTTTAATGAAACTAATATGGGGGGTTTCTATCTTTTTCTTGGTAGTATACAGACAAAATGTACCTTTATAAGGTTTGATATCTCAAGTTGTTACGTTGTTATTATTGTCAACGTCTATATTCTATACCTGGGATCAACGCTGTATCCTGGCCTAGGCCAACAAGGCCCAGGCCTAGGGCAGCACTTTGCAGGGGGGCAGCACGGAAAGAGTCCACGCCGGCTTGCGCTACATTGTAAGTGTAGCGCCAGTCTTATGGGGTGGACAGGGCTGAAAAGTGAAATTAGTCTAGCAACCCCATAAAGTGGCCGCACTGCTTCCGGTATGGGGGCGGCCAGCATTCTGCAGCTGTGGGGGGGGGCGCCCCTTCTAATTTTGACTTTCCTATCATCCTGGACCACAAACCATTTTCACTGTGCTATATGTTTTCTGCTGCACCACTGGCATGGTTATATCTTCTTAGTCCTCTCCATAAAATTATCAGAAATTTGTTATTAAAGTAGAACTATAGGCAACACATTTTTTTTCATTTTGGATATAGTAAGGGAGGGATATAGCCCCTGTCAGTTTATTTTTTACCATTCCAAACAGGAAGTGAGAGGAAATCTATGCAAATTAAGGGAATCCATTGCCCCCCCCCCCCAGGCCCTCAGAACTAGTGTCCCCACTCAAAAATTTCAGGGCGGGTCTTAAACAGCAAGGGGTGTGGCCTTGACAGGAAGGGGTGGATAATATTTAAATTAGGGGGTGCATGAGTTTAGTCAGGCCTAGGGCAGCACAAAACCTAAATACACCACTGCTTGGGATACCGCTACATGTGTAATGTCTATAACATGCATTTGTATTGATAATGTAAAATAAAGACTTTACTAATGCTAGTATGATAAGGATTAAAAATAGTTAATGCTGATTGAGAAAGTTTAGTTCCACTTTAAAGATTTTAGCTAGCTTCATGCAGATTCTTGCCTGCTTCTGCACCTCTGGAAACAGGACATTGCAGTGATTTGTTCAGAGACTTGAAGGGCCAGCCAACTATCATTGTGTTTGGTCTCCATGTTGTTAAAAGGCATACACCCGTCTAAATATTCAGCATCATAAACCCATCCAGATGTTTAGTATCTTTGGGTTGATGAAAGACTCACTTCAGAAACCTGAATGTTGGAGTTGCCTTAAATGTTATGCCAAGAACACTTCTGGCAAGCAGTAAACCAGTCATACCAATAGGAAATAAATTTTCTTGATGTATTCCATACACCAACAGTGTACAGAAAACCTCTGGTGTTATCGTGAACCAAAATTTTAATTCTTCTCCAAACATAAAAAATTACTGCTAGCTGCAGATTCAAAGGTTTTTTTTTTTTTTAACCTCCATCCACCAGTACCCAAAGATGCATGGTTATGCAGCTAGGATAACCCAAATGCTAGACTGCTATGCGGTAAACAGCAAGTTATGAAGACTTCAGTTAGTGTTAAATGGTGAATCTCTCCCCTCGTACCTCCTGTATGTGGGTTGTAAGGGGTAAAGGCAAGCATGCAACACTAACTGGAAGTGATAAAAGTTAACAGTTAAAAAAGCCCATGATTGGGGCACCTAGGCTGCAGAAGAATGCTCCCATGATATGTGCAGGCAGCATCTGGATCAGTTTCATGTATATGCTCACAAATTAATGTAATTACATTAAATTAGGTAGAAGCTTGTTTAACAATTATGTAATATTAACTGGAGTTTTCCTTTTAAAGATACTCGATTTGACCAGAGGATAGTGTAGGCCTGTCCATACAGCTGAATACTGCTGTAAATGTATTTTTTTTTTTTTTTTTTTGTGATAGACCAACACAAAGTGGCACATAATTGTGAAGTGAAAGGAAAATGATAAATGGTTTTCAACATTTTTTACAAATAAATGTGTGAAAAGTGTGGTGTACATTTGTATGGCGCCCCCCGGAGTCAATACTTTGTAGAATCTCCTTTCACTGCAATTACAGCTGCAAGTCTTTTTGGGGATGTCTCTACCAGATTTGCACGACTAGAGAGTGACATTTTTGCCCATTCTTCTTTGCAAAATAGCTCAAGCTCTGTCAGATTGGATGGAAAGTGTCTGTGAACAGCAATTTTCAAGTCTTGTTACAGATTCTCAATTGGATTTAGGTATGGACTTTGACTAGGCCATTCTAACACACCAATATGCTTTGATCTAAACCATTCCATTGTAGCTCTGGCTGTATGTTTAGGGTCTTTGTCCTGCTGGAAGGTGAACCTCCGCCCCAGTCTCAAGTCTTTTGCAGAATCTAACAGGTTTCCTTCTAAGATTGCCCTGTATTTGTCTCCACCCATCTTCCCATCAACTCTGACCAGCTTCCCTGTCCCTGCTGAAGAAAATCATCCCCACAACATGATGCTGCTACCACCATGTTTCACGTGGGGATGGTGTGTTCAGGGTAATGTGCAGTGTTCGTTTTCTGTCACACATAGGGTTTTTTTGGTCTCATCTGACTAGAGCACCTTCTTCCACATGTTTGCTGTGTCCCCCACATGGCTTCTCTAAAACTTCAAACTGGACTTTTTATGGCTTTCTTTCAACAATGGCTTTCTTCTTGCCACACCTCCATAAAGGCCAGATTTGTGGAGTACACAATTAATAGTTCTGTGGACAGATTCTCCCACCTGATCTGTGGATCTCTGCAGCTTCTCCAGAGTTACCATGGGCCTCTTGGCTGATTCTCTGATGAATGCTCTCCTTGCCTGGCCTGTCAGTTTAGGTGGACGGCCATGTCTTGGTAGGTTTGTAGTTGTGCTATACTCTTTCCATTTTCGGATGATGGGTTGAACAGTGCTCTGTGACCTGACCCTGCTTTAAACTTCTCCACAACTTTATCCCTGACCTGACTGGTGTGTTCCTGGGCCTTCATGATGCCGTTTGTTCACTAAGGTTCTCTAACAAACCTCTAAAGGCTTCACAGAACAGCTGTATTTATACCGAGATTAAATTACACACAGGCGGACTCTATTTACTAATTAGGTGACTTCTGAAGGCAATTGGTTCCACTGGATTTTAGTTAGGGGTATCAGAGTAAAGGGGGCTGAATACAAATGCACACCACACTTTTCACATATTTATTTGTAAAAAAAAATATGGAAAACCATTTATCATTTTTCTTCCACTTCACAATTATGTGCCACTTTGTGTTGGTCTATCACATAAAATCCCAATAAAATACATTTAAGTTTTTGGTTGTAACATGACAAAATGTGCAGAATTTCAAGGGGTATGAATACTTTTTCAAGGCACTGTAATCTCACTTAACTGACATGAAAGACTAATTTTGTACTATTTATTACTATCTCTTGGTTCATTCTTACAAAAACGATTTCCATTAAACATGTAAAGCCCCAGGGACAGACCTGAAGCTTATAAAAAGGATTATGATTTAAACAAAAAAAAGATATAATACACACTGTACTACAGCAGAATATTAGATTTGGAACTTTTCCATTACGTGAAACAATTTGTGAAAATTCCTAAGTATCATTGAAAGACACTAAATATGTATGTCATTCATTTGTAGAATGAAATAAGCTTATCAATGTGAAAGACCTGAAGCAATAGCTAAGTATATTCTGCTCCACCATCCATCTGCAGCAGCAACACAATAATCAATACTGTTGCTTTTAGCTCAGCATCAAACACAGAATAAACAAATGAAATGGCTAAAGTTACCCTAATATGTGTAAGTATGCATGTGAGTTAGGGACCTTAGATTGTAAGCTCCTTAAGAGCAGGGACTGATGTGAATGTACCATATACAGTTAGGTCCATATATATTTGGCACAATTGTATTTTCTCCAGGTATTTACCAAAACATATTCAAGGTATAGTTATATATGGATATGGGCTGAAAGTACATACTCTTGGGTTTAATTTGAGGGTATTTACATCCAAATCGGATGAAGGGTTCAGGAATTACAGCTGTTGAGAATAGCCACCCCCCCTTTTTTTTCAAGAGACCAAAAGTAATTGGACAATTAAATCAAAAGCTGTTTCATGGACAGGTGTGGGCTATTTCTTCGTTATTTCTTCATCAATTAAGCAGGTAAAAGGTTTGGAGTTGATTCTAAGTGTGGTATTTGCATTTGGAATCTATTGCTGTGAACCTACTTCATGCGTTCAAAGGAGAAGGGAAGTAGAGTGTACACCGCTCCAAGGCTGTCTGCGAATTAAAAAGATCTCTTGATACTACTTTGGCAACAAGACTGGGTGCCTGCCAAGGTCTGCAACCTGGAAAATCCATGCAACAAAGAGAAAAAGTGGCACATCCAGAGATGAAGAAAAATACGTTCAAAGGAGCTGTCCATGCAAGTGAAACAGGCCTTTGTAAGGCTTAAAAAATTAAACAAATCCATCAGAGAGCTAGCAGCAACATTAGGTGTGGCCAAATCAACAGTTTGGTACATTCTGAGGAAAGAAGAACGTACTTGTGAGCTCAGCAACATAAAAAGGCCTTGACGTCCACAGAAGACAACAGTGGTGGATTATTGCAGGATCCTCTCTATGGTAAAGAAAAACCCATTCACAACATCCAGACAAGTGAAGGACACTCTCCAGGAGGTGTGTAAATTATTGTCAGTCTACAATCAAGAGAAGACTTCACAAAAGCAAATACAGAGGGTTCACCAGAAAGTGCGAACCATTCATAAGCCTGAAGAATAGAAAAGCCAGATTAGACTTTGCCAAAAAACATCTAGAAAATCCAGACCAGTCCTGGAAAACCATTCTTTGGACGGTAAAAATTAGGATTAATATGTACCAAAATGACGGAAAGGAAAAGGTGTGGAGAAGGCTTGTAACAGCTCATGATCCAAAGCACACAACGTCATCTGTAAAACATGGTGGAGCTTGCAGTGTGATGGCATGGGCATGCATGGCTTCCAGTGGCACTGGGTCATTGGTGTTTATTGATGATGTGACAGAAGACAGAAGCAGCCGGTTCTGCAGTGTTGAAGTTGATTGGACGGAGCTTCACAGTACAGATGGACAATCGACAATGATCCAAAACATACTGCAAAAGAAACCCAGATGCTTTTGAAGGAAAAGAAGTGGAATATTCTGTAATGGCCGAGTCAATCACCTGATCTCAATACAATTGAGCATGCATTTCACTTGCTAAAGGCAAAACTAAAGGCAGAAAGACCCACAAACAAAGAACAACTGAAGACAGCTGCAGTTAGAGCCTGGCAAAGCATCAGAAGGGAGGAAACCCAGTCTTTGATAATGTCCATGGGTTTCAGACTCCAGGCAGTCATTGCCAGTAAAGAATTCTCAACAAAATATTAAAAACTAACATTTTATTTATGATTATATCCATTTGTCCAATTACATTTGAGCCCCTTAAAATGGGGGGACTGTGTATAAAAATGGTTGCAGTTCTTAAAATTTGTAATTGATATTTATGTTCAACCCCTTGAATTATAGCTAAAAGTCTGCACTTCAAATTCATTTGGATTGTTGCATTTTAATTTTATTCTGGTGGCATACAGAGCCAAAAGTATGAAAATTGTGCCTGTGTCCAAATATATATGGACCTCACTGTATATGTAATACACTGCATAACTTGATAGCTCCATATAAGTAACTAAATAAACAGAGAAGCAAAATGTGACAACTATAAAAAATAAAAAAAGGGTGATTTGTCCTGTTGCTGCACCCAAACACTAGCTGACCCACTAAAGGCAACAGACAGACAGACTTCCATACTATTTATCTTCTGTTTCCTGATTTACTGACCAAGTTAGCCAAGGGAGAGAGGAATGAGAGGACAAAATATGTAATAAACAGCAGCAAAAATTCACTCAGCTCAGTAGTATCTATAACATTTGTCACAAACGAATGCAGATTTAGTAGGCCAGAAGGACAGTTACCTTTAGAGCCAGAAGCGTTGAAACTGCGCTGGGCAGTCTTTCCTAGTGCAGTCCTATACACAGACAAGGCAAACTGCCTTGTTTCCAATTGTATCAGTTGCAATGGTCTGTGCTGCGGTAAATGGAAATTAGTGAAATATAATTTTGCCGTTTTAATACAGTTAAGACAAAAATAAAAGTTAAACAGTGAGACAAGCTGAACACAGTGCCTATCAGTGACCACAAAATGCACTTCTGGTGTGAACAAGTTATTAAGTACAGTATCTTCAGCCCCCCTCATAGGCTAGTAATGGTCCTTTAGACACAAATATAAAAAGGGAGGTTGACGGGTCCTATAAAAGTATACCCCACTAATGATGTAAATTCAATCTAAACCTCATACCACTCACCCTTATCAGGTGTCCCTGCCATAGTCAAACAACCTATGCATACAAAAGAGGGGGGGACCCCGAGTAAGATTACTCAGAGAGAAAGCGGCTACTAGGGCAGCAAAGGGCACTAATAAGGCTGATAAAATATTACAAAACAGTTTATTATTTTCAAAGTTGAGGTAAAAACATACTCAGTATACAGAAAAGTTACCGTATATACTTGAGTATAAGCCGACCCGAATATAAGCCGTGGCACCTAATTTTACCACAAAAAACTGGGAAAACATATTGACTCGTGTATAAGCCTAGGGTGTCCATCTGCATGCCTCACTTTGCCTCACTTTGCCTTACTGTGTCCATGTCCATGCCTCACTGTGTCCATGCCTCACTGTGTCCATGCCTAGACTGACGTTTAACATGGGAGTCTATGGAAGGGGTGCCCAGCTTTGAAAAATCGGTACTCGATGGCCGTAGGTCCCCCAGACAACAAACTTTGGATACTCGTAGAGGAGAAATGGGGGTATATGTGTGCCAAGTTTCGGGTCCAGGGGACCTACGGCCGGCCGGTACCATGTCCCCAAAGTCCGGGAGATCAGGCGCAAAAAGGTGACTCGAGTATAAGCCGAGGGGGGCATTTTCAGCACAAAAAAAGTGCTGAAAAACTCGGCTTTTACTCGAGTATATACGGTAAATGTTATCTTCACCGGTATTAATAGATAAGATCCCACACTGCTGAGATGAAGTGTGGTAAACAGACAATGGACGAACAGACACAGAAAGAAAAAAAATTACATTCAAATAACAACAAAAAGTCTGTACGCCAAATCACCATACACACAGATTGTCGGCGAGATACCCCGCTTGTTACATGATAGGAGACAAGAAAATTCTTATAGAAAACAATATATGTGGACAATCTGTGTGTGTATGGCCCCCAGGGATGGAAAAAATATTCAGTAGAGTGAATCGTTTTTTACTCAAGGAAAAAGGCGGCTGTATATGGGACAGCTATGTCTACCTAAACCAGTATTATGTTCACTGAAAAATAAGTGGAATTTGCTCCTGTCAGCTAATAGGTCCTGGGGTCTGGAACTTGCTTATTCTGATGTCTCCAGACACCGCATTGAGGATAATCAGGTGCTACGGCTCAAGTGTTCAATGGCTGTTGTTTTAAAGAGCATACGTCCCTTCACCACAATATAGATGCCTGCATGTATAGTGCTGTTCACATTCCCAAGTTTACTGGCATATTGGATACAGTCAAATGTGTGTAGCCAGGGTTTGCTACTGTAGTTATCATTAAGGAACTGTTTGTTGTTTTTGTGTATGAGTTTGGCTCCCCCTAGTGCATGCTGGACTCTATGTGTGTTATTTTCCTTCTATGAGAATGATCAGAGCAAGGCATAATGGAACATGTAGTCCGGGATGAGGAAGTGACACTGTTGGCCGGACCAATCTGGACCACAGGTATCAGAATGCTGTGCGCACAGTGCAGCCTGCTGGGAGACAAAATCGTTTCGCTCTCTCTGGATGCCATTCTGAGCCTGCCAGCAGGAGGTCTGTGAGACATGCGGCCTATACAGTGGAGATCCGTATCGCCAGCCTCTGAGGGACCTCGGAGGACAGCACCACTATACCAGCGCAGCGGACCGGCCCGCGTTCCAGACCATCTGGAGACACCTGCATTCCAGTTCAGCAGGAGCTGCAGCGTGGCGCGGCGGCGCCATTCCCACAGGACAGAGATGCAGAGAATTCCGTCTGGAACCCTATATCCATCTGATGTCCATAGTGGTGAGCGAGCACAGCCCATTGTGATAGTTGATAACAGTATTGCTGAAGTAATTATTTTACAGACTGGCTGTTAATACTTGTAGTTCCACGGATGTGAATCTACTTCTCACAGACTGCACACAGCAGGCGCTTGGGGCCTATTCTTTCCCATTGTGCTTTTATGACAGTACTGTTAACAAACCTTCTGTTACAGTTAAAGAGGAGCATACAGTACATGTGGTAATATTTCTTCAGGTAAAGCACAAATTAGTTCACCTCTGTTCTTCCTTTTTCTCCTTTGGATTACAAATTACAATGCAGTATAAACAACAGGCTAGCTGAAGATATCCGGAACTGAAGAAACACTTATTTCTTCTTTGCTGTGCACAATCATTTTGCAATCCTTTGCAAAAGCATTAAACTACAAACACAGGGGGAGCCAATTTATAGGATATTGTCCCATTCCTATTGTGTTCAATATATGCATATGTTTATCACTTTTACTGGTCTGTGTGCTGAGGTCATAGAGGGAAAGTATCGAATATATGGGTTTCAGTTTTGGATATTTGTTCCTCTGTCTACCTGTTCACATAGGTCTTGTAATAGATTTATGTTAAACACCTTTGTATACCAGTTATAAGATCTATTTGCTGCTAAACTAAAGTTGTGTCTTACTCATGCCATTCTTTGTGTTCATTTTATCTCAGTAAACATATCTGAGTGGTTCGGTGATATTGTGGGAGTTTCTCATTATTACAGCAGCATTGCAGAATGGGACCCAAGGTGTCAGAGGTAAGACAGGATTTGCAGAGTCGAGGTAACCAGTGGGGTATAGAGTCTATCAGCAGCCCTCACAGGGGTACAGCTTTATGTACATTAGTTAAATGGGAGGAAAGCAGGTCAGCATGAATAGCCTTGGAATTTTAGCCACAATGATATTAGAAGCCAGGTGACAAGCTATATGTCATGCTATCAAGAAAGCTTTTGGGCATTTGCAGCTAAGCCTAGCAGTTCCAATAAGAGGCATAAAGCAGTGAGCGGTCCTAAGTTACCACATCCCGTAGTTTGTGTGTCCTTCAATGTCACGGCCGTGATCAGGAAGTCTGTGCTGCAAGTCTCAGGCTATCTGTTACCATAATACTGGTTTAGGTAGACATAGCTGTCCCATATACAGCCACATTTTTCATTGAGTAAAAAACAATTAGAATTTTCTTGTCTCCTATCATGTAACAAGCGGGGTATCTCGCCGACAATCTATGTGTGTATCGTGATTTGGCGTCCGGACTTTTTGATCTTATTTGTATGTAATTTTTTCTTTCTGTGTCTGTTCGTCCATTGTCTGTGTACCACACTTCATCTCAGCAGTGTGGGATCTTATCTAATAATACCGGTGAAGATAACATCTAACTTTTCTGTTTACTGAGTATGTTTTTCCCTTAACTTCGAAAACAATAAACTGTTTTGTAATTTTTTATCAGCCTTATTACTTCCCTAGTAGCTGCTTTTTCCCTGAGTAATCTTACTCGGGGTCCCCCCCCCCCTCTTTTGTATGCCTAGTAATGGGTCTTTAACCAGAGCCTGAAGCTTTGTATTAGCTGAACCTTTAGGCCAGAAATTTACTAGGCAGAACTGTTCTTCAGCTTCCTTCTCTAGGCAGTAGGCCCAGGGCTGTCTTAATGCATGGGCACATATGGGCACTGCCCAGGGGCCCCAGGTGCATGGGGGCCCCATGATCTTGCATTACATCATACTTGCCAACTGCCCGGATTTGCCAGGACAGTCACGCTTTCTACTAAGCTGTCCCGGGATGGCCATGTCCCGACCATAAACTGTACTGTGCCCTCCTGATCCCAGTATTCTGCCCTTCTGACTCCCACTGTACCGTGCCCTTTGTGTTGATTAGTCTTTGATCTATGGAATGTTTTCTTAGAATTAAACATAATAAAATGTATTTTAAACAATATCAACTATTTATACTTTAATTCTTGAGAGTAGGTGTGTAAATTGGGACAGGTTGGTAGGGGCCCCAGTGCATTACTTTGCCCAGGGGTCTATGATGCTATTAAGACGGCCCTGAGTAGGCCTGAGAAGCATGATTTAGGCCTCCACGGACTTAAATCCTCCCCAGGCAGCAGGGCCAAGAGACTAGACCCTTGCACACACACATACTCTCCAGGTGAAGCCAAGGAGGGAAGGACTCTTCTGATAGGTCTCCCCAAATATTTATTCCACAAGCACACCTCACTGGCCTAATCCTCTCAGTTACTGACCAGGGTAAAATAAATATCCATATCATAAATCATTTTATCTTCTACAGATGTTATGCTTACAAAACAATGCATTTACAATGACTGTGTTTTCACATTATTGTCTACTATAGGTGCCCATACAGAGGACAATTATTGGCTTAGAGAAGTTGTTTCAGACCTTCTCTGCCAAAAATTGGCCCGTGTATGAGTGGTCCTCAACCTCTATGATTGACAGATATTCTACATTCAGCCAGAATGGAAGATGCCGTTGCAGCATTGGCGCTGGTCTATGGGTTTCTTAGCAATTGGTTTTGTTGCACCCTACATCGTATATCTAAGACTTAATTTTTATCATGGACTGCTAGAACAGTTGCAAAACAGGCCTCCTGTCCAAAAGGTGACCTGCTATTTTGCCTGTTCTGTCCCAAAATGGCCAAACCTAATTTTTTATTACAGGGCAAGTACAAAAGTAATGATATTTCTGTGAAGTAAATGTAATTGTCTCTCATTGTTGATTAACCACTGTCAAGCTGGAAAACTGCCTGGACAAAAACTTGAGAGGAAAGTATGAAATGGTCATTGTCTATTTTACCCGGTTCAAGTGACTATTTAATGTACTGTATGAGGTTGATTTACTAAAGAAAATAAACTTGAGTTGCACTCTGCAAGTGCAGTTGCTTAGTAAATGTGCAGAAGCTCTGCTGATTTCCATCATCCAATCATGTGCAAGCAAAAATGCCGTTTTGCTTTTTTTCTTACATGTGATTTGGTATTCTTTGCAAAGTGAAGCTTTAACTCAATTACTAAGCTCTGGAACAGAAGGAGAGAGTTACCGCTCAGATGTGACTGGTGACTCATTCACAAGATCCAGAGCCGTGGGTGCAGGCAATGCATATGACAATGCAAAAAATCTGAGGAAAACGCTTGGACAGCCGCACTCCAAAAAAGGTTCTTTTATTTAAAACAAAAGCACAAACAACATGCCACAGCAAAAAAACAGCAAGTATGAGCCAATGCCACAGTAAAAAAACAGCAAGTATGAGCTGACGTTTCGCACTGTGATTCAGTGCTTAATCATAGCTCATGAGCTATGATTAAGCACTGAATCGCAGTGCGAAACGTCAGCTCATACTTGCTGTTTTTTTTTGCTGTGGCATGTTGTTTGTGCTTTTGTTTTAAATAAAAGAACATTTTTTGGAGTGCGGCTGTCCAAGCGTTTTCCTCAGATTTTAAGCTCTGGAACAACTGCACTTGCACAGTCTATTTGATTTTAGTAAATTAACCCCAATATGTCTACCTACAGATACCATTACCCAAGAAAATATTGAAGGACATCAAATAAAGTTGCAGCTGTTGTGTCTATTAATGGGCCACAGTTTGGTAATCTGTCATAGAAATGCAAGAGATTTATCAAAATGTCACATTTCATGTAAAAATTATGTTGTATCGTTTTGTGACCATTGTTTTGTCAGATTATGTGGAAATGTGTCATTTGTCAAAATTTGCCTTAAAAAAAAAGCTCTCAAGAAATCATTTAAAGGAGAAGTGCCTGGGTTATACAAAAACAAACATATGTACTTACCTACCTTTTGCAGTATCAGTCCGATGCTGCAAGCTGTCCCCCGCCGGTTTTAAGCCAGAGAACTCGGCTCTCTACTCTGCCCCTCTAGCACTCACTGCAGCGCAGGGCAGGAGAGGGGTGGAAGTGGCTGTCTCAGGCTCTCAGCAGTGTGCTGCGAGGCTAAGTCAGCTGCCTGTAAGGCATCTGGGTGGATCCTGACATTATTGTCGGGATCCCTCCAGAGTCTGGAGGCGGTCTGTGGTGTCAATAGTCCACTGTCAACTGATTTTGGGTCACAGGAGGGCAAAAATAAGTGCCATCCTGTGACCCACATGGGAACTATGGTCAAAAGAGGCCATACTTATGCAACAAATAGCTGTGTTAATTCTGCCACAGTCTAGTTCATAACAATTGCGACAAATGTACCAAAACACGCAGGCATTCGCAGATTGGTTGTAGACAGTTAAAAAACAGTAAACTTGTAAACCTTCAGCCACAAAAGTTAAAACAGGTACTGAGAATGATTTGCAGACATTTGCATAGTGCAACATTTGGAAATACAGCAAAACTATGGGGTTGATTTACTAACAGCAACTCCACTTTGCACTACAAGTGCACTGCAAGTGCACTTGAAAGTGTACTTGGAAGTGCAGTCGCTGTAGATCTGAGGGGAAGATCAGAAATGAGGGGAAGCTCTGCTGATTTTATCATCTAATCATGTGCAAGCTAAAAATTCATTTTTTTATTTTCCTTGCATGTCCCCCTCAGATCTACAGCGACTGCACTTCCAAGTGCACTTGTAGTGCAAAGTGGATTTGTCTTTAGTAAATACCCCCCCTGTTCATAAATGTCCATCATTGTCCGTTATCGTTTTGTTTGAGCTAAGATAGCGGTAAAGCTGTTCACTGTGCCTCCCTCCCTTCTCCATTCTATTAAAGTTCACCTTTCCAGGCAGAATTAGACTTTTCATAATAAACAGAATTATTTTCCAATGCCTTTTCTGCCCAAGCATGCTTATCTACCCAATGTGTTTATCTCTCACTTACCTAGGCCACGTCAACGTTGAATCTGCACCTCTCTCTCCAAAATGTTAAAGAAATACATCTGAGCCTATCGCTGACCATCCAAGAAACTTCATATTCCATCGTGCACTACCCAAATAATTACATTTTGGTGTATAAAAGGTGGCATAAATAATTAATTTGGCAGAGTGTGCAGGAGCTGAGCGATCAGATAACAGCCTATATGGATCAGAGTTATAGTACAGAAAACAGGAGACGCGTGTCCTTGGAATTCTGTAAAGCACATCATAAACTATACAATCTGATTGTACAATCTCCTATAGATTTACCAAACCTATATAATTGGAGGAGGACACACCTATCTATCCAATTACTCTGTATCCAATCAGGCAGGCTTTTGCACTACATAGGTGATGGTAGATCTAAAGGAGATTGTACAATCAAATTGTATCGTTTATGGTGTGCTTTACAAACTTCCAAGGACACATGTCTCCTGTTTTCTGTACTACAGCTCTGCTCCATATAGGCTGTTATTTGATCGCTCAGCTCCTACACACTCTGCCAAATGAATGATTTATGCAAGAAGAAGGTAAGGTACAAAACGACTGCTCAGCAGAGGAAGACACTGGCTGTGTATTCAGGGAGAACGGTTCTCAATTATAATGATTGCATGTAACTACAGAGGTGCACAGGAGCAATCTCCTGGAGGAGGACAGGTGCAAGGGTGCGTGTTAATGAGGTCAGCTGCTGAAGTACTTCCTTCTAGTAGTTTTCATGTCTTAAAGGTCGGACAGCAGGAAGAAATAGAGGAGTTTTATGTAGAACAAACGGGAGGTAATGCCTGCCCTAAAATGATAGAAAAAGCTTTTTCTTTTCTGTGACAGAGGTATATAAAAAATATATTGGTACATAGGTCAGCTGGAGTTTAGAAAAAATAGCTATGAACCTAGTCTTTAACTGCTTCCTGCCTGTCCTTAGGAATCACCCATATATCCTCGGATGGGAGCTGTGATATCTCGGTTATGGCTGCCGATATCATTTTGTTCAGCTGGTGATTCTGCACAAGGTAAAATTGATCGAGTGGCTGTACAGCCAACCAATCATTTTTACAGGCAGCAAAAAGGGATCACCACCCCCTCCTGCCACTTTTACTGGGCTCTCACATCCCACCTGGGACCCAAGTACTGAGGCGGCCGGTCGCATCGGGTGCACTAGACAAAGTGTGAGGAACCTCCGTTGTTCCTCCCTCTCTGTGATGTCAGAGACCAGAAGCGATGAGGATTTCAGTTTGTTCGTTTACAATTCGTTACCAGTTTGTAAAACATCTGATCAAACTGATATGGTTAAATATGCATTCTCAGGCAACCATCCTCTAAAGTTCATCCACCTTTATTACATGTCCAAGGTCCCACCAGCATATTCTGTATGCCCTGGCTTATGGCAGGGATTACGAAATTAAAATACACATGGGATGTATTTATCATAAATTTCTGTAATTTGTGCAGACAAATTTTTGATGTAGACATGATTTCTGATGCAAATTATAGTAGGAAGCTATGAAGGTCAAGCTGTTGAAATTGTAAATAAGGCATCGTGCAGCAAAAGAGATGCAGTCCTTTCACAATTCACATACATTTTCTACATTAGCTGCTGCTAAAATAGAAAAAATAAGGTAATGCTTGAAGTTATATGCATAAAGTGGTTGTAAAGGTAAAAGCTTTTTTTTTTTTTAACCTTAATGCATTCTCTCCATTAAGGTGAAAACCCTTTTACAGGCATCCCCTCCCCCCTCCCCTGCAGCCCTACCTAAATTCACCTGGGCCCGATCTCCATCCAGTGCACATCTACAGCAGTTCTTCCCCCCTCTCCCCTGTCTCATTGGTTTGGCTGACAGCAGCAGTGAATATTGGCTCCCGCTGCTGCCGGTCAAAACCTGTGAGCAGAGAGCGAGGGGCGGGGCCAAGCCTGCTGTGTATTTCAATAGAAGCAGCTTCTTATGGGGCACTTGGCGGGGGAAATAGTCAAGAGGGCCAGCAGAAGACCTAAGAAGAGGGTGACCTGCGCTGCTCTGTGTAAAACCATTGCACAGAGCAGGTATGTATTACATGTTCATTTTAATGAAAAAAAAGGGAAGCAGTTCACTTTAACCACCTCCAATACTCCATATTGTAAAACGTTGGGGAGGTGGATGTGTATTGCTAGAATTTTGTTTATAAACGTCATTCCAGAATATAGACAGTGCTCCCGACAATGGCTTTGATCTGAGCTTTTGGATGGCTCAGTACCTTGTGATCACTGTGATGACCAATCAAAGCAATCACAAATATAAACACTATAGTGTTTACCTCTAAGAACTCTTGTCACAACAGAAAAAGGGAGAACGTAGTATTTATGAATGAAGATGAAGGGATGAATGCATGATGGGATCTTAAGCAACAGCAGAAGATTCATGGTGGAGGGGTACTAGTAGACTGTGGGAACAATTTTTTAACCCTTACACCTTCTCCTCTCCTGTACATCTCACCTCCATACTTTCCGTATGTGACTTTCCGTATGTTCTTGTTCTGTATGTTAACTCCTTCACCTCCCTTATCCTGCATATTAACCCTCTCATCTCAATCCTCCCACTGTGTGACCTGTACCTTAATTCCTTCATCTCCACCTCCCTCTGTGTATGACTTAAGCCCTGTACACACGGTCAGACTTTTTGACAATAAACTTCGAAATGAGCAAGTTTTCAAAAAAATACGACCGTGTGTACGCTCCATCGGACAAGCTTTTTTCGATTTTCATCGGACAAAAGTTCGCTCTGCAAGCGGACAAACTTTTCGGCAACAAAAGTCCTACGGTGCAAAATCCTATCGTGTGTACAGAAGTCCATCGGACTTTAGTCCAAAGTACAAAGACGCATGCTCAGAACCAATGTTCAAATCAACCAACAATAGTAGAAGTTGACCAAAGGGTGGCAGTAAAGAGCAGAAAAACCAACATGATTTGGTGAAAGTTGGCTGAAAAAGTCCTGCCGTGTGTATGCATACCAAGTGCGTATACAGACATTTTATACTCTATTCCTTTAACTTTTATCCCTTGTATATCTGAATTTTTTCGTATAGCTGTAGTCAAATGCTCCATCACTAGTACATATAATAGTGGGGATAGGGGACATCCCTGTCTTGTTCCGTTCGATATTCAAAATTTTCACCGGTTTCGAGAGGTTTCCATTTGTTCGAATTCTAGCTGTCGGATTTTGATAGAGGGCCATTATTTTCCCCCTAACCAATGGGCCTATTCCCCACTGATCTAGGGTTTCTTCCATAAAACTCCATCCCACCCTGTCAAATGCTTTTTCAGCATCCACCGCCAGTAGACAGGCTGGGATGGAGTTCCGCTGGGCATATTTCACTAGTGTCAAAGTTTTCAATGTGTTGTCTCTTGCCTCTCTCCCCCTTACAAATTCTGCTTGATCCAAATGAACATATGTTGGTAATATTGGAGTGAATCTATTAACTATGATCTTGGAATATAATCGGAGATCTATGTTGGTTAAAGATATCGGGCGATATCACCACATAGCGTATGATCTTTTTCTGGCTTTGGGATAATTGATATATATGCTTCCATCCCTTGTGGAGCAAAGGTTCGAGAGGCTGAGACTGCATTGAAGGTTTTGGTCATAATTGGGATCAACTGTTCTTTGAATGTTCTATAAAAGCGTGGTGTGAGGCCATCCGGTCCGGGACTTTTGCCCGGTACTAGTGAGTCAATTGCCTTTTGCAACTCTATTGTTCAGAATTATTTTTCTAATTCCTCTCTTTCGGTCAGAGCTGCACAATTCTGGCTAAAATGAGACTCACAATTTTTTGCTTAGAATAAAGATCACGAATCTCACGGCGTAACATCATCTGTCACATTATACAAAAAAATTGTGCTAACTTTACTGTTTAGTTTTTTTTATTCATAAAAGTGTATTTTTTCCAAATAAATTGCGTTTGAAAGACCGCTGCGCAAATACCATGTGACATAAAATATTGCAACAACCGCCATTTTATTCTCAAGGGTCTCTGCTAATAATATGTATATAATGTTTGGAGGATCTAAGTAATTTTTTAGAAAAAAAATACTGATTTGAAATTGTAAGCAAAAAGTGTAAAAAAAAAGGTTTAGACTTTAACTGACCTCATTTACAGACCAAAGTTAATTCCTTTGATCTAAAAGAACTAAATGATACTTTGTTTATAGTTATCTCCCAGCTCTGACAATGTTGTGATAAACTTGGCAGGCTGCCTGGTTGGTTTGTTTGTTTGTTTTTGACAGCTGTCAGCTGTGAGCAGAGAACTCTCTGCACTGAATGGAGGAAATGCTGTATTAAGATCAGGAGAGGGGTTGAATCGAGATTGCAATTTTTTAACGATTAATCGATCAGCTCTAGCATAAGTGAGACATGCCCATATACCAAAACAAACAAGTTAGGCAACTTTTCCTGCTTTACAGAAACCCATTATTAGCTGCCTCTGGACTACATTTCTATCAAACTTCTTTCAATATTGTGGGGAAAGGAATACAAACAGGTCCTCCATGTAACGTATCTTTTGTCATGCAGATTTTGCATTAAGCTGAGGGTACAGGTAAAACCCCAATATCCCCAAATGATAATGCACAAACATGACCGAAATCAAGTGTATGCTTTAAAGCTGAACTATCAGTTTAATTCAGCTAAACACATTCTGAGTGAATCAAAACAAAAGCTTCACAAAGTTCTACAGTTCATTTTCTTTATAAAGCAGCCATAGCCTGTCCCCTACCTGCAGCTGCAGAGTGGGCCCTTGCTCTCCGTGTGGAAGTGGTGGTCTAATTGCAGAGGTCTGACACCCCTCCACTGAGTTAGACCCCATACACACTATTATATTTTCTGCAGACTTTTGTCTTCAGATTTACCAAAACCATGTAGTGCAAGCGCCTGTTTGATTGCATACAAATTGAAACGCTTAAAGCGGTTGTATACCGCAAAACTTTTTTTTTTTTTTTGGTCAACCTGCAAGGCAAAGGTATAATGAGCTAGTATGACTAGCATACTAGCTCATTATCAATCACTTACCTTAGATTGAAGCCCCCGCAGCGGTCCTCGGACGCGTCCTCGGTCGAATCCATGATACCCGGAGTGACTTCCGAGTATCGCCGCTCCGGCGCTGTGATTGGCCGGAGCGGCGATGATGTCACTCCCGCACATGCGCAGGGAACGGCACGATCCCCGCGCATGCGCGAATTTCCGGCAGTGTCCGGCAGGCTCCCATTCAAGAGCCGCCGCGCTCAGTGCGCCTGCGCCGTTATCTACGGCGCGCATGCGCCGTAGATAGCGGTACAGTCTTTTTTGCAAATATCTCAGAGACTGTGTAGGTCTCGGAGATATTACAAGCACCTACAGGTAAGCCTTAATGTAGGCTTACCTGTAGGTGCTTGTACAAAATTTGGGTATACAACCACTTTAAGGTTTGACCTCAAATTATATGGTTTTGGTAAATCTAAAGACAGAAACCTGCAGAAAATCTAATAGTGTGTATGGGGTCCAAGACCAATAGCTCTGCAATCAGAAAAGCTCAGGCTCCCCCCACTGAGCTACAGCTCTGACTTAGCAAGGAGCATGTTGGACCTCTCCAAAGAGATTACTGCTTCTCCACAGAAAACAATGGCTGCCTTAACCACTTACGGACCGCCCGCCGTCATACGGCGGCACTTTGAAGAGGAATATCGTTGTTATGGCAGCAGAAAGCTACCATAACCCCGGTATCCTCTTCTTCAGCGGGCGGTCCCCTTTCAGATAAAAGGGGTCGTGGCAGATTCGGCGCAAGATCACTTTTATTGGGGGCGGGATAGGGCCCCCTCCCACCGCACACCGGTGCCCTCCGCCCCATACTGAAGCCGCCGGCAGTGGCGGAGGCGATCGCGTCCTTTCCCCTCTAGGGTATGGAACTGAGTGAGGGGAAGATGGCCCCCACCCGGCTCCATACCATTACAGGGCGTAAGCAACCTCATAACTTCACTTCCGCCCATAGCTCTTAAAAGGGACTTTTTTTTCAATTGCATTTTAGTGTAAATATGAGATCTGAGGTCTGTTTGACCCCAGATCTCATATTTAAGAGGTCCTGTCATGCTTTTTTTCTATTACAAGGATTGTTTACATTCCTCATAATAGGAATAAAAGTGACACTTTTTATAAAAAAAAGAACAGTGTAAAAATGTAAAATAAAGAGTAAAATAAATGAGAAAAAAATAGTTTTTTAACGCGCCCCGTCCCGCCAAGCTCACATGCAGAAATGAACGCATACGTGAGTAGTGCCCGCATATTCAAACCACACATGTGACGTATCACCGCGATCGTTAAAGCGAGAGCAACAATTCTAGCCCTAAACCTCCTCTAACTCAAAACATGCAACCTGTAGAACTTTTTAAACGTCGCCTATGGAGATTTTTAAGGATAAAAGTTTGTCGCCATTCCACGAGCAGGCACAATTTTAAAGCTTAACATGTTGGGTATCAATTTACTCGGCGTAAAATTATATTTCACAATATAAAAAAAAAAGGGATTTTTATAACAGCTTACCTGTAAAATCCTTTTCTTGGAGTACATCACGGGACACAGAGCGACTTAGTCATTACTAATGGGTTATATAGATTACCTTCAGGTGTTGGCACTGGCCAATTCCAAACCGGAAGTACCCTCCCCTATATAAGCCCCTCCCATCCGGGAGCACCTCAGGTTTTGTAGCCAAGCAATAAGTGTCCCAAAAAGAGGGGTGGGAGCTCTGTGTCCCGTGATGTACTCCAAGAAAAGGATTTTACAGGTAAGCTGTTATAAAAATCCCTTTTTCTTTTTCGTACATCACGGGACACAGAGCGACTTAGTCATTACTAATGGGACGTCCCAAAGCAATGCCAAATGAGGGGAGGGATACATAAGCTGGGCGCCATCAGGCATGAGGATCTTTTGCGGCCTGCAACACACTGCGCCCAAAGGCGACATCCTCCTGACTTCTAACGTCTACCTGATAGAATCTAGTAAACGTGTGTACCGAAGACCATGTTGCGGCCTTACATACTTGAGCCAGGGAGGCCTGGTGATGCACTGCCCATGAAGTTCCAACTGCTCTTGTGGAGTGCGCCCTAACTTTGAACGGAGGCGGTCTCTTTCTCAAGCCATAGGCTTGTATTATGACCTGTCGAATCCACTTGGCTAAAGTGGATTTTGATGCTGCCTGACCCTTTTTAGGGCCTTCCGGCAGAATAAACAAAGTATCCGTTCTGCGAATCTGAGCAGTGGCTTTTAGATAAGCTTCAACTGCTCTTACTACATCCAAGGAATGTAATAACTTTTCCTCTACCGAGCTAGGTTTGGGGAAAAAAGAAGGAAGAACCACATCTTGGTTCAAATGAAACCTCGATACCACCTTAGGAAGAAAGGCTGGATGAGGACGTAATACTACTCTGTCCTTATGGACAACCAGATATGGCTCCTTACAGGACAAGGCGGCTAATTCCGATACTCTTTTAGCCGAACAAACGGCTACTAAGAAAATCAATTTCCTGGTGAGAAGAACCAAGGAAATGTGTTGCAATGGTTCAAACGGTTGTTTCTGTAGAACTGACAGAACCAGGTTTAAGTCCCAAGGACATATGGGAATACTAACCGGAGGGCTAATACGCATCACTCCTTGTATGAAAGCTTTGACTAGTGAATGCGAAGCCAAGGGCCTTTGAAAAAATATTGACAAGGCCGAAATCTGACCCTTGATAGTACTCAAGGCCAGCTTCCTATCTACAGCCCACTGTAGGAAGTCCAAAATCCTCCCTATCATGTACTTACGTGGATGCCATTTCTTGGCCTCACACCACGTAATGTACGCTTTCCAGATCCTATAATAGATCTGCCTGGATACCGGCTTCCTGGCATTGATCATGGTAGATACCACAGAATTAGAGAGCCCTCTCTTTTTCAGAATGTGGGCTTCAATAGCCAGGCCGTCAAACCTAGGGCTGGTAAGGAAGGGTGGTATATCGGTCCCTGCGACAGCAGGTCCGGACGATGTGGGAGGGTCCAAGGACTCCTCACTGACATTTTTACAATCTCCGCGTACCATGCCCTTCGGGGCCACGCTGGAGCCACCAGAATCACTGGTTTCTTTTCTACCCTGATTCTGCGGAGTAATCACGGTAACAATTGTGGCGGTGGGAATGCATATATCAGCTTGAACTGATCCCAAGGGAACACTAGGGCATCCGAGCCGCAAGCTAGAGGATCCCTTGTGCGAGACACAAATCTGTCCACCTTTGCGTTGAATCTGGATGCTAGCAGATCTACATCCGGTGTTCCCCACCGCTGGCATATTGCCTGGAAAACCTCGGGGTGAAGAGACCATTCCCCCGGGCATAATTGTTGGCGACTTAAAAAGTCCGCTCTCCAATTTTCCACTCCTGGGATGAAAACCGCGGATATGGCTGGGACATATTTTTCTGCCCACTCCAGGATGCAATTTGCTTCCCTCTGGGCTGCACGACTCCTGGTGCCACCCTGGTGATTGATATATGCCACTGCTGTGGCATTGTCTGATTGAATTCTGACAGGGGACCCTTGGAGTTTGGATGTCCATGCTACTAGGGCATACCGGGCTGCTCATATCTCTAAGAGATTGATGGGCAGGGCCTTTTCTGCTTCTGACCACTTGCCCTGGAGAGACCATTGCTCCAGTACTGCCCCCCAGCCTATGAGGCTGGCATCTGTAGTGACTACCTTCCAAGAAACCGGACTGAAGGGTTTCCCTTTTTCCAGATTCTGGGGCACCAACCACCAATGGAGGCTCTTGCGAACGGAAGGGGACAGGGACATTGGTAAGTCTAAAGCCTGAACTTTTTTGTTCCAGGCTGACAGTATGGCCCTTTGCAAATTCCTTGAATGGAATTGACCGTAGGGTACCGCTTCGAATGAAGCCACCATTTTTCCCAGCAGCCTCATGCAGAGGCGTATGGATGGTTTTCTTTTTGTACCCACTAAGTGGGTCAAATCTTTTAAAGACGACACCTTCTCTGGAGGTAAGAAAATCTTTCTCTGATTTGAATCCAGCCTTAGCCCTAAGTATTCCAGACTTTTGACTGGTCTTAGAGCTGACTTGTCCCGGTTGATAATCCAACCGTGATATTCCAGATACTTGATTGTCTTGTGAATAGCTACTTCCAGCTTTTCCACTGAGTGGTCTATTAGTAGCAGGTCGTCTAGATATGCCATTATCGTTACACCCTGTGTTTTTAGATTGGCCAATAATGGGGCCAGAATTTTTGTGAACACTCGTGGTGCTGTGGCCAGACCGAAAGGTAAGGCTCTGAACTGAAAATGGCGCCCTTCTACTGCAAAGCGTAGAAATTTCTGGTGGGCCGGAAAGATGGGAATATGCAGATAAGCATCCTTTATGTCGATCGAGGCTAACCATTCCTGCCCTTGTAGGGCGGTGGCCACCAATCGGATCGACTCCATCCGAAAAGTCCTGATATTTAGGAACTTGTTTAGCCCTTTTAGATTTAAAATGGGCCTCACGTCCCCATTTGGTTTGGGGACTGTGAAAAGGTTCGAGTAAAACCCGAATCCGCTTTCTTCCAGGGGAACCTTCATGATTACACCTTGGAGCAATAGTTGTTCTAGTGCCAGAAGGAGGGATCCTCTCTTCTGGGGATCTCTTGGCACGTTTGACCTCATAAATTGGGCAGGAGGAGTGCCTTTTAACTCCAGCTTGTATTCCAGACTTACTGCGGAGAGCACCCATCTGTCTCTGATGGTGTCCCGCCAGGTCTCTGTGAACAACTGAAGTCTTCCCCCCACCCGATTGAGTGGGGGCAACGCTTCATGCCTTGGGGGGAGGTTTTGTACCTCTCTTGATCCAGGGCTTCTTGTTACCCTGTGATTGTCCCTGATTTCTGCCCCCTGAATTTGACCGCGGAGGCCGTCGGAACTGCTTCACAGCCGATGTGCCCGGGACTGGAGAAGTAGGCCTCTTAAAAGAAGGACTTCTACCCTTGTTCTTAACCGGTAAGAGTGAACTTTTACCGGCAGAAATTTTCTGGATATATTTGTCCAGATCTTCTCCAAATAAGCGTTTTCCATGAAATGGGAAGCTAACCAGCAGTTTTTTACAGGGAGCTTCAGCAGACCAGTTTTTGAGCCACAGAAGCCTACGCATATGTACTATAGACAGCGTAAAGCGGGAGGCCTGTTGGATTGTATCCTTTATGGCGTCCACCGCAAAACACAAGGCTCTAGGCAGGTCAGCTAGGGCAAGAGCCTGCTGATCTGGTAAGTCCCTTAAGACTTGTTTCAACTGATCTTTCACTGCTTGGCAGACTCCAATCGCTGCTACCGCAGGTTGTGTCACCATGCTTGCTGTAGAGAAAGCAGATTTTAGTAAAGACTCCAATTTTTTATCTATTGGGTCTTTGAACATTGGAACATTATCTACTGGACATGTCAGTGATTTGTTAACAGAAGAGATGGCTGCGTCCACTGTAGGGACCCTCTATTTTTTTATGAACTTATCCTCCATGGGATAGATCACCGGAAATCTCTTGGGGGGAGCAAATATTTTATCAGGATGCTCCCAATCCTGGTAAATAAGCCCTTCTAATAAAGGGTGGATTGGGAAGGAACAGACAGCCTGGGGAGCTTTTAGCGACCCCAGCGAGGAAACCGTAGTGGATGGTGGTTCCGCCAGAGGCATTTTAAATGCTGATCGGACCATGTTAGTCAGAGACTGAACCCATAATCTTTCAGCCTGAGATGCTGAGAAAGGTTCTTCCACTGTTGATTCCTCCATAACTGAATCAACCTCATCCTGATCCCCTTCAGGTAGGTCGATCTCTGTGTGGGGCTGTTCCTCCACTAACAGGCACTCTGAAGGAGGAGACGGAGATCGGACGCGCTTTTCCTGTGACAGGGAAGCAGCGATCAATGCTGTTAATCTCTCTTCCAATCCTCCCAGAGTTGAGGATAAAACCTCCTCTGTTATATATACAGGAGCAGGTGGACTGGGGACAGCCGCAGCACCAGGCACTCCTGCGGGGTTTCTACGGCTACTGACCTCTGAATTCTCAGGGGAGATTGGTGCAGTACAAGCATGCCCAATATCCTCAGAGCCCGATGGAGACCCCTTTGGCTTCCTGGAAGACCTATTTCCGGAGCGTCTGGACGACATATCCTTTAAAGCACAAAGCTGAGGTATTCCCGTCGTCATACACCAATTTTTGCTGGTAATAGTCTAACACAGTTGCTGCTATATACCAGCTGGTGTCCACTAAAGTGCCTTTCTATGGGGATGCCTGCATCAACCGCCTCTGTGTGCCACTGTTTGTTGCTAGCTCTGTTTGCATCCAGCTGACACTTGTACTGTGTCTTTTAACCATGCTGGGACGCCTGCACATGCGCAGAAGCGCCGCGGCGCGCATCGAGCGTCATCCACCCGCCCCGCCCCTTTTTTTTCATAGGAGGCGCGTGCACGCACCCGCGCGCGCGCCTGTGCGCCATTGGCGCCCTTTTCGAAATCAAACAGGGACTAGGAGCCAGGGCCCTTTTTGCCGGAGGGCCTGTGCGGTGGATGAGCGCAGCAACAGGGCAGAGGAAGTGGATTCCCACAGAGAAACTTACCAACTGCCTGGATCTTTTGACTTGAAAAAACCAAAGATCCACATGACAGGAAAAATGGACTACAGCGGTTTAACACAGGTACCGCGGTCCCTTTTTTTTTTTTTTTTTCTTGACTACTATTAAAATTTTACATTTTCAGTAGTTACAGGCAAACACAGATATTTAGCGGGAATACCGTTAGGTAACAGACAGAAAGACAAATTAGGCTTGGGGGTCCCCCAATAGAACCAAGTTCCTGGGGGCCCCCACTTACCTGATCCCCCGCCGCAGGACTTTGTTTGGTCCACAGAAGTCCAAACTTCACCTATCACGGCAGGCATTGTAATTAAACCTTCAGGGACCGGGTTCCCAAGGATTCCACTCCCCTGGACCTGTATAGCACCCTGCACAGACAACATCTTGGTCGTAGGTATGACCAGAGCTCTGGATCCCAGGGTCCAGCCCTCCTAAGAGAGGCATTACAGGCAAAACCTTGCTCTTCTGCTGCAAGGCCCGGGTACCGACCGTTTAGCTATGAAGCTTTTTTGGTGGGATCCGGAACAGCTTACTAAGGCCCAAAAGAACCTGTACGCAAGCCCAGTGAAAACACATGTTACTCTTTGGCCAACACCTTAGACACTGGCAAAAAACTGAGGTGCTCCCGGATGGGAGGGGCTTATATAGGGGAGGGTACTTCCGGTTTGGAATTGGCCAGTGCCAACACCTGAAGGTAATCTATATAACCCATTAGTAATGACTAAGTCGCTCTGTGTCCCGTGATGTACGAAAAATAAATTGGGCTTACTTTACTGTTGTCTTATTTATTTTTTAATTAAAAAAAAGTGTATTTTTTCCAAAAAAAGTGCGCTTGTAAGACTGCTGCGCAAATATGGTGTGACAGAAAGTATTGCAACGACCGCCATTTTATTCTCTAGAGTGTTAGAAAAAATATATATATAATGTTTGGGGGTCCTAAGTAGTTTTCTAGCAAAAAAAAAAAAATGATTTTAACTTGTAAACAACAAGTTTGAAAAATAGGCCTGGTCTTAAAGCGGAGGTCCGCCGACCATTTTTTTTTTTTTTTTCAGCCATTCTGACACTTTGCTAAACACTATATAACACTCACTTGTTCTGTGTATTAATTCCCCCGATGTCCGTTTTCGATTATAAAATTAACTTATAAAATCTTATGATGGCCGGTTCTTGCTTGTGGGCATGTGAAGCCCACAAGCATCGATTTCCGGGATGCGGTGAATGCTGCTCGTTCCCGCGCATGCTCACTGTCTTGTCGATATGGGTCCCCTGTCGGTTAATGCCTGGGCTGGTCTGCACAGGCGCAGCGCTGCGCAAACGAAACCGCTGAAAATCTCAGAGGATGAACATAACATCACCTGTACACAGTGCATGCGCAATCAACACCCCGCTCGCTCCCGATGCTCGGGGCAGGTTATTCGTTGAATACAAGGGGCGGAATACAACAAGGGGCGGATGCTTTTCTCAAAGGGGCGGATGTATAATTGAGCAGTGCTTCGCAGGCGCCGTGTACAGCTGATAAACAGTGCTTCATCCTCAGCAATTTTTGGCTGCTCCGTTTGCGCATGCGCATTCCAGCCCGGGCATTATCCCTCAGGGGACCCATATCGTCAGAACAACTGAATTTCCCGGCGGCGTTCTGCACTGACTCATGGGAAGCATGACACTTAGCTCCCAGGAGACAGTGCGCCTCAGGGAAAAACAAATATACACGCCTACTCCCGTGGGGGTGACGAACAGGAAGTGCCACAATACAGACAGATTCTACGGTAAATACAGCACCAAAATGTTTTTTTCTTTTCATTTGAGCATCTGTTCAGTGCGCTGATGGGGATAAGGTGAAGTTAAAAAATTGTGTGGACCTCCGCTTTAAAGTGGTTAAAGAGGAAACCAGTTGTAAGACTTTTTTGTTTTGATGCACCTGAAATGTATATACCTGATTTTGCTGAACAGTCACTGATGCAGTATCTCCTGCTATGCCTTTAATGCATATTGTTGCATGGTTTATACCGGTATTAACAGAAACAAGAGCAAAGTATTGAGGTAAGTGCCGGTTCACACTTGTGCGAGTTGATACCGAATGTGATGCGTTAAACACAAACTAGATTCGTATGTCATCCAAAAAGTAATTGTTTTTAATGATGGTGGTTCACATCTATGCGTTGCAATTCCTCTCCGAATGCGATGCGATAAAAAAAAGGGTCTTGTGCGAGTTTAGAGCGTTGCGTTGCGAATTTAGTCTCCATAGACATCAATGTAAAACTTTCTGGAATCGCATTTGATGGTTCACCACATTTGTGCGAATTCCATCACATTATTCTCCACAAAAACCAGGAAGTTAACACTTTTTTTTTTACATTATAATTGGCTAGAACATTAATCGCAGCTATGTCAGACTCCTGAAATTTGCATTCAAATCGCGATAAAAACGCGATAAATTCACGGTAACTTCGCACCTCAGATTGGACTGAAAAAAAAAACGGAACAAATTCACAGCGCAGCAGTGTGAACCGGTACTAAGAGCTGGCCGTGTGATGCCTTCTGACCTACAACTATCTGGTATAAAGGCCAGAAAGCAATTTCGTACTTTATTTGGTAAAACTACAGGCACTGAAAACACAAATGATGTAACTGTACTTCATTATGTACTTTATTTGAACACCATAATCAATTGATTTTGTTTTGTTTTTGTCTCCACTAAAATATTAAAAGGATACTTCCATCTAGTATAACAATAGACTGGTCAGTTTAATTCAACCGTCTCCAAACTGCGGCCCTGGGGCCAGATGTGGCCGTTTGCTTGCCTCTATGGAGCCCTTGGGGCATTATTCCATCCACAACTGACACTAATGATGGGGCACTATTCCTCCCACTGACTCCAAGGATGGGGTGCTATTCCTCCCACTGATATCAACAATAGGGCACTATTCCATCCACTAAAACCAATGATGGGGCATTGTTTACTTCCACTGATGCTTGGGCATTTTCTACTCCCACTGGCCACAGTCCAGCCCCCTAAAGTCTGAAGGACATTAAACTGGCCCTTTGTTTAGAAGGTTCGGAGACCCCTGGTATAATTCATGTATGGAAACGACACATAAATACCTTGCTCTGAAATCCCAACTGACTAAAATCTCACATTCATGAAAGAGAGATTTTAAAAAAAAAAGCCTTAGCCCTGGTTCACACTGGTGCGATTTGACATGTCAAATCGCATGTCAAATCGGCGATATTTGCTGCAAATTGCGGGCAATGGCACCGTCCTAATCATCTGCGGCGCTGCGCCAATTTCACCGACTGCACCGATTTCAAAAAGTAGTTTCTGTACTACTTTTTGCGATTTCGGGCCGCGATTTACATTGACATCTGTGCAGAAACCTGCACAGATGTCCCTGTAATCGCGGCCGAAATCGGGACTGACAGGCAGGAGTGAAATCGTGCGAGTTCAGCTGAACTCGCACGGCTTCACTCCCGCAGCCCCAGTGTGAATCTGGGCTTAAAGTGGAAGAAAACCCTCCTATCGTTTTCAGCCAAGGAAGCTGCCATCTTGACCTTTGTTTAATCTTCAAGTGCCATGATGCTGCACATGTGATCAGTTATAAAACCAGCCATTGGATGGTTTGACAGTTTGGTTGAGAGCACAACCAATGTGACAGTTGGCATTTCCGGCATGCCGGGAATTTAACTGTTTTTTTAAACTGTTAAATCGATGGGTTTACTTCCGACAACAATTGTCCGATGGACGTGTTTTGTCGGATAATCCGACCGTCTGTATTCTCCATCAGAAAATTGTTGTCAGAAATTTCCGACAACAAATGTTGGCTGGCCATGCTCTCAAATTGTCCGACAACAACTGTGTTCTGTCAGATTATCCGATCGTGTGTACACAAGTCCGTCGGGACTAAAATCCAAAGTACAAACACGCATGCTCCGAACCGATGCTAACCATCAGACAACATTAGCAGAAGTTGCCCAAAGGGTGGCGCTAAAGAGCAGAAAAACCACGTAGTTTCGTGAATGTTGGCTGAAAAAGTTCTGCCGTCTGCATGCAGAACAAGTTCACGTCCAACGCCCTTCGGACAAAAATCCACGGATTTGTCTGATGGAAATCTGATCGCGTGTATGAGGCTTTACACTCTGCAAAAATACCATATTTGTCCTCCCAAAACAATGAATAATTCTTGTGACCCATTCACACTATCTTGTTGCAAAGCGCATGTATAGTTACATAGTTAGTCAGGATAAAATAAAAAAACACACACAAATAGAAAACCTCCATATATACTATCCTATACCCACAGCTGATCCAGAGGAAGGCAAAAATCCCACATAAAGCACGATCCATTTCACTCCAGTGGGGGATAAAAATCCCTTCCTTATCCGCCTTATGATGCAATTGGATATTCCCTGGATCAACTACTCCTGTTGTGATTACCTCTAAAATATAAATTTCCAGTTATATTTTGCGTATTTATGAATGCACCCAGCTCTTGAGGGAACCTATTCCACATTTTCACAGCTCTTACTGGGGCAGAGCCCCCTTGTCCCAAAGCACCCCCCATGTTGAGGGCATGTGGCCTGGTATGGTTTGGGGGGAGGGCACTCACTCATCCCCGTCCCTTTTCTGACCCGCCGGGCTGCATACTCGAATAAGAGTCTGGTATGGATTTTTAGGGGGGGGCACGCCATTTTTTTTTTTTTTTTCATTTTGCCATGGAGTTTCCCTCCAAATCCATACCAGACCTGAAGGGCCTGGTATGGATTTGGAGGGGGGACCCCACGCAGTTTTTTTCCCCCAATTTTATATTTTTTTTTGCCCGGCAATTCTTTTTTTTACATTCAGATGTCAGCGGGAAACCCCACTGACAGCTAATGACTAATTGGTTGTTAAGGACACAGAGCCCGGCTTCCCAGCCAGTTTCTTAGCAATCAGCTATATACAGCGTTTTAAAAAGGAAACAAAAAAAAAAAACACAAAACGCAGAATGCAGAATGCGGGTTTAAAAACGCAAAACGTGCCTGAAAAATACATCAACCGCAACCGCATAGATGTGAACCTAGACTTAGCTTTAACTACTTTGAGGAACATCCTCTATGGTGTAGGAAAAGTAAAAAGTGATTGAAGATTCATAAAATAAAATTTTGACAGCCTTATGCCCTGTACACAAGATCGGAATTTCCGATGGGATAAAATCCGATGGAATTTTCCGTCGGAATTCCGTTCAAGCTGTCTTGCATACACACTGTCAGACAAAATTTCCGACCGTCAAGAACCCGGTGACGTACAACACTACGACGAGCCGAGAAAAATTAAGTTCAATGCTTCCGAGCATGCGACGACTTGATTCTGAGCATGCATGGCTTTTTCTCCGACGGAGTACCACACAAACGATCAGAATTTCCCATAGGATTTTTTTTTCATCGGGAAAAAATAAAACATGTTCTATTTCTAAACTCCAAAGGAAAAAAGTCCGATAGGGTCCACACACGTTCGGAATTTCCGATGAAAAAACTCCGTCTGACTTTTTTCATCGGAAATTCTGATCGTGTGTACAAGGCATAAGAGAAAACAATCAAGGTAGCTATCTACTGAAAATTAGAGAATTTCATATAGAAAGAAGGAAAATTGGATTCTGCAAATAAAAATGCAGACACAACATTAAGAAGATAGATGCTGACAACCTCATATTTTTATTTTCACCCACGTCAATATTAAATTGAACAAAAGCTTTTGTGAGCGAGGATCATGAGTAAATTTACCCCTAATTGTTATTTGTGAATCAGAAAAATCGTATAATTATCTTATATCTATTTTTTAATATAAGATAATAATGTAAACATGGAAGGCTTTTATTCAGAGCTGATCATCCCAAAGGTGATTCGCTGTTCAAGTGAAGTAGAAATACCATCATGGCCTATGTTTGCTGAAAGTCATTGACGCTGTATTCATTTATGGTGGATTACTTGGTGAAATTAATGCATAAATGGTTAATATGATCCATGATTTATGGACTATATGTAGATTAGTTGCATCTATTAATATAGTTCAATATATGCAGTCTGCTGCAGCTTCAACAATGCCACAACTTCTTCATCATTATGAGGTGCAACACCCAGGGCCGCTATTAGGAATCATGGGGCCCCGTACAGCCTACCTGACGAGAGGGGGAGAAACCTGGGTGAGAGACACAGAGGGCATTGTTCTCCACCGATCCTCCTGCTGTCCGGGCCCCTCTGTGCCGGGGCCCCCTACAGGAGGGCTGGTGGTCCCCCCCTATCAGCAGCCCTGGCAACACCGCCTGGACATTGGTAGATATACACTTTAAACAGCTGGGGATTTATCTGCTTTTTACGGCTTTTATAGCTCAACTTTTACTCCAGCTTTACAGAATGTGTTCTAAACACTAACAGAACTAGGGATGAGCTTCGAGTTCGAGTCGAACTCAGGTTCGACTCGAACATTGCCTGTTCGCCTGTTCGCCGAACAGCGAACAAATTGGGGTGTTCGCGGCAAATTCAAAAAATCTATGGGAGAAATCTAAAGTGCTGATTATAAAGGCTTATATGCAAGTTATTGTCCTAAAAAGTGTTTGGGGACCGGGGTCCTGCCCCAGGGGACATGTATCAATGCAAAAAAAAAGTTTTAAAAACGGCTGTTTTTTCGGGAGCAGTGATTTTAATAATGCTTAAAATGAAAAAATAAAAGTGAAATATTCCTTTAAATTTCGTACCTGGGGGGTGTGTATGATATGCATGTGAAGTGGCGCATGTTTCCCGTGCTTAGAACTGTCCCTGCAAAAAATGTCATTTTTGAAAGAAAAAAAGTAATTTAAAACTGACTCGCGGCTATTAATGAATTGTCGGCTCCCGGCAATACATACAAAAGTCATTGATAAAAAAAAGCGTGGGGGTTCCCCAGAATTCAATTACCAGGCCCTTCAGGTCTGGAATGGATATTAAGGGTAACCCCGCCGCAAATTTAAAAAAAAATTGACGTGGGGTTCCCCCAAATATCCATTCCAGGCCCTTCAGATCTGGCATGGATTTTAAGGGGAACTCCACCCCAAATTTAAAAAAAAATGGCGTAGAGTCCCCCTAAAAATCCATACCAGACCCATTATTCGAGCATGAAAAAAGAAGGGAGGTGGGACTTTAAATGAAACAGTGGGCTGATGGGGATAACAAATGAGGTAAACCACAGAATGTTGAATGCATGTATTGAATAAATACAAAGGATGTACAGTGAAAAAAGGGGGCAGCGTGTACATGAGCACATAGCATGACCAAATTTCCATACATAAACAGATATAAACCTAAAAATACATAGCAATGAATGATGGCAATCAATCAAATAAGGGTGTGTGTGTGGACATATATGAGCTGAGCAGCACACAGCAATGGTAGTAAGTGATGAAGTAAAAACAAGTCTAAAAACTGTTTGATCAAAATAAAAGTCCCATTAGCGCATAAAGCTGCATCATTGTAAGCCCGACGCGGCGTTTCGTGTATGTAGAAACACTCCTCAGGGGCAGATGCAAGGGGTTATCTGAAAATACAGAGTAATAATGATCAGGGTAGGGATGAGCCGAACACCCCCGGGTTCGGTTCGCACCAGAACCTTCGAACGGACCGAAAGTTCGCGCGAATTTTCGAACCCTATTCGTTATAATGGACGCGAACGTTCGAAATCAAAATTGCTAATTACAACGGCCAATATGCATGTTAATGTTATAAAACAGGTTTGGGGACCCGGGTCCTGCCCCAGGGGACATATATCAATGCAAAAAGAAATTTTAAAAACTAAAGTTTTTTCGGGAGCAGTCATTTTAATGATGCATAAAGTGAAAAAAAAAAAGTGAAATTTTCCTTTAAATATGGTACCTGGGGGGTGTCTAAAGTATGCCTGTGAAGTGGCATGTGTTTCCCGTGTTTAGAACTGTCCTTGCACAAAATGACATTTGTAAAGGAAAAAAAGAAGCCATTTAAAACCACTTGCGGCTTTAATGTCATGTCTTGTCCTGGCCGCCATATGGCTGAAAATCCTTGAGAAAAATGGCATGGCTACCCCATCACCCCCCCCCCCCCCACCCCAGCCCCTTTGGGTCTTGTATGGATACTAAGGGGGACCCCGCACCCAAAATAAAACCCTATACCTACAACCCTATATACTCTGAACAGCAGTATATAGGTGGTGCAAACAAGACATGGACTGTAGGTTTGTTCTTAAGTAGAATCTGAACAGGTACATTATGAAGTGTAGCTACATCCCAAAAAAATCAATTTTTAAGCTTTTTGGAGAACATAGGGAGGGGTTATCACCCCTGTAACATTTGCTGTCTTTGCACATCTGTTCAGAACATGTCACCTCACTTTCCGTCCCAATGACAAATGTTTTTGGAAAAGTGGGGTTTTAATTGAAACAAGGATTGGTGATAAAGCATCAGTAGAGAGGAGATACCTTTTTCCCAAATTAAATCTAACAGGATAGAATTTTCCTTCCTAGGGGTAGATTTCCTCTCACTTCCTGTTTTCTCTTGCCGTTTGCAAGTAGGAGTCGTTTGTAAGTTGGATGTTTGAAAGTAGGGGCCTGCCGTATATACTCTGCAGAAATTTGCCCTATTAGATGTTGGTGTAGCCACAAGACTGGTGGGCACAGGAATGGGCCCTGCTGTGAGTTAATAGATCAAGATTTGTACTTGCATGCACCTGTTGAACCGGGCAGAAAAATTGGGCCTTTGGTGGTGGTGGTGGTGGTGGTGGACGGTGTTGCCACAAGACTGTAAGCCCTCACAGTTACTCTTGGTGGGTGCAGGAATGGGCCCTGCTGTGAGTTATTAGATCAAGATTTGTAATTGCATGCACCTGTTGAACAGGGCAGAAAAATTGGGCCTTTGGTGGTGGTGGTGGTGGTGGACGGTGTTGCCACAAGACTGTAGGCCCTCATAGTTACTCTTGGTGGGCGCAGGAATGGGCCCTGCTGTGAACTATTAGATCAAGATTTGTAATTACACGCCCCTGTTAAACAGGGGCTGAAAAATTGTGCCTTAGGCATTGGTGCTGGTGCCACAACACTGCAACCCCTCACAGATACTGTACTTGGAGCACAGCAGTCACACCTGTTGCGAAGCATCTTTTTAAAAAATTGTAATTACACGCCCCTGTTATACAGGGGCTGAAAAATTGTGCCTTAGGCACTGGTGCTGGTGCCACAACACTGCAACCCCTCACAGATACTGTACTCTGAGCACAGCAATGAGACCTGTTGCAAAGCATTGCCTAAAAATTGTAATTACACGCCCCAACAGGGGCTGAAAAATTGTGCCTTAGGCACTGGTGCTGGTGCCACAACACTGCAACCCCTCACAGATACTGTACTCTGAGCACAGCAGTCACACCTGTTGCGAAGCATCTTTTTAAAAAAATTTAATTACACGCCCCTGTTATACAGGGGCTGAAAAATTGTGCCTTAGGCACTGGTGCTGGTGCCACAACACTGCAACCCCTCACAGATACTGTACTCTGAGCACAGCAATGAGACCTGTTGCAAAGCATTGCCTAAAAATTGTAATTACACGCCCCAACAGGGGCTGAAAAATTGTGCCTTAGGCACTGGTGCTGGTGCCACAACACTGCAACCCCTCACAGATACTGTACTCTGAGCACAGCAGTCACACCTGTTGCGAAGCATCTTTTTAAAAAATTGTAATTACACGCCCCTGTTATACAGGGGCTGAAAAATTGTGCCTTAGGCACTGGTGTGGTGGCATGGATCATTGAGGAGGAGGAAGAGGATAGTCAGTGAACATAACAGGACAGTCACTCAGCATCAGCATAGGCAGTCTTGAAGGGATGTGACATTATAAATTATTCCGTTATATCCGCTTCAGGTGTCTGGTAGCTGGTGGTGATCCAAGACTGATTCATTTTTATGAAGGTCAGTCGATCAACCGAGTCGGTGGACAGGCGCACCCTATGATCGGTGACAAATCCTCCAGCAGCACTGAATGTGCGTTCGGAAAGAACGCTGGATGCAGGACAGGCCAGTAGCTCAATTGCATACTGTGCAAGCTCTGGCCAGTGATCCATCCTCAGGACCCAGTAAGCCAGAGGATTTTCGGTGGGAAAGGTGTCCAAGTCTGACCTTGCCCCTAGGTATTCCTGCACCATGTATATCAGACGCTGGCGATGGTTGCTGGAACCGATCATACCTTGGGGCTGCGGACTAAAAAATTGTCTGAACGCATCGGTCAGACGTCCACCTTCCCCACCGCTCCTTCTGCTACTGACCGAAGCCTCAGCAACTTGTCGTCCAGGACCAGGAGTTTGTAACCTCCCAGTTTCTGGGAACGCGTTGCACAGACCTTTCTGCAAGGCCTCCCTGAGATGTCTCATCCTCTGCTCCCTCTGCGACGGCAAGATAAGGTCCGCAACCTTACCCTTGTACCGTGGATCAAGGAGAGTGGCCAGCCAGT
The DNA here is from genome assembly GCA_029206835.1 of Rana muscosa. NCBI lineage: Eukaryota > Metazoa > Chordata > Amphibia > Anura > Ranidae > Rana > Rana muscosa. The sequence continues at coordinate 276,644,491 of CM055128.1, forward strand.
AATGGTCACTCTCCTTGATCCGAAGAACACGAGGATCCTTCCGCAGGCTTTGCAGGATCAGGGAGGCCATGCAGCGTAGGTTAGCTGAGGCATTCGGTCCGGAGTCTTCTGGGTCACTGAGGATGACATGATCGCCAGCCACCTCCTCCCAGCCACGTACAAGTCCACTGGTTTGTTGGGACTGTACATCATCCCTAAAAGACTGCTGCTGCTGATGCTGAGTGCCAGGCTCCACCTCCATGCTCACACAATCCTCCTCCTCCTCCTCCTCCTCCTCCTCTTCCTGTGTGATGGGTGGGACAGAAGGAACATTGTCTGGATAAAGGGGGCCTTGAGAGACAAGGAAGTCCTCCTCTTCCTGCCTCTGTTCTGCCTCAAGTGCCCTGTCCATTATCCCACGCAGCGTATGCTCCAACAGGTGGACAAGAGGTACAGTGTCACTGATGCATGCACTGTCACTGCTCACCATCCTCGTGGCCTCCTCAAATGGTGAGAGGACAGTGCATGCATCCCTGATCATGCTCCACTGGCGTGGGGAAAAAAAGCCAAGCTCCCCTGACCCTGTCCTGGTGCCGTAGTCGCAAAGGTACTCATTGATGGCCCTCTGCTGCGTGTGCAGTCGCTGCAGCATGGCCAACGTTGAGTTCCACCTGGTGGGCATGTCACATATTAGGCGGTTCTTGGGCAGGTTCAGCTCCTTTTGCAGCTCAGTCAGCCGAGCACTGGCATTATAAGATCGGCGGAAATGCACACAGACTTTCCTGGCCTGCCTCAGGACATCCTGTAAGCCTGGGAACCTGCCCAAGAACCGCTGCACCACCAGGTTGAGGACGTGAGCCATACAGGGCACATGGGTGAGCTGCCCCTGTCGCAGGGCGGAGAGGAGGTTGGTGCCATTATCAGAAACGACCATTCCTGGCTTAAGCTGGCGTGGCGTCAACCACCTCTCGGCCTGCCCCTGCAGAGCTGCCAGAACCTCTGGCCCAGTGTGGCTCCTGTCCCCCAAACACACCAGCGCAAGCACGGCATGGCATCTTTTTGCCTGCGTACTCGCGTAGCCCCTTGTACGCCTACGGAGCACCGCTGGTTCCGAGGACAGAGCACTCGAAGAGGACATGGAGGAAGAAGAAGAGGAGGGGGTGGAGGAGAGAGGTGTGTCACAACCAGTAGTAGCATTTTGGAGGCGTGGTGGCGGAACAACCTCCAACACTACTGCACCTTGTCCTGCATCCCTCCCAGCTACCAATAGAGTGACCCAATGGGCCGTGAAAGAAAGATAACGTCCCTGTCCATGCCTGCTGGACCATGAGTCAGCGGTAATATGCACCTTACCGCTGACCGCCCTGTCCAGCGAGGCATGGACATTGCCTTCCACATGCCAGTAGAGAGACGGAATCGCCTTCCGTGAGAAAAAGTGGCGTTTGGGAACCTGCCACTGAGGAACCGCACATTGAACAAACTCACGGAAGGGGGCCGAGTCTATCAACTGAAAAGGCAGCAGTTGAAGTGCTAGCAATTTAGCCAAGCTAGCATTCAACCGCTGGGCATGTGGATGGCTGGGAGTATACTTCTTTCGACGGTCCAGCAGCTGGTGCAGGGAAATTTGCCTGCTACAATCGGACGTCGGTGTACTGCAAGTACTTGGTTGTGACACACCTAATTCTACACCTTCAGTCCTCTCAGAGCAGCTTTCAGAGAGGACTGAAGATATAGTGGGGATGGAGATCCCAGCTGATGAGGAGCAAGGAGAGGTCCGCTTTGTTCTTTGGTGTGGGTCTTTTATGTGTGCTTGCCAACGAGCTGCATGGCAGGTCGACATATGTCTGCTCATGCTTGTGGTGCCCAAGCGGCTGATGTTTTGGCCACGCGAGATACGCTTGAGACAAATATTGCAAATAGCAGTGGTGCGATCTGATGCACTCGTCTCAAAAAAGGCCCACACCAAAGAACTTTTGTGATAACGTGCAGAGGCAGCGCCCTGCACAGGCGGAGCTCTGCGGTGTGGTACAGTTGCTGTGCTGGCCTCTAGCTGGCCTCCAGGGGGCATCCTGCCTCGTTGGACATGTGACGCTGCATCCTCCTCCTCCTCCTCCTCTCTCCCTTCAGGCACCCACGTGGAGTCAGTGACCTCATCATCCCCTCCCTCTTCACCACTAGAGCAAACCTGGCAGTAAGCTGCAGCTGGTGGAACACTACTGCCAGATTGCTGTCCTTCAGCATCCCCTCTCTCTGCGCGCACACTACTGACTTCCTCAAGCTGGGTATCATCATCCGAGCCTTCGAATCGTTGGGCATCCTCCTGGAGCATGTACCCAACACTGTGCTCAAACAGTTCGGGGGACTCCTCAGGAGGACATGGTGGGTCTAGGGAAGGGGTGGCTGATGATGCCATTGAGTACGCGTTGGCAGCTGCTCTGCCAGTACCCTGAGCCTGGGTGAGAGAGGATGAGGAGGATGAGGAGGGCTTGGTCATCCATTCTACCAAGCCTTCGGCATGATGCGGCTCCACATGTCCAGCTGCCGAAAACAAAGACAAGCGTGTCCCATGGCCACGTGCTGATGACGATGCACGTCCACGGCCAGCACTGTTGTCTCTAGAAACAGAGCCTGCCTGCCCTGTGTTCTTGCCTCGGCACGCTCTGCCTCTCCTTGGCGGTCTTCCAGCCATTGTAGTCGGTAGTGTATATAGTATAAAAAATAGAACTCCTATGTGTGCTCACAACACACTGTAGGTCCTATGGGTGCTGACACTAACACACTATAGGTACTATGTGTGCTGCTGACAAGAAAATATAGGAGCTCTGTTTGCTGCCACTAACACACTAGAAGTCCTATGGGTGCTGCTGAGAAGAAAATATAGGAGCTCTGTTTGCTGCCACTAACACACTAGAAGTCCTATGGGTGCTGCTGAGAAGAAAATATAGGAGCTCTGTTTGCTGCCACTAACACACTAGAAGTCCTATGGGTGCTGCTGAGAAGAAAATATAGGAGCTCTGTTTGCTGCCACTAACACACTAGAAGTCCTATGGGTGCTGCTGAGAAGAAAATATAGGAGCTCTGTGTGATGCCACTAACACACTAGAAGTCCTATGGGTGCTGCTGAGAAGAAAATATAGGAGCTCTGTTTGCTGCCACTAACACACTAGAAGTCCTATGGGTGCTGCTGAGAAGAAAATATAGGAGCTCTGTTTGCTGCCACTAACACACTAGAAGTCCTATGGGTGCTGCTGAGAAGAAAATATAGGAGCTCTGTGTGATGCCACTAACACACTAGAAGTCCTATGGGTGCTGCTGAGAAGAAAATATAGGAGCTCTGTTTGCTGCCACTAACACACTAGAAGTCCTATGGGTGCTGCTGAGAAGAAAATATAGGAGCTCTGTTTGCTGCCACTAACACACTAGAAGTCCTATGGGTGCTGCTGAGAAGAAAATATAGGAGCTCTGTTTGCTGCCACTAACACACTAGAAGTCCTATGGGTGCTGCTGAGAAGAAAATATAGGAGCTCTGTGTGATGCCACTAACACACTAGAAGTCCTATGGGTGCTGCTGAGAAGAAAATATAGGAGCTCTGTTTGCTGCCACTAACACACTAGAAGTCCTATGGGTGCTGCTGAGAAGAAAATATAGGAGCTCTGTTTGCTGCCACTAACACACTAGAAGTCCTATGGGTGCTGCTGAGAAGAAAATATAGGAGCTCTGTGTGATGCCACTAACACACTAGAAGTCCTATGGGTGCTGCTGAGATGAAAATATAGGAACTCTGTGTGATGCCACTAACACATTAGAAGTCCTATGGGTGCTGCTGAGAAGAAAATATAGGAGCTCTGTTTGCTGCCACTAACACACTAGAAGTCCTATGGGTGCTGCTGAGAAGAAAATATAGGAGCTCTGTTTGCTGCCACTAACACACTAGAAGTCCTATGGGTGCTGCTGAGAAGAAAATATAGGAGCTCTGTTTGCTGCCACTAACACACTAGAAGTCCTATGGGTGCTGCTGAGAAGAAAATATAGGAGCTCTGTGTGATGCCACTAACACACTAGAAGTCCTATGGGTGCTGCTGAGAAGAAAATATAGGAGCTCTGTTTGCTGCCACTAACACACTAGAAGTCCTATGGGTGCTGCTGAGAAGAAAATATAGGAGCTCGGTTTGCTGCCACTAACACACTAGAAGTCCTATGGGTGCTGTTGGGGTGCAATGCTGTGCTAACAGCACTGCGGTTGGTACTACTGCAATACTGTACTAACAGTAAGCACGCACCAGACTAATCCCCAGCAGCAGCTAATAACACACTAACTGTGCAATCAGCAGCAATGAACGATCAATGACTTAGGTAGCAATGGTTTAGCAAAGAAATAGCCAATGGTTTAGCAAAGAAGAGCAAATCTTTCAGTATCAAGCAAAGACAGAATCAGCAGACTAATCTCTCCTAAAGCCGGAACTCATGTGACCGGGGCCGATGGCGTGGCGGCCTTTTAAATGGTGGGGTGTGTAATAAAGCCCCTGAGCTGTAATTGGCTACAGCCGTCCTGCCTGTAGCCAATTATTGCTCTCCGAGTTTCGGGCGCTGTGATTGGCCAAGCATGCGGGGTCACAGTGCATGCTTGGCCAATCATCAGCCAGCAATGCACTGCGCCGGCCGCGCCGGCCGCAATGCATTGCGGGGCCGCTCGCATCACACGAATGTGATGCGAACGGCCCAAATAGTTCTGGGCTCGACGAGCGACCGAACGCCCGATGCTCGATTCGAACATGGGTTCGAATCGAGCACCGGGCCCATCCCTAGATCAGGGTAATAAACTGATTTCCTCCAGAAAAGACAGGAGGTAAGTTCTGGTTACTTACAGGGTGTGCCACATTATGATGCATGTGAAAGATAGGGCCGAGAGGCTGCCCGTCCCGGGAACTGAGGTGGCAGAGAATCAAACACACAGCGGGGCGCAAAGGCATCATCCCTAAGCAGCAGATAGCCATAATTGTTCATGAAGTAAGATAATCCCTCAAGGTGCAGTGGAAGTATCTGAAATGAATGGGTAAATCCATCAGGAATAACCCACAATCTAAAGGGAGTAGTGAAATGGAAGCTGCATGAGGGATGATCGTTGTTACCGTGTGAGTGTGCTGAATGGCAATGACTGGTAAAAGCTCTGGCGTCTGCTTGCAAGCATGCAACCTGGCCGGCCGCAGGGGAAAAGGGGGGGACGAGAGAGCGGCCCCCCCTCCCTCCTGAACCGTACCAGGCCACATGCCCTCAACATGGGGAGGATGTCCCCATGTTGATGGGGACAAGGGCCTCATCCCCACAACCCTTGCCCGGTGGTTGTGGGGGTCTGCGGGCGGGGGGCTTATCGAAATCTGGAAGACCCCTTTAACAAAGGGGACCCCCAGATCCCGCCCCCCCCTATGTGAATTGGTAAGGCCTACCATTTCACGAAGAAAGCGTAAAAAAATGTTTAAAAAAAACACACAAACACCTTGAAAAAGTCCTTTATTTAAAAAAAAAAAAAAAAAAACATTCCAGCGGTGAAATCCAGTGTCCCGCGGCGATCCGATGTCCAGCGCTGTCCTTCATTGGTTGTGCCTGAGCGGACCTGATGGGGAACTCCCTCTCAGTGTTTTAAATGTATAGACCCGCCCCTTCTAAAGTTCCCCATCAGGTCCGCTCAGCGGGCGAGATGCAGAACATGAGAAGGGGCGGGTCTATACATGTATTACCAAAGTGAGAGCAGTTCCCCATCAGGTCCGCCCCCTCGGTATGTCGGACCCGCCTACGTCATTGGCTTGAGCGGGGAACTTCCTTCACTATGTAAATTTAAATTACACAGTGAAGGAAGTTCCCCGCTCAAGCCAATGACGTAGGCGGGTCCGACATACCGAGGGGGCGGACCTGATGGGGAACTGCTCTCACTTTGGTAATACATGTATAGACCCGCTCCTTCTCATGTTCCGCATCTGGTCCGCTGAGCGGACCTGATGGGGAACTTTAGAAGGGGCGGGTCTATACATTTAAAATACTGAGAGGGAGTTCCCCATCAGGTCCGCTCAGGCACAACCAATGAAGGACAGCGCTGGACATCAGGATCACCGCGGGACACTGGATTTCACCGCTGGAATGTTTTGTTTTTTTAAATAAAGGACTTTTTCAAGGTGTTTGTGTGTTTTTTTTACGCTTTCTTCGTGAAATGGTAGGGTTACAATGTACCCGTTACCAATTCACATAGGGGGGGGCCGGGATCTGGGGGTCCCCTTTGTTAAAGGGGTCTTCCAGATTCCGATAAGCCCCCCGCCCGCAGACCCCCACAACCACCGGGCAAGGGTTGTGGGGATGAGGCCCATGTCCCCATCAACATGGGGACATCCTCCCCATGTTGAGGGCATGTGGCTTGGTACGGTTCAGGAGGGAGGGGGGGCCGCTCTCTCGTCCCCCCCTCTTCCCCTGCGGCCGGCCAGGTTGCGTGCTCGGATAAGGGGTCTGGTATGGATTTTTAGGGGGACTCCACGCCATTTTTTTTTAAATTTGGGGTGGAGTTCCCCTTAAAATCCATGCCAGATCTGAAGGGCCTGGAATGGATATTTGGGGGAACCCCACGTCAATTTTTTTTTTAATTTGCGGTGGGGTTCCCCTTAATATCCATTCCAGACCTGAAGTGCCTGGTAATTGAATTCTGGGGAACCCCCACGCTTTTTTTTTTTTTTTATCAATGACTTTTGAATGTATTGCCGGGAGCCGACAATTCATTAATAGCCGCGAGTGAGTTTTAAAAGACTTTTTTTCTTTCAAAAATGAAATTTTATGCAGGGACTGTTCTAAGCACGGGAAACATGCGCCACTTCACATGCATATCATACACACCCCCCAGGTACGAAATTTAAAGGAATATTTCACTTTTATTTTTTCATTTTAAGCATTATTAAAATCACTGCTCCCGAAAAAACGGCCGTTTTTAAAACTTTTTTTTGCATTGCTACATGTCCCCTGGGGCAGGACCCGGGTCCCCAAACACTTTTTAGGACAATAACTTGCATATTAGCCTTTATAATTAACACTTTAGATTTCGAACGTTGGAGTCCATTGTATTTAATAGGGTTCTAAAGTTCATACGAACATTTTGTCTGTTCGCAGGTTCTGGTGCGAACCGAACCGGGGGGTGTTCGGCTCATCCCTGGTTCTAACATACCTTGACCTATATGCTCTTCACAATTTATGGGCTTGGTTGCTTCACTGCGTTCCTTCCTGACCTTACAGATGTATGATGTACATGGAACAAAGGACTGAATATACCACTTGGGATGTGCCAAGTCTTCAGTACTGTGCTTCAATATTGATGCCTGTCAAGCACAGCTTGTTAGATTCTGCTTTGCAACTTTTTTAACCCCTACAGGACTTAGCCATGCATATTTATTAGTCCTGCTCTGTTGTTTTTATTGGCTTTTCATACGTTTGTGCTTTTGCTTGATTTCTTTTTTGCCTTACCTACATTAACCAAATTTGGAGGGAACCAACATCTGGCCATGCCATGCTCATTCATGACATTTAAAAGCTTGTTATTTTTGGGGGGATTGGCACTGGTGAATTTTGACCTTCTAGATCTTTTTTTTTTTTTACTTTTTTAGAACTATATATTTATTATTTAGTCATTACTTTTCCAAAATTCATAGAATTTTTAGAACTTTTGGTCACATATTGGTATTATATTTATGCCATTTACATTGGTCTCCTTCAAGGGGATAAAAGTTCCTTCCTGATCTCTTATGATGCGATTTTATATTCCCTGGATCAACTACTCCTGTTATTACCTCTAAATATTAATTTCCAGTTATATTTTCTGTATTTATGAATGCACCCAGCTCTTGAGGGAGCTTATTCCACATTTTTCACAGCTCTTACTTGGACAGAGCCCCCCTGCCTCAAAGCACCCCCCCCCCATGTTGTGGGCATGTGGTCTGGTATAGTTTAGGAGAGGGGGGGGGCTCTTGCTCATCCCCTCCCTTTTCTGACCCGCCAGGCTGCATACTCGGATAAGAGTCTGGTATGAATTTTGGGGGGACCACACGCCATTTTTTTTTTCATTTTGGCATGGGTTTCCCCACCAAATCCATACCAGACCTGAAGGTTTACATGTAAGGACTGCATTCATGAGATTAGTTGGATCTATTAATATAGTTCAGTATATGAAGTCTGCTGCAGCTTTAACAATGCCACAACTTCTTTATTATTATGAGGTGCAACACCGCCTGGAGGTGCAACACTGCCTTTAACCCCTTCAGGACTTAGCCATGCATATTTATTAGTCCTGCTCTGTTTTTATTGGCTTTTCATACGTTTGTGCTTTTGCTTGATTTCTTTTTTGCCTTACCTACATTAACCAAATTTGGAGGGAACCAACAACTGGCCATTTTTTAATCATATTGTAAACTGAGGGGTTTATACTAGGATTGGGGATAAGGTTACAGTCATTTGAATACATTTTTGTTACTTTAGCAGTCTTTCTTGATTTTTGAACTTTTTGGTGTATGGGGAGTTAGGTTTTTTGAGGAACAATGAAGGTTCACATATTATTAACCCTTGAATTAGTATTGTGATGACAGGGTTGTGTTTTTTTGTTTTGCAGATGGGACTTCAACTTGAGCTATTTAGCCTGTGTATACAATAATGTAAATATTACTGTCAACGGCAGTCTGGTTTTCGCTGCTAGATGGACATGTACCATATATACTTGAGTATAAGCTGACCCGAATATAAGCCTAGGCACCCATTTTCGGACTCTTTCGTATTTCCGTAAGGGTTATTTTTCTGTTGATTCGTTTTTTCGTTAGTCTAATTTTCGTTGATTCGAAATTCGTATTTACGTTATATTTTATATTCGGCCGCGTTCGTATTTTCGTAAGAACTATATTTTTGTTGATTTGCAATGATTCGTATTTTCGTGTCTAATTTCCGTTGATTGGAAAATCGTACTTTTGTAGATTGAATTACATTCGTACTTTCGTTAGAATACATTTTCCGTTTATTCAAAACGCTACTCGTCGTAATTTTGTAATTCGTACTTTCGTGAGATTGACTGGCTCATTTATTCGTACTTTCGTAACATTGTTTTCGTAGATTAGTAATCGGGGCATAATTCGTAATTTTAAATAATGTGTCAGAATAGGAGAAAACAAAAATATGTCAGAGATATTACAAAATACAAATATAGAAATTAGAATCTAGACAGAGTATGCTTTAGAAACAAAGAATTTCTCTCACAAGTCACAACTTTACTCACAAATCCAACATAACAGTGCAACCTACCTAACCACAACCTATCTGGACTGTGGATGGAATGCACTGCAGTCTAACACAGAAAAACACACAAGGGAATAAGAAACAAGCTCATTGGGGGAAGAGACAACCTCTTTAGGGGAAGGGACAAGCTTATTGGCCAATGTTCAGAACTAATTCAGAACTAACGGAATAGAATTTAAGTTTTTTCGAATTTTTGTTGTTTTGATTTCCGTTTTCCGAAGATTCGTAATTTTTTTTTCGTTCATTCTGATTTTCGTTAATATGGAACTTTGTTCGTTATTTTCATTGTTTTGATTTATGTTTTCCGAATATTCATAATTTCGCGTTTTCGTTCATTTTGATTTTCGTTATTTTTTCATCTTTGTTCGGTATTTTTGTTGTTTTTATGTTTTCGTCTTTTACTTTTTGGTATTTTGGCTGTTTCAAATTTACTAAATTCGTATTTTCGTTGTTTTCCATATTTGTTCTTTTTGATAATTCGTTGTTCGTTTGTAATTTTATCAAACCGTTTGTTTATTCGTATGTTTACGAATCAACGAATATAACAAATTTTTGAGGAATAATGAATTCGTAACTAAACGAATTGCACATGTCTATTTGTCAGTATTACCTTGTATATCCCTGTATGCTGCGGTCATTCAGGTGCTTATCTAATAGTTTTTTGAAACTACCGATGCTCCCCGCTGAAGCCACCGCCTGTGGAAGGGAATTCCACATCCTTGCCACTCTTACAGTATAGAACCCTCTACATAGTTTAGGTTAAACCTCTTTTCTTCTCATTTTAATGAGTGGCCACATGTCTTGTTAAACTCCCTTCCTCTGAAAAGTTTTATCCCTATTGTGGGGTCACCAGTATGGTATTTGTAAATTGAAATCATATCCCCTCTCAAGCGTCTCTTCTCCAGAGAGAATAAGTTCAGTGCTCACAACCTTTCCTCATAACTAATATCCTCCAGGCCCTTTATTAGTTTTGTTGCCCTTCCTTGTACTCGCTCCATTTCCAGTACATCCTTCCAGAGGACTGGTGCCCAGAACTGGACATGTAATGCTATACCAAAATAATTTTTTAACCTATTCTTTGCGTTATATTTCTTTAAAGCTGTATTGTAAGTACAGTGGAACCTCGGATTACGAGCATAATCCATTCCAGGAGAATGCTCGTGATCCAAAGTACTCGCATATCAAAGCGAGTTTCCCCATAGAAGTCAATAGAAGCGAAAATAATTTCTTCCGCATTGACTTCAATGGCATGCAATACCGCATGTGGCCAGAGGTGGGGGGGAGCCGGAGAGCCTCGGAAAGGCCCGAGGACGCTCGGCTGAACACAGGAAATGCTTGAAAATACCCAGTTCCCGAGGTTTTCCAACAGCTTTGATCGGCTCAGCTCCGGCGCCCCCCCCCACCCCACCTCAGGCCAAACGCGGTACTACACACAACTGTGGCTTGAATCCTGCTCGTTTTGCGAGACAACACTCGCAAACCGAATCAGGATTTTTAAAAACACAGTGCTCATATTGCGAAACGCTTGTTAACCGCGTTACTCGCATTCCGAGGTTCCACTGTATTTGAATATGACATAGTATTATTATATTATCTTTTAATAGGTGGTACATTTTTATCTTGTTATTTTTGGATAAAAGCAAAGTAATACTAATAAAGTGGAACTTGAAAAGATCTAGTGCAAAACTTCCCAGGGAAAATCACAGCCTAGCACAGGTCATGATCATAAAATACATATAATTAGCTATAGAACGCAAATGAATAATAGAATGTACACATCTCACTAACAGAAGCACACCAAAAAAAACTGAAAGCTTTACATTGTCTTACAAATCTGTGAATGAGGATTTGCACAAGATTTACAAGGAAGACACTTAATTAAGTAGGCCCAAAAGTCATGGATGTGAAAGTAGCCTAATGGAGAGCAAAGGAAAATGACATTCCATGTTCTCACTCTGCTGCAGGTCACACACACAAAAGCTCCATTCAAAGAGTTCCATTAGAGACACAATTAAAATGCTTCACATTACCCCCCAACCCAATTAATTAAAGGTTTTAGCAGCATCTCATGACCCGACACGTGATTTGTAGGTTTTAATATAGTCTACAAATATTCATCATTGTACACTTTCTGGGCTTTTGTCCAGCCTGGACATGGTTCATAAACGTGGCAGCAACCCTATTTAGTGTCAGAGACAAAACTGCTGGCTACCAACAACACTTCCAGCTTCAAACAAGACTTATACATAGAAGCCCAGCCTAACGAGCTTTGACTGGACTTTTCCTTTAATCACTTAAAGACCGAGCCTCTTTCTGAGATTTGGTGTTTACAAGTTAAAAACATTTTTTTTTGCTAGAAAATTACTTAGAACCCCCAAACATTATATATTTTTTTCTAACACCCTAGAGAATAAAATGGCAGTTGTTGCAATACTTTCTGTCACATCGTATTTGCGCACCGGTCTAACAAGCGCACTTTTTTGGAAAAAATACAGGTTTTTGAATTAAAAAAATAAGACAACAGTAAAGTTAGCCCAATTTTTTTATATTGTGAAAGGTAATGTTACGCCAAGTAAATTGATACCCAACATGTCACGCTTCAAAATGGCGCCCGCTCGTGGAATGCCGACAAACTTTTACTCTTAAAAATCTCCATAGGCGATGTTTGAAAAATTCTACAGGTTGCATGTTTTGAGTTACAGAGGAGGTCTAGGGCTAGAATTATTGCTCTCACAAACGTGGCGAAACCTCACATGTGTGGTTTGAACACCATTTTCATATGCGGGCGCTGCTCACATATGCGTTCTCTTCTGCACGCGAGCTCGACGGGACGGGCCGCGTTTACAATTTTTTTTTTCTTATTTATTTTACCTTTTTAAAATACTGATGTATAACGACGGCGGGCGATCCGTAAGTGGTTAAAGTAAAAAAAGTTTTCAATTTCCCTGTCCCCCCCCCCCCCCAATGTGAAGAGAAGGAGAGGGGAGAAGAGAAGAAGAGATCAGCGCTGTGCACGGCTGCATCTCTTCTCCCCTTACTTCCCTCTTCACACGGCATTCGAGAAGCAACAGGAGCCATTGGCTCTTGCTGCTGTCAATCAAATGCAGTGAAGAGGAAGTGGGGTGCGGGCCCAAGTCCCACTGTGTAAGTCTATGGAGCGCGGCTCCATAAACACACAGGTCGGGAGTGCGCAGACCCTGCTTCTCTCCATAGAAAGTAGCTGGCTATGGTGGATGTAAAAAGAAGAGGAGGAGCCAAGATCGCCGCCAGGGACCCCAGAAAGAGGAGGATCAGGGCCACTCTGTGCAATACCACTGCACAGAGCAGGTAAGTATAACATATTTGGTATTTTAAATAAAAAAATAAAAAAAATCTGACTTTAGTAACACTTTAACATACATTCACATATACAAAATAGGTGGCAATGCAGGCAGGGATCCTTGTCTGCCAATGAAAGCTAAAGTCCACTATATTGTATCAACAACACATCTACTGAAAGGCACTAATGAACATTCAGTGACATTTCTTTGATATGCTAAATTACACTAGGAAAACCAAGTTGCTATGGATAAAAAAATAAATTCCTGTATTTAAAGCATTCATAAAAGTGCTTCAAACATGAGGGTCTTTTCACATGGGTTGTGTCCAGTCTAGGGTTGCCACCTCATCAGTGTTGCCAACCCCCTGAAGTGAAATTTACTGGCAAGGATGCCAAAATTTCTGTACGGCACCAATTTCTTACTGGCAAAAATAATGAAGATTACTGGCAGAGCCGGATTTTTTACTGATGCTGCAAAAAAGTACCTAAAATTACGGTTTTTAGTACTAAACAGTGCAAATATCAATATTTCAACTATAAACACACAGCTAATGCTAATATCAATGTGTTTAAGTTAAACAAAAGTAAAAAAACATATTTCTCAATTCACATGAAGGTTAGGTTACTATAACCCAGCCAGCACAGAGTTCCCTCTTACATCAGAGTCTGCAGGATGCCCCCTTACAGTGCAAGGGAACTCTTATGTAAAGGGGAACGCTGCAGATCATGATGTAAGGGGGAACTCTGATGTGGAGGGGGGCTCTGGTGAATAGAGACCACCTTCCACAGAGTGAATACACTAAGGTAAGGGGGGTACTAATATAAGGGGGAAACCTTTATATCAGTGCCCCCTTACATTATTGTATTCATTCACCTCCTTACATCAGTGACCCCCCCCCCCCTCAGAATGGCCTGGCGGCACTGTCACTTACCTCCTCTCGGGTGCACAGTGTGGGGCTCAGTCAGACGGCTCCAGCTTGGTGGCTCTGATCTCCTCTTCCCAGTCCACACGTCTGTTTCTTCCTGGGCCGTAACCCCCATCCCGGTGGCACTCTCACTCTTGACTCCTTTCTAGGATCCCCTCAGAGACTGTAGACATGACAAGAGATGGTCAGAGGCTGCGGACACACGATACAGGAGGGGGACAGAGACTGCAGACACACTACAGGAGGGGGACAGAGGCTGCGGACATACTACAGGAGAGGGACAGAGGCTGCGGACATACTACAGGAGGTGGACAGAGACTGCGGACATACTACAGGAGGTGGACAGAGACTGCGGACATACTACAGGAGGTGGACAGAGGCTGCGGACATACTACAGGAGGGGGACAGAGGCTACGGACATACTACAGGAGGGGGACAGAGACTGCGGACACACTACAGGAGGTGGACAGAGACTGCGGACACACTACAGGTGGGGGACAGAGGCTGCGGACATACTACAGAAGGGGGACAGAGGCTGCGGACATACTACAGGAGGGGGACAGAGGCTGCAGACATACTACAGGAGGGGGACAGAGGCTGCGGACATACTACAGGAGGGGGACAGAGGCTGCGGACATACTACAGGAGAGGGACAGAGGCTGCGGACATACTACAGGAGAGGGACAGAGGCTGCGGACATACTACAGGAGAGGGACAGAGGCTGCGGACATACTACAGGAGAGGGACAGAGGCTGCGGACATACTACAGGAGAGGGACAGAGGCTGCGGACATACTACAGGAGAGGGACAGAGGCTGCGGACATACTACAGGAGAGGGACAGAGGCTGCGGACATACTACAGGAGGGGGACAGAGGCTGCGAACATGATGGTGCCCTCCTCACCCCCTTACAGTAGCCTCCTCCTCTGTCCACCACCATATTACTTCTGCACATCATCAGTGTGCTGTGTCCTCCTCCTGTACCCCTTTCACCACTCCACAGGTCAGGGCAGCACTGTGCTGCCCTGACCTGTGAAGAGGTGAAAGGGACACAGGAACCAGAGGAGGATACAGCACACTGATGACGCTGTCCCCTTGTATCCCCCCTGTTTCACTGACCTTGAGTCCGTCCTCCTCACCCCTGGCTGGGCCCTGTCAGTGCTCCGCTCCGAGTCCTCCACCGACCACCTATGATGAGTGCATGGCATGCACTCACTGCAGGACAGTGTCCCGCCACTGCCGCCACTGCAGCCACTGTGGCCTTTTCAAAAATGGCGCCAGCGGCGCCATCACGTTCCTGCGTGTGCGCCGCCGCCGCCCGGCCGAGTTCCGAATGCGCTCGGCCGGCGCATTCGGAACGGCGCATGCGCAGTTGTATGGCCGGCTCGCGGCCATCTTTTTTATGGGCGCCGGTGCCCATAAACGGACTTTTACGTACAGCCCGAAAAAGGGGTTAAATCGCGGGCTGTACGTAAATCTACGTACGGTTGGCAACACTGCACCTCATCCCTTTAAAACCGAACACATTTATTAATTAAAACAGGTTCTGTGGCTGATTAAGGTGGTAATGAAACCTACTTGGTGCCTCATCTGCATTAAATTAGCCTCAGAACCTGTGTAATTCATATGTGTTCGAGTTTAAAGGGATGAGGTGGCAACCCTAGTCCAATCCATTCAACAGGCAATCCCTAAACAGATTCCCAACTGAATCTGAGCTAAATGGCAAGCGTGCCACTTTCATGAAATCTGTGCCCATTAAGTTTTTGTAAGACTTTTGACAACAGACCCATGTTGGATCTATAGCCTCCTACACACGACCGAGTTTCTCGGCAAGAACCAGCAAGAAACTTGCTGGTAGAGCTTTCTTGCCGAGTAAATCGGTCGTGTGTACGCGGCTTTCAGTTTTCTCGTCAAGAAAACCGACAAGAATCTCGACGAGAAAAATAGAGAACGTGCTCTCTATTTTGTCATCGGGTTTCTCGACGGCCTGTTTCTCGACGAGAAACCAGAGTGTGTGTACACTTACCTGTCGCCGTGGAAACCCGCGCATGCTCAAAATGACTTTGACGCATGCGCGATAGCTTCCTAGGCATAGGTAGGGTGTAGCAAGATGGTGGCGACGGCATTGAATGTGACGAGCGCACGCTCGTCGTAGTCGATGACGTCACCGCGTTCGCTCCATTCAAAGAACCGCGGGTTCTTTGAATGGAGTGTGGTTACACTCGGCCGGGACAAGTTTCTTGTCCAAGAATCTCGTCAAGAAAAACTACGTGTTTTTTTTCAACCTTACTGACTATGTAACTATATATGTAACTATAGACTAAAGTTTTTATTTTTCTTTGGCTGAAGTTCTGATTATGATCTTAATATGTGCAGAATTAAACAGTATGCTTTTTGAATATTTTTTATACGTACACAGTATCTAACAAAAGTGAGTACACCCCTCACATTTTTGTAAATATTTTATTATGTCTTTTCATGTGACAACACTGAAGAAATGACACTTTGCTACAATGTAAAGTAGTGAGTGTACAGCTTGTATAACAGTGTAAATTTGCTGTTCCCTCAAAATAATTCAACACACAGCCATTATTGTCTAAACCGATGGCAACAAACGTGAGTACACCCCTAAGTAAAAATTGGGGCCAATTAGCCATTTTCCCTCCCCGGTGTCATGTGACTCGTTAGTATTACAAGGTCTCAGGTGTGAAACGGCCACGACATTTCCCCTTGGCTCCAGAGGTGGCCGGTGAGCTATGCTCCATGGTTCACATATGACCGGGCGGCTTGCTGCCTCAGTCACAGTGGACCGGGCCGACAGCTACTCCGTACTGCCCGGTTGTAGGTCTGTCAGGAACGCACCAGCAGGTCCTCGCAAGGACGGGCAAGTATACGGTTCCTCTTACTTCGGTGGGGTGGAACAGCTGGGCATTCTTAAGGGGGTCGTTAGGGGGTTCTCCTGCCCTCCCCTCTCTCCCTCTGTCACTCTATTTCCTCCTCCCCTTGCGGGGCTCGCTGCGACCAGGAAATACCTTTAGGGGGGCTCCAGGTCCCAGTGGGGGGCTGTGGGGGTGTCCAGGCCCGCTCTCTGTGTGGAGGGTAGTAAATTCTTGGAAGCCTCCGCTGCTGGCCTTCTCGTCCACCTCGCTTGCTGGGCGCCATTTTTTGAAGCGCTGGCACTATTTTTCTGGGGCCTGTGCATTGCATTGCAAATCCCATTGGTGGCCATTTTGCCGTGGCCGCGCTTTGATGCAGGTCTTCAATTGTGGGCGGCCATTTTCTTGTGGTCTGCGCGCTTTCTCTGAGGCACCCCGCGGCCATTTTGGACAGGGTTTTGGCCTCTAGTGCTGGCTAAGCTTCCTGAACAGCGCGAACTGCGCAATTCACCTCACACAGTTCTTCAGTCACACGCGGTGTGCGGATGGAGAGGGGGCAGCGGCGCTGAACAGTCTCTGGCTAGGCGGTGAGTCCCCTGGGTATCCCCCCCCTCAGTCAGTGCAGCAAGGAGGGTGGACAAAATTTGGTGTCAGGTATCTTGACTAAGTCCCTAAGGGCTTGTCATTGGGCAATATGGAGTCAGAAGCTGGCGTTTTTTCCCCAAACATTCCAGAGGCAGCAACTGGTGCCCCTGCACCTGCAGTTCCCATGGACGCTTTGTCGGCGGTCCTGGAGTCATTTGTTGCCAGGGTGGAAACGGCGTAAGGGCGTAAGGGGGGTACTAAGCGCCCCCTCCCCCCGCCATCTCCTGGGGAATGTTCTGACTCAGACTCGGGCCTGGCTGCGGCTCAGGACCCCTGTTCTGGTAGGTCAGAAGAGGCGGACCAGGAACTTCCTCGTCCGGGACAGGGCACTTGTGAGTGCACTTATCAATGCTGTGAGGGACACTCTCAACTTGGAAGATGCAGCTGGGACTTCCACAGCAGGGCCTATCCCTTTTGGGTCGCACAAACCGACCTGCTCTGTTAAGGTTTTTCCTTATATTGATTTCTTTGACAAGTTCATAGATAAGGAATGGGAACGGCCGTAGAGGCCCTTAAATAAAGTAACCACTATCCCGGTGGAGGAGACCCCTGCTTTTAAAGGACCCTACTGATAGGAGGTCCGAAGCGGTGAGCCGCTCCATGTTCACCAGGCTTTGGTCAGCATTGCGGCCTATGTTGGCTGCTACCTCGGTGTCCCAGACACTCACTGAATGGGCAAAAATATTGCACCAGACTGTGGAGGAGCATCAGCTCCTTCAAGAATGCGTGTCACTGGCCGAACAGTTGGTACAGGGACTCGTGTATGTCTGTGATGCAACCCTGGATGCAGGCCCTTTGATCTCCAGGGCCTCCGCATCTGCGGTGGTATTGCGCCGCCTAATCTGGCTGAAATGCTGGTCCGCTGACCAAGCTTCTAAGAAACTTGCCTTTCAAAGGTGGGAGGCTTTTTGGTGCCTCACTGGACGACATCATTAAGGATGTCACTGGAGGTAAGAGCACACTTCTCCCTCAGTCCACTAAAGGGAAGGAGCCGTGCCGTAAGCCGGGGCCCTCCTTTCCCACACAGAAGCGGTATTTTCATCAGTCAGGACCTGCCGGCAGACCCTCCCAAGCAGACAAAGGTCCAGCTGGGGGACAGAAGCATCCCTGGGTGCGCAAGCCCAACAAGCCGGCAAACAAGCCTGCTACCGCATGAAGTTTTGCCCCCGCCCGACACCAGGGTGGGGGGACGGCTTTGCGGGTTTGCAGCTCGGTGGACCTCCCTTCTCTCCGACCAGTGGGTCTGCGAGGTGGTCACCTCGGGGTACAAGATAGAGTTCCTTTCTTGTCCACCAAACTGATTTTTTCCCTCAAATCTGCCTCTCCTTCTCATCGGGCTGCCCTCCAGGGGGCAGTGCGAAACTTGTTGTGGTGCGGGGTGATCATACCTGTACCACCACAGGACAGGTTTCAGGGTTTCTACTCGAATCTGTTTGTGGTCCCAAAGAGGGACAGAGTCCATCCAATCTTGGACCTCAAGGCCCTCAATGCCTTTATAAAGATTCAAAAATTCCGGATGGAATCGGTTCGTTTGGTGGTGACTGCGCTCCATCCGGGGGACTTCCTGGCATCCTTGGATATCAAGGACGCATACTTGCATGTCCCCATCTGTGTCAGCATCAGAGGTTCCTGCGCTTTGCGATCGGCGAAGACCATTATCAATTTGTGGCTCTTCCCTTTGGCCTAGCATCGGCACCAAGAGTGCTCGCCCCTATTCTAGCTTTGCTGAGACAGCGCGTGCATTGCTATCGTAGGCTACCTTCTTCTGAGAGCTGTTTCAAGCTCAGAATTAGAGGAGGACGTGTCTATAGCCAGTCAGACCCTCTGGGAGTTTGGTTGGATACTGAACCTCCAGAAGTCAGTGTTAGTACCGACCCAGTGCCTAGAGTACCTGGGGTTGATTCTGGACTCCTAGGAGGCCAGAGTCTTTCTTCCCTTGGAGAAGTTGCAGACACTCCAGACTGCGGTGAGGTTGTTGACATCCCGCAAATGGTCGTCTCTCCGTTTTTGCATGCGAGTCCTGGGCCTCATGGTAGCCTCTTTCGAGACAGTACCATATGCCCAATTCCACACTCGGGTCTTGCAAAGGGAGATTCTCTCCAAATGGAACAAATCTCTGTTGTCTCTGGATCGTCAGATTCAGATAAGTCATCTAGTCAGGGCCTCTCTGAGTTGGTGGCTGAGTTCCCTGGCTCTTTGATCCGGGAAGTCGTTCCTCCCCTTTCATTAGACTGTGATCACGACGGACGCCAGCCTGACCGGTTGGGGGGAGTCTGGGGGGTTCAGGCGGCCCAGGGCCGCTGGACTCCGGACGAATCCCAATTGCCAATCAACGTCCTGGAACTCCGGGCGATCAGGCTATGCCTCTCCAAGTGGTCACAGAGGCTACAAGGGCGTCAAGTCAGGATCCAGTCAGACAACGCC
This sequence comes from Rana muscosa, assembly GCA_029206835.1. Taxonomy (NCBI): domain Eukaryota; kingdom Metazoa; phylum Chordata; class Amphibia; order Anura; family Ranidae; genus Rana; species Rana muscosa. The sequence goes on from CM055128.1 coordinate 276,663,966, forward strand.
ACGGCAGTGGCATACATCAAGGAGGAACAAGAAGTTTGGCTGCAACGTCAGAGGTCGCTCACATCCTGCGGTGGGCAGAAAGGAGCGTTCTGGCTCTATCGGCAGTTTACATTCCGGGCATGGAAAACTGTCAGGCTGACTATCTGAGTCGCCCAAATGCTGGACCAAGGGGAATGGTCGTTACATCCGGAGTTTTTTAAACTCCTTTTCCGGAGATGGGGCACGCCAGACGTGGATCTCCTGGCTTCTCAACTCAATCGCAAGGCGTCGAGGTTTGTGGCCAGGTCCAGAGATCCCTGGGCAGACACATCAGATGTGTTGGTGGCCCCGTGGGGTCAGTATTGACTAATTTATGCCTTTCCCCCACTGAAGTTGCTTCCTCATCTGCTCCGCAGAGTAGAGACCGAGGGGATTCCGGTGATTCTCATCGCCCCGGATTGGCCCAGGCATCCCTGGTACGCCGACCTCATGCTCCTGGTGGCGGATGCACCTTGGCGACTGCCAATACGGGAGGACCTTCTCTCGCAAGGTCCCATTCTTCATCCTGCTTTACAGTCGCTGGCTCTAACGGCATGGCTATTGAAAGCCAGGTACTAAGGGACCGAGTCCTGTCGGATTCAGTCATTTCAACCATGTTGAGAGCACAGAAGTCTTCTTCTAGGAAGATCTACTATCGCACGTGGAGAGCCTACATCTCTATGTGTGAGGAGATGGAATGGCGTCCATGGGCATATTCGGTTTCCACGATCCTGCTGTTTTTACAGCGTGGAGTGGATCAGAAACTTGCCTTAAGCACCATTAGGGGGCAGATTTCAGCCTTGGCTGTTTTCTTTCAGCGACCCCTGGCGGCTCATTCTTTGGTGAGCACTTTTGTGCACGGGGTCCGACATGTGGCCCCTCCGGTCCCACCACCACTACCTCCGTGGGATTTGAATCTGGTGCTCTCGGTACTTCAGAAACCTCCATTTGAGGACATCAGGGAAATTCCTCTTTTGATGCTCTCTCAGGGTTTCTGAATTGGCGGCCTTGTCTTGCAAGTCCCCATATTTGGTCCTCCATAAGGACAAAGCGGTGCTACGCCCACAGCCTTCCTTCCTTCCAAAGGTAGTTTCGGCCTTTCACCTGAATGAGGACATTGTGCTTCCATCCTTGTGTCCTCTGCCATCGCATCCCAAAGAGGTTGCGCTGCACTCTTTAGACATGGTACATGCCTTACGGGTGTATTTGTCTGCTACGGCTCCGTTCCGGAGGTCTGACTCGCTGTTTGTGTCAGTGTCTGGTCCGCAGAAGGGTCTGGTGGTTTCGACGTCCGCCATTTCTCGGTGGATCAGGCAGACCGTCATCCAGGCCTATGCCCTTAAGGGGCAGGCGCCTCCCTTTCCTGTCACGGCGCATTCGACCAGGGCTGTTGGTGCCTCTTGGGCTTTTCGACATCAAGCGTCTGTCTCACAAGTGTGTAAGGCGGCAACCTGGTCGTCCGTTCACACTTTTTAAAAATTTTACAAGGTTGATGTGAATGCATCTTCGGATGCTAGCTTCGGCCGCAAAGTTTTGCAGGCGGCTGTTTGAGGTTGCATCTCCTCCGTTGAGGAGCTCTGCTTGTTTGGGGTGAATAGTTTTTTTGATTGCTGTTCCCACCCCTCGTTTTTTGACACTGCTTTGGGACGTCCCAACTGTCAAGAATTAAGGTGTTGTGTCAGTCCATGAACGAAAAGAGAAAATAGGATTTTTGTACTCACCGTAAAATCCCTTTCTCTGTCGTCCATGGACGGACACAGCACCCACCCCTCCTTTTTTAGTTTGTACTGCTTTTTACGAACTGAGGCTGCTGACTGCAGGGTGGAGGGTTATGTCCAGAGGGACTGCCCCCTGGGCGGGGCTGTTCAACTCTGTTAAAGTAACATGTATTAAATATCTAACATGTTCTGCCTAGGCCTCTCCTAATAGATGGAACATAACCCAATGGTCAAGAATTAAGGAGCTGTGTCCGTCCATGGACGACAGAGAAAAGGATTTTACGGTGAGTACAAAAATCCTATTTCTACTAATGCCGGCCATACATGTTTTTAAAATTCAGCCGGTTCAGCAGGGACCAGCTGAATTTTGATCCATGTATGTGAGCAGGCTGATTTCCACATACGATTACTGCCAGCGGCTATAGCTGCTGGCAGTAATCAACGCATTCTGCCAGCCAGAACGGCTCCCCGCTCCCCCACTGGCAGAATACAATAGTGTTGCAGGAGGCATTCCCCCCCCCCCCCGCAACACTGACTGTGTTGATGGGGGAAACAAGCGATTTTCGTTCCTTCCACCAAAGAAAATCAAGTAATCTGTGGCCTGCCTCAGACTGAAGCAGACAGAATCAGGAGCAGTTGGTTCATGGCAACCAATCAGCTTCTAGCTTTCAATTTCAAAGCTTAATTGCACTGAACACCTTTGCATCCTGTGCAGGCAAAGCACGGCCCTCACACACTTGTACACTTTTATGTATGCCCTTGTGAATGAGGCCTTAATGGATACTACATTCATAATTAGATGTTTTCTCAGTAGCAATGTGGACTGCAATTATAAAGTACAGTGATCCTCTGGTATTTCTAGGCATCGCATGTCCCTCTAGTGCCCAGTGTTATCAACTGACATCCTGTTTGTGAGCCAAACTAAAGGGATTGTGGGATGAGTAGTTCCTCAGACTGATAATTGCTTTGCATGACTCTGTACCTGGACTACATATCTCATGAATCTTTGCTACCATCGGAGTTGCTGGGAGGAGCTATAAAAGAAATCACAGCTCCAGCCTACGCTTCCTCCTGGGCCTGACGCGAGACGGACCTCTCCGTGCAAGGAGAGAGAGGTCGCAGCCTACCTCACAGTGTACAACATTCCAACTCAGATGAGAGGTGCCTAGCACTGCTTGCTGTTCGTCAGACATCCATCCAACACCACTTTGGTTGCCTGCCAAACAGTGTTTTACGCTTCGCATCAAGAGATTGGGCAGATCCACTGCATGTGTGTCGCTACAGGAGCTGCTGTCCGGAGGGCATTAAATCAGCCTGGTCATTGGTCAGAGGGCAATCACCCACCTTTACAAATCCTTTTCTAACAGTTTCACTGAGACACTTTGCACAGACATCTTTACCTTGGGAATACTTTACTGAACCTATCTTGAACACTGTACATAGACACCTTTAGCTTTTACCATTTCAAGAAACCATATTGCTTGTTATTACACCTTATTGGATACAATTAATGAACTCCTACTGCCGGTGAAGACCATCAGATCTGCAACGGGGACATTGCTGTGATTATTGGTACAAGGGTCCTTAAACTATTGCCATTAAGTCTGACCTCTCATTAGGGTTAAAGGTTTATAGGCTGGCCGAGGTTTCTCCTTTAGAAATGTGTCAGTATAACCATTTAACTGTGTTTATCCTATCAGGTGGAAGCAGAAATCCACTGTACATGTGTTATATAATAGACTGTTTTACCTGCAAATATGTTGGCTTGTGTTATTTGGAGGAATTCCTTTGCTGAGTTGGCGCTGTTGCCTAAAACTCAGCAGATCTATTACCTCTTCTTTGTGACAATATCTTTTTTGAACTGTTCTGGTAAACATTATCAGAACATAAACGCACAGAGTTGTCGGACTTATTGTTTTAAGGTGGTGCAAAGATGTCTGAACCCAGAGTGTCAGGTGGGTTGGAATGTTCATCAGGTCATGGCAGTGCAGATGAGTAGGTAAATCCAAGCAGTCCCTTAGGGAGCCGTTCTACATATAGTTATGTTTTTCCCCTTTTTACAGTTTTCCCTCACAACTAACTTTTTATATAGCAAGAACATCTAATGCGGCGTACACACAATCGATTTTCATGCCATTTTTTAAACCGACGTTTTTCTTGTCGTTTTTTTTCATGTTTCCTCTCAAGCCTGTCTTGCGTACACACGATCATTAAAAAAAACGTTCAAGCAAAGCGCAGTGACGTACAACACGTACCACGGCACTATAAAGGGGAAGTTCCATTCGGATGGCGCCACCCTTCATGTTAGTAAAGTTTTTTGAGCGACGATTCGCGCTTTTCAGCCTTGTGCTTTTCAGTCCGTTACAGCGTGACGAATGTGCTATCTCCATTACAAACGCTAGTTTTACCAGAACGAGCGCTCCCATCTCATACTTGATTCTGAGCATGCGTGGTTTTTTTCACGTCGTTAAAGCATACACACTATCGTTTATCACGTCGTTAAAAAAAACGACATGAAAAATGACGTGAAAAAATGTTCGAAATTTTTAATGGCCGTTTTTCACGCCGTTAAAAATGCTCTGGAGCATACACACGATCGGTTTTAATGCCCATTTTTAAAAATGGCATTTTTAACGGCATGAAAAACGATCGTGTGTATGGGGCATTAGTGTAATTTTTGTCATTCATTGTGTTGGTTTGACTACTTTATCTTCAAGTAAGATTTATTTCTGCAGAAATTAAAACTGAGAGAGCCGTGGTGTTTGCCCTTTTCGAACAATTAGATTTTTTGTTTAACTTTCTTAGAGAATAAATTATAAAAAAAAAAACAGTACAGTGTATGGGTAAAACTTTACTTCTATTCCCATATTGTCTCCAGTGTATTTTTTTTAAAACAGGCCATTAACCCTTGACACCACATCCCCACTTTAAACATTTCTGGTATAGAAAAACTTTTATTCTACTGAATCAATTAGGACTGATTAATTAGGATTGTGTTTATATTTACCATTATTTAGGATGGTGTCAGTCCCCAAGGATATCAAGCAATAATGTTTTGCACAGTACAGGGCATTCTAAATGTACGGCATGTAGCATAAGTAATGTCCAGACCTGAGTACATTTTAATAATTACCAACACACTTACTTATTTCATTAAGAAAACTTTTTTTGTGGCAGCAGCCTTTATATTTTGCAGGGAGGTGTAACAGTAGTATGCCATGTCATAGGACTTTTAAGTGGAGCTCCGCTTGTTTGCCTCCTACCCCTCCGCTACCACATTTGGCACCTTTTGGGGGAGAGATGGTACCTGGTTTTGAAAAGTACCCGCTCCCACTTCCGACTTAGCTCAACGCGGCAAACTCAACCAGAAGTGCAGCCCCCTCCTCCTTTCCCTGGGACATTCACAAAGCACAGCGCGCTTCGCGCATGCGCAGTAGTGGACCAGCTGTGAAGCCGCAAGGCTTAGCCGAGATAGCGGCGGCGGCAGCACCCGAGAGCCACATGAAAAAAAAATTCTGAAGGAGCCTGGAGCTACGCTTTAACCACTTCAGCCCCAGAAGGTTTCACCCCTTCATGACCAGCCCATTTTTTGCGCTACAGCACTGCATTGCTTTAACTGACACTAGCACGACAAGAGCTTTCTTTTGGTGGTATTTGATCACCTCTGCGGTTTTTATTTTTGCGCTAAAAATAAAAAAAGACAGACAATTAAAAAAAAAATTACATTTCAGCTGAACTTGCAAGATTTCAAACCGGCAATGCAGTCAGACTTCGATTGCGATTCGACAGACAACTGTGCGGGTTCATGCACAGATGTCTATTCAAATCGCCCCCGAAGTTGCCAAAAGTAGTACAGGAACTACTTTTGGGAATCGGTGCGGCGCCACAGAGTCGCATCAATTCGGATGGTCTCATGCCAAATCGGCCCAATGTGGGCTTATTGTGAAAACTTTATTGAACAAACTGAAGTTAGAAGCTGATGGGTAATATTAAAGAAAATGAATGCAGCCACCACATCAAAAGAACGATACGCTGACATAGTATTCATTTTTGTTTTTGGGTTTAGATACACTCTAAGCTAGGTGGCAGGCTACACAGTTAAATATTACCATTCTATGGAAAAAAAATGATTGTGGCTTTTTATTTTTCATGCACATAGACAAGCATATAAAACATAATTGAATGTGTACTAAGTATCCCTGATGCAATCATCAGGATATGATTAGGAGTCTCGGTTTTATATTCTGAACATTACAAGTATCTGTGTGTACCGATCAAACCTGGACCACCCACAAGGAAACACAGACAAGGTATCTTTAAAGAATCAAACTGTAATAAATAGGATTAATGATAACACTGGTAGAACAATTGATCAAAGTGGACTTGGAATTTCCCACAGGGCAACCTATACAAGTGACTGGGAGCTTATGTGCAATAAATAGGAAATTGCTTTTCGTATGATCTGCCTAATCTCATTTTTCACTATTCTGCTCATTAAAGTTCTGGATCACAGTGTGGTTTTCCGCAGTCAATAGGCTCAAAATAATTTTTGGATTTATTATTTATTGCATGTCCAAAAAAAAAAAAAATCAGAAACCTTTAGAAAGATTAGAAACCTTAAAGTGGATGTAAACCCTCTCTCATCCTTTCTAAACTACTGCCATAGTGCTGATCTATAAGGATATAGATGCCTCCTGCATGTATCCTTATCTGTCAAATGTCTCCCCTCTGTCTGTTATGAGACCTGAAAAACTGCAGATTCTGTGGGTGGATCTGTTGTCTGGAGCTCGGTGGGTGGAGTCGTGATGTCAGTAGACTCCCCGCCCACCTCTACACTCCCCTTGTCAACATGCATTTTCTCCTGTGTATTCCTTCTGCTATGATCACTAACATCCAGTCAAAATCCAGAAAAGTAACCACATGACTTCAGAAAAGGAGTGGGGGTGGGAATTAAAAAATAATGCCTGTCTAAAGCTAGTGCATGAGATATGTAAATAACCTGTCACTCACAGCAAGGGGGCAGAACGGACAAAGGTTTTTCTCCGTTTGTCCGTTTTATCTCACTGAACAATAAAAGAGGATTGCTCAGAGCTGGATTAACTCTTTGTGGCAAGACCTGGCACAAATGATAGGAAATCTTATACTCTACATTGTGACAGCAAAATAAATAAATAAAACCCGGGTTTATATCCACTTTAAGATAATATAGTAGAGTACAGAAGAGAACTGTGTTTAGGCCAAAAAGGCTTTAAGCTGGTCATACATGGATAGAATTTGACTGGTTCAGCTTGATAAGGGAATGTTGGGAAATTTTCATTTGATCCACATCTGCAGCCATATGTCCGCTGTGCTGATCAGTGTATTCTGACAGTAGAGGAGTCCCCACTATCAGAATACAATCTCACAGCAGAGAGGGGGATTCTTCCATTCACCTTGCTCCCTCTATGGCCGGCCTTTAGCTTCTTTCAGTACTGCTTACAGCCCTCCAGGGTGGATCGCTATTCAAAGAGTGGTATAGCAGCCGCTGATAGATGTTAAAGCGGGGTTCCGGGCATAATTTTTTTTTTTTTGCAAGCTAAAATGAATCTCATTAAATAGTCCCTAAAACATATTATTAGCTCCCCAATCGTTCCAGAAATCATTGCAAACACTTGCCCTATATCCTCTAGCTCATGTTGTGGTCGTATCCATCATATGTGTGGGCACATTTTTTTTTTTTTTTTACATTAAAGGCAAGCTGTTAATAGAAAGTTAATTTTTAGGGTGGAACTCCGCTTTAAGGAGGTGCTACTGCCACCTCCTGAAAGCCTGTTTTTTTTTTTTCAATTTTATTTTTAAATTGCTGAATGGCACTTTTACATTGCTGGACGGCAGTGAGCTTTGGGCTTGCAGTTGCCGTGCTGCCCCATTGACTCAGTGGGCGATTTTTTTTTAAAGTTTTATATATTACATACATAAAATACAGTAAGTACCAAACATACAAAAGGTACCAAAGAAACAAAACACGCACAAAAGATAAAAGAAAACAAAATTTAAAGAAATTAAAAAACAAAAAAAAGACAAATTAAAATACCACAGTGCGATTAAAACAATGCCAATTGTTGAGGGGATCGAGAACTGCCTAACAACTTTGGCACATTGAAACTACCCCCTATGCAGTATCAATACCTTCCCAGATAAACAAGGCGTGTAGGCTAAGGATGGGTTCAGGCATGTTCGCAACTCCACGTGCCCGCGCCCGCCAGGAAGCTTACACTGCGCATCGCTAATCACAGGCAGTGAGACATTCCTGGATACACGGCTGCACAGATCAAATGTCTCACTACCTGTGATTAGCGCTGCAAAGTGTCAGATTTCTGGTGGGCACGGGCACGTGGAGTTGCGAACATGCCTGAACCCATCCTTAGTGTGGGCCACTAGACATATGGTGTTAATGGAAGGAGCCCAAAGAACATGTAACAATGTAATTGGATTGCAATCAGTGAAATGCCTATTTCCTGCCGTCCCCTCTTTATTATCGCACTGCACGTCAGGCCACGCCCCTGAAGACGTTAGTGATGACGAAACTAGTAGGCAGGAGCCTGTACCGTGCGACGCTTGTACTGGGACACAACGGCCATCTTTATGGTTAGAAGCGCTGGACGTCTCTTCCGCTTTTTATCTTCTTGATATTTACTTCATAAATGTGAGTGTATCATCTTTTTTATCCTTTATTAAAACTACTTCTTGGGATGTCTGCACTATGAAGTGTTCTCTTTTCCTTGCCCGGTTCTACGCTAACGAGGTCGATTAAGGGCCTGATTATGCTCATGCTGCTGAGGATCCTATCTTGGGAGGTATCCAGGATTGCTGGCTTGTACTAAAGGAGCTGCTGCCTTTTCTCTATACCCTTTGCTGTTGAAGAGCCGCTATTGATATATTGTCTTGCCAGTTTTTATCTTCCTTTTGGTAAGAAGCAGTGTGTTTGGGTGTTGGTGGCGGTGTCCGAACCAGTGATCTCCACAAGAATTTTTATATGGACTTTACTATTGTTCAATTACATTTAATGTTATGAGTGATTCAGTTCCCATATAAGCGCTGCACCATTTCTACATATCTTTATTGTGCTTTTCCTGCATTTTGTGTCAGCTGCTTTTTATTCATCTAATTTGTTTCATTGCTAATTTGATCCCAGCGCAACAAAGTTTTTTTTTTATATATATGCCGTGGGGAGTATCTGGTAACCAGTGACATGCTATCTCCGTGGAAAAATTGTCTTCCGTGAAACAGGTCCCTGGTGTGAAAAAGGTTGAGGACCGCTGGCCTAATGCACCAAAACAAAGTAGAGGTGCACCGAATGGAAATGTTGGTGTCGAAACCGAAAATGCAGGATGCACTTTGCCCCGAAAACCAAAACCGAAAATTACAGTTTTTAAAAAATATATAGATTTTTATTCATATTTTGTATTATATTCGACTTTTCAATTAAAGTGGATGTGAACCCTCACATATACCCAGTGAAGTGAACAGCCTTAAGGCCCATACACACGATCAGACTTTCCGACAACAACGGTCCGACGGACGTGTTTTATCGGACAATCTGACCGTCTGTATGCTCCATCGGACAATAGTTGTCGGAATTTCCATGGACAAATGTTCGCTGTGTATGCTCTCAAACTTTCCGACAACAAATGTGTTTCGTCGGATCATTCGATCGTGTATACACAAGTCCATCGGACTAAAATCCAAAGTACAAACCCGCATGCTCAGAACCAATGCTAAACATCAGACAACAATAGCAGAAGTTGCCCAAAGGGTGGCGGTAAAGAGCTGAAAAACCACGTGATTTGGTGAATGTTGGCTGAAAATGTTCTGCCGTGTGTATGCAGAACAAGTTCACGGCCAACGCCCTTCGGACCAAAATCCACAGAAAAGTCAGATGGAAGTCCAATCGTGTGTATGAGGCTTTAGATGATACACAGGGATGAAACAAATCTCCCTACATAAATTTTACATGTATATATGCTGTCTTCAGCTTTATATATTCTTTAGAAAGTTCAGATCGTGTTAGGAGATTTTCTCTTTCTGTTCAGCACTGCAGTGAAGTCTGGGAATACAGTCAAGACAGCTGATTGGTGGAAAGTCACACACCCCCTCTCTTTTTATACCATCCCCCCCAACACAAAACTCTGCCTGCTTTTATCTCCTGTGTTGGAGAGATTGTCAGAAGTTATAATGCTGATAACAGAAGAATGAAGCAGGAGAAAGCCAAGGGACTTAGGCTGGCCATACATGATTATACAATTATCTTATTAAATTCCCTTTAAATTTACCTTCAATTTCCTTTAAATTTATCTTCAACTATGTAGTGCAAGGACCTGCCTGATTGCATACACATTGAAAGTGTTTAGGTTTGACCTCTTATTATATGGTTTTGGTAAATCTAAAGGAAAATGGTACATGAAAATTGTATAATGCATGACTAGCCTAATGCTGGACATACACTATACGAAAAATCAACCGAAATTCGGTTATCTGGCCAGTTGGTTTTTTGGCCAGTTATTGGGCACAAAATCGATAATCGTAGGGACGTTTTTGAGCAGAAAAAACGAAGGACAGGTTTGGAAATTTTCTGCCGAACGATAAATTGAAAGGTTAATGTGTTTCCCGTCCAAATTGTTTGCACTAGATATATGTAAAAAAATGAACAAAAAATGGATTCATTTAAGTCCACTGAACGATTTATTGGTCATTACATGATGGCACTATCGTTTTCTCTCACTGCTGAATGTTTAAAAATGGGTTCTGCCGATTTTTCGTATAGTGTATGGCCAGCATTAGGGCTTTGAAGAGAGATAAGAAGACACTGCAGATATTTGTGCCCAGCTCAAATTTCATGAATTGGGTTTACATCCACTTTAACCACTTCACCCCCGGAATGGATTTGCCTCCTTAACCACTTGTCCACTGCCCACTGTCAATTGACGGCGGGCGGAGGATACTCTCGTTCTGGGAGGACGTCATATGACGTCCTCCCTTTAAAACGAGCTAGAAGGCGCGCGCTCGCCGCCAGGAGCGCGCGCCCGCCGCGTTCACAAGGCCCCGGTGCGCGTGCCCGGCGGCCGCGATTGCCCGGGAAACAAGCAGGAAAGTGGGTCTCTGTGTGTAAACACAGAGATCCACGTCCTGTGAGGGAGAGGGGACCAATGGTGTGTCCCTTGTACATAGGGACAACCATCGGTCACCTCCCCCAGTCAGTCCCCTCCCCCCACAGTAAGAACACATTGAGGGAACATATTTAACCCCTTCCCGCCCCCTAGTGGTTAACCCCTTCCCTGCCAATCACATTTATACAGTAATCAATGCATTTTTATAGCAGGGATCGCTGTATAAACGTGAATGGTCCCAAAAATGTGTCAAAAGTGTCCGATGTGTCCGCCGCAATATCGCACTCACAATAAAAAAAAAAAATCGCAGATCGCCGCCATTACTAATAAAAAAATAAAAATGCTATAAATCTATCCCCTATTTTGTACACGCTATAACTTTTGCGCAAACCAATCAATACGCGCTTATTGCGATTTTTTTTTTTTTACCAAAAATATGTAGAAGAATACGTATCGGCCTAAACTGAGGAAAATTTTATTTAAAAAAAAAAATGGGTATTTATTATAGCAAAAAGTAAAAAATTGTGTTTTTTTTCCAAACTGGACGCTCTTCTTTTGTTTATAGCGCAAAAAATAAAAACCGAGGTGATCAAATACCACCAAAAGAAAGCTCTATTTGTGGGAAAAAAAGGACGCAAATTTTGTTTGGGAGCCACGTCGCACGACCGCGCAATTGTCATTCAAAGTGTGACAGCGCTGAAAGCTGAAAAATGGCCTGGGCAGGAAGGGGGTTTCCGTGCACAGTAGGGAGGTGGTTAATGACCAGGCCATTTTTTGCTATACGGCACTGCAATACTTTAGCTGACAATTGCACGGCCATGCGACATTGTCCACAAATACAATTGATGTCCTTCTTTCCCCACAAATAGAGCTTTCCTTTGGTGGTATTCGATCACCTGTGCGGTTTTTATTTTTTGCGCTATAGATAAAAAAAGACCGACAATTTTGAAAAAAAAAAAAATATTTTTAATTTTTCTGCTATAAAACACCCAATAATTTTTTTGTTTAAATCTAATTTCTTCACCAGTTTAGGTCAATTTGTATTCTGTTACATACTTTTGGTAAAAAAAAAACAAAAAAAAACAAGCGTATATTGATTGGGTTGGGCAAAAGTTATAGCGTCTACAAAATAGGGGATAGATTTATGGCATTATTATTTTTTTTTCTAGTAATGGCAGCGATTTTTAGCGGGACTGCGACATTGCGGCGGACAGATCAGACACCTTTTTTGGGAACCAGCGACATTATTACAGTGATCAGTGCTAAAAATATGCACTGACATTGTACTAATAACACTGGCAGGGAAGGGGTTAACATCAGGGGCGATGAAGGGGTTAACTGTGTTCCCTCAGTGTGTTTTTAACTGTATGGGGGATGGGCTACCTGGGACAACACACAGACCCGTCTTCCTGCATAGCAGAAAGACAGGGTCTGTGTGATCTCCCCTGTCAGAACGGAGATTCGCCTTGTTTACTATGGCAGATCCCCGTTCTGCATACCTCCAAACATTTTGAGATGGGAATGAGGGACACCTACTAGCAAACGTATGTAGGCATAAGACAAGCCCCCTGCCACACCCCCTTAAATTAGAATTAACCCCAAAAAAGGTTCACTATATCTACAAGGGATTTTTTTTACCACTGCTATTCCTTTAGATTGGCTTTAAAAAGACGTACTTTCATTTTTTATGTTTTTTTGTTGTCATGCAGCGCACCACAACTCATTGGGGGAAGCAAATTAGCAACATGATTAATCAAACTGCATCTCCTTCGGCAAAGTCTCTGCAACAGTTTTCAGATTTTAAAGGCAGATTTATTACCTAAAACAAGGCAGGATTTCACTCTGAACAGACGCAGAATTTAGAAGAGATCAGGGTCAATGCAGCTGCAAGTGTGGACTGTAGAGCAGCCAGAGTAGAAATTTATGACTCCGGCTGTAACCTTGTAATAAATCCGTCTCCCGATGTGTCTCTCTGCTCCTGTTTAGCACTGCTTTGCCTTGCGGCAAAATTGATAAATGTCCCCCCATTGTATCCATTGCTGTGCATGGTTGAGCAGTGCAACACATGACTGTTAGCAAGATGCGCAGGGGTGACATTACGAATAGCCCCGCAGTGCGCCAATAATGGGAAAAATGTGTTACAGCAGCGTAACAATGTGATCCCAACATTCATGTATATTGTACTGAACGCCATTCTTACCACACATTACTACTTTGTAACCTATCGTCTGTTTATATGTAACAACAGACTAGGACTCTCCCTATAATATATACACACATACATACAATAGATAGATTTACTGTACTAATATATATATTGTGAGGGGGTTAGCTCGGCAGCGGGTGTGTGTGACCCCCGGGATGGGCTCCCCACACAAAACAGGCCCAGCAAACGGAGGTTGTGGTTTTCAAAATCAAAAAAAGGTGCGGTTTATTTTCTATTTACAGTGACAAAACACAGCAAAGCAAAAGAAACATAACCAAAATAAATCCTGGTCAAGTTGACCTCTGACTAAACATACAGGTTTCCTAACTAACAACTGGGATCAGCCTAGTGCTGTCCTAGTCCCTAAGTCCCTGGTTTAGTAAAAGTCCAAACAAATAGCCACACAGGCTTTGCCTCACCGCACAGGGGTTCACTCTCCCTAGACAGTCCACACAGGTCTGGTTCCAGGCATGAGCTAACACCTAATGAATCTGGGAGTTCTTATAGAGGCCTAAATGAGCTGACAAGCTTCAGCTGGCCTCATCAACTCCCTGTCTGTACGACGCCCAGCCCTCTCCCTAGAGGTATGAGTCATCCATGAGCCCACTAGCCTTATACAACTCTCCACCTAGTTGTATAAGTCGGCGTAAAGCCTGAATCTGGGCGAAATATATCTACCCCCCTGGATGCAACCAGGTGACTTTACCTTCCTGCTGTCACATACCCCCCCCTCTTGTTTTAACCTCGGGGTTGGAACACCAGCAATCAGGCATTCATGTACTCGAGACAAAGCATCCACATTCCCCATTTGAACGCCAGGGCGATGCTTTACTGTGAAGTTGAATTCCTGGAGGGCCAGGAACCACCTATTCACTCTTCTATTTGTTTCCTTGTTTTGAGCCATCCACTTTAACGGAGCGTGATCCGTAACCATGTCAAAGTGCCTACCTAGCAGGTAGTACCGAAGGGAATCTAGAGCCCACTTCACCGCTAAGCACTCCTTTTCAACGGTGGCGTAATTTACCTCATGGGACTTCAACTTCCTGCTGAGGTAAATGACTGGGTGCTCTTCCCCGTTCCAGACCTGGGACAATACTGCTCCTAACCCCACATCTGACGCATCACTTTGTACGACAAAGTCTTTAGAGAAGTCGGGTGAGTACAACACTGGCTGGCTACATAAGGCTTGTTTCAAGAACTGGAATGCTGCCTCAGCCTCGGGGGTCCATTTAATCATGACCGACCCTTTCCCCTTCGTCAGGTTGGTTAGGGGCACAGCCTTAGAAGCAAAGTGGGGAATGAATCGCCGATAATACCCAGCGATTCCCAGAAAGGCTCGTACCTGCTTCTTGCTGTTGGGACGTGGCCAACTCTGGATGGCCTCGACTTTGTTGAGTTGGGGTTTTATTACTCCCCTCCCAATGGTGTACCCAAGATATTTGGCCTCCTCCTGCCCAATGGTACACTTCTTGGGGTTAGCCGTAAACCCCGCTTCCCGAACAGAGTCCAGGACTGCTTGCACTTTTGGCAGATGTGAGGCCCAATCTGTGCTATGGACAATTACGTCATCCAGGTAAGCCGCAGCATACTTCCGATGGGGCCTCAGCATCTGGTCCATTTTCCGCTGGAATGTGGCCGGCGCATTCTGTAACCCGAACGGCATTCTTTTATATTGGAACGCCCCGTCTGGGGTTACAAATGCGGTTTTCTCTTTGGCCGACTTGGCCAGGGGGATTTGCCAATACCCTTTTGTGAGGTCAAGAGTCGTCATGTATCGGGCTGTTCCCAGCCGGTCGATCAACTCATCTATACGTGGCATGGGGTAGGTGTCAAATTTTGTAACTTTGTTCAACTGACGAAAATCGTTACAAAATCGCCAGCTCCCATCCGGTTTAGGCACCAACACGATGGGACTAGACCAATCACTTTGGGACTCCTCTATCACCCCTAAGTTCAGCATTTTCTGTACTTCCTCCCGTATTGCCTCCCGTCGAGCCTCTGGGATCCGATAGGGTTTTAACTTCACCCTTTCACCGGGCGGGGTAATGATGTCATGCTCTACCCCAGATGTTTGTCCCGGCAGCTCAGAGAATACCTCCTTGTTGCGAAGCACAAACTCCTTAACCTCCTGTTGTTGGGGTTGTGACAAGGTGGCTGCTATTCCAACCTCAGGAATCACGCAACCAGTTTGAGCTGGTGACCAAGTGTCTGCGACTAGGGACTCTCTATCCCTCCAGGCTTTCAACAGATTAACGTGATAGATCTGTTCGGGCTTTCGCCTTCCTGGTTGTCTGACCTTGTAATTCACTTCGCTCACTTTTTCCATTATCTCGTAGGGGCCTTGCCATTTGGCAAGGAATTTACTTTCAACCGTAGGGACAAGTACCAATATCCTATCCCCCGGGGAAAAGGTACGGGTCTTGGCTCCACGGTTGTACACTCTCTGCTGTGCCAACTGCGCTTGGGCCAAATGTTCCTTCACGATGGGCATTACCTGTGCAATTCGATCTTGCATCAGGGCGACATGCTCAATCACACTCCTGTGGGGAGAACTCTCACTTTCCCAAGTTTCCTTGGCAATATCCAACAGCCCTCTTGGGTGTCTCCCATACAGTAACTCAAAGGGGGAGAATCCCGTAGAGGATTGGGGCACCTCCCTAATAGCAAACATCAAATAAGGAAGTAAACAGTCCCAATCCTTTCCATCTCTATCCACCACTTTCTTCAACATTTGTTTTAGGGTTTTGTTGAATCTTTCAACCAGCCCATCGGTTTGGGGGTGATACACAGACGTACGCAATTGCGTCACTTTGAACAATTTACACAGCTCTTTCATAACCCGGGACATAAAGGGTGTACCTTGGTCCGTAAGCAGTTCTTTACAAATACCCACCCGGCTAAAAACAAGAGATAGCTCTTTGGCTATGGTTTTGGCCGAGGTATTTCGGAGAGGGATCGCTTCTGGATAACGGGTGGCATAGTCCATTATAACTAATATGTACTGGTGCCCCCTAGCGGACTTGATTATAGGACCTACCAAATCCATGGCGATCCTCTCAAACGGGACCTCAATGATGGGTAGAGGGACCAGCGGGCTACGGAAATGTGGCATCGGGGCCAACCTCTGACACACAGGGCAGGAGGAACAATAATTTTCTACGTCCTTCATCACCCCCGGCCAATAGAATCTCTGTAATACCCTCTCTCGGGTTTTCTCTGTCCCC
This sequence comes from Rana muscosa, assembly GCA_029206835.1. NCBI lineage: Eukaryota > Metazoa > Chordata > Amphibia > Anura > Ranidae > Rana > Rana muscosa. The sequence goes on from CM055128.1 coordinate 276,680,278, forward strand.
AGATGACCTCCAAGAATGTGCCCATGGGCCAACTCCAACACCAACTTCCTGTAAGGTTTGGGCACCACAAGCTGCTCAACGGTTTCTTCTGCCCTTTTTGCCACCCGATACAGTAGGTCCTTCTCTACGCTGAAGTATGGGTAAGTGCAGGTATTATCTGGGTTCACTAACTCGCCATCTATTTTCACTACGTTTTCCCGTGCCTTTATTAGGGCGGGGTCTTTCAACTGTTCTGTGGCAAAGTTTTCCCTGTGAACCTCAAGATCAGAAAACTCCACAGACGGTAGGTTTTCGTCTGAGGAGGTGGGCTCCTCTCCAGTTTCTTGAGTCTCCCCTGCCAATACTGATAAGGGAAATTCCGGAGAGTCCTCACCACTCTCAGGGGAGTTCTGGCTATCACATTCCTGGTACATAGGGGCACCAGTGAGGGGCTCAGGATCATCCCACAGTTCCCAGAACTTCGGAAAATCCCTTCCCACAATGGCGTCATGCGGTAACTGAGATACTAAGCCCACTGGATGAGAGAGGGTACCTTTGGGGGTCTCGAAACACACTGTAGTCACTGGATACTCTCGGGTGTCCCCATGCACACAAATAACAGCTACCTTGCTATTCCCAGAGACCTCTGTTTTAACTAACTCAGCCTTTATCAGGGTCACAAGGCTACCTGAATCCAGCAATACCACAACATTTCTACCATTAACACACATTTTGCATAAATGTTTCTCAGTTCCTCGAATGGCAGTGCATGCGACTGTCGCACACAGCGACTGACGTCTGCCCGTCAGAAAGTCACACTGCATGGGTTCCTCCACAACCGGGCAATTGGCTGCAATATGTCCCGCTTGCCGGCAGCGGTAGCAAACGATCCTTCTTGCCGCCTCTTGAGCCGCTGATTTCCCAGGCTGTTCTCGCCAAACTTGGGGTAGAGCTCCCACCCTCTCACTCTCTCCACCCTCACCCCTTGGAATCCTCTTATCCGCCCCTGGGGATGGTCTGGTCTTAGGGTGGAAAGTCCGAGTGTCTCTGGAAGAGGCCGTCAGGTTCTCTGTAGCCAAGTATTTCTCCACACGATCCACAAGACCATCGGCCGTCTCTGGGTCTCCATGGCTTACCCACTTTTGGATGGCAGTAGGAAGAGCTCTCAAAAACCGATCCATTACAACACGTTCCACAATCTTTGGTGCGGACAAAGTCTCTGGCTGTAGCCACTTTCTGCTCAGGTGAATGAGATCATACATTTGAGACCTGGGGGGTTTTCCAAGCTGGAAAGTCCAGTTATGCACACGCTGAGCCCGGACAGCCTGGGTGACACCCAGCCTTGCCAATATTTCAGCTTTTAGCATCACATAGTCTTTTGCTTGGTTAGGCTCTAGGTCATAGTAAGCTTTCTGCGATTCACCAGTTAACAGAGGAGCCACCAGTCCAGCCCACTGCTCCTCAGGCCACTTTTCTCTTTCAGCGGTCCTTTCAAATGTGGTCAAAAATACCTCTGGATCATCCTCTCCAGTCATTTTTGTCAATAAACGACTCACCCCAAAGGACGCGGTATTAGTGGGACGGCTTTCCTCACTGGTCTGCGGACGTTGCTGCATTACTGCTTCCATCTGTTGTTGTAGTCTCTGCTCTTGCTTCTGCAACAGGTCTATGAAGCGGGCCTCAGATTGCTGCTGGGCTCGTTGCTGAGCCTCCAGACTCTGTTGCAAAGTTGCGTTTGTCTGCTGCTGGGCTGCAAGGCTCCTTTGCAAACCTGCATTTGTCTGCTGTTGATTGGCATTTGCTAGAGCCAGCTGCTTCAGTATCTCCTCCATGCTGGCTTAAAAAAAACTGCCACTGGTTCTCCACCAACTGTGAGGGGGTTAGCTCGGCAGCGGGTGTGTGTGACCCCCGGGATGGGCTCCCCACACAAAACAGGCCCAGCAAACGGAGGTTGTGGTTTTCAAAATCAAAAGAAGGTGCGGTTTATTTTCTATTTACAGTGACAAAACACAGCAAAGCAAAAGAAACATAACCAAAATAAATCCTGGTCAAGTTGACCTCTGACTAAACATACAGGTTTCCTAACTAACAACTGGGATCAGCCTAGTGCTGTCCTAGTCCCTAAGTCCCTGGTTTAGTAAAAGTCCAAACAAATAGCCACACAGGCTTTGCCTCACCGCACAGGGGTTCACTCTCCCTAGACAGTCCACACAGGTCTGGTTCCAGGCATGAGCTAACACCTAATGAATCTGGGAGTTCTTATAGAGGCCTAAATGAGCTGACAAGCTTCAGCTGGCCTCATCAACTCCCTGTCTGTACGACGCCCAGCCCTCTCCCTAGAGGTATGAGTCATCCATGAGCCCACTAGCCTTATACAACTCTCCACCTAGTTGTATAAGTCAGCGTAAAGCCTGAATCTGGGCGAAATATATCTACCCCCCTGGATGCAACCAGGTGACTTTACCTTCCTGCTGTCACAATATATATATATATATATATATATATATATATATATATATATATATATATATATATATTGCATATGTAATAGATATAATTCACACATTTTCTTTTTATCCCTATTACAATTGTAGCGGGCATGCACTTTCCCAGTGTATTTAAAACTGGCAGAGACACCAGTAATGTGCAGTTCCCTGCAGCCCAGCGGGTGGCGCTGTCGCCTTGGGCTGGGGTGGAACCATTGCTGTGTGCCGTACCCCTTTTTGTCCTCTCTCAGCGGTTGTATGGTGGGGCGGGGAACCCGCCGTGTTTGCTGGGAGAGGGTATAAAGAGGTCGGCCATCTTTGTCACGGGGTCGAGTCCCAGGCACCTTCAGCCTGAGGGCGGTGGTTCGTGTCGGTCTTCTAGGCGGCCTAGGCCTAGAGGACGTTCGGAGGTCGTGTTCCATCCCAGGCACCCTTAGCCTGGGGTGAGGTACTCGGATGGAGGTCTGGGGCCCAGTGTCCTTCACTGGGTTCCGCGAGGGATGGATTTCCTAGGGGAACCCCGGGAGTGGGCTCCCCGAATCCAGTGGCGTAAGGGACCGGAGGGGGTACTCGCCTGAAGACCTGGTGCAGCATATTGCCAGTGACGGGTGAGCCTCCGGAGACTGCCCGGAGGGATATATCCCTCGCCAAGGGACCGCAATACACTTTTAGAAGGAGAGAAGAAGAGTTCATTGTGTCTGGGCCTACTCGTATCCACACCCCCCCCTTGTCTGTTCTACTCGTTGAGGGAGTCCAACTGACTGTGTTTTACTCTGATATTGGAAGAATAAAGGAGTGTTGGACTTTAATGGTATGGGGCTCATTTTCTGGCAGACACTGTGCAAAAGGAGGAGGAGGCTCTGATGCAGAACACTGACCCGAAGGTAAAGAGGATCTTCTCACACCACACACACACCTGTGGTGGGAACTTGGCGTGGTGACCCCGGACTCTCTCAACCAAGGTACCCCTAGACAAAAGCCAGAGACAGATGAAGTGATATCAGGGAGAGAGAGTGGAGGCCGCTACACAATGTATAGAGGATAATGAAAGTTAAAAAAGTAATAATGTCTTTCATAATAAATATATCAATAGACACTATATTATTATTATTATACAGGATTTATAAAGCGCCAACAGTTTGCGCAGCGCTTTACAACATAGGGGGAAGTTACTGTACAGTTACAATACATGTCAATTCAGGAGGAATCAGAGGGCCCTGCTTGTTAGAGCTTACAATCTAGAAGGGAGGGTCAGGTGATACAAAAGGTAATAACTAACTGTGGGGGAAGGGGTGATGGAGAAAATAAAAATGCAGTTGTTAGGTGTGGGTAGAAAAGGCTTCTCTGCAGAGGAGGGTTTTCAGGGAACGTCTAAAAGCTAATAGAGTAGGAGATAATCAGACAGATTGGGGTAAGGAGTTCCATAGGATTGGAGAGGCTCTGGAAAAGTCCTGGAGGTGAGCATGGGAGGAGGTGATGAGGGAGCTAGAGAGCAGGAGGTCTTGAGAGGAACGAAGAGAATGATTAGGTTGGTATTTAAAAATTAGGCTAGTGATGTAGCTGGGGGCTAAGTTGTGGATGGCATGATAAGTTGTTGTTAGTATTTTGAATTTAATTTGTTGGGTGAGCGGAAGCCAGTGGAAGGATTGACAGAGAGGAGTAGCAGACACAGAGCGATTGGTAAGGTGAATGAGTCTGGTAGCAGCATTCATTATTGAATAAAGGAGTCATAGCCTATGTAAAGGTAATCCAGCGAGAAGGGAGTTGCAGTAGTCGAGGCGAGAGATGACCAGGGAGTGAATTAAGAACTTTGTTGGGTCATTGGTTAGAAATAGGGATGAGCTTTATGTTCGAGTCGAACCTGAGTTTGAATCGAACATTGGCTGTTCGCCCGTTCGGCGAACAGCAAATAATTTGGGGTGCTCGCGGCAAATTCAAAAAGTTGCGGAACACCCTTTAAAAGTCTATGGGAGAAATCTAAAGTGCAAATTTTAAAGGTTAATATGCAAGTTATTGTCATAAAAAGTGTTTGGGGACCCGGGTCCTGCCCCAGGAGCTCATCGGAACCCTCCCCCCCTCCGGTGTCAAAATTGGGGGGTGCAGACGGTTATGCAGTTACAGTTTTATTTTTCTTCATCTTTTACATTATTAACCTCCCTGGCGGTAATCCTGAGCGTGACTCTGGGTTGTTTTTTTTTGTTAGGATCCGTAACCCCGAGTCACGCTCGGGGTAACATTGCAGAGCCTGCAGCGGAGTTTCCTTACCTTCTCCTGGTGATCCAGCGATGATGTCCTCTGCTGTGATCGCCAGCGAGATGACCGGCGAGTGTCGGCGCTTCCTGGTTCCGTTCCCTGCGAGCCGCAGCGTCGCATGGGAGCGGAACTGGGCGGCAAATTCAAAAGTTCAAAAGTTCACACAACACAAACACAAAAATAAAAGAGGTTATATTGTATCTGATTACACTGTATTACACTGTATCATCTCTGATCACCATACAGTGCCCTGTACAGTGCCCCCTTGCCTGTCATCTGTGCCCATAAAAATATGGCATCAAAAAAGCGCAACTTTACCAAAAGGTGGTGCTCGCAGAAGTGAGCGATAGTGAGTCGTGAGGAGATTTGTCGTCTGACACTGACACCGACACGGATCTGGCAAGTGACAACGGCGATGATCCTGCCCCTGACCTCAGCGACCTCAGCGATGTGCGCACTTGGTGCCCTATAGACTCCGATACGGACCAGGTAGCGCCCCACCAAGATTTCCCTTCACTGGATCACCTGGGATGAAGGTAGATGTGGAGTGTGACAACCCTCTGGCATACCTGCAATTATTTCTCACTGAAGAGGTAATTGAAAAAATTGTCACAGAGACAAATCGTTACCACGATCAGCAATCCGCTACGCTGCATGCCAGATTTTCCTGAAGCAGAAAGTGGGAACCGGTGACGAAAGAGGACATCTGGCAGTTTCTGGGACTCATCATTCTTCAGGGGGTGGTGGGGAAACCGCTCCAGAAATGGTACTGGACCACCAATAAGCTACTGGCCACTCCGTTTTTTAGCACCGTGATGTGTGAATACCGTTTTTCCCTCATCATGAAGTATTTCCACTTCACGAACAATGAGGAGTTTGATGAGGCCACGCATCCTGCGCCCAAGCTAAAGAAAATATGGGAGGTATGCCAAATGATCGTGGACCTACATGCCAGACAGGGACGTCAGCGTGGATGAAAGTCTGATGGCCTACAAGGGACGCCTAAGCTGGATACAGTACATTGCATCCAAAAGAGCGCGGTTTGGCATCAAATTATTTATGCTCTGTGAGTCATCCACTGGATACATCTGGAATTCGGTCATTTACACCGGTAAAGGCACGAAGTTCAACCCCAGGTACAGCCTCTATGGGATGTCCACATCATCTGTCCTTATACTGCTGGAGCCATTGCTGAACCAAGGATATTGTGTGACCACGGACAACTTCTATACATCTCCGGAACTTTTTGAGGTTTTGCTACAAAATAAAACTGATGGGTATGGTACCGTTAGGCCTAACCGACGTGGCATGCCATCTATGTTTGGCAAGAAAAAACTAAAAACAGGAGAAATGGTTGCCTGGCAGAAGGGTAAGATGATGGCAATGCGATGGCGAGACAAGAAGGACGTGTGTCTCATGAGTACTGTGCACAATACCGCCACTGCCATGGTCCACACAAGAGGTGGAAAAGATCTGTTGAAGCCGCAAGTTGTGATGGATTATAATAACACAATGGGAGGTGTCCACAGAGCCGATCAGGCAATGACATTTTACCCGGCTATGCGCAAACAGCAGAAAAAATATTACAAAAAGATTTTCAGGCATCTTTTGGAACAATGCCTTTGGAATGCGTATATCCTATACAAATCAAAGAGTGGCATGCCTCTTGTTCATTCTGACTTTATCTGGAAGGTGGCTGAGCAGATATTTGTCAACCACCAGACGCCATCAGTAGCTGTGAACAGACACGGACGACGTGCTGTTGGCGTTGTCAACCCAGAACGCCTGACTGGATGTCATTTTTTGGACTATATACCGCCAATCGCAAAAAAGGAAGCACCTACCAGGATGTGCGTGGTCTGCTGTTCCAAGAGAGATGGCAATGGAAAGAAAGTCTGAAAAGAAACAAGATACCATTGTCCAGATTGCGACGGTGGACTTTGTCTAGTTCCATGCTTTAAAATGTATCACACTCAGGATGTGTATTGAATTTTCTTTGTTTGACAAATGTCATTATTTTCTTCTACATTATTGAATAAAATGATATTACTTATTAGATTATAATTCATGATTTTGTGTTTCAAATTTATCACATCTGGGATGTCTACTAGAGTCTTGTTTGGTCAAGTTTAAGAAAGTAATTACTAAGAATTGCAGGCCTACAGTACATAACGCCAAATTTCCATGCAAAATAATTGTACTGCTTTTGGTACAAAATTCCAGACAGAATTATACCGCCAGGGAGGTTAACAGCTCTGTGGTGTAAGAGGGCGGGGGGCTTTGGTGAAAAAACAATGGTCCAAATAGGGATTGAGGACACAGTTTCCAAATCCTTTCTCTGCAGCCTCAGCTACACCTTAGAATGAATGAACAGGAAGTGCTTTGTTTAGAGGCATCCTGTTCATTCACAAACTAAAGCATAGTAAACACAGTTTACTATGCCACAGTTATGAATGAAGAAAGGTGTGATCAGTACCGGTCAATCACCGTTTTCTTTCAGGAAAGGAAGGGGCCCATAAACATGACCAATTCCCCACTAGGGTTGCCACCTCATCCCTTTAAACCTGAACACATATTAATTACACAGGTTCTGTGGCTGATTATGGTGGTAATTAAACTCACTTAGTGCCTTACCTGCATTCAATTAGCCACAGAACATGTGTAATTAATATGTGTTCTGGTTTAAAAGGGATAAGGTGGCAACTTTTTTTTCCACTCTTCATCCTGAAACCCAACCCCACACTTGAGGGGATGGATTGGGGGTATCATGGGGGTGATCAGAATAGTGTGGGGGAGGGGAAACCCTGAAACCGCTCCCCCTGTGGCTCCCCCTGTGGCAGCTGGCAGTCAGCTGCAGGAGGGAGAGGAGAGGAAGCCAGCTGAGCTGTGGGGGGGGGGGGGGGGCGGGGGGTGGGGTCTGAGCTTTGTTCAGCACCTTTTGGTACTGCATTGCATAATACAGATGCCCAGGCCCCCCTGTTGAACTGATGGGGTTTGGGCCATGTAGAGGAAAGCAGGTGGTGCTACCCCCTTATCAGTGACCTTATCAGTGACCCTGCCTGAACTCATCCCTGATGTGCATGAGCCCTTTTATGCTCTGCATGGGCAAATTAGAGGATCACTTGAAAACAAATCTGTGCTTAGCACACACAGGGCAAATCAACAGGTGTGCCTTAGCGTCCCCTACCCCAGCAATTCCATCTTTTCTCTGTTTTCACCAGAAGAGGCCTCAACTGGGTTCCCAAGCGGTCAGTTGTCAAGCTCCAGGGCAATTGGGTGGGAGGGCAGAGTCGCATACTCCTTACACTTTCTATGCATTGGCATTGCAGTTATCAGTTCAGTAACTTACGCCATTCTGAAGCGCTTTAACATTTTTCTTCCATGACCAATCTAATAAAGTCATGTGTGTGTAGCTTGTGATTTATTATATTCCGCTAAGCATTCTTACCAGTGTCAGCACAAGTGGGATTTTACTGGTTAAGTTAATTAGGCATAGGCAGCTGTGCATGCAGTCATTTGGAGGATTTTAAGGATGTGTGTAAAACCTGTGCATGTTGCCAGAGATTTTTATAAGAACTGCTGCTGAGGTAACAGAATCAAATATTCCAACTTATAACAACTAAATAGATTTTTTTTTATAGCGTTGATTGCAGTAGAAAAACATTGGGATTTGACTGGTTGCTGGGAAATACTTGTCAGCCTAAGGAGCCATTATGCTTGTTTGCTTAAAAGGAACTGATGATTTTTTTTAGATATACTGTACGTGTAAAAGAGAGCAGCTTGATGTAAATAATTTTAGCATTATGTATATATACAGTATATTTATTAATAAATTATATATAGTTTGTATTTATCAATTAACATGTGTCAGCAATATTTAGTCATTACACATAAAGGATCTATGTTCGGCTTTGCAGGATGGCACAGTGGTTGTGCATTATGGCACCTTTTCACAATGCAAGGCTATTAGATGGCCGGCTGATTGAAAAAAATTAACTGAATTACTAGTTGATAAGGATGACACAATGGACATGGGATGCATATATACAGTCTCTCAAAAAAGTGAGTACACCCCTCATATGTTAGTAAATATTTTATTATGTCTTTTCATGTGACAACACTGAAGAAATGACACTTTGCTACAATGTAAAGTAGTGAGTGTGCAGCTTGTATAACAGTGTAAGTTTGATGTCCCCTCAAAATAACGCAACACAGCCATTAATGTCTAAACCGCTGGCAACAAAAGTGAGTACACCCCTAAGTGAAAATGTCCAAATTGGTCCCAAAGTGTCAATATTTTCTGTGGCCACCATTATGTTCCAGCCCTGCCTTAACCCTCTTGGGCATGGAGTTCACCAGAGCTTCACAGGATGCCACTAGAGTCCTCTTCCACTCCTCCATGATAACATCACGGAGCTGGTGGATGTTAGAGACCTTGCGCTCCTCCACCTCCTGTTTGAGGATTCCCCACAGATGCTCAATGGGGTTTAGGTCTGGAGACATGCTTGGCCAGTCCATCACCTTTACCCCCAACTTCTTTAGCAAGGCAGTGGTTGTCTTGGAGGTGTGTTTGGGGTCATTAAGTTGGAATACTGCCCTGCGGCCCAGTCTCCGAAGGGAGGGGATCATGCTCTGCTTCAGTATGTCACATTTAGGGATGGGCCAAACACCCCCCGGTTTGGTTCGCATCCAGAACATGCGAACGGACCGAAAGTTCGCGCAAACATTCGAACACCGCTAAAATCTATGGGACTCGAACGCGAGAAATCAAAAGTGCGAATTTTAAAGGCTAATATGCAAGTTATTGTCCTAAAAAGGGTTTGGAGACCAGGGTCCTGCCCCAGAGGACATGTATCAATGCAAAAAAAAGTTTTAAAAACTGCAGTTTTTTCTGGAGCAGTGATTTTAATAATGCCTAAAGTGAAAAAATATAAGTGAAATATTCCTTTAACCACTTAACGACCGCCCACCGCCGATTTACGTCGGCAGAATGGCACCGACAGGCAGAATCACGTAGATCTACGTGATCGCCTTTGTGCAGTTGGGGGGTCCATCCGGACCCCCTTCACTGCAGTGAGCGGCCGTTAAGTGTTCGGGAGCGATCAGGCATGAGGGGGCGGCCGCTCGATTCTGCCCCCCCTTCGCGGTCGCTCCCGGCCAATGAAAATGCTTCCTCCGCCATGTGATGTAAACACAGGCTGGAGGAAGTGATGTCATCTCCCTCGCCGCGGTCTTTTCGTTCCCGGCGCCGAGGAGAGAAGACAGAGGTTAGTGCTCCAACAGTCCACTGACACGTAGGTACACATAGGCACACAAATCACCCCCCAGTCACCCCCAGATCACCCCCCAGGTCACCCCAAAGCCCCCAATCACAGTGTCACTGATTGCAGTGATCATTTATTTTACTGATCACTGCATTTAGTGTCATCTGTGATTGTAAAAAGTTGCAGGGCAGTTAGGATTAGGCCCCTTTAGGTCCAGGGTAGCCCCCTAACCCCCCCCCTAATAAAGGTTTAACCCCTTGATCACCCCCCAGGTAACCCTTTCACCCCCTAACTTCAGCGTCACTAAGCGATTGTTTTTCCGATCGCTGTATTCGTGACGCTGGTGTTTTAGATAGGCAGTTATTTTTTTTTAGGTTCGCCGCAGGTTTTTATTAGCGTCAGATACCCCCATATATTATTTTAACCCCCTGATTGCCCCTAGAGTTAACCCTTTCACCAGGGATCGCCGTATAAGCGTCACTGGTGTCACTGGTTAGCCAGTAAGTTATTTAGTTATTTAGGTTACCCGTCAGGTTTTTATATAGCGTCGGGTACCCCCATATTTAACCTAATAAAGGTTTTAACCCCCTGATTGCCCCTAGTTAACCCTTTCACCAGTGATCACCATATAAAGGTTACGGGTGATGCTGGTTGATTAGTTTGCTTTTTATAGCATCAGGGCACCCGCCGTATATAACCCAATAAAGGTTTAACCCCCCTGATCGCCCGGCGGGTGAGATCAATTAGGTTTTAGCGCCAGAGAGGGTCTGCGTTGCCCCAGGCAGTGTTAGGTTAGTGCCAGTAACGCTAACACCCACGCGCAAAGCATACACCCCCCTTAGTGGTATAGTATCTGATCAGATCTATACTAGCATCCCCAGCGGTTTAGGGTTCCCAAAAACGCAGTGTTAGCGGGATCAGCCCAGATACCTGCTAGCGCCTGCGTTTAGCCCCTCCGCCCAGCCCAGCCCAGCCCAGCCCACCCAAGTGCAGTATCGATCGATCACTGTCACTTACCAAACACAACACACATAACTGCAGTGTTCGCAGAGACAGGCCTGATCCCTGCGATCGCTAACAGTTTTTTTGTAGCGTTTGATATAATTGCTGACGACAGTCAGGTGCTTTTTTTCCTGTGAATCTTACTAGTGTACCCCTAAATTTAGAGCCCAAAATGGCAAGACGAAGGTACACTAGTAAAGAGGCCTACGAGATTCTGAGCATGACAGATAGTGAAGAGGAGGTCACGTATCTGTCAGATTCAGGCTCAGAATATCTTCCCGTAGAAGACAGTGACGTCAGCGGCCCCACGTCAGATAGCTCTGACGACGAAGTTGAGGTCCCTGCTAAGGTCAGGTGTACCCGATCCCGATCTTCTGAGGTTGTTGAGGAGCAAGAACCGCAGGTCTCTCGTATCATGGAGCAGAGTAGTACTAGCGCCGCTATTCCTTCTGGTGAACTGGCAAGCACCAGCGGCCTAGTACAGCCTGGACGTACATCCAGCACTGCAGTAACACTTGGTGACGTGGCGAGTCCCATAAGTGCAGTTCAAGCTGGCGAGGTGGCAAGCACAAGTAGTGTCCCGCTGCCACCAAGAAGACAAAGGCAGGCCCGTCGTGCCCATACTGCCCTTCCTGCAGAATTCGCCTATCCTGATTGGGTCCCCACCACTTCTGCAGAACCCGTACTTCCCCCATTCACTGCCCAACCCGGTATTCAGGTGGAAACAGCTGATTTTATTCCAATTGATTTTTATTCGCTGTTTTTCACGGAAGATCTCTATAGATCTATTGTGGACCAGAGTAATTTATATGCTGGTCAATTTATCGCCGCTAACCCCCAGTTGCCTAAAATTGCCAGAAATTGGAAACCAATTACGGTTTCCGAATTTAAGACCTTTCTGGGCCTTTCCCTCAACATGGGCACACATAAATTTCCGTCATTGCGTGCTTATTGGTCCACGCACCCAATTGACCACATGCCCGTGTTCTCTGCCTCCATGTCCAGGGCACGATACGAGCAGATTTTGCGGTTCATGCACTTCAACGACAATGAACTTTGTCGTCCACGTGGGGACCCTGAATACGACCGGCTCTATAAAATTCGGCCCCTCATAAACCACTTCAACGAACGTTTTGCAGCCTTGTTTACTCCCGATCAAGTTGTCTGCGTTGATGAGTCCCTGATTAAATTTTCTGGCCGCTTGTCTTTCAAGCAGTACCTTCCCAGCAAGCGTGCCAGATACGGGGTCAAGCTCTACAAGTTCTGTGACAGGGCAACAGGCTATGTAGTGAACTTTACGGTTTATGAGGGAAAAGATAGTCAGATTGAGTCGGTCAACTGCCCGGATTACATAGGGAGCGCTGGCAAGATAGTGTGGAACTTGGTGTCACCCTTATTCGGAAAGGGGTACCACTTGTATGTGGACAATTATTACACGAGCGTGCCACTGTTTAGTCACTTGTTTGATCATCAGATTGGAGCATGTGGCACCATGCGACCTAATCGCCGGGGCTTTCCCCAGCGGCTTGTTTATGCCCGTCTTAGGCTGGGGGAGAGAGCCTGCTTGAAGTGTAATAACTTGCTCGCTATGAAGTGGAGGGACAATAAGAATGTTTTCCTTCTTACCTCCCTTCATGCAGACACAACAGTCCAAATTCGTACGGCGACTGGTGTTGTGGAGAAACCCCTCTGTGTCCACGAATATAACCAAAATATGGGAGGGGTGGACCTCAACGACCAGTTGATGGCGCCGTATCTAATTGACCGTAAGGCGAGACGCTGGTACAAAAAAGTGTCTCTATCATTATTCCAATTGGCTTTGCTGAACGCTCATGTGCTATACAGAGCTTCAGGCGGGACGTTATCTCTTCTAAAATTCCAGAATGAGATAGTCACAGAACTCCTGTATCCAGGCGGTTCTGCACCTCACCATCCCCAACCAAATGCAGTAAGCCGGCTGCATGAGAGGCATTATTCGTATGTCCTCCCGAGTACCCCTACCCAAAGCCACCCCCAAAAAAGATGTCGTGTCTGTAGCAAGCGCGGATTTAGGCGTGACACCCGTAGTTTTTGTCCACTCTGTCCTGACAAGCCTGGTCTTTGCCAAGGTGAATGTTTTGAACGCTACCACTCAAAAGTGAAGTTTTAGCGTAGGGTACAGCATTTCACAGACAAGGACACACTTACACAGGGTCTCCCAAGATGCCATTACATTTTGAGAGACCCGAACCATTACAGTTGTAAAGTTACAAAAAAAAGTGTAAAAAAGAAAAAAAAAACGTAAAAAACAAAACACAAAAAAATATAAAATAAAAAAACCAAAAATAGTTGTCGTTTTATTGTTCTCTCTCTCTCTATTTTCTCTCTATTGTTCTGCTCTTTTTTACTGTATTCTATTCTGCAATATTTTATCATGCTTGCTTTTCAGGTATGTAATTTTTTGTTTTCAGGTGCGCCATTCAACTGCAGCGCGGAATTATTTATCTTGACAGCAACAGCGTTTGCTCCCACGATACATAAAGCCGTGACTCCAGTGCTGTAGGAGGTGATTTCACCACCACAGTTAAAAAAAAGAGCATATATGCCGAAGCATGGGGGCAGCAGGGGCGGAGGAGCGATTTTGCTCCTAATGCCGCGTACATACGGTCGAAATTCCGACGGAGGCCTGCCCGTGGAAAATTCCGACCGTGTGTACGCGGCATAACTTTTTTGCGGGAGGATGCCCCCATGCTTCGGCATATATATATTTTAGGCACAGGTTGCGTTAAAACATTTTTTTATTTTTTACTAGGTTTTGTTTTGGTATTTGCTTTGCAGGTATGGCATGGTAAGGTCTTACTGTTGTACTGTAATGTTACTTTGTTTTAATGTTAACCACCATTTGCTTAGCAGGTACGCCATTCAGTTGCAGCGCGGATCTATTTATCTTGACAGCAACAGCGTTTGCTCCCACGATACATAAAGCCGTGACTCCAACGCTGTAGGAGGTGATTTCACCACCACAGTTAAAAAAAAGAGCATATATGCCGAAGCATGGGGGCAGCAGGGGCGGAGGAGCGATTTTGCTCCTAATGCCGCGTATATACGGTCGAAATTCCAACGGAGGCTTGCCCGTGGAAAAGTCCGACCTTGTGTACGCGGCATAACCTTTTATGCCGCGTACATACGGTCGAAATTCCGACGAAGGCTTGACCGTGTGTACGTGGCATAACTTTTTTGCGGGAGGATGCCCCCATGCTTCGGCATATATGCCCATCATTAGAAGTGGGTGGATGAAGGGAGGTATTCTAATGGTGGGCATACCCACCAATCAATCTCTTTTTTTCGTTCAGCCAATAGGCTGTATGAAAAAAAAGATTACAATACATGTCCAACAAGGACCAGCAACGTACTGGTATGTTGCTGGACTTTGAATGTTTATACCAGAATGATGCCTGCGGGTTTAGGTATCATCTTGGTATCATTCTTTTCAGCCAGCAGCCGGCTTTCATGTAAAAGCAATTCTAGCAGATAATTAGCCTCTAGACTGCTTTTACAAGCAGTGGGAGGGAATGTCCCCCCCCCCGGATATAAAAAGCGCCATTGGGAAATTGGGAAAGCATTTTATCACACCGATCTTGGTGTGGTCAGATGCTTTGAGGGCAGAGGAAAGATCTAGGGTCTAACCCCCCAATTTTTTTCAAAAAAAGAGTACCTGTCACTACTTATTGCTATCATAGGGGATATTTACATTCCCTGAGATAACGATAAAAATGGTAAAAAAATAAAATATGGAAGGCACAGTTTAAAAATAAAATAAAAAAGCCAAATAAATAATAAAAAAAAAAAAAAAAAAAGCACCGCTGTCCCCCCCTGCTCTTGCGCAAAGGCGAACGCAAGCGTCGGTCTAGCGTCATATGTAAACAGCAATTGCATCATGCATGTGAGGTATCACCGCGAAGGTCAGATCGAGGGCAGTCATTTTAGCAGTAGACCTCCTCTGTAAATCTAACGTGGTAACCTGTAAAGGCTTTTAAATGCTTTTAAAAATGAATGTAGTTTGTCGCCGCTGCGCGTTTGTGCGCAATTTTAAAGCATGTCGTGTTTGGTATCCATGTACTCGGCCTATGATCATCTTTTTTATTTCATCAAACATTTGGGCAATATAGTGTTTTTTAGTGCATTAAAAATAAAAAAAGTGTGTTTTTCCCCCAAAAAATGCGTTTGAAAAATCGCTGCGCAAATACTGTGTGGAAAAAAAAAATGCAACACCCACTATTTTAATCTGTAGGGCCTTTGCTTTAAAAAAATATATAATGTTTGGGGGTTCAACATAATTTTCTTGCAAAAATTTTTTTTTTTTCATGTAAACAAAAAGTGTCAGAAAGGGCTTTGTCTTCAAGTGGTTAGAAGAGTGGATGATGTGTGACATAAGCTTCCTAATGTTGTGCATAAAATGCCAGGACAGTTCAAAACCCCCCCAAATGACCCCATTTTGTAAAGTAGACACCTCAAGCTATTTGCTGAGAGGCATGTTGAGCCCATTGAATATTTTTTTTTTTTGTCCCAAGTGATTGAATAATGACCAAAAAAAAAAAGTACAAAAAGTTGTCACTAAATTATATATTGCTCAAACATGCCATGGGCATATGTGGAATTACACCCCAAAATACATTCTGTTGCTTCTCCTGAGTACGGGGATACCACATGTGTGGGACTTTTTGGGAGCCTAGTCGCGTACGGGACCCCAAAAACCAAGCACCGCCTTCAGGATTTCTATGGGTGTAAATTTTTGATTTCACTCCTCACTGCCTATCACAGTTTCGGAGGCCATGGAATGCCCAGATGGCACAAAACCCCCCCCAAATGACCCCATTTTGGAAAGTAGACACCCCAAGCTATTTGCTGAGAGGTATGTTGAGTATTTTGCAGATCTCGCTTTTTGTCACAAAGTTTTGAAAATGTAAAAAAAGAAAAAAAAAATGTCTTTCTTAATTTTCAAAAACAAATGAGAGCTGTAAAATACTCACCATGCCTTTAAGCAAATAGCTTGGGGTGTCTACTTTCCAAAATGGGGTCATTTGTGGGGGTTTTGGGCTATTTTGACATTTTATGGCCTTCAAAACTGTGATAGGTAGTGAGGAGTGAAATCAAAAATTTATGCCCTTAGAAACCTTGAAGGCGGTGCTTGGTTTTTGGGGTCCCGTACGCGGCTAGGCTCCCAAAAAGTCCCACACATGTGGTATCCCCGTACTCAGGAGAAGCAGCAGAATGTATTTTGGGGTGTAATTTCACATATGCCCATGGCATGTGTGAGCAATATATCATTTAGTGACAACTTTGTGCAAAAAAAAAAAAAGTTTGTCATATTCCCGCAACCTGTGGCAAAATATAAAATATTCCATGGACTCAACATGCCTCTCAGCAAATAGCTTGGGGTGTCTACTTTCCAAAATGGGGTAATTTGGGGGGGTTTTGTGCTATTTTGGCATTTTATGGCCTTCGAAACTGTGATAGGTAGTGAGGAGTGAAATCAAAAATTTACGCCCTTAGAAATCCTGAAGGCGGTGCTTGGTTTTTGGGGCCCTGTACGCGGCTAGGCTCCCAAAAAGTCCCACACATGTGGTATCCCCGTACTCAGGAAAAGCAGCAGAATGTATTTTGGGGTGCAATTCCACATATAACCATGGCATGTGTGAGCAATATATCATTTAGTGACAACTTTTTGTACATTTTTTTTTTCTTTTTGTCATTATTCAATCATTTGGGACAAAAAAAAAAAATATTCAATGGGGTCAACATGCCTCTCAGCAAATAGCTTGGGGTGTCTACTTTCCAAAATGGGGTCATTTGGGGGGTTTTATGCCATCTTGGCATTTTATGGCCTTCAAAACTGTGATAGGTAGTGAGGAGTGAAATCAAAAATTTATGCCCTTAGAAACCTTGAAGGCGGTGCTTGGTTTTTGGGGTCCCGTACGCGGCTAGGCTCCCAAAAAGTCCCACACATGTGGTATCCCCGTACTCAGGAGAAGCAGCAGAATGTATTTTGGGGTGTAATTTCACATATGCCCATGGCATGTGTGAGCAATATATCATTTAGTGACAACTTTGTGCAAAAAAAAAAAAGTTTGTCATATTCCCGCAACTTGTGGCAAAATATAAAATATTCCATGGACTGAACATTTTTTTTTTCTTTTTGTCATTATTCAATCATTTGGGACAAAAAAAAAAAATATTCAATGGGGTCAACATGCCTCTCAGCAAATAGCTTGGGGTGTCTACTTTCCAAAATGGGGTCATTTGGGGGGTTTTGTGCTATTTTGGCATTTTATGGCCTTCGAAACTGTGATAGGTAGTGAGGAGTGAAATCAAAAATTTGCGCCCTTAGAAATCCTGAAGGCGGTGCTTGGTTTCCGGGGTCCCGTACGTGGCTAGGCTCCTAAAAAGTCCCACACATGTGGTATCCCCGTACTCAGGAGAAGCAGCAGAATGTATTTTGGGGTGCAATTCCACATATAACCATGGCATGTGTGAGCAATATATCATTTAGTGACAACTTTTTGTAATTTTTTTTTTTTTTTTTTTTTGTCATTATTCAATCACTTGGGACAAAAAAAAAAATATTCAATGGGCTCAACATGCCTCTCAGCAATTTCCTTGGGGTGTCTACTTTCCAAAATGGGGTCATTTGGGGGGGTTTTGTACTGCCCTGCCATTTTAGCACCTCAAGAAATGAGATAGGCAGTCATAAATTTAAAGCTGTGTAAATTTCAGAAAATGTACCCTAGTTTGTAAACGCTATAACTTTTGCGCAAACCAATAAATATATGCTTATTGACATTTTTTTTACTAAAGACATGTGGCTGAATACATTTTGGCCTAAATGTATGACTAAAATTGAGTTTATTCGATTTTTCTTATAACAAAAAGTAGAAAATATCATTTTTTTTCAAAATTTTCGGTCTTTTTCTGTTTATATCGCAAAAAATAAAAATCGCAGAGGCAATCAAATACCATTAAAAGAAAGCTCTATTTGTGGGAAGAAAAGGACGCAAATTTCATTTGGGTACAACATTGCATGTCCGCACAATTTACAGTTAAAGCAGCGCAGTGCCGAATCCCAAAAACAGGCCTGGTCCTAATGGCCCGAAATGGTCCGGGGCTTAAGTGGTTAAAGAGGTTGTAAAGGTAAATGTTTTTTCACCTTAATGCTTCCTATGCATTAAGGTGAAAAAACATCCGAAAGTACCGCCCCCCCCCCCCCCCGAGCCCCCGTTTTACTTACCTTACCCTTTGAAAGTCCCACGCTCGTCCCCGTCATCCTCCTCGGTTCTCAGCCTGGCAGTTGATTGGCTGCACTGGATGGATTGAAAGCAGCGCAGCCATTGGCTGACGCTGCTGTCAATCACATCCAATGACACGGCGCGCCAGGGGGCGGGCCCGAGTGATACAGTCGGCAGCTATGGCCGCCACTGTATCACGGAAGCGTGCCCGCAATAACTCCACACCATGCGAGTTCGCTCGCATGAAGGTGTGGAGTCCTTGCGGGGAGAAGCCGAGACAGCCGCCGAGGGACCCCAGAAGACCAGGATCAGGGCCAAAACGAGCTGCACAGTGGAGGTAAGTATAACATGTTTGTTATATTTTTTTTTTATTTCCTTTACTGATCCTTTAAATATTGTACCTGGGGAGTGTCTATAGTATGCCTGTAAAGTGGCATGTGTTTCCCGTGTTTAGAACATTCCCTGCACAAAATGACATTTCTAAAGGAATAAAAGTAATTTAAAACTGCTTTCGGCTTTAATGTAATGTTGGGTCCTGGCAATATAGATGAAAATTGAGAAAAACGGCATGGGTACCCCCCCCAGCCCATTACCAGGCCCTTTCAGTCTTGTATGGATATTAAGGGGAACCCCGCACCCAAATTAAAAAAAGAAAAGGCGTGGGGCCCCCAGGCCCTATATACTCTTAACAGCAGTATACAGGTGGTCCCAAGAAAGACAGGGACTATAGGTTTGTTCTTAAGTTGAATCTGTTTGTAATTTGGAACAGGTACATTTTGTAAGTGTAGCTCCAGCCCAAAAATCTATTTTTAAGTTATCATCACCCCTGTAACATTTGTTTTGCTGCCTGTGCCTTTTTTCCATATTAACTCTTATGCCCCATACACACGATCGTTTTTCATGCCGTTAAAAATGCCATTTTTAAAAATGGCCATTAAAAATGATCGTGTGTACGCTCCAGAGCATTTTTAACGACGTGAAAAACGGCCATTAAAAATTTCGAACATGCTCTCTTTTTCACGTCGTTTTTCATGTCGTTTTTTTAACGACGTGAAAAACGATAGTGTGTATGCTTTAACGACGTGAAAAAAAACGCGCATGCTCAGAATCAAGTATGAGACGGGAGCGCTCGTTCTGGTAAAACTAGCGTTCGTAATGGAGATAGCACATTCGTCACGCAGTAACGGACTGAAAAGCACGAGGCTGAAAAGCGCGAATCGTTGCTCAACAAACTTTACTAACATGAAGGGTGGCGCCATTCGAGCGGAACTTCCCCTTTATAGTGCCGTCGTACGTGGTATACGTCACTGCGCTTTGCTTCATCGTTTTTTAAAATGATCGTGTGTACGCAAGACAGGCTTGAGAGGAAACATGAAAAAAAAAACAACATGAAAAACGGCAAGAAAAAAAATGGCAAGAAAAAAGATTGTGTGTATGGGGCATAACAGGAGAGAATTTCCCTTCCCAGGGGTAGATTTCTTCTCACTTCTTGTTGTCTCGCTCCCTTTGTAAGTAGGAGTCGTTTGTAAGTCAGATGTTTGAAAGTAGGGGACCGCCTGTATATATATATATATATATATATATATATATATATATTGTGACAGCAGGAAGGTAAAGTCACCTGGTTGCATCCAGGGGGGTAGATATATTTCGCCCAGATTCAGGCTTTACGTCGACTTATACAACTAGGTGGAGAGTTATATAAGCCCAGCTGAGGCTAGTGGGCTCATGGATGACTCATACCTCTAGGGAGAGTGTGGGGCGTCGTGCAGACAGGGAGTTGATGAGACCAGCTGAAGCTTGTCAGCTCATTTAGGCCTCTATAAGAACTCTCAGCTTCATTAGATGTTAGCTCATGCCTGGAACCAGACCTGTGTGGACTGTCTAGGGAGAGTGAACCCCTGTGCGGTGAGACAAAGCCTGTGTGGCTATTTGCTTGGACATTTAAAACCAGGGACTTAGGGACTAGGACAGCACTAGGCTGATCCCAGTTGTTAGTTAGGAAACCTGTATGTTTAGTCAGAGGTCAAGTTGACCAGGATTTATTTTGTTTATGTTTCTTTTTCTTTGCTGTGTTTTGTCACTGTAAATAGAAAATAAACCGCACCTTTTTTTGATTTTGAAAACCACAACCTCCGTTTGCTGGGCCTGTTTTTGTGTGGGGAGCCCATCTCGGGGGTCACACACACCCGCTGCCGAGCTGACTCCCTCACAGTTGGTGGAGAACCAGTGGCAGTTTTTTTTTAAGCCAGCATGGAGGAGATACTGAAGCAGCTGGCTCTAGCAAATGCCAATCAACAGCAGACAAATGCAGGTTTGCAAAAGAGCCTTGCAGCTCATCAACAGAGCCTTGCAGCTCAACAACAGAACTTCGCAGCCCAGCAGCAAGCTCATCAACAGAGCCTTGCAGCCCAGCAGCAAGCTCATCAACAGAGCCTTGCAGCCCAGCAGCAGACAAACGCAACTTTGCAACAGAGTCTGGAGGCTCAGCAACAAGCCCAGCAGCAATCTGAGGCCCGCTTCATAGACCTGTTGCAGAAGCAAGAGCAGAGACTACAACAACAGATGGAAGCAGTAATGCAGCAACGTCCGCAGACCAGTGAGGAAAGCCGTCCCACTAATACCGCGTCCTTTGGGGTGAGTCGTTTATTGACAAAAATGACTGGAGAGGATGATCCAGAGGTATTTTTGACCACATTTGAAAGGACCGCTGAAAGAGAAAAGTGGCCTGAGGAGCAGTGGGCTGGACTGGTGGCTCCTCTGTTAACTGGTGAATCGCAGAAAGCTTACTATGACCTAGAGCCTAACCAAGCAAAAGACTATGTGATGCTAAAAGCTGAAATATTGGCAAGGCTGGGTGTCACCCAGGCTGTC
Organism: Rana muscosa; assembly: GCA_029206835.1. Classification (NCBI taxonomy): domain Eukaryota; kingdom Metazoa; phylum Chordata; class Amphibia; order Anura; family Ranidae; genus Rana; species Rana muscosa. Next base: position 276,701,398 of record CM055128.1, read on the forward strand.
CGGGCTCAGCGTGTGCATAACTGGACTTTCCAGCTTGGAAAACCCCCCAGGTCTCAAATGTATGATCTCATTCACCTGAGCAGAAAGTGGCTACAGCCAGAGACTTTGTCCGCACCAAAGATTGTGGAACGTGTTGTAATGGATCGGTTTTTGAGAGCTCTTCCTACTGCCATCCAAAAGTGGGTAAGCCATGGAGACCCAGAGACGGCCGATGGTCTTGTGGATCGTGTGGAGAAATACTTGGCTACAGAGAACCTGATGGCCTCTTCCAGAGACACTCGGACTTTCCACCCTAAGACCAGACCATCCCCAGGGGCGGATAAGAGGATTCCAAGGGGTGAGGGTGGAGAGAGTGAGAGGGTGGGAGCTCTACCCCAAGTTTGGCGAGAACAGCCTGGGAAATCAGCGGCTCAAGAGGCCGCAAGAAGGATCGTTTGCTACCGCTGCCGGCAAGCGGGACATATTGCAGCCAATTGCCCGGTTGTGGAGGAACCCATGCAGTGTGACTTTCTGACGGGCAGACGTCAGTCGCTGTGTGCGACAGTCGCATGCACTGCCATTCGAGGAACTGAGAAACATTTATGCAAAATGTGTGTTAATGGTAGAAATGTTGTGGTATTGCTGGATTCAGGTAGCCTTGTGACCCTGATAAAGGCTGAGTTAGTTAAAACAGAGGTCTCTGGGAATAACAAGGTAGCTGTTATTTGTGTGCATGGGGACACCCGAGAGTATCCAGTGACTACAGTGTGTTTCGAGACCCCCAAAGGTACCCTCTCTCATCCAGTGGGCTTAGTATCTCAGTTACCGCATGACGCCATTGTGCTAAGGGATTTTCCGAAGTTCTGGGAACTGTGGGATGATCCTGAGCCCCCCACTGGTGCCCCTATGTACCAGGAATGTGATAGCCAGAACTCCCTTAGAGAGTGGTGAGGACTCTCCGGAATTTCCCTTATCAGTATTGGCAGGGGAGACTCAAGAAACTGGAGAGGAGCCCACCTCCTCAGACGAAAACCTACCATCTGTGGAGTTTTCTGATCTTGAGGTTCACAGGGAAAACTTTGCCACAGAACAGTTGAAAGACCCCGCCCTAATAAAGGCACGGGAAAACGTAGTGAAAATAGATGGCGAGTTAGTGAACCCAGATAATACCTGCACTTACCCATACTTCAGCGTAGAGAAGAACCTACTGTATCGGGTGGCAAAAAGGGCAGAAGAAACCGTTGAGCAGCTTGTGGTGCCCAAACCTTACAGGAAGTTGGTGTTGGAGTTGGCCCATGGGCACATTCTTGGAGGTCATCTGGGGACAGAGAAAACCCGAGAGAGGGTATTACAGAGATTCTATTGGCCAGGGGTGATGAAGGACATAGAAAATTATTGTTCCTCCTGCCCTGTGTGTCAGAGGTCGGCCCCGATGCCACATTTCCGTAGCCCGCTGGTCCCTCTACCCATCATTGAGGTCCCGTTTGAGAGGATCGCCATGGATTTGGTAGGTCCTATAATCAAGTCCGCTAGGGGGCACCAGTACATATTAGTTATAATGGACTATGCCACCCGTTATCCAGAAGCGATCCCTCTCCGAAATACCTCGGCCAAAACCATAGCCAAAGAGCTATCTCTTGTGTTTAGCCGGGTGGGTATTTGTAAAGAACTGCTTACGGACCAAGGTACACCCTTTATGTCCCGGGTTATGAAGGAGCTGTGTAAATTGTTCAAAGTGACGCAATTACGTACATCTGTGTATCACCCCCAAACCGATGGGCTGGTTGAAAGATTCAACAAAACCCTAAAACAAATGTTGAAGAAAGTGGTGGATAGAGATGGAAAGGATTGGGACTGTCTACTTCCTTATCTGATGTTTGCTATTAGGGAGGTGCCCCAATCCTCTACGGGATTCTCCCCCTTTGAGTTACTGTATGGGAGACACCCAAGAGGGCTGTTGGATATTGCCAAGGAAACTTGGGAAAGTGAGAGTTCTCCCCACAGGAGTGTGATTGAGCATGTCGCCCTGATGCAAGACCGAATTGCACAGGTAATGCCCATCGTGAAGGAACATTTGGCCCAAGCGCAGTTAGCACAGCAGAGAGTGTACAACCGTGGAGCCAAGACCCGTACCTTTTCCCCGGGGGATAGGATACTGGTACTTGTCCCTACGGTTGAAAGTAAATTCCTTGCCAAATGGCAAGGCCCCTACGAGATAATGGAAAAAGTGAGCGAAGTGAATTACAAGGTCAGACAACCAGGAAGGCGAAAGCCCGAACAGATCTATCACGTTAATCTGTTGAAAGCCTGGAGGGATAGAGAGTCCCTAGTCGCAGACACTTGGTCACCAGCTCAAACTGGTTGCGTGATTCCTGAGGTTGGAATAGCAGCCACCTTGTCACAACCCCAACAACAGGAGGTTAAGGAGTTTGTGCTTCGCAACAAGGAGGTATTCTCTGAGCTGCCGGGACAAACATCTGGGGTAGAGCATGACATCATTACCCCGCCCGGTGAAAGGGTGAAGTTAAAACCCTATCGGATCCCAGAGGCCCGACGGGAGGCAATACGGGAGGAAGTACAGAAAATGCTGAACTTAGGGGTGATAGAGGAGTCCCAAAGTGATTGGTCTAGTCCCATTGTGTTGGTGCCTAAACCGGATGGGAGCTTGCGATTTTGTAACGATTTTCGTCAGTTGAACAAAGTTACAAAATTTGACACCTACCCCATGCCACGTATAGATGAGTTGATCGACCGGCTGGGAACAGCCCGATACATGACGACTCTTGACCTCACAAAAGGGTATTGGCAAATCCCCCTGGCCAAGTCGGCCAAAGAGAAAACCGCATTTGTAACCCCAGACGGGGCGTTCCAATATAAAAGAATGCCGTTCGGGTTACAGAATGCGCCGGCCACATTCCAGCGGAAAATGGACCAGATGCTGTGGCCCCATCGGAAGTATGCTGCGGCTTACCTGGATGACGTAATTGTCCATAGCACAGATTGGGCCTCACATCTGCCAAAAGTGCAAGCAGTCCTGGACTCTGTTCGGGAAGCGGGGTTTACGGCTAACCCCAAGAAGTGTACCATTGGGCAGGAGGAGGCCAAATATCTTGGGTACACCATTGGGAGGGGAGTAATAAAACCCCAACTCAACAAAGTCGAGGCCATCCAGAGTTGGCCACGTCCCAACAGCAAGAAGCAGGTACGAGCCTTTCTGGGAATCGCTGGGTATTATCGGCGATTCATTCCCCACTTTGCTTCTAAGGCTGTGCCCCTAACCAACCTGACGAAGGGGAAAGGGTCGGTCATGATTAAATGGACCCCCGAGGCTGAGGCAGCATTCCAATTCTTGAAACAAGCCTTATGTAGCCAGCCAGTGTTGTACTCACCCGACTTCTCTAAAGACTATGTCGTACAAAGTGATGCGTCAGATGTGGGGTTAGGAGCAGTATTGTCCCAGGTCTGGAACGGGGAAGAGCACCCAGTCATTTACCTCAGCAGGAAGTTGAAGTCCCATGAGGTAAATTATGCCACCGTTGAAAAGGAGTGTTTAGCGGTGAAGTGGGCTCTAGATTCCCTTCGGTACTACCTGCTAGGTAGGCACTTTGACTTGGCTACGGATCACGCTCCGTTAAAGTGGATGGCTCAAAACAAGGAAACAAATAGAAGGGTGAATAGGTGGTTCCTGGCCCTCCAGGAATTCAACTTCACAGTAAAGCATCGCCCTGGCGTTCAAATGGGGAATGTGGATGCTTTGTCTCGAGTACATGAATGCCTGATTGCTGGTGTTCCAACCCCCGAGGTTAAAACAAGAGGGGGGGGTATGTGACAGCAGGAAGGTAAAGTCACCTGGTTGCATCCAGGGGGGTAGATATATTTCGCCCAGATTCAGGCTTTACGCCGACTTATACAACTAGGTGGAGAGTTGTATAAGCCCAGCTGAGGCTAGTGGGCTCATGGATGACTCATACCTCTAGGGAGAGTGTGGGGCGTCGTGCAGACAGGGAGTTGATGAGACCAGCTGAAGCTTGTCAGCTCATTTAGGCCTCTATAAGAACTCCCAGCTTCATTAGATGTTAGCTCATGCCTGGAACCAGACCTGTGTGGACTGTCTAGGGAGAGTGAACCCCTGTGCGGTGAGACAAAGCCTGTGTGGCTATTTGCTTGGACATTTAAAACCAGGGACTTAGGGACTAGGACAGCACTAGGCTGATCCCAGTTGTTAGTTAGGAAACCTGTATGTTTAGTCAGAGGTCAAGTTGACCAGGATTTATTTTGTTTATGTTTCTTTTTCTTTGCTGTGTTTTGTCACTGTAAATAGAAAATAAACCGCACCTTTTTTTGATTTTGAAAACCACAACCTCTGTTTGCTGGGCCTGTTTTTGTGTGGGGAGCCCATCTCGGGGGTCACACACACCCGCTGCCGAGCTGACTCCCTCACAATATATATATATATATACATACATACATACACATACACATACACACACACACACACACACACACACACACTATACGGCCTGCCCTATATACGCTGCAGAAAATTGGGCCTTAGGTGTTGGTGGTACCAGAACACTGTAAGCCCTCACAGTTACTCTTGGTGGGTGTCAGAAACCATGAATCAGACCGAGACAGAAGTACAGTTAAATCACACTTGTTTAATAATAAAAATAAAAAGGTAAACAGAGCAAGTGTAGTCAAAACATAGCCAGAGTTCAGTAACCGGATCGGGTAGTCGGCCAAGCCAATGTCTAAGAGCCAGCGATAAAGGTAGTAGTACAGCAAGCAGGATCTGTAGCCAGAGGGAACGTCAGACAAGCAGGTCTTCAATTGGAATGCAGGAGAAAGTCACTTGTGATGTTAACACAGGCGAAGGCAAAGAGCAAATGAACTGGAAGTCCTTAAAGCGGAAGTAAACCCATCCATAAAACAGTTTCACTTCCTGCATGTGCCGGAAATGTAACACTACCATTGGTTGTGCTCTAAACCAAACTGTCATGCCATCCAATGGCTGGTGTCTAAACTGATCACATGTGCAGCATCATGGCAGTTGTAGATTAAACAAGGCAAAGATGTCAGCTTCCTTGGCTGAAAACGATAGGGGGGCTTACTTACACTTTAAGTAGGCAGAGCTGACAAGCAGGATCATCAACAGGTGGACCACTGTGGAGGGAGCTGGCAATTAGCTGACAGCTGAGCTGACAGCACAGAGAAGGAAGGGCTGAGCCCAGCCCTGACAGTGGGCGCTTGAAAAGGCCCTGCTGTGAACTATTATATCAATAATTGTAATTACATGCCCCTGTTGAACAGGGGCAGAAAAATTGGGCCTTTGGTGGTGGTGGTGGTGCCACAATACTGTAAACCCTCACAGTGACTCTGTGGGCGCAGGAACGGGCCCTGCTGTGAAATATTATATCAAGAATTGTAATTACATGCCCCTGTTGAACAGAGGCAAAAAAATTGGGCCTTTGGTGGTGGTAGTGCTGGTGCCACAACACTGTAAGCCCTCACAGTTACCCTCTGTGGGCGCAGGAACAGGCCCTGCTGTGAAATATTATATCAAGAATTGTAATTATCTGCCCCTGTTGAACAGGGGCATACAAATTGGGCCTTTGGTGGTGGTGGTGGTGGTGATGCCACAACATTGTAAGCCCTCATAGTTACTCTTGGTGGGCGCAGGAACGGGCCCTGCTGTGAAATATTAGATCAAAAATTTTAATTACACGCCCCTGTTAAACAGGGGCAGAAAAATTGGGCTTTAGGCACTGGTGCTGGTGCCACAACACTGCAACCCCTCACAGATACTCTAGTTGAGCGCAGGAACGAGCCCTGCTGCAAAATATTAGACATTTTTTTAATTACACGTCCCTGTTAAACAGGGGCAGAATAATTGGGCATTAGGCACTGGTGCTGGTGCCCAGAACCAAAAATATTCTTAGAAGCTATCAACATGAACATTGAGGAGTAATAGGAAAGTCACTCAGCATAACAGGATAGTCACTCAGCATCAGCATAGGCAGTCTTCAAGGGATCTCATTCATAAAAAAAATAATCGGTTATATCAGCATCAGGTGCTTGGTAGCTGGTGATCCAAGACTGATTAATTTTTATGAAGGTGAGCAGATCAACCGAGTTGGTGGACAGGCGCACGCTGTGATCGGTTACAAAGCCTCCAGCAGCACTGAATGTGCGTTCTGAAATAACGCTGGATGCAGGACAGGCCAGTAGCTCAATTGCATACTGTGCAAGCTCTGGCCAGTGATCCATCCTCTAGACCCAGTATCCCAGTGGATTTTTGGTTGGAAAGGTCTCAAAGTCTGATCTTGCCCCAAGGTATTCCTGCACCATGTAAATCAGACGCTGGCGATGGTTGCTGGAACCGATCAGACCTTGGGGCTGCGGACTAAAAAATTGTCTGAACGCATCGGTCAGACGGCCACCACAACACGTTGTCCATTAGGACCAGGAAATTGTAACCTCCCAGGCTCTGGAAACGCATTGCACAAACCTTTCTGCAAGGCCTCCCGAAGATGTTTCATCCTCTGCTCCCTCTGCGAAGGCTGGATAAGTTCCGCAACCTTACCCTTGTAACGTGGATCAAGAAGGGTTGCCAGCCAGTACTGATCCCTCTCCTTGATCACACGAATCCGAGGGTCCTTTCGCAGGCTTTGCAGGATCAGGGAGGCCATGCAGCGTAGGTTTGCTGAGGCATTCGAACCGGAGTCCTCTGGGTCACTAAGGGTGACATGATCCGCAGCCACCTTCTCCCAGCCACGTACAAGTCCATGGGTTTCTGGGGACTGGAAACGATCCCTTGAAGACTGCTGCTGATGCTGAGTGCTAGGCTCCACCTCCATGCTGACACAATCCTCCTCCTCCTCCTCTTTCTGTGTGAGCGGCGGGCCCGCAGGAATACTGTCTGGATAAAGGGGGCCTTGAGAGGTAAGGAAGTCCTCCTCTTCCTCCCTCTGTTCTTCCTCAAGTGCCTTGTCCATTATTCCATGCAGCGTGTGCTCCAACAGGAAGACAAGAGGGACAGTATCACTGATGCATGCACTGTCACTGCTCACCATCCTCGTGGCCTCCTCAAATGGTGACTGGACAGTGCATGCATCCTTGATCATTACCCACTGGCGTGGCGAAAAAAAGCCAAGCTCCCCTGACCCTGTCCTGGTGCAATAGTCACACAGGTACTGATTGATGGCCCTCTGCTGTGTGTGCAGCCGCTGCAGCTTGGCCAACGTTGAGTTCCACCTGGTGGGCATGTCACAGATGAGGCGGTTCTTGGGCAGGTTGCATTCTTTTTGGAGGTCATTCAGCCGAGCACTGGCATTATATGACCGGCGGAAATGCCCACAGACTTTCCTGGCCTGCCTCAGGAGATCCTGTAAGCCCGGGTACCTGCACAAGAACCGCTGCACCACCAAATTAAGGATGTGAGCCAAACAGGGCACATGAGTCAAGTGTCCCTGTCGGAGGGCGGATAGGAGGTTGGTGCCATTGTCGCAAACCACCATTCCTGGCTGAAGCTAGCGTGGCGTCAACCACCTCTGAGCCTGCCCCTGCAGAGCTGACAGAATCTCTGCCCTAGTGGGGCTACTGTCCCCTAAGCAGACCAACTTAAGTACCGCATGGTATCTTTTTGCCTCAGTGCTTGCGTAGCCCCTAGAACACCTACGGAGCACCGCTGGTTCAGAGGACAATTCTGCAAAGGGAGAGGCCATAGAGGAAAAAGAAGAGGAGGGGTGGAGGAGAGAGGTGTGGCAGAATCACCACTACCAGCATTTTGGAGGCGTGGTGGCAGGACAAGCTACAACAATACTGCACCCTGTCCTGCATCCTTCCCAGCTGCCAGCAGGGTTACCAAGTGCGCCGTGAAAGAAAGGTAATGTCCCTGTCCATGCCTGCTGGACCATGAGTCAGCGGTAATATGCACCATACCGCTGACCGCCCTGTCCAACGAGGCCAAGACATTGCCTTCCACATGTCGGTAGAGAGCCGGAATGGCCTTCCGAGAAAAAAATTGGCATTTGGGAACCTGCCACTGAGGTACCGGACATTCAACAAATTCTCGAAAGGGGCAGAGTCTACCAGCTGAAAAGGCAGCAGTTGGAGTGCTAGCAATTTAGCCAAACTAGCATTCAGCCGCTGAGCACATGGCTGGGACCGAATTCCTTTCGTCGGTTTAGCAACTGGGGTAGGGAAATTTGCCTGCTACAATCGGATGTTGGTGTACCGCTAGCAGATTGCCCGGAAGTGCTTGAGACACCTAATTCTACACCTTGATTCCTCTCAGTACAGGTCTCTGAGAGGACGGAAGGTATAGTGGGATTGAAGATCCCAGTTGATGAGGAGCAATGAGAGGTCCGCCTTGTTCTTTGGTGTGGGTCTTTTAAGTACTGTTAAACTGCCAATGGACTGCATGGGAGCTCAACATATGTCTGGTCGAGCATGTGGTGCCCAAGCGGCTGGTGTTTTGGCCACACTTGATACGCTTCAGACATATGTTGCAAACAGCAACGATGCGATCTGCTGCACACGTCTCAAAAAAGGCCCACACCAAAGAACTTTTGAAAAAACGCGCAGCAGCGCCCTGCACATGCAGAGCTCTGCGGTGTGATGCAGTTGGTTGGCTGCCCTTAAGCTGGCCCCAGGAGGACATCCTGCCTCATTGGAGATGTGCCTCCTCCTCCTCCTCCTCCTCCTCTCTTCTATCAGGCACCCACGTAGAGTCAGTGACCTCATCATCCCCTTCCTCCTCACCACTGGAGCAAACCTGGCAGTATGCTGCAGCTGGGGGAACATGACTGCCAGTTTCTTGTCCTTCTTGGGCACCCCCTCTCTCTGGGCTCACGTTACTGCCTTTATCCTCAACCTGGGTACCATCATCAGAGCCTTCAAAACACTGCGCATCCTCCTGCAGCATGTACCCTACACTGTGGTCGAACAGTTCGGGGGACTCCTCAGGGCGTGATGGTGGGGCTAGGGAAGGAGTGAGTGATGACATTGAGCCAATGGAAGAGGCCGCTTTGGCAGCTGCATTGGCAGACAAAGTACCCTAAGCCTGGGTGACAGAGGATGAGGACGGCTTGGTCATCCACTCTACCAACTCTTCTGCATGTTGTGGCTCAACGCGGCTAGCGGCCGAAAAAAAGGCCAAGCGTGCCCCACGGCCACGTGCTGAGGATATACCGTGTCCACGACCACGACCACCACTGTTGGCTGTAGACACAGAGCCTGCTTTCCCTCTTTTAGTGGCCTGTGAGCGTCTGCCTCTCCTTGGTGACCTTCCAGACATACTGTACAATTAGTTTAGCAAAACAACGCCTGAACTTTACTAGAAACAGTACACCAGGAATGGCCTACAGTCAGGTATAGGCTTGGCTGGACTACAATGCAGTGGATATATATTTTATGCACTGCAGCTCACTGAGTCACCTGCCTGCCTGAAAGTGTATTTAAACACGTACACCAGGAATGGCCTACAGTCAGGTATAGGCTTGGCTGGACTACAATGCAGTAAATATATATTTTATGAACTATGAACTGAAGCTCACTGAGTCACCTGCCTGCCTGCCTGTCTGAAAGTGTCTTTGAACACGTGCACCAGGAATGGCCTACAGTCAGGTATAGGCTTGGCTAGACTATATATATATACACAAGCCTGTATACTGTATATGTCACGTACCTGATGGTAGTGAGCCCGAATTGCAGGGGACGGCTACCCTTACGGCCCCCACTCCCGGCCCCCTGGTAAGGTGACAGTTGGCACAGGAGTAAGGAGTGGCACGGGTGCCTGGCAGGATCAACTGTGGTGAGGTGGTGATTCAAACACCCGGAAGCTTCCTTGCAGAATACCGGAACTGGAACGGCTAGCAGGCTGGATCGGAAGTAGCACATCCGACTGGATCGGTCTCGCAGACTGGATCGGAAGAAGCACAGCAGACAGGATCAGCTAGCAGGCAGGTTCAGCTTAGCAGGCTGGATCTGGGACAGCTCAGCAGACTGGATCGGTCTCGCAGACTGGATCGGAAGAAGCACAGCAGACAGGATCAGCTAGCAGGCAGGTTCAGCTTAGCAGGCTGGATCTGGGACAGCTCAGCAGACTGGATCGGTCTCGCAGACTGGATCGGTTAAGCAAACTGGATCAGAACCAGGAACAGGGTAGTAAACAGGCCGGGTCAGATATCAGGCGGGCAGCAGAAGTACAGGGTGCAGGCAAAGGGTAGTCACAACAAGCCGGGGTCTGGTGCAGGCAGATAACAGGTTGGTCAAGGTAAGCCGGGTCTTTTAGCACAGGTATGGTCTCAGATCAGGGTTTAGCACACAACGCTGTAGAGCAGACAGCAGGGACTGTCTGTAACTGACAGGTTTAAATAGTCTCTCTGGCGCCACCCGCTGGACGCACACGCGAACGGAGACCAGGAAGTCCGGGGCGCCTGTTTCTGGCAGGATCTCCATGACAGTATATATATTAGGCTTGTGCAATTTGTTTCGTAACGAATCGAAATTCGTCCGAATTTAGCAACTTTCGGACATTCGGAAGCATTCGAATTTCCGAACAAAGCAATTACGAATAAAACCGAATCCGAAATAAATTATACCGCAAATAGCGAATGCCCGAATGTCTTCGGCATAATTCGTTATGAAAAAGTTACGAATGTGCGAATCCATACGAAACACAATAACACTCACTCTGCTCTGCTCTCTGCTTCTCCCTCACCGTGCTGAACTCCCTCTCAAAATGGTGTACAGGGGCAGAGGCTATAGCCGCATGTAAAAAACAAAAGTAAAATATGAGATTTCGAATCGTTACAAATAACCGCTATGTATTTAGAAAAGTACAAATCCATTCGAAGCACATTAGGCATAATAGGCAGCGTCGTCGTGAGAGAGACACAGAAAATTACGAATCAACGAACCCAAAAAAAGTTACGAAAGTAGGAGTTGTGTCCAGAATCAACGAAAAACAATGTACTCTACCGAAAGTACGAATTATAAATCAACTAAAAATTCAACTAAAAATGTCGCTTGCGAAAATACGAATTAGTCCGAACACGAAAAATCCCGTCTAGCAAAATTACGAATGATTACGAATCAACAGGACCGAAAAGAAACGAACCGAAACTAAACAAATTTTTCCATTGTGCACAAGAAACGAACCGAAACTAAACAAATGTTTCCGTTGTGCACAAGTCTAATATATATTAAATGCACTGCAGCTAACTGAATCAACTGCCTGCCTGAAGTATTTTATTTGTGTATATATTGTGACAGCAGGAAGGTAAAGTCACCTGGTTGCATCCAGGGGGGTAGGTATATTTCTCCCAGATTCAGGCTCTATGCCGACTTATACAACTAGGGAGAGAGTTGATGAAGCCCAGCTGAGGCTAGTGGGCTCATGGATGATTCATACCTCTAGGGAGAGTGCTGGGCGTCGTGCAGGCAGGGAGTTGATGAGACCAGCTGAAGCTTGTCAGCTCGTTTAAGGCCTCTATAAAAACTCCCAGCTTCATTAGGTGTTTGCTCATGCCTGGAACCAGACCTGTGTGGACTGTCTAGGGAGAGTGAACCCCTGTGCGGTGAGACAAAGCCTGTGTGGCTATTTGTGTGGACATTTACTAAACCAGGGACTTAGGGACTAGGACAGCACCAGGCTGATCCCAGTTGTTAGTTAGGAAACCTGCATGTTTAGTCAGAGGTCAAGTTGACCAGGGTTTATTTTGTTTATGTTTCTTTTTGCTTTGCTGTGTTTTTTTGTCACTGTAAATAGAGAAATAAACCGCACCTTTTTGATCTTGAAAACCACAACCTCCGTCTGCTGGGCCTGTTTTTGTGTGGGGAGCCCATCCAGGGGATCACACACACCCGCTGCCGAGCTAACCCCCCCACAGTTGGTGGAGAACCAGTGGCAGTTTTTTTTTAAGCCAGCATGGAGGAGATACTGAAACAGCTGGCTCTAGAAAATGCCAATCAACAGCAGACAAATGCAGGTTTGCAAAAGAGCCTTGCAGCTCAACAACAGAGCTTCGCAGCCCAGCAGCAAGCTCATCAACAGAGCCTTGCAGCCCAGCAGCAATCTGAGGCCCGCTTCATAGACCTGTTACAGAAGCAAGAGCAGAGACTACAACAAATGGAAGCAGTAATGCAGCAACGTCCGCAGACCAGTGAGGAAAGCCGTCCCACTAATACCGCGTCCTTTGGGGTGAGTCGTTTATTGACAAAAATGACTGGAGAGGATGATCCAGAGGTATTTTTGACCACATTTGAAAGGACTGCTGAAAGAGAAAAGTGGCCTGAGGAGCAGTGGGCTGGACTGGTGGCTCCTCTGTTAACTGGTGAATCGCAGAAGGCTTACTATGACCTAGAGCCTGACCAAGCAAAAGACTATGTGATGCTAAAAGCTGAAATATTGGCAAGGCTGGGTGTCACCCTGGCTGTCCGGGCTCAGCGTGTGCATAACTGGACTTTCCAGCTTGGAAAACCCCCCAGGTCTGAAATGTATGATCTCATTCACCTGAGCAGGAAGTGGCTACAGCCAGAGACTTTGTCCGCACCAGAGATTGTGGAACGTGTTGTAATGGATCGGTTTTTGAGAGCTCTTCCTACTGCCATCCAAAAGTGGGTAAGCCATGGAGACCCAGAGACGGCCGGTGGTCTTGTGGATCGTGTAGAGAAATACTTGGCTACAGAGAACCTGACGGCCTCTTCCAGAGACTCTCGGACTTTCCACCCTAAGACCAGACCATCCCCAGGGGCGGATAAGAGGATTCCAAGGGGTGAGGGTGGAGAGAGTGAGAGGGTGGGAGCTCTACCCAAAGTTTGGCGAGAACAGCCTGGGAAGTCAGGGGCTCAAGAGGCAGCCAAATGGATTGTTTGCTACCGCTGCCGGCAAGCGGGACATATTGCAGCAAATTGCCCGGTTGTGGAGGAACCCATGCAATGTGACTTTCTGACGGACAGACGTCAGTCGCTGTGTGCGACAGTCGCATGCACTGCCATTCGGGGAACTGAGAAACATTTATGCAAAATGTGTATTAATGGTAGAAATGTTGTGGTATTACTGGATTCAGGTAGCCTTGGGACCCTGATAAAGGCTGAATTAGTTAAAACAGAGGTCTCTGGGAATAGCAAGGTAGCTGTTATTTGTGTGCATGGGGACACCCGAGAGTATCCAGTGACTACAGTGTGTTTCAAGACCCCCAAAGGTACCCTCTCTCATCCAGTGGGGTTAGTATCTCAATTACCGCATGATGCCATTGTGGGAAGGGATTTTCCGAAGTTCTGGGAACTGTGGGATGATCCTGAGCCCCCCACTGGTGCCCCTATGTACCAGGAAAGTGATAGCCAGAACTCCTCTGAGAGTGGTGAGGACTCTCCAGAATTTCCCTTGTCAGTATTGGCAGGCGAGACTCAAGAAACTGGAGAGGAGCCCACCTCCTCAGACGAAAACCTACCGTCTGTGGAGTTTTCTGATCTTGAGGTTCACAGGGAAAATTTTGCCACAGAACAGTTAAAAGACCCCGCCCTAATAAAGGCACGGGAAAACGTAGTGGAAATAGATGGCGAGTTAGTGAACCCAGATAATACCTGCACTTACCCATACTTCAGCGTAGAGAAGGACCTACTGTATCGGGTGGCAAAAAGGGCAGAAGAAACCGTTGAGCAGCTTGTGGTGCCCAAACCTTACAGGAAGTTGGTGTTGGAGTTGGCCCATGGGCACATTCTTGGAGGTCATCTGGGGACAGAGAAAACCCGAGAGAGGGTATTACAGAGATTCTATTGGCCTGGGGTGATGAAGGACATAGAAAATTATTGTTCCTCCTGCCCTGTGTGTCAGAGGTCGGCCCCGATGCCACATTTCCGTAGCCCGCTGGTCCCTCTACCCATCATTGAGGTCCCGTTTGAGAGGATCGCAATGGATTTGGTAGGGCCTATAATCAAGTCCGCTAGGGGGCACCAGTACATATTAGTTATAATGGACTATGCCACCCGTTATCCAGAAGCGATCCCTCTCCGAAATACCTCGGCCAAAACCATAGCCAAAGAGCTATCTCTTGTTTTTAGCCGGGTGGGTATTTGTAAAGAACTGCTTACGGACCAAGGTACACCCTTTATGTCCCGGGTTATGAAAGAGCTGTGTAAATTGTTCAAAGTGACGCAATTGCGTACGTCTGTGTATCACCCCCAAACCGATGGGCTGGTTGAAAGATTCAACAAAACCCTAAAACAAATGTTGAAGAAAGTGGTGGATAGCGATGGAAAGGATTGGGACTGTCTACTTCCTTATTTGATGTTTGCTATTAGGGAGGTGCCCCAATCCTCTACGGGATTCTCCCCCTTTGAGTTACTGTATGGGAGACACCCAAGAGGGCTGTTGGATATTGCCAAGGAAACTTGGGAAAGTGAGAGTTCTCCCCACAGGAGTGTGATTGAGCATGTCGCCCTGATGCAAGATCGAATTGCACAGGTAATGCCCATCGTGAAGGAACATTTGGCCCAAGCGCAGTTGGCACAGCAGAGAGTGTACAACCGTGGAGCCAAGACCCGTACCTTTTCCCCGGGGGATAGGATATTGGTACTTGTCCCTACGGTTGAAAGTAAATTCCTTGCCAAATGGCAAGGCCCCTACGAGATAATGGAAAAAGTGAGCGAAGTGAATTACAAGGTCAGACAACCAGGAAGGCGAAAGCCCGAACAGATCTATCACGTTAATCTGTTGAAAGCCTGGAGGGATAGAGAGTCCCTAGTCGCAGAAACTTGGTCACCAGCTCAAACTGGTTGCGTGATTCCGGAGGTTGGAATAGCAGCCACCTTGTCACAACCCCAACAACAGGAGGTTAAGGAGTTTGTGCTTCGCAACAAGGAGGTGTTCTCTGAGCTGCCGGGACAAACATCTGGGGTAGAGCATGATATTATTACCCCGCCCGGTGAAAGGGTGAAGTTAAAACCCTATCGGATCCCAGAGGCCCGACGGGAGGCAATACGGGAGGAAGTACAGAAAATGCTGAACTTAGGGGTGATAGAGGAGTCCCAAAGTGATTGGTCTAGTCCCATTGTGTTGGTGCCTAAACCGGATGGGAGCTGGCGATTTTGTAACGATTTTCGTCAGTTGAACAAAGTTACAAAATTTGACACCTACCCCATGCCACGTATAGATGAGTTGATCGACCGGCTGGGAACAGCCCGATACATGACGACTCTTGACCTCACAAAAGGGTATTGGCAAATTCCCCTGGCCAAGTCGGCCAAAGAGAAAACCGCATTTGTAACCCCAGACGGGGCGTTCCAATATAAGAGAATGCCGTTCGGGTTACAGAATGCGCCGGCCACATTCCAGCGGAAAATGGACCAGATACTTAGGCCCCATCGGAAGTATGCTGCGGCTTACCTGGATGACGTAATTGTCCATAGCACAGATTGGGCCTCACATCTGCCAAAAGTGCAAGCAGTCCTAGACTCTATCCGGGAAGCGGGGTTTACGGCTAACCCCAAGAAGTGTACCATTGGGCAGGAGGAGGCCAAATATCTTGGGTACACCATTGGCAGGGGAGTAATAAAACCCCAACTCAACAAAGTCGAGGCCATCCAGAGTTGGCCACGTCCCAACAGCAAGAAGCAGGTACGAGCCTTTCTGGGAATCGCGGGTTATTATCGGCGCTTCATTCCCCACTTTGCTTCTAAGGCTGTGCCCCTAACCAACCTGACGAAAGGGAAAGGGTCGGTCATGATTAAATGGACCCCCGAGGCTGAGGCAGCGTTCCAATTCTTGAAACAAGCCTTATGTAGCCAGCCAGTGTTGTACTCACCCGACTTCTCTAAAGACTTTGTCGTACAAAGTGATGCGTCAGATGTGGGGTTAGGAGCAGTATTGTCCCAGGTCTGGAACGGGGAAGAGCACCCAGTCATTTACCTCAGCAGGAAGTTGAAGTCCCATGAGGTAAATTACGCCACGGTTGAAAAGGAGTGTTTAGCGGTGAAGTGGGCTCTAGATTCCCTTCGGTACTATCTGCTAGGTAGGCACTTTGACTTGGTTACGGATCACGCTCCGTTAAAGTGGATGGCTCAAAACAAGGAGACAAATAGAAGAGTAAATAGGTGGTTCCTGGCCCTACAGGAATTCAACTTCACAGTAAAGCATCGCCCTGGCGTTCAAATGGGGAATGTGGATGCTTTGTCTCGAGTACATGAATGCCTGATTGCTGGTGTTCCAACCCCAAGGTTAAAACAAGAGGGGGGGTATGTGACAGCAGGAAGATAAAGTCACCTGGTTGCATCCAGGGGGGTAGGTATATTTCTCCCAGATTCAGGCTCTATGCCGACTTATACAACTAGGGAGAGAGTTGATGAAGCCCAGCTGAGGCTAGTGGGCTCATGGATGATTCATACCTCTAGGGAGAGTGCTGGGCGTCGTGCAGGCAGGGAGTTGATGAGACCAGCTGAAGCTTGTCAGCTCGTTTAAGGCCTCTATAAAAACTCCCAGCTTCATTAGGTGTTTGCTCATGCCTGGAACCAGACCTGTGTGGACTGTCTAGGGAGAGTGAACCCCTGTGCGGTGAGACAAAGCCTGTGTGGCTATTTGTGTGGACATTTACTAAACCAGGGACTTAGGGACTAGGACAGCACCAGGCTGATCCCAGTTGTTAGTTAGGAAACCTGCATGTTTAGTCAGAGGTCAAGTTGACCAGGGTTTATTTTGTTTATGTTTCTTTTTGCTTTGCTGTGTTTTTTGTCACTGTAAATAGAGAAATAAACCGCACCTTTTTGATCTTGAAAACCACAACCTCCGTCTGCTGGGCCTGTTTTTGTGTGGGGAGCCCATCCAGGGGATCACACACACCCGCTGCCGAGCTAACCCCCCCACAATATATATTGTAAACTTTTGGGGATTATAGCTCCACGGGACCAAGTGCATAAACCGTTGAACTTGAACAAAAAGGCTTTTATTTGTAAATAATCCAAAAATAAAGCTCCATTCAGAACACAGGAAAAATATAAAAACAAAGTCCGCTTATCTCCAGCATAAAGTAAAGTCCTGCTTGTCTTCAGCACAAAACAAATTAAAGAAAAGGCACATACAGTTTTTGTAGAGGGGTCTTCGCCCCAGAACTTCCAGAGCCCTTGCTGAATCCTTAAAAGCTCCCAGCAGACACACAGCTCATCTTCACAGGTGCAATCCCCATACTCCTTCACACCACCTCTAGCACCTCTTCCTGTTTTATGAGCTGTTTCCTGAAAGCCTTTAACCCCCTGTGTGCTGACTCCCAGTGGTCACGAGTGGAGTCTCTATCCCACCCGAATATCACTTTAGAGCCTCCGGAATTCCGGGCCCCAAATAACTCTCTATAAAGACAAAGAGGACTGCAAGCCAGTCCTCTCTGGACTACTTCTTTTGCCGGGAATTCCTCACCCACTCTGGGTGACCTCCTGAACACCATCACAACTCCTTAAAGGGACCACAACCCAAATACTGGTGCTATATAGCACCCGTCCAGGACCCAACCTTGGCGTCCTGTACAATATATATATATATATATATGTATATACACAAAGGTGGGATGTGTATATATATACTTAATAGAATACACTGCAGCTAACTGAATCAACTGCCTGCCTGAAGTATTTTAGAAACAGTACACCAGGAACGGTCTGCACTCTGCAGTGAGATCTAGCTACGCAGGATACAGTATGTATATGTATATATATATATATATATATATATATTGTGACAGCAGGAAGGTAAAGTCACCTGGTTGCATCCAGGGGGGTAGGTATATTTCTCCCAGATTCAGGCTTTATGCCGACTTATACAACTAGGGAGAGAGTTGATGAAGCCCAGCTGAGGCTAGTGGGCTCATGGATGATTCATACCTCTAGGGAGAGGGCTGGGCGTCGTGCAGGCAGGGAGTTGATGAGACCAGCTGAAGCTTGTCAGCTCGTTTAAGGCCTCTATAAAAACTCCCAGCTTCATTAGATGTTAGCTCATGCCTGGAACCAGACCTGTGTGGACTGTCTAGGGAGAGTGAACCCCTGTGCGGTGAGACAAAGCCTGTGTGGCTATTTGTTTGGACATTTACTAAACCAGGGACTTAGGGACTAGGACAGCACCAGGCTGATCCCAGTTGTTAGTTAGGGAAACCTGCATGTTTAGTCAGAGGTCAAGCTGACCAGGATTTATTTTGTTTATGTTTCTTTTTGCTTTGCTGTGTTTTTATCACTGTAAATAGAGAAATAAACCGCACCTTTTGATCTTGAAAACCACAACCTCCGTCTGCTGGGCCTGTTTTTGTGTGGGGAGCCCATCCAGGGGATCACACACACCCGCTACCGAGCTAACCCCCTCACAATATATATATATATATATACAAACCTGGGATGTATATATATTCTGGATACACTGCAGCTAACTGAATCAACTGCCTGCCTAAAGTATTTTAGAAACAGTACACCAGGAACGGTCTGCAGTGAGATCCAGCTAAACTGGATACAGTGTACATATATATATATATATATATGAAATGTAGCTCCCCAGCGCCAGCAGCACTCATGCAGCTCCAGATTATGACACTCCCACCTCCATGCTTGACTGTAGACATACTTGTCTTTCTACCTGGTTGCCGCCACACACGCTTGACACCATCTGAACTAAATACGTTTATCTTGGTCTCATCAGACCACAGAACATGGTTCCAGTAATCCATGTCCTTAGTCTGTTTGTCTTCAGCAAACTGTTTGTGGGCTTTTTTGAGCATCATCTTTAGAAGAGGTTTCCTTCTGGGACGACAGCCATGCAGACCAATTTGATGCAGTGTGCAGCAGATGGTCTGAGCACTGACAGCCTGACCCCCACCCCTTCAACTACTGCAGCAAGGCTGGCAGCACTCATACGTCTAATTCCCAAAGACAACCTCTGGATATGACGCTGAACGTGTGCACTCAACTTCTTTGGTCAACCATGGCGAGACCTGTTCTGAGTGGAACCTGTTCTATTAAACCTCTGTATGGTGTTGGCCACCGTGTTGCAGCTCAGTTTCAGGGTTTTGGCAATCTTCTTATAGCCTAGGCCATCTTTATGTAGAGCAACAATTCTTTTTTTCAGATCCTCAGAGAGTTCTTCGCCATGAGATTCCATGTTGAACTTCAAGTGACCAGTATGAGAGAGTGAGAGCGATAACACCAAATAATTTAACACACCTGCTCCCCATTCACACCTGAGACTTTCTAACACTAACAAGTCACATGACACCAGGAAGGGAAAATGGCTAATTGGGCCCAACTTGGACATTTTCACCTAGGGGTGTACTCACTTTTGTTGCCAGCGGTTTAGACATTAATGGCTGTGTGTTGAGTTATTTTGAGGGGACAGCACATTTACACTGTTATACAAGCTGTACACTCACTACTTTACATTGTAGCAAAGTGTAATTTCTTCAGTGTTGCCACATGAAAAGATATAATAAAATATTTAAAAAAATGTGAGGGGTGTACTCTCATTTGTGAGATACTGAATATATGTTATTTAACATGTTGCGAATTGGTTTAAGTAGTTTGTACGGATAGCCACGGGTGCGTTTTATATTATATTATATTAATTATATATACAGTATTAAAATAGTTGTTTATGACCCACTCTGCAGTAAGGGTTAATACATCTTGTTATATGATCCTTTCTTTGTATTTCCCCCCTGAGCTCACAGTATTAGCTTTGGACGATACGCTCTGGATCTGACATTGTGGAGAAGTCTCTTTAGAGCGTGGCGGCACAGTAGTTTTATTATTGTTGTCTTCACAGATGTCAGTGCCGTAGTGAATGCAGCTGCACAGCAGCCTTAGCATTCCTGTTTCCATGGCGACCGGCGCTCTACATTAATGATCGGATGATGCCGTGGTTCCTCCCCACTGACGAAGTCCCATAGGACAATACGCGTACGGGAGGAGCAGCCACGTTTTGTGACATCACCCACCGCTATTCAAGATGAGCTGAATGTATTGATCTGGTGTTCGGCGTTCAACATGTATATGGGAATTTTATGCTTGAAACAAGAGGAGGATTTTGTAAGATTTACTCAAAGCGTGTATCTTTAGATCTTACAGAGAGCACTTAGATTTTTTTATCATTTTATATGCACTTGGCTATATGTGTGACCATTGTAGCGGCCAGGACCTTTTTTGCATCTGCCATCCCTCATGCCGGGTAGTGGGAATCTGTGCGTTTGACCTTCCTGTTAGTTCAGAGGTCAACTAATTGAGGCAATTAAGCAACCTGTGTGCTGGTGGTGTGCTTATTTACGCAGAGGATCAGTGTTCCTGAAATTTCTCACCCTAGGGATCCTTTTCTGCTAAGGACATTTTCTATTTTGGGCTCTGGACTGTTTAATTTGTACTCTTTTATTTGCGCTGCATTGTTTATATGTTGATTGAAAACAATGCCCTCCCTATGTGGCTGATGTCTCAAAAGTCCATTTGTGGGGCCCTCACATTGTCCTGGAGACTTCAATGGTAGCTTAGTGATGTCAAGATATAGGAGTCCAACAAGACTAGTTGGCAATAGACCTGGACTAGAGTGGTAGATCACCCATCTTTACTCCTGCAAGAGGTTCCTGTGACAGTGGAGGTTGTTAAGTTATACCCCAGCCCCATCATCCCTTTATCAGGGTCTTTAAACCTGAGGGGCGTGAAGGACTGCCTCAATCATGTCATGTGACGACTTTGATTGGCTGTCACAGTGCTCAGAAGATAAGGAGGTGGTCTCGCCAGCTCCCAATCATTACTAGAGACCAGGAGCTGTCTATAATAGTCACTGTGCTGGGAGTCTGCAGTAAACACCCCTGTTATAGATGATATGTTTCTTTAAATGCAACTCTATGGTGCATCTCTGTTGTACTTTTGTTGTACTTCTTCCTGTGTTGTGTTTCCTGTTCCTGCTGGGTCTTTCAGTAAACATGGCTTATGTACAGTAATGGCTTGTGCTGTCTCTCTACATATATCACGTCAAACATGATGTCAGAAGTTTTTCTGGATCCATGCTCTTTCTACACATTTGATGCTGAGAGCCTGCCAGCCTTAATGTGAGTGTTCTTGGAACTGATTGTGCCTCCTGACTAGGGATGAGCTTCGAGTTCGAGTCGAACTCATGTTCGACTCGAACATTGCTTGTTCGCCCGTTCGCCGAACAGCGAACAAATTGGGGTGTTCGCGGCAAATTCGAAAAATCTATGGGAGAAATCTAAAGTGCTAATTATAAAGGCTTATATGCAAGTTATTGTCCTAAAAAGTGTTTGGGGACCGGGGTCCTGCCCCAGGGGACATGTATCAATGCAAAAAGAAGTTTTAAAAACGGACATTTTTTCGGGAGCAGTGATTTTAATAATGCTTAAAGTGAAACAATAAAAGTGAAATATTCCTTTAAATTTCGTACCTGGGGGGTGTGTATGATATGCATGTGAAGTGGCGCATGTTTCCCGTGCTTAGAACTGTCCCTGCAAAAAGTGTCATTTTTGAAAGAAAAAAATGCATTTAAAACTGACTCGCGGCTATTAATGAATTGTCGGCTCCCGGCAATACATACAAAAGTCATTGATAAAAATAAAAAAAAAGCGTGGGGGTTCCCCAGAATTCAATTACCAGGCCCTTCAGGTCTGGAATGGATATTAAGGGGAACCCCGCCGCAAATTAAAAAAAAAATTGACGTGGGGTTCCCCCAAATATCCATTCCAGGCCCTTCAGATCTGGCATGGATTTTAAGGGGAACTCCACCCCAAATTTAAAAAAAAATGGCGTGGAGTCCCCCTAAAAATCCATACCAGACCCCTTATCCGAGCACGCAACCTGGCCGGCCGCAGGGGAAAAGGGGGGGACGAGAGAGCGGCCCCCCCTCCCTCCTGAACCGTACCAAGCCACATGCCCTCAACATGGGGAGGATGTCCCCATGTTGATGGGGACAAGGGCCTCATCCCCACAACCCTTGCCCGGTGGTTGTGGGGGTCTGCGGGCAGGGGGCTTATCGGAATCTGGAAGACCCCTTTAACAAAGGGGACCCCCAGATCCCGCCCCCCCCCTATGTGAATTGGTAAGGGGTACATTGTACCCCTACCATTTCACGAAGAAAGCGTAAAAAATTGTAAAAAAAAACACACAAACACCTTGAAAAAGTCCTTTATTTAAAAAAAAAAAAAAACAGCGGTGAAATCCAGTGTCCCGCGGCGATCCCGATGTCCAGCGCTGTCCTTCATTGGTTGTGCCTGAGCGGACCTGATGGGGAACTCCCTCTCAGTATTTTAAATGTATAGACCCGCCCCTTCTAAAGTTCCCCATCAGGTCCGCCAGCGGACCAGATGCGGAACATGAGAAGGGGCGGGTCTATACATGTATTACCACAGTGAGAGAAGTTCCCCATCAGGTCCGCCTCCTCGGTATGTCGGACCCGCCTACGTCATTGGCTTGAGCGGGGAACTTCCTTCACTGTGTAATTTAAATTTACATAGTGAAGGAAGTTCCCCGCTCAAGCCAATGACGTAGGCGGGTCCGACATACCGAGGGGGCGGACCTGATGGGGAACTGCTCTCACTTTGGTAATACATGTATAGACCCGCCCCTTCTCATGTTCCGCATCTGGTCCGCTGGCGGACCTGATGGGGAACTTTAGAAGGGGCGGGTCTATACATTTAAAATACTGAGAGGGAGTTCCCCATCAGGTCCGCTCAGGCACAACCAATGAAGGACAGCGCTGGACATCGGGATCGCCGCGGGACACTGGATTTCACCGCTGTTTTTTTTTTTTTTTTTTTTTTTAAATAAAGGACTTTTTCAAGGTGTTTGTGTGTTTTTTTAAACATTTTTTTACGCTTTCTTCGTGAAATGGTAGGGGTACAATGTACCCCTTACCAATTCACATAGGGGGGGGGCGGGATCTGGGGGTCCCCTTTGTTAAAGGGGTCTTCCAGATTCCGATAAGCCCCCTGCCCGCAGACCCCCACAACCACCGGGCAAGGGTTGTGGGGATGAGGCCCTTGTCCCCATCAACATGGGGACATCCTCCCCATGTTGAGGGCATGTGGCTTGGTACGGTTCAGGAGGGAGGGGGGGCCGCTCTCTCGTCCCCCCCTTTTCCCCTGCGGCCGGCCAGGTTGCGTGCTCGGATAAGGGGTCTGGTATGGATTTTTAGGGGGACTCCACGCCATTTTTTTTTAAATTTGGGGTGGAGTTCCCCTTAAAATCCATGCCAGATCTGAAGGGCCTGGAATGGATATTTGGGGGAACCCCACGTCAATTTTTTTTTAAATTTGCGGCGGGGTTCCCCTTAATATCCATTCCAGACCTGAAGGGCCTGGTAATTGAATTCTGGGGAACCCCCACGCTTTTTTTTTTTTTTATCAATGACTTTTGTATGTATTGCCGGGAGCCGACAATTCATTAATAGCCGCGAGTCAGTTTTAAAAGACTTTTTTTCTTTCAAAAATGACACTTTGTGCAGGGACAGTTCTAAGCACGGGAAACATGCGCCACTTCACATGCATATCATACACACCCCCCAGGTACGAAATTTAAAGGAATATTTCACTTTTATTTTTTCATTTTAAGCATTATTAAAATCACTGCTCCCGAAAAAACGGCCGTTTTTAAAACTTCTTTTTGCATTGATACATGTCCCCTGGGGCAGGACCCGGGTCCCCAAACCCTTTTTAGGACAATAACTTGCATATAAGCCTTTATAATTAACACTTTAGATTTCGAACGTTCGAGTCCATTGTATTTAATAGGGTTCTAAAGTTTACACGAACATTTTGTCTGTTCGCAGGTTCTGGTGCGAACCGAACAGGGGGGTGTTCGGCTCATCCCTGCTCCTGACAATTGCAGTCCTGTCCTGGATGCTGAGTATTTGCAGCAAAGAAAACAGCATCATGGCAGATAACAGCATTCCACTGCCTGAGGCAATGAGGGTGAGTGGAGATGTCGGCAGTAACTGGGGCAATTTTAGGGCTGAGTTTAAGGACTACTCCCTAGCCACAGGGTTAGATGAGAAGCCTGCAGCAGTGCAAGCAGACACACTGAGGAGGGTGATGGGCAGTGAATGCCTCCATGTTTACAAGCATAATCTGAACCTCACAGAGGAGCAAAAGAGTGACACCAAAACCATTCTGGATGCATTAGAAGCTTTCTTCAGACCCTCTAAAAATGTCATCTATGAAAGATATATATTTGGCTGCTGTGCCTAAGAAGACTGTGAATCAATAGACAGGTTTGTCACACGGCTAAGAGAAAAAGCTGCAAGCTGTGAGTATGGCTCTCTGAGAAATGAACTTGTTCGTGATAAAATAGTTTTGGGTATCACCAGTGAAAGCATACGCCGCCACCTATTGAGGAAACATGATTTAGATCTACAAACAGCAATTGAGATATGTCGCACTGCTGAACTTACTGACAAACATATGAAAGCTATGGAGCAGGATAAACTGATTGACAATATCAATGCAGCCTCTAAACAGCAAAGCTTCAAAAACCACCAGCATAAGTTTCAGCACAAGGGTCACCTACACAACTCACCTGGGAGAAAGCCTGCATCATGCAAGTATTGCGACAATGTGCATGTACGAGAGAAAGAAAAGTGTCCTGCATATGGGAAAATCTGTACTGCATGTGGTAAACCAAATCAATTTGCAAGAGTCTGTCTCTCCAGTAAAATGGAAGCAAGGAAGCTGCACACAATTGAGCAAATGTCAGATCCGGAGGATGCACACCTGCTTAGCACTGATATGGTTTACTCCTCAGAATGCATTGGTGCTGTAAACCCAAAGGGCAAAAAATGGTTTGTAAACCTCAGATTAAACAATATAATCCAACCCTGCCAGCTGGACTCGGGTGCAACGTGTGATGTCATCATGAGTATAAAGGACAAAATGAAACTGGCACCCAGAGCACCCCTTCTGCCTAGTAGCACCAAACTAAAGTTGTATTCAGGGGAACTAATGGAATCATTGGGGCTATTCCAAACAGAATGCAGCATACGTGATTGTATACACAAACTGAACTTTGAGATTGTTGATGCCGATCAGAAACCGCTATTATCAGGTCCAACATGTGAGCGCCTTGGACTGATGCTGTTCACCATTCCTGCTGAGCTACATAATGTTGATAATCAGCCTGCAAAATCTCTGACTAGGCCACTGACAAAACAGCAAATTCTTCACACCTAAAGTGATGTGTTTGAGGGCCTGATAGTCTCTGTTCCAGGAGAGGTTCGTTTTGAACTTGATCCTACCATTCAACCTGTACAATGTGCCCCACACAATGTGCCTATCGCCATTAAGCCACAGGTTAAAGCTCAACTAGATAAATATGAAGCTAAAGGACATCTAACTTCAGTATCAGAGCCTACCGATTGGATCAGTAACATGGTTGTTATCAGAAAGCCTGAGAAGATCAGAATATGCATTGATCCCAAGTTTCTGAATATGGCCCTGAAATGGTCACACTACTTAATGCCAACACTCGATGATATTTTGCACAAACTACCTAAAGCACGTGTCTTCACACTTGTGGATACTACAGATGCCTTTTTTACAGTGCAAACTGGATGAAAAGAGTAGCTACATGACCACGTTCTGGACTCCTTGGGGCAGAAAGAGATGGCTCAAACTACCATTTGGAGTCTCTGTAGCACCTGAGGCATACCAGCGAAAGCAGCATGAACTATTAGGTGGTCTTCACGGAATTGAGCCAATAGCTGATGACATTCTTATAGTTGGCTGCGGTAATACAGATGAGGAGGCTGAGCATGACCATGATGAAAAGTTAATAGCGCTACTGGATCGTTGTAGGCAGGTGATGCTGAGGCTTAGTGTAAAGAAATTGCAGTTCAAGGTCGAAGAAGTCAGTTTCCATGGACATATCCCGTCTTCACAAGGCTTAAAAGCTGACCCGGATAAGATTAAAGCCATTGTGGACATGCCACAGCCTGCTGATGCCAAAGCGGTACAGAGATTTATTGGCTTTGTTACATACCTAGTGAAATTCCTGCCACACTTATCTGAGATGTGTGAGCCACTAAGGCGACTTCTGGACAAAGATGCTTCCCAAGCATGACCGGGCAGTAGAGGATATAAAACACTTGGTCACCTCTGCCCCTGTGTTGAAATACTATGATGTCGCAAAGACTTTTACGATACAAAGTGACTCCAGTAAAAATGGTCTAGGTTGTTGCCTTTTGCAGAAAGGTCAGCTATTTGCATATGCGTCCAGAGCTCTTTCATCAGCTGAGCAAAATTATGCTCAAATTGAGAAGGAATGTTTACGCATTGTATTTGCTTTCCAGCGTTTCCATCATTATCTTTATGGATGGGATTTAATTACAGCTGAAACTGATCACAAACCTTTGATAGCCATATTCAAAAAGCCCCTTTTGTGTGCTCCCAAGCGTTTGCAGAGCATGATGCTTACATTGCAGCATTACAACCTCACTGTTGTCTACAAGCCAGGATGTGAAATGAATATCAGCGATACCCTAAGCAGAGCTACGTCAGATAATGTGGCACCTGGAGGTGAGCATGATCGTACAGTTTGTCTGCTGCAACAGGAACAAAATTTCTTTGCCGATATCAATCAAGCAGGCTATCTTAATGTCACAGATCAGCGACTACATCAACTCATACAGCACACTGACAGTGATGCAACTTTACAAGCTTTGAAATCTATTGTTTTGAGTGGGTGGCCAGATGAAAAAGAGGCAGTACCTGGAATTGTAAGGGAATACTGGTCCTTTAGAGATGAGATCAGCATACAAAATGGTATCTTGTACAAAGGTCCAAGGGTCATCGTGCCGAAGTCACTAAGAGCCGAGATGTTATTACGCATACACTCCAGCCATATTGGTGGTGAAGCATGCTACAGGCAAGCTCGTGATACTCTTTACTGGCCCAACATGCATAGTGAAATCAAAGACTTTGTCAGTAATTGTCCCACCTGCAATGAATATGCCCATTTACAACAAAAAGAAACCATGATGTCACATGAGATACCTACACGTCCGTGGCAGATTATCAGTATAGACTTATTCAACTACGCAGGCACGGAATACCCGCTATTAGTCGATCATTATTCAGACTTCTGGAAAATAGACCTTCTTCCCGACTTGTCCACTGAAGCTACAATTAAGAGGTGCAAGGCTCAGTTTGCACGTCATGGCCAACCAGATACAGTAATCTCTGACAATGGCCCTCAGTTTGCAAGTCTACAATTCTAAGAATTTGCCACTGAATGGAAGTTTCACCATGTTACTTCCTCACCACGTCACCCACAGGCTAATGGCAAAGCTGGATCAGCTGTAAAGATTGTTAAAAATTTATGCAAGAAAGCACAAAGTGATGGTAAAGACCCATGGAAGGCCATTTTACATTGAAGAAACACTCCGACTGAAGGCATGGATAGTAGTCCGGCACAAAGACTGATGTCAAGGAGATTGAAGACCTCCTTACCAGTAGCAAATAGGCTGCTTGAACCCTCTGTCATACAAGGTGTTACAGAAAAGTTAAGGATTAAGAGACAAGTGTCAAAGGCACAATATGACACATCGGCCAGAGATTTGCCAGAATTGAATATTGGGGAACGAATCTGTATGAAACCATTACCTGGAGATCGAACAGGCCGTTGGAGAATAGGTACTTGTCTTCAAAAGATTGCACCACGCTCCTATCTTGTGGACGTTGAAGGAACTCTCTATCGCCGCAATCAAGTGGATTTGAGAGTGGCAGAGCAGCCCGATTCTCAGTATCCCGTTGATAGATCAGACTCACCCAGTGTCACAAGTACATACTCACCCATTGACAGTGAGGCATGTACAGAGGGAATGCCTCATACCAACGGCAATGACAGTTCTGGGCAAGCAAGTATACCCGACAGCTGTCAAGCACAGAGCGTGCCAGTATGTGATGAGAGCAGTGGCGGTGCGTCCATAGAGGGCGCCGGAGCGCCGCCCCCTCTCGCTCCCGCACCGCCACTGAAAGACAATACACAGATTCATGCATTGCATGAATCTGTGTATTGTCACAGTTGCTGCGCTGCCCACTATACATATGGCCGGCCTCCTGGTGAGCGCCGGCCATATGAATTAGAGCGGCGGCCAGCGGTGGGTGTAACTTGGAAGTGCCTATCAGAGCCAGCGGCTCTGATAGGCTTTCCGAATACAGCTCTCACGCTGTATTCGGCTTCCAAAAACTCCTCCCAGGTACACACGGGGGTGCGTTCCTTGAAGAAGACTGTGTGGAGGTTTCAGCCAATCAGGTTCACCGGATCTGGTTACCGGTAACCTGATTGGCTGAAGCGACATCGAGGGCGGGAGAACACATCGAGGACGGCGCGGACCGAGGAAGGTAAGTGCAGGGCTGGGGGGGGGGACAGGCTGCATTTGGGGGACAAACTGGCTGAATATGGGGCACAAACTGGCTGAATATGGGGCACAAACTGGCTGAATATGGGGGACAAACTGGCTGCATTTGGGGGGAACTGGCTGAATATGGGGGACAAACTGGCTGCATTTGGGGGGAACTGGCTGAATATGGGGGACAAACTGGCTGAATATGAGGGGAACTGGCTGAATATGGGGGACAAACTGGCTGAATATGGGGGGAACTGGCTGTATATGGGGGACAAACTGGCTGAATATGGGGGGAACTGGCTGTATATGGGGGACACGCTGGCTGAATATGGGGGGAACTGGCTGTATATGGGGGATAAACTGGCTGCATTTGGGGGGAACTGGCTGTATATGGGGGACACGCTGGCTGCATTTGGGGGGAACTGGCTGTATATGGGGGACAAACTGGCTGCATTTGGGGGAACTGGCTGTATATGGGGGACAAACTGGCTGCATTTGGGGGAACTGGCTGTATATGGGGGACAAACTGGCTGCATTTGGGGGGAACTGGCTGTATATGGGGGACAAACTGGCTGAATATGGGGGGAACTGGCTGTATATGGGGGACACACTGGCTGCATTTGGGGGGAACTGGCTGTATATGGGGGACAAACTGGCTGCATTTTGGGGGAACTGGCTGTATATGGGGGACACGCTGGCTGCATTTGGGGGGAACTGGCTGTATATGGGGGACAAACTGGCTGCATTTGGGGAAACTGGCTGTATATGGGGGACAAACTGGCTGCATTTGGGGGGGAACTGGCTGTATATGGGGGACACGCTGGCTGCATTTGGGGGGAACTGGCTGTATATGGGGGACAAACTGGCTGCATTTGGGGGAACTGGCTGTATATGGGGGACAAACTGGCTGCATTTGGGGGGAACTGGCTGTATATGGGGGGGAACTGGCTGCATTTGGGGGGAACTGGCTGTATATGGGGACAAACTGGCTGTATATGGGGGCACACTGGCTATATATATGGGGACACACTGGCTGTATATGGGGGCACACTGGCTATATATATGGGGACAAACTGGCTGTATATGGGGGCACACTGGCTATATATATATATATGGGGGCACACTGGCTGTATATGGGGGCACACTGGCTGTATATGGGGGCACACTGGCTGTATATATATGGGGGCACACTGGCTGTATATGGAAACAAACTGGCTGTATTTGAGGGGGCAAACTGGTGGCGTTTGGGCACAGTGGCTGCGTTTAATGGGCACAGTGGCGGCAATTGATTTTTTTTTTTTCAGTTTGTTTGCGCCCCCCCCCCAAAAAAAATTTTGAGCACCAGCCACCACTGGGTGAGAGGAGCCCAGTAACTTCAGAGAGGGCTAAAGGAATCCTTGCACAAGGGCCAGTCTTCACCCCTAGTAGTAGTAGATGTTTAAAACCACCTATGAGACTTAACCTGTAGAATGTATTATTGCTGTGTCTCTTGAATTTCACAACATTCATTTATTAACACTAAAAGGGGGAGATGTTATGGATGATATGTTTCTTTAAATGCAACTCTATGGTGCATCTCTGTTGTACTTCTGTTGTACTTCTTCCTGTGTTGTGTTCCCTGTTCCTGCTGGGTCATTCAGTAAACATGGCTTATGTACAGTAATGGTTGTGCTATCTCTCTACATATATCGTGTCAAACAACCCCTCTCAGCACGGAAACCTTGGCTGGCCATGGGCACATATGTGTGGCGTGTGGGCAATTGCCTCACTTTTCAGAGGTGTGGCACTCCTGGAAGCGTGTGTAAATGAGCCCTAATACAATAATTGTATAACAGTGGTTCCAGAGTTCTTTGTTTTTGCATGTGTTTTATCATGTGTCTTGGTGCAGTGCTCACTATTGCCTGATTACGTCCCTTTACAGCTGTTTCTATGTGAGTAACAAATAGCTTGTTATGAATAGGTCAGTGTGCTGGTGACACTTGTCTCTCCCTGGGGCCTTTTTTATAAATTTTTCATGCAACTAGCAATATCAAAGGAAAACCAAAGGCTGGTTTTCATATTCCTCTTTAACCTATCCTTCATCTCCACTCTGGGAGTATAGAATACAAGTCTAATGCCGCGTACACACGACCGTTTTTCATGACGAGAAAACTGCCATTTTTTAGATTGGTTGTGAAAACCGGTCGTGTGTATGCTCCATAGCAGTTTTCTCGACGAAAAAACTGCCCACAAAAAAATTAGAACCTGCTCTATTTTTTCTCATCGTTTTTCCCGTCGTTCTTTTTCTCGTCACGCAAACCGCTCGTGTGCATGCTTTTCCGAGGGGGAAAAAACGCGCATGCTCAGAATCAAGTATGAGACGGGAGCGCTCGTTCTGGTAAAACTAGCGTTCGTAATGGAGATAGCACATTCGTCACGCTGTAACGGACTGAAAAGCACGAGGCTGAAAAGCGCTAATCGTCTCTCACCAAACTTTTACTAACACAAGATCAGCAAAAGCAGTCCAAAGGGTGGCGCCATTCGAATGGAACTTCCCCTTTATAGTGCCGTGGTATGTGTTGTCGTACGTGTTGTACGTCACCGCGCTTTGCTCAAGCGGTTTTTTTCCTGAACGTGTGTATCACGACGAATCACGTCGAGAAAAACATAGTTTTTTTGCATGACAGGAAAAACAGTCGTGTGAACGTGGCATTAAAGTGACTCTGCCATGAGAAAAGTATTGAGCTGCCATTGCTTGCATACTTTTAGCCCTCGGTCACACTGAACCCATTTGTCATGTGATTTGACAGGTCAAATCGCATGACAAATTGCAGCCTACTGCTGGCAATGGTACCGTTCCAATCACATGCCTGACAAAGGGGTCCTGCGTGACTCAGAAATGTTGCACTCTCCTTGTGTTGTGATCATGCAATAAATGATCCGTTTGGACGCTATTTATGTCGTTCCACGGTGTGCTGGCAAATATCTTTACTGTTCCAATCAGTGTGACACCCACTTTGCGGCGCCGCACGAATTTGCAAAGGTAGTTCTTGCACTACTTTTGCCGATTTCGAGCACGACTTAAATAGACATCTGTGCATGAAGCCGCACAGATGTCTTTCAAGTCGCACCCAAAGTCGCATGGACTTGCTGCTTTGAAATTGCGTGGCTTCAGATGAAGTCGCACGATTTCAAAGCCGTGTTCAGTGTGAACAAGGGCTTAAAGTATAACTAAAGGCAAACTTTTTCTTTTAGTTTTAGATAGAGTAGAGAGGGTTTAGCACACCTGTCAGTTTTGTTTTTATTGCTGTCTTTGCCCCCGTTAGGAAGATTCCCCCTCTCTACTTGTCCAGCTTTATCATTAAAAGTGAAAGTAAAAGAAAATCCCAAATTGCGTTGTCCCCAGAAAAATAATAGAGGGGAAATCTTCCAATAGGGACACTAGTTCTGGTGACCTGGGGACCCCCAAGGAATTCCACTAATTTGCAGGGATTTCCTCTCACTTCCTGTTTGGCTATTGGACAGGAAATCTCTGCAATGGGACACAGATGGTGAAAAAAAATATGACAGGGGTTATAACCCTCTCTTACTCTATCCAAAATTAAAAAATAAGTTCTACCTATAGTTCTACTTTAAGAAATGTTAGGTACCTGGCTGTGTTGAGGCTGCACCCAGCCTTCACATTTTAGATTCTCACATTTCCAGTCAGTAGTATTTTATGTTTTACATTCTTACTGTTGTTGGGGGGAGGGGTGTGCATTTGCAAAATTGCACTGCAGTCTTAACCACTAAGACCCCTTTCACACTGAAGCGCTGCTAAAACAGCCGCTCATTTTTGCGGTGCTTTAGCTGCGTTTTAGCAGCGCTTTTGCATCAGTTTTCGGGCGCTAGCAGGTCAGTTTTTAAAGGTCACATGACAACGTTCATTTCAATCAGCAGGGGCATTTTTGGAGTGCTATTTATAGCTAAGGTGCTGTTTGCAGGACTTTTTCTACCGTCCCGCAAGCGCACCGCCCCAGTGTGAAAGCACACATTCAAATGAATGGGAGGAGGTTTTCAGGCGCTTTTCTGATGCTATTTTTGGCACTAAAACACCTGAAAAAGTGCAGGGGTCTTAAGGACTAGAAGGTTTTACCCCCCTTCCTGACCAGGCCATTTTTTGCGATATGGCACTGGCACTGCGTTACCTTAACTGACAATTGTGCGGTCATGCGATGCTGAACACAAATAAAATGAATGTCCTTTTTTTCCCACAAGTAGAGCTTTCTTTTGGTGGTATTTGATCACCTCTGCGGTTTTTATTTTTTACGCTATAAACAAAAATTGTGACAATTTGAAAAATGAAACAATATTTTTTACTTTCTGCTATAAAACATACCCAACATTTTTTTCTTCATCAATTTAGGCTAATATGTATTCTGCTACATATTTATAATAATAATAATAATATTTTTGGCAAAACACAAACAAACAAACAATAAGATTATATTGATTGGTTTGCGCAAAAGTTATAGCGTCTACAAAATAGGGGATAGATTTATGGCATTTTTTTTTTTTTACTAGTAATGGCGGAGATCAGCGATTTGTTTTGGAACCAGTGACACCAATACAGTGATCATTGCTAAAATAATGCACTGACATTGTACTAATGACACTGGCAGGGAAGGGGTTAACACCAGGGGCGATCAAGGGGTTAGGTGCGTTCCCTGGGTGTGTTTTCTAACTGTATGGGGGATGGACTGACTGGGACAACACAGAGATTCGTCCTCCTGCTTAGTAGGAAGACAAGATCTCTGTGTCCTCTCCTGTCAGAACGGAGATCTGCCTTGTTTTCATAGGCAGATTCCCGTTCTGTCTCTGTGGGGAACGATCGGGGGTGGCCGGCAGACATTGTGCCCGCCAGACCGGCTGATTGTCTCCCCCGCTAGCCAATCGGCACACCCACACAGGCTAGTGCATAAAACGACATATAGGTACGTCGTTTCGTGCAGCCAAGCCACCTTGCCGCAGTACAACTGCGACGGGTGGTCAGCAAGTGGTAAAGGAGAAGTTTAGGGTATCTTTAAAAACACACACCTATACTCACCTCTATACTGCAGCATTAGTCTGATACTGAAGCTGTCCCACATCAGCCCTAATCCTGAGAACAGAGCAATCACATGACCCCATTCAGCTCGGGAAAAGAGATCAGTGACTGTCAGTCACCATTCTCCGCTCTGCCTCTCCAGCGCAGCTGGCTTCAGCTCTCATTCACGTGCTGTGAATCAGGCAGCCTGGTGTATGCCAACAACATGCTTGGGATCCTTCAACAGCCTGGAGCAGCTCTGCAACATCAGCTGACAGTGGGAAATGGCCCGCTATAAGCTGATTCTGGATCACCGGAGAGCAAAAGTACATGGCCATACTTCTCTTCTAAATGATATGTGAATACAATCAAAATCTCATATGGTATATTATGTTAAATTATTTTAAACATAACTTTCAGGCTGGGTTTACACCTAATGCCGATGCGGCTCCCAGCAGGGGTCCTGTTCGTCCTGGGTCACCGTTTCAGGTCTTCAAATTTTGGGCTGAATTCAGACCTGAAATGGACCAAAAGACGCACAAGTCTCCTGTGCAAATTTGCACCAGAGCTGCATCAGAGATATGTGAACCGGCTCCATAGAGAGCTGGTCACAATCTCCTGCTATTGTGAATTGGATGCATCCAATTCGCAATAGTGTAAACCCGACCTTACACTTTTAAATGTGCAGCTTTCATTCAAATAATACCTGGTGATCCTGCCATGAAGGCTTGTGTTCGGGCACTTCATGTTATAGGGTAACACCGCTTTGTCCCTGACTTCCAAATGTTCTCCTGTATTCTCACCTTGTCATGTGCTCTCCCAATGGAGACTACAAATAGCCAAGAATGGTAAAGACACTAAAGGAAGCTGCAGTGCTGGATCAGGAGAAAGGTAGACCAGGTTGCCAGAGAGATGAGTAGACTGATGCCGTGTACACACAATCGGTTTTACTGATGAAAACAGTCCGATGGACTTTTCTCATCGGACAAACCGATCGTGTATGGGCCTCATCGGTCTTTTTTCCCATCGGTGAGAAAAAAATAGAACGTTTTAAATTTATCCGATGGGAAAAAAAAATGATAGCAAATTCCGATCGTCTGTGTGGAACTCCATCGGACAAAAAAACCCACGCATGCTCAGAATCAAGTCGACGCATGCTCAGAAGCATTGAACTTAATTTTTCTCGGCTTGTCGGAGTGTTTTACGTCACGGCGTTTGGGACGGTCGGATTTTGGACTGATGGTGTGTAGGCAAGACTGATGGAAGCCAGCTTCATCGGATTTCTGATGGAAAAATCCATCAGATTAGAATCCATAGGAAATCCGATCGTGTGTACAGGGCTTTAGTCTTCTCTTCCAGGCACCTTGTCTTTTTATTTCTTTAGAGACCTGACATGGTTTCTTTAACATTCTTCGATGCCCAGAACATGACACATATTATCTCTTCTTATCAGAAAACAGGCCCACACCAAATGTCATCATAAATGTTACAATCAGGCCACATCGTAGTGTTTGTATAAAACAATTTTATATTTACCAAATTATGGAATATGATGGCCTACTGTCAAATCAATTTATAAAAAAATCATGTAGGCCCTTGCACTACATAGTTCTTGGTATGTCTATGTTAGCAGGGTACTAAAATCATGCGCTGGAAGCTTCTTGAATACAGTAATATAAGGTGACCAGATTTTTCAAATGAAATCCGGGGACATTTTTTTTTTTACTAGTAATGAGGGCAATCAGCGACTCTCTGCCCATCGCCGCCGCCCGCCTCACAGCCTGTCAGGTCTCACTCTCCGGGCCCCGGCTACTACTGGATGGGGTGCGGAAGGAAGATCACTCCGCCAGGGAAGGCAAGGAGATAAACAGGCAGGCGGCTGGCCGGGACTTGAGCCAAGGCAGAAGAACATGTAAGGGGAGCTGAATGGGCACCCGAAAGTGAAGAAATATTCCCTCCGCTCCGACCAGCACATGATCATCAGAAAGGGGCACAGACAATGGAAAAAAATACACCCCCCTAAGCTAGTAGGAGCGGTGGAGCAGCGGGGGGGTGTAATTCAGATTTTATTTTTAATTCTGCACTGACTGTCTTTGAAATTGCCCCAACCCCTGTTCAAATCCAATCCGGGGACAAAACCGGGGACAGACTTGGTCCGGGGACAGTGTCCTCAATCCGGGGACTGTCCCCTGAAACTGGGGATGTCTGGTCACCCTACAGTAATAGGCTTTACTTTTATGGAGAAATATCAGAACATGTCTTTTCATGGAACAGGAACACGGAACATACAACTACATACACAGGGAGAGATAATACTTCCTCTAATTACATCACCATAGAAACACACTACAGTGCCACCTGCTGGATAGATTGGTATAATGCATACAGTATATAGTTCACAGTGTAGAAAGCTATCTGCTGTTTTTCCAACAGTCTAAAGGCATTTGTTCCGGCGAGCGTCCAGCGAGTCACGTGACCATCACCCTGAGCAGATCGGAAGCGTGCGAGATCCGGCCGGAGATTCGGTGTCCCTGCATCCATCGATTGGTGAGGACAGTTCCTGAGGATTTCACATCTACACCTTTGCTTGATTGACCCACCACCGCTGGTGTGTGTGTCCACACATAGGGGTAAGAGTATCCATTGCTTTTTCCCCATTCCTGGTGTTGGAATCACGTCCCCGGGTGTTGCAGTTTTATATATACATATATTCTACACGAATTTGAAGTCGCTATGGATATACCGTTTTTTGATTGACTGCATTTTTTCTCAGTTCACTTACTGAGCATCTCATTGGACTTGGCTGTCAGTCACTTCACTTTATAGAACTTTTATATATGAGTTTGCATTTTTCACAACTGTTTGATATTTATATATACTTTGGGGTCACTCCCTCTTTTTGTATTGATTAGTTAGTTCAACTATCACACGCCCAGATTCATATTTATATTTATATCTGGGTTTTCACATAGTATTTTGGCGCTGCATTTTTTATTTTCTTCTAAAGGCATTTGTTAAATTAGATTAATTAGATTGCATACTTCTGAATTTTCTGAGATGGAAATGGAGGACACACGCCCTGCCAAGCCCCCCTTAAAGGAGAATTGTACAAAAAAAAATGATTGATTAACCACTTGCCTACAGGGCACTTTCACCCCCTTCCTGCCCAAGTCATTTTTCAGCTTTCAGCGCTGTCACACTTTGAATGACAATTGCGCGGTCATGCCACACTGTACCCAAATGAAATTTTTATCATTTTTTCAACACAAATAGAGCTTTCCTTTGGGGTATTTGATCACCTCTGCGGTTTTTATTTTTTACGTTATAAACAAAAATAGAGCGACAATTTTGAAATAAATTCAAAATTTTTTACTTTTTGCTATAATAAATATCCCCAAAAAATCTACAAAAAAATATTTTTTTTCACAGTTTAGGCCGATACGTATTCAATAAGCATATATTGATTGTTTGCGCAAAAGTTATAGCAGCTACAAAAAAAGGGATAGATTTATAGCATTTTTATTATTTATTTATTTTACTAGTAATGGTAGCGATCTGCGATTTTTATCGTGACTGCGATATTGCGGCAGGCACATCGGACACTTTTGACACATTTTTGGGACCATTCACATTTATACAGCGATCCCTGCTATAAAAATGCATTGATTACTGTATAAATGTGACTGGCAGGGAAGGGGTTAACACTAGGGGCCGATCAAAGGGTTAAATGTGTTCCCTAGATTGTGATTCTTACTGTGGGGGGAGGGGATTGACTGGGGGAGGTGACCGATGGTTGTCCCTATGTACAAGGGACACAGCATCGGTCTCCTCTCCCTGACAGGACGTGGATCTGTGTGTTTACACACACAGATCCACGGTCCTGCTCAGTTACTGGGCAATCGTGGGTGCCCGGCGGCCATCGCGGCCGCCGGGCACGCGCATCGAGTCCCCAGTGACGCGGCACGCGTGCGCCCCCTAGTGGCTTCTGAAGGCGATCACGTCATATGACGTCCGCCCAGAACAAGAGTGTCTTCCGCCCACCGTCATATGGCGGTGGGTGGTTGACAATCGGTTAAACCCACAAGTGCTTTTTTTTTACCACTACTATTCCTTTTATATTGGCTTTTGGAATTTACAAATGCAGCAATTTAGAAAATGGGTGAGAGGTTTAGCACTGTAAAATAATGTATGATAGAGAAGTAGTGCATTTTATATACAACTATATAGATCAAACCAAAATGAGGGACAAATAAGGAGGAAAGAGGGACTTTGTTCTAAATGAGGGACAGTCCCTCGAAATAAGGGACAGTTGGGAGCTATGAGATTGCAACCTATGTGGTGAACTTTAGTGACAGCTTATAGATATAAACACTGCACTGGACTCATAGCCCAGTAGTTGGAAGCAGGCTTTATCCCCCCCCCCCCCCAAAAAAAAGAAGTCCATTGTTATAGTTGAAATTTACTCCACAGCAGCCAAGACATTTCTGAAAGTTTAGTTATTCTTCAAATATTTTTTGTA
Organism: Rana muscosa; assembly: GCA_029206835.1. Classification (NCBI taxonomy): domain Eukaryota; kingdom Metazoa; phylum Chordata; class Amphibia; order Anura; family Ranidae; genus Rana; species Rana muscosa. Next base: position 276,739,309 of record CM055128.1, read on the forward strand.
ACAACAATAAATGTGTCATTTTTTAAAAAAAAGAGAGAAGTTTCGGTAGGAATGGAATAAACCTTTAAATATGTTGCTGCATGACACTTAGCAGTGTCCATCTAGGGACTTGCTATTTCTGGAGCAGTAAAACTGCAACACAATGGAACCATAACGTCTGTCAAGCTTGATTAATGTTTTGCGACTGGCATCTGTGTCTACAGGATTTTGTTCATGTTTCCTTTATCACTGTCTGCACGAACATAACATTCCAGTACCATTAGTGCTCATATGTATGACATGCTTTTGCTGTGTTTTCTCTATTGCTCTTTCTGTGTCCTCTCTGTGTGGGAGTCTGACAGAGACATCCACTAACAATAGCTTCCACATTCAGGTCCATGCCCTCAAATTACTAGAGTCCTATAATTCTCAGGCACTCAGGATGCTTCTTTGCAAAGACCCTGATAAGTGAATAGACCAAAGAATCCAGGACACAATTCTAGTCTACAGAGTCTCCAAAATAAATAAGCTGGTTGGTGGATATGGACTTTTAAGAACATTGCTTCTCAAACTTAATCAAGTCACATACCACCATCATAATGTTATGTTCAGTTATGTCTAAGCGCCACCAGAGGGGGCTCTAGGCTTTGTGAGGCCTTAGGCAAAACTTAGACATGAGGCCACACTCACACCCATAATAGGAAAAATAATTCAAGCAAGAAAAATGGCTGCAGAAAATGCACGGATCTAGCACACAGGTGATCAGCAGCACTTCCAGGGCACCCTCCTCACCCATCAGACATATTCAGCCAATGCAAGAGGGGTGGGGAGAGAGTGGGAGGTGATAAAGAGAGAGGGGTGATAGAGAGATCCGATGGCACCGACATTTAGTATTTATCACAGGCAAATTAGGCGGCTGCGAGGCCCCTGTGAATGTGAGGCCTTAGGCAACCGCCTAATTTGCCTAATTAGAGAGCCGCCTCTGAGCGCCACCATTGATAATGCTGCTGACAACTGACACCATATTTTTATGTGATATGCTGAATGTAACACCATTATTTCCTCACATTTATGTATTTTGTAGCTGACCTTACAAGTGTTTCAACAAGGGTTGCCACCTGTCTAGAATTCACCCGAACAGGCTGGGTTTTGAATCATTTGTCCAGGTTTCAGCCCACCTGAAACCCGGACACATTATTCAGACAGATAAACACTGGCTATACTGCTAACATTATTCAGACAGGGCTTTGGCTCTCCAAGTAACCAAGATAGCCACATAAAAATCTGTGTGTCGGCTGTCTGTGGGCAGGTTCGGCATCAATGGGGGGGGTGATGGTGTCAGCAAGAGCAATTTTGCCACGACGCACTATGTGTGCTGCATTAATACTATCCTTGGGCCACCCAAAGGGGTTCCAGGTCTTTTATAATACTATAGTGTATACTACGAGAAAAAAAATTGTCTTGTTTGGGTTTGGCTTGAAGAAAAGGTGGCAGCCCAAGCTTCAACTTATATCTCTACACGGTCCTATCTCCCTGGGTCCTTGGTGTGGTGTGATCTAGACATGTGCAATTAGTTTAGTTTCTAATTCGTTTTTCAATTTCCGAATTTTCGGATTTCCGAAATTTTGAATTTCCGAATTTTTCAATTCCCGAATTTTCGGATTTCCGAATTTTTCAATTTCTGAATTTTCAGATTTTTGGATTTTCGGATTTCCGAAATTTCAAATTTGCGAATTTTTCAATTTACGAATTTTTGGATTTCAGAATTTTTAAATTTTTCCAAATTGTCAGATTTTCGGATTTCAAAAATTTAGATTTTCCGAATTTCGAATTTCCGAATTTCCGAATTTCCGAAATTCGTAATTTCGGAAATTCGGAAATTCGGATTTCGGAAATTCGAAAATTCGAAAATTCGAAAATTCGAAAATTCGAGATTCGAAAATTCGAAAATCTAAAATTCGAAAATGGGAAATTTGGAAAGTTGAATTTCCGAATTCCGAATTTTTAGAATTTCCGAATTTCCGAAAATCGGAAATTATTTTTTTTTGGTTTTTTTTGCTTCGTTTTATTTATTTTTTTTCGGAAATTCGGAATTCGTCATTTCAGAATTTCCGAAAAAAGCAAAAAATCTTTATGCCCCACCCAGCATATGTGCAACCCCTAGGTGACCCTTTTCTTGTCCACTTGATAGAACTTTTGATACCACTTATACCTTACTATTTTCCCTGCTTCTCCCTATAGCCCCCTCTCTCTTCTTTCTTCTCTTTTATATGATTCATCTTTAGGTGAATGTTGTAAAAGATATTTTTTTCAAAGGAGACGTATGACCTAAGCTTTTTTGGCCATACTTCTCCTGTGGGTCACAAAAGTGCACTTTGTTCTGGATTCCTGTGACCCAGATTCAACCGGCAGAAGATTAAAGTCTGCTGTTGTTGTATTGGTACCCCCGTGAGGGCTGCTGATAGACTCTATACCCCACTGGTTACCCCGACTCTGCAAATCCTCTCTTACCTCTGACACCTTGGGTTCCATTCTGAAATGTTGCGTTAGAAATGAGAAACTCACACAGTATCACTGAACCACTCAGAAATGTTTACTGAGGCAAAAAGAATAAACACAACAAAAGGGTATGAATGAACACAATGTATGATTGACAGAAAATATCACTTAATATAGATATACAAAATGTGTACCTCTATGACCTGAATAGGAGTATGTGAACAGGTGCACAGAGAGATAAATATCCAACACCTTTAACACATGTGTTGGACACCTTTCCTCTAAGGCCTCAGCACACAAACCAGCATACAGTGCATGGCATATACCGTATTTTCTGGCATATAAGACGACCTTTTAAGCTTAAAAATATTACCCAAAAATCAGGGGTCATCTCATACGCCGGGTATTATACCTGTATGCCGAGTCAGACTGCGGGCGTCCATTGTTCAAAAGCCGCGCCTTCTCCTCGTCTTGTTCCGTGATAGGCGGAACACTCAGTTTTCCCAGCAGAGCCTGTGTTCAGTGTTCCCCCTATCATGGATGTCGTCTCATTCGAGGCAGAGGATGAGAGGACATCCGTGATAGGCGGAACACTGAACACAGGCTCTGCTGGGAAACTGAGTGTCCGCCTATCACGGAACAGGACGAAGAGGAGGCGCGGCTTTTGAACAATGGACACCCGAAGTCTGACTCTGCATGACAAGGGATAAGGTATGGAGATCGGCAAAGTGAGGCATGTAATTGGCACAGTGAGGTGAGACATGTAATTGGCACAGTGAGGTGAGACATGTAATTGGCACAGTGAGGTGAGGCATGTAATTGGCACAGTGAGGTGAGGCATGTAATGGGCACAGTGAGGTGAGACATGTAATTGGCACAGTGAGGTGAGACATGTAATTGGCACAGTGAGGTGAGGAATGTAATTGGCACAGTGAGGTGAGGCATGTAATTGGCACAGTGAGGTGAGGCATGTAATGGGCACAGTGAGGTGAGGCATGTAATTGGCACAGTGAGGTGAGGAATGTAATTGGCACAGTGAGGTGAGGCATGTAATTGGCACAGTGAGGTGAGGCATGTAATGGGCACAGTGAGGTGAGGCATGTAATTGGCACAGTGAGGTGAGGAATGTAATTGGCACAGTGAGGTGAGGCATGTAATGGGCACAGTTAGGTGAGGCATGTAATGGGCACAGTGAGGTGAGACATGTAATGGGCACAGTGAGGTGAGGCATGTAATTGGCACAGTGAGGTGAGGAATGTAATTGGCACAGTGAGGTGAGGCATGTAATGGGCACAGTGAGGTGAGGCATGTAATTGGCACAGTGAGGTGAGGCATGTAATGGGCACAGTGAGGTGAGGCATGTAATTGGCACAGTGAGGTGAGGCATGTAATGGGCACAGTGAGGTGAGGCATGTAATTGGCACAGTGAGGTGAGGAATGTAATTGGCACAGTGAGGTGAGGCATGTAATGGGCACAGTGAGGTGAGGCATGTAATTGGCACAGTGAGGTGAGGCATGTAATGGGCACAGTGAGGTGAGGCATGTAATTGGCACAGTGAGGTGAGGAATGTAATTGGCACAGTGAGGTGAGGCATGTAATTGGCACAGTGAGGTGAGGCATGTAATGGGCACAGTGAGGTGAGGCATGTAATTGGCACAGTGAGGTGAGGAATGTAATTGGCACAGTGAGGTGAGGCATGTAATTGGCACAGTGAGGTGAGGCATGTAATGGGCACAGTGAGGTGAGGCATGTAATTGGCACAGTGAGGTGAGGAATGTAATTGGCACAGTGAGGTGAGGCATGTAATGGGCACAGTGAGGTGAGGCATGTAATTGGCACAGTGAGGTGAGGCATGTAATGGGCACAGTGAGGTGAGGCATGTAATTGGCACAGTGAGGTGAGGAATGTAATTGGCACAGTGAGGTGAGGCATGTAATGGGCACAGTGAGGTGAGGCATGTAATTGGCACAGTGAGGTGAGGCATGTAATGGGCACAGTGAGGTGAGGCATGTAATTGGCACAGTGAGGTGAGGAATGTAATTGGCACAGTGAGGTGAGGCATGTAATTGGCACAGTGAGGTGAGGCATGTAATGGGCACAGTGAGGTGAGGCATGTAATTGGCACAGTGAGGTGAGGAATGTAATTGGCACAGTGAGGTGAGGCATGTAATTGGCACAGTGAGGTGAGGCATGTAATGGGCACAGTGAGGTGAGGCATGTAATTGGCACAGTGAGGTGAGGAATGTAATTGGCACAGTGAGGTGAGGCATGTAATGGGCACAGTGAGGTGAGGCATGTAATTGGCACAGTGAGGTGAGGCATGTAATGGGCACAGTGAGGTGAGGCATGTAATTGGCACAGTGAGGTGAGGAATGTAATTGGCACAGTGAGGTGAGGCATGTAATGGGCACAGTGAGGTGAGGCATGTAATTGGCACAGTGAGGTGAGGCATGTAATGGGCACAGTGAGGTGAGGCATGTAATTGGCACAGTGAGGTGAGGAATGTAATTGGCACAGTGAGGTGAGGCATGTAATTGGCACAGTGAGGTGAGGCATGTAATGGGCACAGTGAGGTGAGGCATGTAATTGGCACAGTGAGGTGAGGAATGTAATTGGCACAGTGAGGTGAGGCATGTAATTGGCACAGTGAGGTGAGGCATGTAATGGGCACAGTGAGGTGAGGCATGTAATTGGCACAGTGAGGTATGTAATGGGCACAGTGAGGTGAGGCATGTAATGGGCACAGTGAGGTGAGGCATGTAATTGGCACTAGTCGGAAGGGGGGTAGTCTTATACGGCGAGTATATCCCAAAACCATCCTTTTAGCTGGAAAATTAGGGGGTCGTCTTATACGCCGGCAAATATGGTACATACAGTAACACAAACAGATTCAAAGAATATTTTACAAAATGACTCCCCCTAGATTGTAATTTAGTGATTGGACATAAAATTGAGAACAGTAAAGCTTAATAAAAAAAAGAAGATGGCGAATGATCTTGAAAATCTGGATGTCTTCAGCTAGCCTGATGTTTATACTGCAGTACTTTGTAATCCAGGTAGGTAAAAGACAAAAAGAACTGAAGAAAAAAAGGTGTAACTGATGAACTCTTAGAAATATCACTACTTGTAGGTTGCTCTTCAAATACATCCATACATCCCAACTTTTTGGGAGGGGAAAGAGGGACACATTATGGGACGAAGTATATAGGCAAAAGGGAACACCCCTGCTACACATTCAGTAACACACACCATGAGTATTAATGTGCAAACAATGATTGGTTTAACCCAAAAGGTTTTATTCACAACTTTTCTTTTATATCAGCTTTTTTAAATAACAAATTGAATAATTTATAGGTTAGCCAAAACTGCAGTAAAATTCTTTTGAAAAATAGTTCAAAATATTTTTTTAAATAATGCATTTTTTATAGCGATCCTTACATCAAGCCAAAAGGAGGGACAACGAAAGAGGAAAAAGGAACAGTGCATTTGGTTCCAAAAGAGGGACAGGCCCTCTAAATGAAGGACAATTGGGAGATATGATACATAAGAAAATGAATAAGCTATTGTGCTGATTAGAACACAACCATCTTGTAACGGCGCACATAAGAGGGCCAGGAGGGTGGTAGGGTGAAGTGGATGCAACTCCTCTCAGATTAGGTCTTGAGATCCTAATGCACATATAAAATGCGCATGTAGCCACACCCCTCCACTTCCTGTCATCATCACCCAGCCGAGAAAGGTGCTGTTTGGAGACGCAGCCACCTTCTAGATTGTAAGCTCTAACGAGCAGGGCCCTCTGATTCCTCCTGTATTGAATTGTATTGTATTGTAATTGTACTGTCTTGCCCGATGTTGAAAAGCGCTGCGCAAACTGTTGGCGCTACATAAATCCTGTATAATAATAGTAATCTGGCTAATTCTGGAAGCTGCTATTGCAGCTTGAAGCCTGACAGCTGTACTTCCAACAAGAACTCTGCTTCAGCTAGCCACATTCCTGAAGAGCTCTGTAGCCTCATTGTGGTCCTATGGAGGTCTATATGGGTTTATGACAAGCCAGGATCCACTTTTAACTAGTGAGTGCATTTTTATTGTCTTTTTATTTATTTTTAATAAATCGCTACCCCTAGATGGAGGTGTTCTCTTGTGTTTAGGAGATATGTATGCCTCTCATACAACCCAAATTCCAAAAACATTGGAATGCTAAGTAAAATAGAAATGAATAAAAATTTTGAACGTAAAAATCTACATAAAAAATAGAGTGCAATGATTTGCAAATCTCATAAACCCATATTTTGTTCACAATAGAAAATAGAAACAAATGTCTCAAAAAAGTTTGGACAGGGCAACAAAAAGCTGGCAAAGTAAGTGGTACTAACTAACCAGGAAGAACTGGAAGAACATTTTGTAACTAATTACCGTATATACTCGAGTATAAGCCGACCCGAATATAAGCCGAGGCACCTAATTTTACCACAAAAAATGGGAAAACGTATTGACTCGAGTATAAGCCTAGGGTGTCCATCTGCATGCCTCACTGCGCCTCACTTTGCCTCACTGTGTCCATGTCCATGCCTCACTGTGCCCATGCCTCAATGTGTCCATGCCACACTGTGCCCATGCCTCACTGTGCCCATGCCTCACTGTGCCCATGACTAGACTGACGTTTAACATGGGAGTCTATGGAAGGGGTGCCTGGCTTTGAAAAATTGGTGCTCCCTGGCCGTAGGTCCTCCAGACGACAAATTTTTCACACTTGTAGAAGAGAAATGGGGCTACACGTGTGCCAAGGTTGGGGACCCAGCCGGTACCAGGTCCCCAAAATCACTGGAGTAATGACCGTTTAACATGGGAGTCTATGGAAGGGGGACCCGGCTTTGAAAAATCGGTGCTCCCCGGCAGTAGGTCCCCCGGACAACAAACTTTGCACATTTGTAGAGGAAGAGTGCGGCTACATGTGTGCCAAGTTTGGGGTCCAGGGGACCTACGGCCGTCCGGTACCGGGTCCCCAAATTCCAGGAGATCAAGCGCAAAAAGGTGACTCGAGTATAAGCTGAGGGGGGCATTTTTATCACAAAAAAAATGTGCTGAAAAACTCGACTTATACTCGAGTATATATGGTAGTTTAATTGGCAACAGATCAGTAACATTATTTGGGTTCAAAAGAAGCACCTTATAAAGTCATAGTGTCTCAGAAGTAAAGATGGGCAGAGGTTCTAAAAATTGTCGAACAATTTCAGAATAATGTTCCTCAATGTAAAATTGCAAAGACTTTAAATGTTTCATAATCTACAGTACCTAATATCAAACGATTCTGAGAATCTGGAGAAATCCCTATGCACAAGGGACAAGGCCGAAACGCAATATCAGACACCCGTGATCTTCGGGCCCTCATACGGCACTGCATTAAAAACAGGGATGATTCTGTGATGGACATCACAGCATGGACTCAGGAATATTTCCAAAATTCACTGTCTGTAAACACAGCTCACCATGCCATCCAAAAATGCAAAGTAAAGCTCTATCCTGCAAAGAAGACGACATATCTGAACATACAGAAACGTCATTGTCTTCTCCGGGACAAAGCTCATTTAAAATTGTCTGTTGCAAAGTAGAAAACTATTCTGCGATCAGACAAATCGAAATTTGACATTCTTTTTGGCAACCATGGGTGCCGCATCCTCAGGACTAAAGAGGAGAGGGGCCTATCAGCGCTGAGTTCAAAAGCCCTCTTCTCTGATGGTATGGGTGGGGGGTGCATTAGTGTGTATGGAATGGGCAGCTTGCACATCTGGAAAGACACCATCAATGCTGAAAGATATAGCCAGGCTTTACAATAGCATATGGTCACATCCGGACAACATCTTTTTCAGGGAAGGCCTTGCATATTTTAGTAGGACAATGCTAAACTGCATATTATGTCTATGACAATAGCAAGTGAGGCCAGGAACGGAGAAAAGAGAAAGAAAATAGTGGAGGGTTGGGCAGGACTAGGTGGAAAAGGGCGACAACATGGGGTTAAAAGTGTGAGAGGTCTTATGGGGAGGATTCTGGAAGAAAAGAGTCTGAGTGGGAGGAGAGTTATTTAAGGGGGAGGCAGGGACTTCCGGGAGCAGTCGGTGAGAGAGACAGAAGGAAGCAGTTTCCCACCCACCCTCCCTGTGTTGTCTCTGTGTGTTGTCTGTTTGTTTTCTTTTATTTCAGGAACGATGGACTTGGGTCGTCATAGCAGCTGTGTAACAGCGGTGTCTTTGGTCTTTGATGGTGGCAGAAAACATACGTGATGGAAGTGGTGGGGGGCTCATCGGTGGTATGTGCCCCTCTGGTGTATTCCAGTGGAACGGTGTGTGCCGGAATACGGTTATGGTTGCACGGCGGGAAGGGGGTTGTCTCCGAGCTGGTGATACGGCTGGAGGCCTGGAATGGTGAAAAAGGTCCCGCAGTGTAGTGGTGGAAAGTGTTAAGTTCGGTGTGACGTCAAAGACCAACAGACTTTAATTTAAAAAGTTGTCGTTACAAAGGTTATATGGTAAAATTAGAAATTATTTCATATTTTGTTAATAAAAAGGCTGCTATGACCATTTACAGTATACTCCAAACTCATGTGTAGTCTCATCATTTGTTGGGGGATTGGGGAGTAGTGATGAGCCGAACACCCCCGGGTTCGGTTCGCACCAGAACCCGCGAACGGACCGGAAGTTCGAACGAACATTAGAACCCTATTAAATACAATGGATGCGAACGTTCGAATTCTAAAGTGCTAATTATAACAACTATTATGCATGTTATTGTCCTAAAAAGGGTTTGGGAACCCGGGTTCTGCACCAGGGGACATGTATCAATGCAAAAAGAAGTTTTAAAAACGGTCGTTTTTCGGGAGCAGTCATTTTAATGATGCATAAAGTGAAAAAAAAAAAGTCAAATATTCCTTTAAATATCGTACCTGGGGGGTGTCTAAAGTATGCCTGTGAAGTGCCACGTGTTTCCCGTGTTTAGAACTGTCCCTGCACAAAATGACACTTCTAAAGGAAAAAAAAGCCATTTAAAACTGCTTGCGGCTTTAATGTAATGTCTGGTCCCGGTAATATGGATGAAATTCTTTAAGAAAAATGGCATAGCTACCCCATGACCCCCCCCCCCCTACCCCAGCCCATTACCAGCCCCTTTGGGTCTTGTATGGATATTAAGGGGAACCCCGCACATAAAATAAAAAAGGCCCTATATACTCTGAACAGCCGTATACAGGCGGTGCATACAAGACAGGGACTGTAGGTTTGTTCTTATGTAGAATCTGTTTGTAATTTTGAACAGGTACATTGTTGAAGTGTAGCTCCAGCCCAAAAATCTATTTTTAAACTTTTTGGAAAACATAGGTAAGGGTTATCACCCCTGTAACATTTGTTTTGCTGTCTGTGCCCCTGTTCAGAACATTTCACCTCACTTTCCGTCCCAATGACAACTGTTTTTGAAATGTGGTGTTTTTCTTGAAACAAGGATTGCTGATAAAGCATCAGTACAGAGGAGACACCTTTCTCCCATATTTATTCTTACAGGAGAGAATTTTCCTTCCTAGTGGTAGATTTCCTCTCACTTCCTGTTGTCTTCTTGCGTTTGCAAGTAGGAGTCGTTTGTAAGTTGGATGTTTGAAAGTAGGGACCTGCCGTATATACTCTGCAGAAATAGGCCCCTTAGTTGTTGGTGTTGGCACAACACTGTAAGCACTCACAGTTACTCTTGGTTGGTGCTGGAACGCCCTGCTGTCAACTATTATATCAGGAATTTTAATTACATATAATTGTTGAACAGTGGTAGTAAAAATTGGGCCTTTGATGGTGGTGCTGGTGCCACAACACTGTAAGCCCTGACAGTTACTCTTGGTGGGTGCAGCAATGGGCCCTGCTGTGAATTATTAGATCAAGAATTGTAATTACATGCCCCTGTTGAACAGGGGCTGAAAAATTGGGCCTTAGGCACTGGTGGCACAACACTGCAACCCCTCACAGATACTGTACTTGGAGCACAGCAATGAGCCCTGTTGCAAAGTATTGCTTCAAAAATTGTAATGACACGCCCCTGTTAAACAGGGGCTGAAAAATTGGGCCTTAGGCACTGGTGGCACAACACTGCAACTCCTCACAGATACTGTACTTGGAGCACAGCAATGAGCCCTGTTGCAAAGTATTGCTTCAAAAATTGTAATTACACGCCCCTGTTAAACAGGGGCTGAAAAATTGGGCGTTAGGCACTGGTGGCGGCACCCATAAACAAAAATGATCTTCCAAGCTATCATCATCAATCGTATCATTGAGGACTCGGAGGAGGAGGATAGCCAGTCAACATAACAGCACAGGCACTCAGCATCAGCATCAGTCTTGAAGGGATGTGACATTTTAAAATCAATTAGTCTGTTATATCAGCATCAGGTGTGTGGTAGCTGGTGGTGATCCAAGACTGGTTCATCTTGATGAAAGTCAGTCGATCAACCGAGTCGGTGGACAGGCGCACCCTGTGATCCGTGACAAATCCTCCAGCAGCACTGAATGTGCGTTCCGAAAGAACGCTGGATGCAGGACAGGCCAGTAGCTCAATTGCATACTGTGCAAGCTCTGGCCAGTGATCCATCCTCAAGACCCAGTAAGCCAGAGGATTTTCGGTGGGGAAGGTGTCCAAGTCTGACCTTGCCCCTAGATATTCCTGCACCATGTTTATCAGACGCTGGCGATGGTTGCTGGAACCAATCATACTTTGGGGCTGCGGACTAAAGAATTGTCTGAACGCATCGGTCAGACGGCCACCTTCCCCACCGCTCCTTCTTTGACTGGCCGAAGCCTCAGCAACTCGTTGTCCAGGACCAGGAGTTTGCAACCTCCCAGTCTCTGGGAACGCGTTGCACAGACCTTTCTGCAAGGCCTCCCGGAGTTGTCTCATCCTCTGCTCCCTCTGCGACGGTAACATAAGGTCCGCAACCTTACCCTTGTACCGTGGATCAAGGAGAGTGGCCAGCCAGTAATGGTCCCTCTCCTTGATCCGAAGAATACGAGGATCCTTCCGCAGACTTTGCAGGATCAGGGAGGCCATGCAGCGTAGGTTTGCTGAGGCATTCGCTCCGGAGTCCTCTGGGTCACTAAGGACGACATGATCCGCAGCCACCTCCTCCCAGCCACGTACAAGTCCACTGGTTTCTTGGGACTGTAAATCATCCCTAAAAGACTGCTGCTGATGATGCTGAGTGCCAGCCTCCACCTCCATGCTGACACAATCCTCCTCCTCCTCCTCCTCCTCCTCCTCTTCCTGTGCGATGGGTGGGACAGAAGGAACACTGTCTGGGTAAAGGGGGCCTTGAGAGGCAAGGAAGTCCTCCTCTTCCTGCCTCTGTTCTGCCTCAAGTGCCCTGTCCATTATTCCACGCAGCGTGTGCTCCAACAGGTGGACAAGAGGTACAGTGTCACTGATGCATGCACTGTCACTGCTCACCATCCTCGTGGCCTCCTCAAATGGTGCCAGGACAGTGCATGCATCCCTGATCATGCCCCACTGGCGTGGAGAAAAAAAACCAAGCTCCCCTGACCCTGTCCTGGTGCCGTAGTCGCACAGGTACTCATTGATGGCCCTCTGCTGCGTGTGCAGCCGCTGCAGCATGGCCAACGTTGAGTTCCACCTGGTGGGCATGTCACATATAAGGCGGTTCTTGGGCAGGTTCAACTCCTTTTGCAGCTCAGCCAGGCGAGCACTGGCATTATAAGATCTGCGGAAATGCACACAGACTTTCCTGGCCTGCCTCAGGACATCCTGTAAGCCCGGGTACCTGCCCAAGAACCGCTGCACCACCAGGTTAAGGACGTGAGCCACACAGGGCACATGGGTCAGTTGTCCCTGTCGGAGGGCGGAGAGGAGGTTGGTGCCATTGTCGCAAACCACCATTCCTGGCTTAAGCTGGCGTGGCGTCAACCACCTCTCGGCCTGGCCCTGCAGAGCAGACAGGACCTCTGCCCCAGTGTGGCTTCTGTCCCCCAAACACACCAGCGCAAGCACGGCATGGCATCTTTTTGCCTGCGTACTTGCGTAGCCCCGTGAACGGCTACGGAGCACCGCTGGTTCATAGGACAAACCACAGGAAGAGGCCATGGAGGAAGAAGAAGAGGAGGGGGTGGAGGAGAGAGGTGTGTCACAACCAGTAGTAGCATTTTGGAGGCGTGGCGGTGGGACAACCTCCAACACTACTGCACCTTGTCCTGAATCCTTCCCAGCTGCCAAAAGAGTGACCCAATGGGCCGTGAAAGAAAGGTAACGTCCCTGTCCATGCCTGCTGGACCATGAGTCAGCGGTAATATGCACCTTACCGCTGACCGCCCTGTCCAGCGAGGCCAAGACATTGCCTTCCACATGCCGGTAGAGAGCCGGAATAGCCTTCCGTGAGAAAAAGTGGCGTTTGGGAACCTGCCACTGAGGAACCGCACATTGCACAAACTCACGGAAGGGGGCCGAGTCTACCAACTGAAAAGGCAGCAGTTGAAGCGCTAGCAATTTAGCCAAGCTAGCATTCAACCGCTGGGCATGTGGATGGCTGGGAGTGAACTTCTTTCGACGGTCCAGCAGCTGGGGCAGGGAAATTTGCCTGCTAGAATCGGACGTCGGTGTACTGCTAGCAGAGTGGGCGCAAGTACTTGGCTGTGACACACCTAATTCTACACCTTCATTCCTCTCAGTGCATGTTTCAGAGAGGACTGAAGTTATAGTGGGGTTGGAGATCCCAGCTGATGCGGTGCAAGGAGAGGTCCGCTTTGTTCTTTGGTGTGGGTCTTTGAGGTAGGCTTGCCAACGAGCTGCATGGCAGGTCAACATATGTCTGGTCAGGCATGTGGTACCCAAGCGGCTGATGTTTTGGCCACGCGATATACGCTTGAGACATATGTTGCAAACAGCAGCTGTGCGATCTGATGCACTAGCCTCAAAAAAGGCCCACACCAAAGAACTTTTTGAATGACGGGCAGAGGCAGCGCCCTGCACAGGCGGAGCTCTGCGGTGTGATTCCGTCGGTGTACTGCCCTTACGCTGGCCACCAAAGGGCATCCTGCCTCGTTGGAGATGTGCCTCCTCCTCATCCTCCTCCTCCTCCTCTCTCCTATTAGGCACCCACGTGGAGTCATTGACCTCATCATCCCCTCCCTCCTCATCACTGGAGCCAATCTGGCAGTATGCTGCAGCTGCTGGAACATGACTGCCAGATTGGTGTCCTTCTTGAGCATCCCCTCTGTCTGCTCTCACGCTACTGCCTTCCTCTAGCTGGGTTTCATCATCAGACCCTTCGAAACGCTGGGCATCCTCCTGGAGCATGTACCCAACACTGTGCTGAAACAGTTCGGGGGACTCCTCAGGAGGAGGACATGGTGGGTCTAGGGAAGGAGTGACTGATGATTTGTCTGACATTGATACCAGGGAAGACGACGCTTTGGCAGCTGCTTTTCCAGTACCCTGAGCCTGGGTGAGAGAGGATGAGGAGGAGGAGGAGGGCTTGGTCATCCACTCTACCAAGTCTTCGGCATGATGTGGCTCAACATGTCCAGCTGCCGAAAAGAAGGACAAGCGTGTCCCATGGCCATGTGCTGATGACAATGCACCGCGTCCACGACCAGCACTGTTGCCCCCAGACACAGAGCCTGCTTGCCCTCTTTTATTGCCTCCTGACTGTCTGCCTCTCCTTGTTTGCCTTCCAGACATTCTAATAGATGGCCTGCAGGGAGATGGGAAAAAAGCAATAAGGGCTACCTTCAGGTGTCCTTCTCTGTCCCTGGAAACAAGGACTTGCAGAGTGAAAGAAAAAAAACACTCTCCCTACCTACAGTTTTCTGTCCCTAGAAAAAATGTTTTTTTTAATCACAATATAGCACAAGGAAAATTAACTCACTGTCCTTACAGGTCCCTGGAAACAAGGACTTGCAGAGTGAAAGAAAAAAAACACTCTCCCTACCTACAGTTTTCTGTCCCTAGAAAAAAATGTTTTTTTTAATCACAATATAGCAAAAGGACAATTCACTCACTGTCCTTCCAGGTCCCTGGAAACAAGGACTTGCAGAGTGAAAGAAACTGACACTGTCCCTACCTAGAGTTTTCTGTCCCTGGAATAAATGTTTTTTTCAGCACAATATAGCACAAGGACAATTAACTCACTGTCCTTACAGGTCCCTGGAAACAAGGACTTGCAGAGTGAAAGAAAAAAAATACTCTCCCTACCTACAGTTTTCTGTCCCTAGAAAAAAATGTTTTTTTTAATCACAATATAGCAAAAGGACAATTCACTCACTGTCCTTCCAGGTCCCTGGAAACAAGGACTTGCAGAGTGAAAGAAACTGACACTGTCCCTACCTAGAGTTTTCTGTCCCTAGAATAAATGTTTTTTTTAATCACAATATAGCACAAGGAAAATTAACTCACTGTCCTTACAGGTCCCTGGAAACAAGGACTTGCAGAGTGAAAGAAAAAAAACACTCTCCCTACCTACAGTTTTCTGTCCCTAGAAAAAAATGTTTTTTTTAATCACAATATAGCAAAAGGACAATTCACTCACTGTCCTTCCAGGTCCCTGGAAACAAGGACTTGCAGAGTGAAAGAAACTGACACTGTCCCTACCTAGAGTTTTCTGTCCCTGGAATAAATGTTTTTTTCAGCACAATATAGCACAAGGACAATTAACTCACTGTCCTTACAGGTCCCTGGAAACAAGGACTTGCAGAGTGAAAGAAAAAAAATACTCTCCCTACCTACAGTTTTCTGTCCCTAGAAAAAAATGTTTTTTTTAATCACAATATAGCAAAAGGACAATTCACTCACTGTCCTTCCAGGTCCCTGGAAACAAGGACTTGCAGAGTGAAAGAAACTGACACTGTCCCTACCTAGAGTTTTCTGTCCCTGGAATAAATGTTTTTTTCAGCACAATATAGCACAAGGACAATTAACTCACTGTCCTTACAGGTCCCTGGAAACAAGGACTTGCAGAGTGAAAGAAAAAAAATACTCTCCCTACCTACAGTTTTCTGTCCCTAGAAAAAAATGTTTTTTTTAATCACAATATAGCAAAAGGACAATTCACTCACTGTCCTTCCAGGTCCCTGGAAACAAGGACTTGCAGAGTGAAAGAAACTGACACTGTCCCTACCTAGAGTTTTCTGTCCCTGGAATAAATGTTTTTTTCAGCACAATATAGCACAAGGACAATTAACTCACTGTCCTTACAGGTCCCTGGAAACAAGGACTTGCAGAGTGAAAGAAAAAAAATACTCTCCCTACCTACAGTTTTCTGTCCCTAGAAAAAAATGTTTTTTTTAATCACAATATAGCAAAAGGACAATTCACTCACTGTCCTTCCAGGTCCCTGGAAACAAGGACTTGCAGAGTGAAAGAAACTGACACTGTCCCTACCTAGAGTTTTCTGTCCCTAGAATAAATGTTTTTTTTAATCACAATATAGCAAAAGGACAATTCACTCACTGTCCTTCCAGGTCCCTGGAAACAAGGACTTGCAGAGTGAAAGAAACTGACACTGTCCCTACCTAGAGTTTTCTGTCCCTGGAATAAATGTTTTTTTCAGCACAATATAGCACAAGGACAATTAACTCACTGTCCTTACAGGTCCCTGGAAACAAGGACTTGCAGAGTGAAAGAAAAAAAATACTCTCCCTACCTACAGTTTTCTGTCCCTAGAAAAAAATGTTTTTTTTAATCACAATATAGCAAAAGGACAATTCACTCACTGTCCTTCCAGGTCCCTGGAAACAAGGACTTGCAGAGTGAAAGAAACTGACACTGTCCCTACCTAGAGTTTTCTGTCCCTAGAATAAATGTTTTTTTTAATCACAATATAGCAAAAGGACAATTCACTCACTGTCCTTCCAGGTCCCTGGAAACAAGGACTTGCAGAGTGAAAGAAACTGACACTGTCCCTACCTAGAGTTTTCTGTCCCTGGAATAAATGTTTTTTTCAGCACAATATAGCACAAGGACAATTAACTCACTGTCCTTACAGGTCCCTGGAAACAAGGACTTGCAGAGTGAAAGAAAAAAAATACTCTCCCTACCTACAGTTTTCTGTCCCTAGAAAAAAATGTTTTTTTTAATCACAATATAGCAAAAGGACAATTCACTCACTGTCCTTCCAGGTCCCTGGAAACAAGGACTTGCAGAGTGAAAGAAACTGACACTGTCCCTACCTAGAGTTTTCTGTCCCTGGAATAAATGTTTTTTTCAGCACAATATAGCACAAGGACAATTAACTCACTGTCCTTACAGGTCCCTGGAAACAAGGACTTGCAGAGTGAAAGAAAAAAAATACTCTCCCTACCTACAGTTTTCTGTCCCTAGAAAAAAATGTTTTTTTTAATCACAATATAGCAAAAGGACAATTCACTCACTGTCCTTCCAGGTCCCTGGAAACAAGGACTTGCAGAGTGAAAGAAACTGACACTGTCCCTACCTAGAGTTTTCTGTCCCTAGAATAAATGTTTTTTTTAATCACAATATAGCAAAAGGACAATTCACTCACTGTCCTTCCAGGTCCCTGGAAACAAGGACTTGCAGAGTGAAAGAAACTGACACTGTCCCTACCTAGAGTTTTCTGTCCCTAGAATAAATGTTTTTTTTAATCACAATATAGCACAAGGAAAATTAACTCACTGTCCTTACAGGTCCCTGGAAACAAGGACTTGCAGAGTGAAAGAAAAAAAACACTCTCCCTACCTACAGTTTTCTGTCCCTAGAAAAAAATGTTTTTTTTAATCACAATATAGCAAAAGGACAATTCACTCACTGTCCTTCCAGGTCCCTGGAAACAAGGACTTGCAGAGTGAAAGAAACTGACACTGTCCCTACCTAGAGTTTTCTGTCCCTAGAATAAATGTTTTTTTTAATCACAATATAGCACAAGGAAAATTAACTCACTGTCCTTACAGGTCCCTGGAAACAAGGACTTGCAGAGTGAAAGAAAAAAAACACTCTCCCTACCTACAGTTTTCTGTCCCTAGAAAAAAATGTTTTTTTTTATCACAATATAGCAAAAGGACAATTCACTCACTGTCCTTCCAGGTCCCTGGAAACAAGGACTTGCAGAGTGAAAGAAACTGACACTGTCCCTACCTAGAGTTTTCTGTCCCTGGAATAAATGTTTTTTTCAGCACAATATAGCACAAGGACAATTAACTCACTGTCCTTACAGGTCCCTGGAAACAAGGACTTGCAGAGTGAAAGAAAAAAAATACTCTCCCTACCTACAGTTTTCTGTCCCTAGAAAAAAATGTTTTTTTTAATCACAATATAGCAAAAGGACAATTCACTCACTGTCCTTCCAGGTCCCTGGAAACAAGGACTTGCAGAGTGAAAGAAACTGACACTGTCCCTACCTAGAGTTTTCTGTCCCTAGAATAAATGTTTTTTTTAATCACAATATAGCAAAAGGACAATTCACTCACTGTCCTTCCAGGTCCCTGGAAACAAGGACTTGCAGAGTGAAAGAAACTGACACTGTCCCTACCTAGAGTTTTCTGTCCCTAGAATAAATGTTTTTTTTAATAACAATATAGCACAAGGAAAATTAACTCACTGTCCTTACAGGTCCCTGGAAACAAGGACTTGCAGAGTGAAAGAAAAAAAACACTCTCCCTACCTACAGTTTTCTGTCCCTAGAAAAAAATGTTTTTTTTAATCACAATATAGCAAAAGGACAATTCACTCACTGTCCTTCCAGGTCCCTGGAAACAAGGACTTGCAGAGTGAAAGAAACTGACACTGTCCCTACCTAGAGTTTTCTGTCCCTAGAATAAATGTTTTTTTTAATCACAATATAGCACAAGGAAAATTAACTCACTGTCCTTACAGGTCCCTGGAAACAAGGACTTGCAGAGTGAAAGAAAAAAAACACTCTCCCTACCTACAGTTTTCTGTCCCTAGAAAAAAATGTTTTTTTTTATCACAATATAGCAAAAGGACAATTCACTCACTGTCCTTCCAGGTCCCTGGAAACAAGGACTTGCAGAGTGAAAGAAACTGACACTGTCCCTACCTAGAGTTTTCTGTCCCTGGAATAAATGTTTTTTTCAGCACAATATAGCACAAGGACAATTAACTCACTGTCCTTACAGGTCCCTGGAAACAAGGACTTGCAGAGTGAAAGAAAAAAAATACTCTCCCTACCTACAGTTTTCTGTCCCTAGAAAAAAATGTTTTTTTTAATCACAATATAGCAAAAGGACAATTCACTCACTGTCCTTCCAGGTCCCTGGAAACAAGGACTTGCAGAGTGAAAGAAACTGACACTGTCCCTACCTAGAGTTTTCTGTCCCTAGAATAAATGTTTTTTTTAATCACAATATAGCACAAGGAAAATTAACTCACTGTCCTTACAGGTCCCTGGAAACAAGGACTTGCAGAGTGAAAGAAAAAAAACACTCTCCCTACCTACAGTTTTCTGTCCCTAGAAAAAAATGTTTTTTTTAATCACAATATAGCAAAAGGACAATTCACTCACTGTCCTTCCAGGTCCCTGGAAACAAGGACTTGCAGAGTGAAAGAAACTGACACTGTCCCTACCTAGAGTTTTCTGTCCCTGGAATAAATGTTTTTTTCAGCACAATATAGCACAAGGACAATTAACTCACTGTCCTTACAGGTCCCTGGAAACAAGGACTTGCAGAGTGAAAGAAAAAAAATACTCTCCCTACCTACAGTTTTCTGTCCCTAGAAAAAAATGTTTTTTTTAATCACAATATAGCAAAAGGACAATTCACTCACTGTCCTTCCAGGTCCCTGGAAACAAGGACTTGCAGAGTGAAAGAAACTGACACTGTCCCTACCTAGAGTTTTCTGTCCCTGGAATAAATGTTTTTTTCAGCACAATATAGCACAAGGACAATTAACTCACTGTCCTTACAGGTCCCTGGAAACAAGGACTTGCAGAGTGAAAGAAAAAAAATACTCTCCCTACCTACAGTTTTCTGTCCCTAGAAAAAAATGTTTTTTTTAATCACAATATAGCAAAAGGACAATTCACTCACTGTCCTTCCAGGTCCCTGGAAACAAGGACTTGCAGAGTGAAAGAAACTGACACTGTCCCTACCTAGAGTTTTCTGTCCCTAGAATAAATGTTTTTTTTAATCACAATATAGCAAAAGGACAATTCACTCACTGTCCTTCCAGGTCCCTGGAAACAAGGACTTGCAGAGTGAAAGAAACTGACACTGTCCCTACCTAGAGTTTTCTGTCCCTAGAATAAATGTTTTTTTTAATCACAATATAGCACAAGGAAAATTAACTCACTGTCCTTACAGGTCCCTGGAAACAAGGACTTGCAGAGTGAAAGAAAAAAAACACTCTCCCTACCTACAGTTTTCTGTCCCTAGAAAAAAATGTTTTTTTTAATCACAATATAGCAAAAGGACAATTCACTCACTGTCCTTCCAGGTCCCTGGAAACAAGGACTTGCAGAGTGAAAGAAACTGACACTGTCCCTACCTAGAGTTTTCTGTCCCTGGAATAAATGTTTTTTTCAGCACAATATAGCACAAGGACAATTAACTCACTGTCCTTACAGGTCCCTGGAAACAAGGACTTGCAGAGTGAAAGAAAAAAAATACTCTCCCTACCTACAGTTTTCTGTCCCTAGAAAAAAATGTTTTTTTTAATCACAATATAGCAAAAGGACAATTCACTCACTGTCCTTCCAGGTCCCTGGAAACAAGGACTTGCAGAGTGAAAGAAACTGACACTGTCCCTACCTAGAGTTTTCTGTCCCTAGAATAAATGTTTTTTTTAATCACAATATAGCAAAAGGACAATTCACTCACTGTCCTTCCAGGTCCCTGGAAACAAGGACTTGCAGAGTGAAAGAAACTGACACTGTCCCTACCTAGAGTTTTCTGTCCCTAGAATAAATGTTTTTTTTAATCACAATATAGCAAAAGGACAATTCACTCACTGTCCTTCCAGGTCCCTGGAAACAAGGACTTGCAGAGTGAAAGAAACTGACACTGTCCCTACCTAGAGTTTTCTGTCCCTAGAATAAATGTTTTTTTTAATCACAATATAGCAAAAGGACAATTCACTCACTGTCCTTCCAGGTCCCTGGAAACAAGGACTTGCAGAGTGAAAGAAACTGACACTGTCCCTACCTAGAGTTTTCTGTCCCTAGAATAAATGTTTTTTTTAATCACAATATAGCACAAGGAAAATTAACTCACTGTCCTTACAGGTCCCTGGAAACAAGGACTTGCAGAGTGAAAGAAAAAAAACACTCTCCCTACCTACAGTTTTCTGTCCCTAGAAAAAAATGTTTTTTTTAATCACAATATAGCAAAAGGACAATTCACTCACTGTCCTTCCAGGTCCCTGGAAACAAGGACTTGCAGAGTGAAAGAAACTGACACTGTCCCTACCTAGAGTTTTCTGTCCCTGGAATAAATGTTTTTTTCAGCACAATATAGCACAAGGACAATTAACTCACTGTCCTTACAGGTCCCTGGAAACAAGGACTTGCAGAGTGAAAGAAAAAAAATACTCTCCCTACCTACAGTTTTCTGTCCCTAGAAAAAAATGTTTTTTTTAATCACAATATAGCAAAAGGACAATTCACTCACTGTCCTTCCAGGTCCCTGGAAACAAGGACTTGCAGAGTGAAAGAAACTGACACTGTCCCTACCTAGAGTTTTCTGTCCCTAGAATAAATGTTTTTTTTAATCACAATATAGCAAAAGGACAATTCACTCACTGTCCTTCCAGGTCCCTGGAAACAAGGACTTGCAGAGTGAAAGAAACTGACACTGTCCCTACCTAGAGTTTTCTGTCCCTAGAATAAATGTTTTTTTTAATCACAATATAGCAAAAGGACAATTCACTCACTGTCCTTCCAGGTCCCTGGAAACAAGGACTTGCAGAGTGAAAGAAACTGACACTGTCCCTACCTAGAGTTTTCTGTCCCTAGAATAAATGTTTTTTTTAATCACAATATAGCAAAAGGACAATTCACTCACTGTCCTTCCAGGTCCCTGGAAACAAGGACTTGCAGAGTGAAAGAAACTGACACTGTCCCTACCTAGAGTTTTCTGTCCCTAGAATAAATGTTTTTTTTTAAGCACACTATAGCAGAAGCACAAAACACACTGACACTCTCCCTACCTATCCTTCTCTTTCCCTAAACTAAAGGAATCCAGGTTAAGCAAGAAAGAAATAACAGTCACTGTCCCTGCCTATGCTACTCTATCCCTGCTCCGGAACACACTACACTAGGCCGCCGTGCTGGCGGCCTTTTATAGTGTGGGGCGTGTACTAAACACCCTCAGCAATAATTGGCCACAGGCATCCTGCCTGTGGCCAATCATTGCTCTCCTCGCTGCCGGCGCTGTGATTGGCCAAGCATGCGGGGTCACAGTGCATGCTTGGCCAATCACAGCGCCTGGATGACACTGCGATGGCGTAGTGCATTGTGGGCCGTTCGCGTCACTCGAATTTGGCGCGAACGGCCCAAATCGTTCGATCTTCGTCGAACGATCGAACAGCCAATGTTCGAGTCGAACGTATGTTCGACTCGAACACGAAGCTCATCCCTATTGGGGAGTATGAGTGGTTCAGGGGCAGTAAAAGAAGGTTGGGGATATCTAGACTACACTGGTCATGGCTTTGTAGTAGAAGAGTCTTGGTGTTTAACTGGCCAGCCTGCAGACCTTTCTCTGAGTTAAAATATTTGAAACAAAAAATGACACAGAAGACCCAGGACTGTTGAGCAGTTAGTATTCTATCTCAAGTAAGAATGGGACAGAATTTCTCTCCCAAAACTCCTGCAACTGCTCTCCTCAGTTCCCAGACCTTTACAGAGTGTTGTTAAAAGAAGAGGGGATGCTGCACTGTGGTAAACCTGACCCTGTCCCAACTCTTTAAGACGTGTTGCTTGCTGCTATCAATTTCAAAATTACATAATTTTTTTTCTTATATTTCCTCAGTTAAAACATTTAACATGTTTTCTATTTTCTATTGTGAATAAAATATGGGTTTATGAGACTTGAAAATCATTGTGTTCTGTTTTGTATGTAGTGTAGCGATACCCTCAGAAGGAGCTGCTGGATTAATTTTCGGTCCTGCCATTACCCCACACTTCACCGTCCCAGAACTTAAGAGTCTATGTTAGTAGTTTTGAAAAAGGTGATTGCCAGTGACTTCAGTCTTTTTCTCAATTTGCTTTATTAAGCCCCGTACACACGGTCGGACTTCCATCTGACTTTTCCGTGTTTTTTTGTCCGAACGGAGTTGGTCGGGAACACCCATAGCATACACACGCTCTGACTTTTCTGCAAACTTTCTTAAAACTTCTTACAACATCACTTGTTTTTTCTGCTCTTTTCTGATCTTTACTGCCACCCTTTGGTCAACTTCTGCTATTGTTGGTTGATTTTAACATTGGTTGTTTTGTCCATCAGACAAAAGTCCTATGGTTTTCTGTACACACGGTCGGACTTTGCTCCATAGGATTTTTGTTGGGCAAAAGTTTGTCCGTTCGCAGACCCAACTTTGGTCCGATGAAAACAAAACCAAACTCAAAAAAGTTTGTCCGATGGAGCGTACACACGGTCGGATTGTTGGTCCAACTTGCTTAAAACGAAGTTTGTTGGGCAAAAGTCCGACCGTGTGTACGGGGCTTTACACAACTTCAGATAGGGGATAGAGGGTTAGGGGAAGTTCAGATACCTTGGTTTCTTTCAGATCACTAGTGCGATTCTTGAATCCAGATGACACAGCTTTCTGCCTCTGGTTCTTGCGACTACCTGATAGGCCTCTCACACCGACCTAGCAGCCGGTATGAAGCACGGACAAAGTCTCTGCCACAGACTTGAGTGATAATGAACAATGTCTCTGCCACAGACTTGAGTGATAACGAACGAAGTCTCTGCCACAGATTTGAGTAATAAGTGGAAACTCCTGGATAATCCCCTGCCACAGGACTGTTAGCCAGTAGTCAGTTAGTT
Source organism: Rana muscosa (assembly GCA_029206835.1). Taxonomy (NCBI): domain Eukaryota; kingdom Metazoa; phylum Chordata; class Amphibia; order Anura; family Ranidae; genus Rana; species Rana muscosa. The sequence continues at coordinate 276,762,781 of CM055128.1, forward strand.
AGGTCAGCTGCACAGTACCTGAACCTTTAAGCCATCCGGCAGTACTGTGAGGTTGGTTACTTGGGTGCATCCTTCAAACGAGTCACTAGGCCCTTTCTGAGATACCAGCCATCAGCTCGGTCATCTCTATTAGGGTCCTCCCCTGGAATATTCTCCGCTTGAGTGGCTTCTTCCCGCAGGACAGACAGCACAGGATCACCCGTTAAGTAGGCCCCAGACAGGCCTACTTACAGCAAACACAGCAGCATTACCTCCGGCCTGGAGGGCCATGAGGCGAGACGAACCCCCGGAGCACATGGCACTGCCCTTTAAATATCCCTCTCCCAGCATGCCCAGCTACAAAGAAGCTCCTGATTGGGCTGTTTTCTGGGAGAAAGAATATCCAATACACTTCAGCTGGCTGTATTTCTCACACTGGCCTGTGACAACAGTGACACCTACTGGCAACAGTGGGAAATACGTACAACAGCCAAAGCTGGAACAGAACCAGCATATTACATAACCAACTCTGAGCTACTTACAGCTCAGATAACACCTAAATTTACACATAGCATCTACTTGAAAAGTAGCAGGGCGCTACAGTAGATTTTACAAAGCATCCCAACTTTTTTGGAATTGGGGTTGTTGTACAAAATAATCCTTAATATTGAAAAAAACTGACAACCATGTAAAGAATTATATCACAAAACAAAATTTTGCATTTTTATTACATTACAAAATCTTTGGTCCACATAGGAGGACTTCTGATTCTTTTTTAATTTGTCTAGGGTTCCTGGTCTCCATTTTGGTTGTTATCAGTAGGAACAGGAAAGGGTCCTTCATAAAATTAAACTTCTGAAAAGTCCTCTTTACATGCGCAAGATGATTGGCAGACATTCTATATGCACCCATTGCGCAGTTGATAGGTGTCAGATCCATGTTGATTAGTCACTCTAAATGGATTGGAAAATCTGGATTGTTCCTATTCCAATAAATCGGCTTTCATAACTCTAGAGATCCAAGTTGAAAATTTGCCTCATCTTGTGCTTTTTAATGGTCTTAGCAAGTGATGATTTTAGAGGCATGGACTTTGTGGGAGTTGTATGATGCAGACTGAGCAAAAAATATTTAGTAATGTATGGTCTACTTAACCTCTTCCCTCCACCACCTCCCGGCCCTTTAAGAGGTTCTAAATGGCGGGTGGTGGAGGCAGGCATTTTGATTGCGTGAACGCTGTGATTGGCTGCCACATGATTGGTAAGCTCCCAATCGCAAGTATGCATTGGGAGCTTTCCGGTACCTGCTGGTAACTATGCTGGGAGCATGCAGGGTGCACGCTCTCAGCATAGAAAGAAGTTTACATAGAGCCACATATCTGCTGCCTCTTGGCGTTAAAGCCTACCTACCAAGAGGCCACATACAATATATGCATATGGCTGGCGGGAAGAGGTTAAGCAATGAGAACCACAAACAATACAACCAACTGCTCCTAAACATCCGTTTACCAGCAGCAGTGTACATGAGGCCTTACAGTCACTGACAGGCAAGCAATCACACTAGTAGGGTCCTTTAGGGCCTGTTCCCACTAGCAGCACACTGAAATATTTTAGCGTGCTGACTGGTGTCCGTGTTGCCAAGCAGTGAGGGGGCTGTGAGGTGCTCCGTTTCAGCACATCACACTGGTTACAATTTTTTATGCTTTATTGATTGTGTACAAGGTTACATTCTATCTAAGTCTCCACAATGCAGCACATTGCAATGTGCTGTGGTGATTTGCGGTGTAATCTGATTGCCTGCAGCATGTTTGCATATGTCTGCACAACAAATCACACCAGCATTCTGGTATGAATGGGGCACATGCAAAACTATGTTTTCATTGTACCATTGTGGAGACTGGCATTAATTAGGTGCGGAAAAACGACAGTCACCGCATATAGTACAGAGTAGACAACAATCATGCAGATCCTGTATCAAGCATCAGGATAATTAAATAGTCCTTGTTAGCAGTAGCAGTATTAGTAAAAGTTACAACACATTCTGGAATGGAAGTGTTATATTTGTTTACCCTCAAAAGAGAAGTATTGCCAAAGCTTTTTTGGCCAAACTTCTCATGTGGGTCACAGAAATGCATTTACTTTTCAGCTGATGTTAAAGAGCCAGTCTGGACTCCCAGTCTGGCAGGATCCCGATATGCCCCGATTGCCCCAACACAACTGAACCAGCTGCTCCCACCCCTTCTCTTGCTCGGCACTCCAGTAAAGTGCTGGGTGGCAGAGCAGAGAGTGGTGACTGATAGTCACCACTCTCTGCTCAGAGCATTTCAGAGAACTGATGCTGCAGCCATATAGTTCAGTGTGTGTGTGTGTTTTTTTCATATAGCCCACACTTCTTCTTTAACCACTTCCCGACCAGCCGTCGCAGTTACACACAGTTATACAGTTATACTGCGGCAGGTTGGCTCCCCTGGGCGAGCCGCCGTAGCTGTACGTCAGCTTTTAAGACACCCGCAGCATGTTCCCAGAGCCGATGCGCATGCCCGGCGGGCGCGATGACCTCCGGGCACTCGTGATCGCTCGTGACAGACAACACACAAAATCCTGGTTCTGTCAGGGGAGAGGAGACAGATTGTGAGTTCCTACTAAGTAGGAACAACAATCTCTCTCCTCCTCTAGTCAGCCACATCTCCCCCACCACAGTTAGGAACACATCTAGTTAACACAGTTAACCCCTTGATTGCCCCTAGTGTTAACCCCTTCCCTGACAGTGACATTTATACAGTAATCAGTGGCTATTTTTAGCTCTGATCACTGTATAAATGTCACTGGTACCAAAAAAGTGTTAAAAGTGTCCGATGTGTCTGTTGCAATGTTGCAGTCCCGATTAAAATTTGCAGATCACCGCCATTACTAGTAAAAAAAAATAATAATAAAAGTGCCATAAATCTATCCCCTATTTTGTAGACGCTATAACTTTTGCGCAAACCAATCAATATATACTTATATTTTTTTTTTTTAACAAAAATATGTAGAAGAATACATATCGGCCTAAACTGATGAAGAAATTATTATTTTTTTTTTTTATTATTTGGATAACTATTATAGCAAAAAGTACAAAATATTGAGTTTTTTCTAAATTGTCACTCTTTTTTTCGTTTATAGTGCAAAAAATAAAAACTGCAGAGGTGATCAAATACCACCAAAAAAAGGCTCTGTTTGTGGGGAAAAAAGGACATACATTTTGTTTGGGTACAACATTGCACGACCGCACAATTGTCAGTTAAAACAACGCAGTGCCGTATCGCAAAAAAAGGCCCGGTCAAGAAGGGGGCAAATCCTTCCGGGGCTGAAGTGGTAAACAGTAACCTCTGGGGCAGTAACTTCATGAAACTGCCTAGCAGTAGATGTGCAGAATATTTTTTCAGTGTCCTATTTTCTTTCATTTGCGGCACTGTGCATCTTTTGCAAGGCATGCTGCATAGTTTGCAATGTGCTCTCTTCAATCACATGTAGCACCCTCCTCTAGTTGGGCTTCTAGGATAAATTAAATTTTTGGCTTCACTGCAGTCAGTGGAGCAGCAATTAGTTTTGTCTGGTCAGGATTTCCTAGCTGGGGTGTTTGATTTATCTTACCTGCTTCTGGAAGAAGCTTCCAGAGTATAGGGCAGGGACTATATGTCATGCTCCGGGCAATCCCTGGAAGGAGGCATCCAGAAGGTAGCTGGGAAGATGATAAATGTTTTGTCCTCCGCAGGGAGGGTCCCAGTCTTCCTGGCACTGCTGGCACTGGGGAATAACTACTGAGACAAGAAGTTGCAGTCTGGGCCTTAGCAGGAGCTGGACTGAGGGCCTGGAGGAGATTGCTAATGGATTATTGCTGGAGATCACTGTCCTGAGGTTCTGGCCTGGAGAAGGATCTTTTACCTTCCTCACTAAGGGTATACCTGTGTATGGTGGGTGGCAGACAGCTTCGGGGTCATTGCGAATAACAGCTAAATTGGGTTTGTAGCGTGTGCCTGCTCCTGTAAGGATTTTTCCACTAAGATGGTTCTCCCATCAATTGCTATTATCGTTTTAGAGTATCCTGTGGCCCTAAATCCCTCTACTGTTCAGGTTATTCAGCAATAAATTCTGAAAAGACATTACCTAGACTGAGCCTGTATTATCAGTGTGCATGGAACTGTGTCTGTGGCAGGCGGCCTCGGTACTAACTAGGGAGCTATTGTCAGTGGCCCCTCTGGGGGTGAGCACTAAACGCAGCTGAAGCAGTATTTGTTCTGTGTATGTGCAGTTCCCGCATTGCAATTTTGATGAATTTATTGTTGTGTCTTTGTATTGGGACTAAGTATTTGTCTTATAAGAGTCATTTTCTGAATTCACAGTATGTATGGTGCCAGTAGTCCCCAGACCTGAGGGTTTTTTGGCTCCGCCACAGCAGTTACAGTTTGGATTGAACTTCTAATAGAATAGCATTTGTCAGAGTTAAATCATCCTCCAAGAGAAACGTTTATCTAATGTGTCCTGAGTTTATGTTTTATATTGGTTGGTCTCTTGTTATTTCATCTGTAAGAGCTCCAAACCCACAGGTAACAACCAACTCTCTCAATGCTGCTATAAATTGTACTGTGGAATGGATCTTCCATTATTCTGTCCGCATTGCCAAAGTGTACCTCGTTCTACAACCACAATTACTTTAGGCACAGAAAAGTTCTTTATTGCAGTGAGAGCTGTATCATAAATGTCATCTTCTGCTGGTAGAGGATAGGATGCTGGCCTTCTGCTCCTAGGCATTTAAAGTATAACTAAAGGCAAAACATTTTTATTAGTTTTGGATAGAGGGGAGAGGGAATTAGAAGCCCTGTCCATTTTTATTGTGGTCTGTGCCCCCTTTAAAGGAGATTCATCCTCTCTATTTGTCCTGTTTACCATTATCAATAAAAGTGAAAGTCCCAAATTTTGGGTTGTCTCCAGTTATGGAGAGGAAATCTTCCAATGGCGCACTGGCGACTGGTGCTCCAAATTTTTTGGGGGGCGCAAACAAACTGAAAAAAAACCCATCAATTGCAGCTACTGTGCCCATCAATTGCCGCCACTGTGCCATCAAACGCAGCCACTATGCCCATCAAACCCAGCCACTGTGCCCATCAAACCCAGCCACTGTGCCCATCAAACCCAGCCACTGTACCCATAAAACGCCACCACTGTGCCATCAAACGCAGCTACTGTGCCCATCAATTGCCGCCACTGTGCCCATCAACTGCTGCTACTGTGCCCATCAACTGCCGCCAGTGTGCCCAATTGCTGCCAGTGTGCCCATCAATTGCTGATACTTTGCTCATCAAATGCTGCCACTGTGCATCCCCCGCCCGGGACTTACCTTGTCTCGGTGGGTCAAGCTTTCTAGGAGTAGGTAGGTCCTCCTGATTAGCATAAATTATGTCATTCTCAAAGATATGAAGCAGCAAAATTGCACGCTCAGCAGGGTGTAGAAGAAAAGGCGCAGGCTGATGTAGAGATAGCAACCTTATCACCAATCTTGTTGGATTCTGGACTTTGGGATAGGGATTGACCGATATAGTTTTTTCGGTGCAGATACGATACCGATATTTTGGCCACCCCTCAAGCCGATAGCCGATATTCTGTACATTTAAAAAAAAAATTCACACTGTCCTTTTACTTTCTTTTTTTATTATTTTTTTTTTATCACTGTTATTGCTGTCACAAGGAATGTAAACATCCTTGTGACAGTAATAGGCATTGACAGGTACTCTTTATGGAGAGATCGGAGGTCTATAAGACCCCAAACCCTTCCTCTGCACTTGAAAGAATTCAAAACATCAAGATCAGCGATTTTGAATACTTTCTTTTTTAAAACTGGCGTCTTTAAGATGCCAGTAATCCGGAAAGTGATGTCATGACATCGCTTCTGGGTTACTTCATCTGAGACCCGAACGAAGCATTGGGAACGACGTCCCTGCCCACTGCTTGTAATAACAGCTGAGCGACTGCTGAGCCGCATTGATTGTTATTACAATAAAGCTGACCGTCCGCTCTAAAGAACGGTACCGGAGTGATGGATGCACCTGCATGCCCCCCCCCCCCCCCCGGTAAAACCCCTTGAAGCAATATCAGTAATATCAGTCAGTTTTGTGACCGGTACTTATAAAAAAGTGAATATTGGCCACCGGTAATCGGCCGCACGGAATTTCTGTCGATCCCTAGTCTTAACCACCTATATTCCCAGCACCATTTTTAAATTGTGCAAGGATATTCATCCCACAGCTGCACTATTGTCTCATAGTTGCCCTAGAAAAAAATCCAAAGTACAAACACGCATGCTCAGAAGCAATGCTAACCATAACACAACATTAGCAGAAGTTTCCCAAAGGGTGGCGCTAAAGAGCTGAAAAACCATGTAGCTTCATGTTTGTTGGCCAACAATTCTTTGCCGTTTGTTTGCAAGACAAGTTCCTGGCCAACGCCTTTCGGACAACAGTCCTACGCTTTGTCCACGGAATATCCGATTGTGTGTACCAGGCTTAAGACTTCAATGGTTTAAAGGTGTGTATTGAAAAATGCAAAATGCACCTGCAATATGCAAACTGCAACCTGCATAGGTGTGAATCAGGCCTTAGAAGAGATCTGTTGCTACACAGTTCAACTGACCAGATCCACACCCCCCATGATAAAAAGTATAAAACGTGAATTACAATGTTTTAAAAAGAGTACACAATAAAATAAGTATATTTCTTTTTCGTACATCACGGGACACAGAGCGACTTAGTCATTACTAATGGGTTATATAGATTACCTTCAGGTGTTGGCACTGGCCAATTCCAAACCGGAAGTACCCTCCCCTATATAAGCCCCTCCCATCCGGGAGCACCTCAGTTTTTTGCCAGTGTCTAAGGTGTTGGCCAAAGAGTAACATGTGTTTTCACTGGGCTTGCGTACAGGTTCTTTTGGGCCTTAGTAAGCTGTTCCGGATCCCACCAAAAAAGCTTCATAGCTAAACGGTCGGTACCCGGGCCTTGCAGCAGAAGAGCAAGGTTTTGCCTGTAATGCTTCGCTTAGGAGGGCTGGACCCTGGGATCCAGAGCTCTGGTCATACCCACGACCAAGATGTTGTCTGTGCAGGGTGCTATACAGGTCCAGGGGAGTGGAATCCTTGGGAACCCGGTCCCTGAAGGTTTAATTACAATGCCTGCCGTGATAGGTGAAGTTTGGACTTCTGTGGACCAAACAAAGTCCTGCGGCGGGGATCAGGTAAGTGGGGGCCCCCAGGAACTTGGTTCTATTGGGGGACCCCCAAGCCTAATTTGTCTTTCTGTCTGTTACCTAACGGTATTCCCGCTAAATATCTGTGTTTGCCTATAACTACTGAAAATGTAAAATTTTAATAGTAGTCAAGAAAAAAAAAAAAAAAAGGGACCGTGGTACCTGTGTTAAACCACTAGAGGCCGCTGTAGTCCATTTTTCTTGTCATGTGGATCTTTGGTTTTCTCAAGTCAAAAGATCCAGGCAGTTGGTAAGTTTCTCTGTGGGAATCCACTTCCTCTGCCCTGTTGCTGCGCTCATCCACCGCACAGGCCCTCCGGCAAAAAGGGCCCTGGCTCCTAGTCCCTGTTTGATTTCGAAAAGGGCGCCAATGGCGCACGGGCGCGCGCGCGGGCGCGTGCACGCGCCTCCTATGAAAAAAAAGGGGCGGGGCGGGTGGATGACGCTCGATGCGCGCCGCAGCGCTTCTGCGCATGTGCAGGCGTCCCAGCATGGTTAAAAGACACAGTACAGGTGTCAGCTGGATGCAAACAGAGCTAGCAACAAACAGTGGCACACAGAGGCGGTTGATGCAGGCATCCCCATAGAAAGGCACTTTAGTGGACACCAGCTGGTATATAGCAGCAACTTTGTTAGACTATTACCAGCAAAATTGGTGTATGACGACGGGAATACCTCAGCTTTGTGCTTAAAGGATATGTCCTCCAGACGCTCCGGAAATAGATCTTTCAGGAAGCCAAAGGGGTCTCCATCGGGCTCTGAGGATATTGGGCATGCTTGTACTGCACCAATCTCCCCTGAGAATTCAGAGGTCAGTAGTCGTAGACTAGAAACCCCGCAGGAATGCCTGGTGCGGCGGCTGTCCCCAGTCCACCTGCTCCTGTATATATAACAGAGGAGGTTTTATCCTCAACTCTGGGAGGATTGGAAGAGAGATTAACAGCATTGATCGCTGCTTCCCTGTCACAGGAAAAGCGCGTCCGATCTCCGTCTCCTCCTTCAGAGTGCCTGTTAGTGGAGGAACAGCCCCACACAGAGATCGACCTACCTGAAGGGGATCAGGATGAGGTTGATTCAGTTATGGAGGAATCAACAGTGGAAGAACCTTTCTCAGCATCTCAGGCTGAAAGATTATGGGTTCAGTCTCTGACTAATATGGTCCGATCAGCATTTAAAATGCCTCTGGCGGAACCACCATCCACTACGGTTTCCTCGCTGGGGTCGCTAAAAGCTCCCCAGGCTGTCTGTTCCTTCCCAATCCACCCTTTATTAGAAGGGCTTATTTACCAGGATTGGGAGCATCCTGATAAAATATTTGCTCCCCCCAAGAGATTTCCGGTGATCTATCCCATGGAGGATAAGTTCATAAAAAAATGGAGGGTCCCTACAGTGGACGCAGCCATCTCTTCTGTTAACAAATCACTGACATGTCCAGTAGATAATGTTCCAATGTTCAAAGACCCAATAGATAAAAAATTGGAGTCTTTACTAAAATCTGCTTTCTCTACAGCAAGCATGGTGACACAACCTGCGGTAGCAGCGATTGGAGTCTGTCAAGCAGTGAAAGATCAGTTGAAACAAGTCTTAAGGGACTTACCAGATCAGCAGGCTCTTGCCCTAGCTGACCTGCCTAGAGCCTTGTGTTTTGCGGTGGACGCCATAAAGGATACAATCCAACAGGCCTCCCGCTTTACGCTGTCTATAGTACATATGCGTAGGCTTCTGTGGCTCAAAAACTGGTCTGCTGAAGCTCCCTGTAAAAAACTGCTGGTTAGCTTCCCATTTCATGGAGAACGCTTATTTGGAGAAGATCTGGACAAATATATCCAGAAAATTTCTGCCGGTAAAGGTTCACTCTTACCGGTTAAGAACAAGGGTAGAAGTCCTTCTTTTAGGAGGCCTACTTCTCCAGTCCCTGGCACATCGGCTGTGAAACAGTTCTGACGGCCTCCGCGGTCAAATCCAGGGGGCAGAAATCAGGGACAATCACAGGGTAACAAGAAACCCTGGGTCAAGAGAGGTACAAAACCTCCCCCTAAGTCATGAAGGGTTGCCCCCACTCAATCGGGTGAGGGGAAGACTTCAGTTGTTCACACAGACCTGGCGGGACACCATCAGAGATGGGTGATCTCCGCAGTAAGTCTGGAATACAGGCTGGAGTTAAAAGACATTCCTCCTGCCCATTTTATAAGGTCAAACGTGCCAAGCGATCCCCAGAAGAGTGGATCCCTCCTTCTGGCACTAGAGCAACTATTGCCCCAAGAGTAATCATAAAGGTTCCCTTGGAAGAAAACGGGTTCGGGTTTTACTCGAACCTTGTCACAGTCCCCAAACCAAATGGGGACATGAGGCCCATATTAAATATAAAAGGGCTAAACAAGTTCCTACATATCAGGACTTTTTCGGATGGAGTCGATCCGATCGGTGGCCACCGCCCTACAAGGGCAGGAATGGTTAGCCTCGATCGACATAAGGGATGCTTATTTACATATTCCCATCTGTCCAGCCCACCAGAAATTTCTACGCCTTTCAGTAGAAGGGCGCCATTTTCAGTTCAGAGCCTTACCTTTCGGTCTGGCCACGGCACCACGATTGTTCACAAAAAATTTTGGCCCTACGATTGGCCAAACTAGGAACACAAGGTGTAACGATAATGGCATATCTAGACGACTTGTTGCTGATAGACCACTCAGTGAAAAAAACTAGAAGTGGTCGTTCACAAGACAATCAAGTATCTGGAATCTCACGGTTGCATTATCAACCGAGACAAGTCAGCCCTAAAACCAGTCAAAAGCCTGGAATACTTGGGGGCTAAGACTGGATTCAAATCAGAGAAAGATTTTCTTACCTCCAGAGAAGGTGTCGTCTTTGAAAGATTTGACCCACTTAGTGGGTACATAAAAGAAAAACCATCCATACGCCTGTGTATAAGGCTGCTGGGAAAAATGGTGGCTTCATTCGAAGCGGTACCCTACGGTCAATTCCATTCAAGGAACTTGCAGAGGGCCATACTGTCAGCCTGGAACAAAAAAGTTCAGGCTTTAGACTTACCAATGTCCCTGTCCCCTTCCGTTCGCAAGAGCCTCCATTGGTGGTTGGTACCAGAATCTGGAAAAAGGGAAACCCTTCAGTCCGGTTTCTTGGAAGGTGGTCTCTACAGATGCCAGCCTCATAGGCTGGGGGGGCAGTACTGGAGCAATGGTCTCTCCAGGGCAAGTGGTCAGAAGCAGAGAAGGCCCTGCCCACAAGAGATACGAGCAGCCCGGTATGCCCTAGTAGCATGGACATCCAAACTCCAAGGGTCACCTGTCAGAATTCAATCAGACAATGCCACAGCAGTGGCATATATCAATCACCAGGGTGGCACCAGGAGTCGTGCAGCCCAGAGGGAAGCGAATTGCATCCTGGAATGGGCAGAAAGGTATGTCACAGCCATATCCGCGGTTTTCATCCCAGGAGTGGAAAATTGGAGAGCGGACTTTTTAAGTCGCCAGCAATTATGCCCGGGGAATGGTCTCTTCACCCCGAGGTTTTCCAGGCAATATGCCAGCGGTGGGGAACACCGGATGTAGATCTGCTAGCATCCAGATTCAACGCAAAGGTGGACAGATTTGTGTCTCGCACAAAGGATCCCCTAGCTTGCGGTTCGGATGCCCTAGTGTTCCCTTGGGATCAGTTCAAGCTGATATATGCATTCCCACCGCGATTAATCTGCAGAATCAGGGTAGAAAAGAAACCAGTGATTCTGGTGGCTCCAGCGTGGCCCCGAAGGGCATGGTACGCAGAGATTGTAAAAATGTCAGTGGGAAGTCCTCGGACCCTCCCACATCGTCCGGACCTGCTTTCGCAAGGACCGATATACTACCCTTCCTTACCAGCCCTAGGTTTGACGGCCTGGCTATTGAAGCCCACATTCTAAAAAAGAGAGGGCTCTCTAATCCTGTGGTATCTACCATGATCAATGCCAGGAAGCCGGTATCCAGGCAGATCTATTATAGGATCTAGAAGGCGTACATCACGTGGTATGAGGCCAGGAAATGGCATCCACGTAAGTACGTAATAGGTAGGATTCTGGACTTCCTACAGTGGGCTGTAGATAGGAAGCTTGCCTTGAGTACTATCAAGGGTCAGACGGCCTTGTCAATATTTTTTTCAAAGGCCCTTGGCTTTGCATTCATTAGTCAAAGCTTTCATACAAGGAGTGATGCGTATTAGCCCTCCGGTTAGTATTCCCATATGTCCATGGGACTTAAACCTGGTTCTGTCGGTTCTACAGAAACAACCATTTGAACCATTGCGGCACGTTTCCTTGGTTCTTTTCACCAGGAAATTGATTTTCTTAGTAGCCATTTGTTCGGCTAAAAGAGTATCGGAATTAACCGCCTTGTCCTGTAAGGAGCCATATCTGGTTATCCATAAGGACAGAGTAGTATTACGTCCTCATCCAGCCTTTCTTCCTAAGGTGGTATCGAGGTTCTATTTGAACCAAGATGTGGTTCTTCCTTCCTTTTTCCCCAAACCTAGTTCGGTAGAGGAAAAGTTATTGCATTCTTTGGATGTAGTAAGAGCAGTTAAAGCTTATCTAAAAACCACTGCTCAGATTCGCAGAACGGATACTTTGTTTGTTCTGCCGGAAGGCCCCAGAAAGGGTCAGGCAGCATCATAAATCTACTTTAGCCAAGTGGATTCGACAGGTCATAATACAAGCCTATGGTTTGAAAAGGAGACCGCCTCTGTTCAAAGTTAGGGCGCACTCCACAAGAGCAGTTGGAACTTCATGGGCAGTGCATCACCAAGCCTCCCTGGCTCAAGTCTGTAAGGCCACAACATGGTCCTTAGTACACACGTCTACTAGGTTCTACCAGGTAGACGTCAGAAGTCAGGAGGATGTCGCCTTTGGGCGCAGTGTGTTGCAGGCCGCAAAAGAGCCTCATGCCTGATGGCGCCCAGCTTATGTATCCCTCCCCTCATTTGGCATTGCTTTGGGACGTCCCATTAGTAATGACTAAGTCGCTCTGTGTCCCGTGATGTACGAAAAAGAAAAAGGGATTTTTATAACAGCTTACCTGTAAAATCCTTTTCTTGGAGTACATCACGGGACACAGAGCTCCCACCCCTCTTTTTGGGCCACTTATTGCTTGGCTACAAAACTGAGGTGCTCCCAGATGGGAGGGGCTTATATAGGGGAGGGTACTTCCGGTTTGGAATTGGCCAGTGCCAACACCTGAAGGTAATCTATATAACCCATTAGTAATGACTAAGTCGCTCTGTGTCCCGTGATGTACTCCAAGAAAAGGATTTTACAGGTAAGCTGTTATAAAAATCCCTTTATTGCAGAGTACACCTTTTAAAATCACAGTTGTCTTTCCATCTTGCCAAATCACTTGCTTCATTATTTTGAGCTCCTGTCTAAAATTATATGCAGATTAGGACTTGCGGTATTACTTGGAGTATCGGTATCCTGATCTGCATGCTTCTTTGGAGTCGGGGACTACAGAATTCTTAAAAACCGTCATAAAAGTCATAAAATAGTCAGCTGACTTTTTCTGATGGAGGTCAGCATTTGTAGCCTAATGCCTTGTACACACGATAGGAATTTCCAATGAAAAAAGGCAGACGGAGCCCGTCAGAGTTTTTTCATGGGAAACTCCGACCGTGTGTGGGCCCCATCGGAGAAATTCTGATGAATTACATTGGAATTTTAAAATAGAACCTGTTCTATTTTTTTCCAATGAAATTCCGTCAGAATTCCGATGGGAGTTTGGTCGTAAAAAAGTCTGATCGTGTGTACGCGGCATAAGAATTTCGCTCATTATAGATTTACCCTAGTGTCCAAAGTGTCCTTTATAATAATAATAAAATAAAATAAAAATAAAAAACATCCAGGGCTCTATTTAGATGCCAAGCTATTATAGATTGCTTGTGCTAACATTGGTGAACATTCCAATTTTGGGAGACAATGTATTATAAAATAAATATACCTTCAATTAATATTTTTGCCAATTCAAAATCCTTTTTTAGTGAATGTTTTACATTCAGCCATGTCACTTGCATGTATCCTCTTGAAAATGTGTGACATAAAAAATATTGCTTTCTACAATGTGTAAGCCCCTCTCATTTCCTCTCTATATATCACCTATCTAGCGTATCATTTTCACTTATATCCAGTGTTCCCTTGCCTTGCTTTCCCCTAATGTAGTCATGACTTGGTAAATTCCTGCACCCATTGATAATCTCTCAATTTTCTGCTAACCTGTCAGTGGTAGACTGACACATTGTACCCTATCTATGAATAGTGTTCTGGTAGCAGACTGGTCTTCTACCAGATCTGTCAGATTCGTTCCTTTTACCTTTTTTAGTAACAGTGATTACTGGACTGAATATAATATAATTAATAAATATAATGAAGCCTATAATAAGCTCAGTAGTTGTTGATGTTACTGGAAAGAGCTTCTTGTGTGACTAATTCAAAGGGAAGGTATCACACCACTACTGAATTGCCATGGCAAATTTGTATCTTTGTTCCACCGTTTGGTGAATCAATGAGTTGAAACAGTTCAAAGACAAATTCAATTAAAAAGCATTGGCCCACCATCTCTGGCCCCTTAATCTAATCTAATCTACAAACCCACTAAGATGCCTACCGTATATACTCGAGTATAAACCGAGTTTTTCAGCCCTTTTTTTAGGGCTGAAAGTACACCCCTCGGCTTATACTCGAGTCAGTACCTGAAAATCTTCTTATACTGCGGCCGGCGTCCATTGTTTAAATATCACGGCTTCCTCCTGGTCTCTTCCGTGATAGGCGTTTCCAGCAAACACTGTGTTGAGTGTTCCGCCTATCACGGAGGTCCTCTCATTCTCGGACTCCATTTCCCAGCAGACACTGTGTTCAGTGTTCCGCCTATCATGGACGTTCTCTTGTCCGAGGATGAAAAGACGTCCGTGATTGGCGGAACACTGAACACAGTGCCTGCTGGGAAACGGAGTCCGAGAATGAGAGGATCTCCGTGATAGACGGAACACTCATCACAGTGTTTGCTGGAAACGCCTATCACGGAAGGGACCAGGAGAAAGCCTCGATATTTAAACAATGGACGCCGGCCGCAGTAGAAGAAGATTTTCAGATACACTGACTCGGGCACAGGGAGGCTGCAATGGACACAGTGAGGTTGGGCACAGTAAGCTGGCAATGGGCACAGTAAGGTGGCACAGTGAGGTGGCAAAGGGCACAGTGAGGTGGCACAGTGAGGTGGCAATGGGCACAGTAAGGTTGGGCAATTGGCACAGTGAGGTGGCAATGGGCACATTTCCCCCCCTAGGCTTATACTCGAGTCAATACGTTTTCCCAGTTTATTGGGGTAATATTAGGTACCTCGGCTTGTACTCGGGTCGGCTTATACTCGAGTATATACGGTATTTACTTACCATTTTTTGGCAGTTATGACAGTCTCCACCAATCAGAGCTGTCTTAATGCCTGGGCACACTTGGGCACTGCCCAGGGGCCCCAGGTGCATGGGTGCCCCATGATAGTCTTGCATTACATCATATTTGCCAACTGTTCCATATATGCTAGGATTGTAATGCATTTTACTAAGTTTTGGCCTTGTCCTGAGCGGAATCCCAGAACTTGTACTTTGCCCTCCTGATGCTCTTCTGCCTCCCCCTGTGCTCTTTGTGCTGAATTAGTCTTTGATTTATGGCATGTTTTCTTATTGTTTAAAATCTATTTTATTGACAGTACTAATATATATATATATATATATATATATATATATATATATATATATATGTGTTTAATATTGATACTTTAATTCTTAAATAGGTGCATAAATTTGGGGCAGGCTGGCAGGGGCCCCAGTGCATTACTTTGCCCAGGGGCCCATGATGCTATTAAGACAGCCCTGCCTCCAATCTATAATCTGCCCAGCCCAAAACCTTCCTAATTCCTGTCCTCATGGACTTGAATACACCTATCATCCATAGTGTTGCAATATGGCCCCATTCAAGCCATTGTGCAGGGGCAGTCAAAGAAGATTTCAGGCAGAGGAGGTAATCATTAGAGAAGGTCGTCCCTGTCATAGATAGGCAAGTAAGCATCTGACTGGGGTGGGAGTTCTAAGTTAGATTAGGTTAGTATGGGTGTGTGGGCTACTGGGTTTTTATTAGAAAAAAAGTTGTGCTTTAAAGTGACACCATTGCTTCCTGCAAAAGAAATCTAAAGAATGGTTTCTGCAGTAGACGACTCTGAACACTTACCTCATTGGCAGGCGGTGAGTCTCAACTCATAGTATGAATATAGCAGTAGTAACATAAGGGTCAACGTGAGGAACCACTGAGCGCAGTGGGGAATCAGGCATCCGAAACACACAGAAGGGTGATGGATGCAAGGTCTTTGCTGAAGACTTTGCATCCAGACTTTGGGTTGATTAATTACAATTGAATTCAGACTTGTTGCCCAATGAAGAGATAAGTGTTTTGAGTTTTCTTTTGCAGGAGTCTATCCAATTTTTTTTTTAGTAGAGACAGAGTCACTTTGAGCATTTCATGATTTAATAACACTTCACTGTACAGATACAGAGTTGAAGAGGAATTGCAGTCTGCTCACATAATTTGTTATAAAAACATCTTTGTCATTCTGAAGCTTCCCTCCAACCACTTTGCATATTATTTTATATATACAGTAAGTCTGTACTTGCCAAATATGCTGCAAAAATCTCTCTCCACTAAGTCTGGCTGCATCCATTTTAACTGTGGGCAGCTGAAGCTGCTGCCTGTTCACTTCCTGTATTTTCACAGACACACAGAGGCACCTCCAGCTCTGCAGCCCTGCAGCTATCATTGGCCCTCTTATGACTCATCCCCCCTACCTTACTGGCAAACTCTCACGGGAGTTAGAGAGAGAGCTGTGTATGATGTCATAAGCCTAGGCTTTTTACCAGACAAGAAACAGGAAGTGGGCTGTATAAGGTATTTACTGGCAGAAAAAGAAAAATGTGTTACTATCAAAAGTTAAAACAACAAGAGCAGAAGATTTAATAGATGGAAAGTTTAAAAAATTACTGATGGTCCGCTTTAAAAACTAGGTTGCAGAGCTGTTATCATTAAAGAATACATCAGCAATGGCAACTTCCTTATTTTTATCTTCTCGTCTTCCATGTGGATGGTTGGGCAACCTATCAAAAACATTATGTAATGACACCAACAGACAGTTTAATGCTAATACATAGCACCCTACAGATTACTTGCATGTTTTATGGCTAGACATTGTTGAATTACCACTCTCAACGTCACTCTAGGTTCACACTGATAGCGGGAATGAAATGGTGCGAGTTCAGCTGAACACGCACCAATTCATTCCCGCATGTCAATCCCAACTTTGGGGGCGATTTCAGAGACATCTGTGCGGGTATGTGCACAAATGTCTATTGAAATCGCACCCGAAGTCGCCAAAATGAGTACAGAAACTACTTTTGGGAATTGGTGCGGGGCCGCGGATGTGGCGTCACACCAATTCGGACGGTGCCATTGCCGATGTTCTGTCGAGAAATGCCCGGCTATCGAATAGTGCCCGGGTGGAACTGTGCATGCGCCGCACGGAGCCACAGAACAGCTGAGTTTACGATCAGCTTTTGTCTCGCGTGGCCGAGGCATGTTCATGTAGGCGAGGGGCGGATATTTACAAGAAGGGGGTTGGTTTTTTTCAATGATAGGCGGTGCTGGGGGGCGGAATTTTTATCGATGGCCAAAGAAATCTGCAAAATAAATCTCTATCTGCTGTTCATTTTGAACGCTTGCGGGGCGTGTTTAGTGAATTGAAGGGCGGCCTTTTCTATATTAGATAAAGATTTCTTTAGCTGATTTGTTTGGCCATCGATAAAAATTCCGCCCCCAGCACTGCCCGTCATTGAAATATCTGCCCATTCATCTAAACATCCGCCCCTCTTCTACATGAACGTGCCTCAGCAACGTCGTAAACTCAACTGTGCGGCGCATGCGCAGTTCCGGCTGGGCATTTTTCGTTAGGGGGAATTTCTCGACAGGACACCGGCAATATCTGCCGATTTGGCATACGATTTGACATGTCAAATCGCATGCCAAATCTCTGCAATGTGAACCAGGGCTCTCCTTATCAATGTCTTCAGATTAAGGCTCCTCAGTGATTTGACCTGAGTGTCATGATTTCTTGTGTTAAAGTAATGCTGAATGAGAGACTTTTAGCATGAATTGCTAGAAGGTTAAGGGGTTAATTAGTTAGCTTCTATAAATATCACTAATAATAATAGAGAGATATGATATGTCAGTGGGGTTTCATATCCATGAGCTGTACACGTGGGAGGCCTTTGCTGCAGCTGCCTGCTGCAAATTCGCATTTTATTCTTCTTAATTGTTTGAACATCTGCTGCTTTCACAATTTCTATCGAAACCCTAATCTCTAGAGCCCCCTCATATTAACCCTGCACCTCCTACTGCCCACAGAGCACTTTTATTAGCTGAGTGCTTGTGGATGTGTAATGTAAATGACCTGGTGGCTTTAATCGCCAATTCCATATTTTGATTTAGTGTACTTGCTAGCAAGTTGGATTACATGTTTGCTTCTTAAATGTCTCGGGAACTCTGATGGGTGAACTATTTCCATTAGGACTTTTGGTACTGCCTGCTGCCATATATCCTTTACAAATCCAAATGTGGGTGTCACTCTCAGTAATGTAGACTAAACAAATAAATAAAAAAAATCAGCCATGATGGCCTTGTAGGAGGGAAACTCAGACATTGTATACTGTGCTCATCAAAGAGGTCTCCAAGAGATCGAAGAAGCTGGTGGGTGATTTACTTGTAACATATTTATTGTACATGCTGCATTTTCTCAGTTATATCTTTATGCTATAATTAGTTATAAAATAGATATAAAATTTGATAATATTCATTAGCACAAAGAATGACTGCCTGAACTGGCAGCCTAAAAAATAAAAGGACTTTAAAGGTGCCCTCCCCTTCAAGAAAACATAAACACGTATCAATAAAAATATGTATAATCTATAACAGGGCTCAAAATCTCAAGTGCTGAGCTACTAGCCAGGCCTCAAGGGTTACTCGCCACCAGTTGCCCCACCCAACCCCTTCCCTGCCCCGCCCCTAATTCCGCCCCTAAACACGCCCTCATAAATTATCTTATGAAATGACACTTAAATGTTTTATGCAGAATTAAGTTATAAAAATAAATATTAACAACTTTCTCAGTGCCCATCAGTGCAGCCTCACCTGTGCCCAACAATGCAGCCTACCTGTGTCCATCAATGCGGCTTCACCTGTGCCCAACAATGCAGCCTACCTGTGTCCATCAATGCTGCTTCAACTGTGCCCAACAATGCTGCTTTACCTGTGCCCATCAATGCTGCTTTACCTGTGTCCATCAATGCTGCTTTACCTGTGCCCATCAATGCAGCCTACTTGTGTCCATCAATGCTGCTTCACCTGTGCCCAACAATGCAGCCTACCTGTGTCAATCAATGCTGCTTGACCTGTGCCCAACAATGCAGTCTCACCTGTGCCCAACAAAGCAGCCTACCTGTGTCCATCAATGCTGCCTCACCTGTGCCCATCAATGCAGCCTACCTGTGTCCATCAATGCAGCCTACCTGTGTCCATCAATGCAGCCTACCTGTGTCCATCAATGCAGCTTACCTGTGTCCATCAATACAGCCTACCTGTGCCCAACAATGCAGCCTACCTGTGTCCATCAATGCTGCTTCACCTGTGTCCATCAATGCTGCTTAACCTGTGTCCATCAATGCCACTTGACCTGTGCCCAACAATGCAGCCTACCTGTGTCCATCAATGCCGCCTACCTGTGTCCATCAATACAGCCTACCTGTGCCCAACAATTCAGCCCACCTGTGACCAACAATACAGCCTACCTGTGCAGGGGAAGAGAGGAGAGGAAGAGGATTGCCGGCCGGATCATCAGAGCTCCGAGGAACATCGCTGTAACAGCTTTCATTTAAATTGCCGCCTGTTACAGCCCCTCCTCCTGGCCCGGGGACTTTGATATACGTCACACATCCCGGTATTGGACAGGTGTTCTGTCTATCAAAGTACCCGGGCCAGAAGCCGAGGCTGTATGTGACAGCGAGTGCGAGGAGCACACAGCAATTGAAATGAAAGCTGCTACAGCGATGTTCCGTGTTTTGAAAATCCGGTCGGCTCTCTCTTCTCTCTTCCCCTGGGTGATCACTGGGAGAAGAGCTCCCATTCAACCCTGCCTGCCTGGGGTGTTTGTTATTGTTGGGTTGGTTGGTAGGGGATCAAATATTTATTTTACTCGCTAAACTGCAACTCAATTTACAACATTTGTATCATGTGTTTTTTCTGGATTTTTGGTTGATATTCTGTCTCTATCATTTAAAATACACCTATGATAAAAATGATAGAAACTTAATTTCTTTGTAAGTTGGCAAACTTACAAAATCTGCAGGAGCTCAAATATGTATTTTCCCCACTGTATGGTTAAACACCTGCAGTTTTCTGAGTAACAGTAATTAACAGAACTGCACTGCAGTTAGCCGGCCACTGTATAGAAAGACAGTTTTAACTTGTATAACATTTCCCGTATAGTCACACTAGCCAGTGACTGATGAAAAAAATCCCCAAACTTGGGCCACTTGAACCACTTTAACTTGTTCGACGTTAGTCTCTTACCAGGCCCTTTTCTGGGTTTCTGAACACATACTCTGATTCAGTTAACCACTTGCCTACCAGCCGCCATCATTATACTGTGGCAAGGTGGCACGATCCCACGATTCGCCGTAGCTGTACCTCGGCTCAGAAACTCGCTTTTGTGGCCACTCACGCACCGCCAGAGGCTTGCACGTGCTCCCATTGGCCAGCGGGGGAGACAATCAGCGGGTCCGGGTATTAAATGTTTCACAATTTAATATTTGTATGTTTTTTGTACTATTGTTTTTACAATGTTATTAAAAATACGTCTTTTATATACAGTATATACTAGTCTGCCTCTAAAGTCCATGAGGGATTCATTGTGCAGTTGATGCACTAAGTTTTTTTTTGCTAAAGAGCCTATGACGTGGGCTCTTTACCATGTGATCAGCTGTGTCCAATCACAGCTGGTCACAACTCAACCAGGAAGTTCTGTTTATCAGCGTTTCCTCTATTTATGCTAATGCGAGTAGAGGAGAGCTGATCAGCTTTACATGTTACAACAGTGCATTGATTATCAGTGCAGACCCATCAAGGATACCCACTAAAGCCCACCAGGGATGCCAACCCGTGCCCACCAGGGATGGCAATCAGGGCCCATCAAGGATGTCAATTAGTGCCCATTAGGGATGTCAATCAGTGCCCATCAGTAATGCCTGTCAGTGCCTCCTCATCAGTGCTGCCTATCAATGCCGCCCATCAGTGCCGCTTATCAGTGCCCATAAGTGCTGCATATCAGTGCCCATCAGTACTGCACATCAGTGTATCTTATCAGTGCCCATTAGTGCTGCATATTAGTGCCTCATCATTAGTGCTCATCAGTGGCACCTCATCAGTGCCGCCTCATCAGTGCCGCCTCATCAGTGCCTGTCAGTGCAGCCTCATCAGTGCTCATCAGTGAAGGAGAAAGCATACGTATTTACAAAATTTAATAAAAGAAACAAAGAACTTTTTTTTTCAACATTTTCGCAAAAATTTTGCAAAAAAATAAAAAACCCACTTGTGATCAAATATCACCAAAAGAAAGCTCTATTTGTGGGGGAAAAAAATGATAAAAATTTCGTTTGGGTACAGTGTTGCATGACCACTCAATTGTCATTCAAAATGTGACAGCACCGAAAGCTGAAAATTGGCCTGGGCAGAAAGGGGGTGAAAGTGCCCGGTATTGAAGTGGTTAACCACTTGCCGACCAGCTGCCGTCATTAAAATGCGGCAGGTTGGCAAGATTCCGCAAACCAGCATAGCTGTACGTCGGTCCCTTTAAGCAGGATAGCAGGCGTGCGCTGCATCGCGGGGGTGTCGATCCTTGTGACCAGCGGTCGCGATGACCGCCTGCCACGAGCGATCGCCGGCACGAGAGGCAGAACAGGGAGAACAGGGATGTGTGTGTGTGTAAAGTCCCAACCTTTTCTTTTTTCCATTGAACACACAAATCCCTGTTCTGTTCTGTGAGGAGAGACAGATCATGAGTTCCTAATAGCTAGGAACCACGATCTGTCATTTCCTCTAGTCAGTCCCCTCCCCCCACAGTTGGAACACACAGTAAGGGAACACAATTAACCCCTTGAGTGCCCCCTAGTGTTAACTCCTTCCCTGTCAGTGACATTTTTACAGTAATCAGTGGCTATTTGTAGCTCTGATCGCTGTATAAATGCCAATAGTCCCAAAAATGTGTCAAAAGTGTCCGATGTGTCCGCCATAATGTCGCAGTCTCGATAAAAATCGCAGATCGCCGCCATTACTAGTAAAAAAATAATAATAATAATAAAAATGCCATAAATCTATCCTCTATTTTGTAGACGCTATAACTTTTGCGCAAACCAATCAATATACGTTTTTGCAATTTTTATTACCAAAGAATACATATCGACCTAAACTGAGAAAAAAAATAGCTTTTTTTAAAAAAAAATAGGGATATTTATTACAGCAAAAAGTACAAAATGTTTTTTTTTTTCAAAATTGTCGCTATTTTTTTTGATTATAGGGCAAAAAATAAAAATCGTCGAGATGATAAAATACCACCAAAAGTAAGCTCTATTTGTGGGAAAAAAAGGTCATCAATTTTGTTTGGGTGCAGCGTCGCACGACCGTGCAATTGTCAGTTAAAGCAACGCAGTGCCGAATCGCAAAAAATGGCCGGGTCATTGAGCAGCCAAATCTTCCGGGGCTGAAATGGTTAAAGGGGCACCATATTTCTGAATCTTGTTGCCACTTACAGAAATGTCTGGTTCTGAAGCCCCGTACACACGGTCTGACTTTTTGCCAACAAACTTCATTTTGAGCAAGTTTGACAAAAAATCTGACCGTGTGTACGCTCCATCGGACAAACTTTTTTGGTTTTCATCGGACAAAAGTTCGGTCTGCAAACGGACAAACTTTTGGCCAACAAAAGTCCGATGGAGCAAAGTCCGACCGTGTGTACAGAAAACCATCGGACTTTTGTCCGATGGACAAAACAAATAATGTTAAAATCAACCAACAATAGCAGAAGTTGACCAAAGGGTGGCGGTAAAGAGCAGAAAAACCACGTGATGTTGGAAAAAGTTTTGGGAAAGTTTGCAGAAAAGTCCTGTGGTGTGTATGCTATGGGTGTGCCCGGCCAACTCCGTTCGGACAAAAATCCACGGAAAAGTCAGATGGAAGTCCGACCGTGTGTACGGGGCTTAAGGTGTGCATCTCTAGTCCCATTTCCTGAGTTCTCATTGCAGACCTTAACCTTCCTAAATTCCACTTACTAGCCTTGACTTGACCCTTCAGCTAATCCCAGCTATCCTTTATCTAAACCCCTGTATATAGCTTCAGCTACCTAAATTAAAGCCGAACTGACAGATATAAAAGTCACAGCTCTGTATTCATTTTCCAATCCAAGTACCTGAGATTAACTTGGTATTAGCGTCTTACATTCTGTGTACAGAAGAGCTCAAACGACATCACTACTATGTCCGGTATTGAAGTAGGGATTGGCGGGAAGAACAAGTGTATGCAGTAGGGAACTTGCTATTCAACACACTAGGGATTGTCAAATAGCAGTGGTGCCCACTGTTCTGCCACAGGATGAATATTGAACTCAATGCCCGCTGGTGAAGAAGGTATTGCTCCTTTATTTACAGGGTTGACTCTTGTGTAACTTCTTTTATTTAGCACTTTAACCACTTCAGCCCCGGAAGATTTTACCCACTTCCTGACCAGGCCATTTTTTGCAATAGGGCACTGTGTTAATTTAACTGACAATTGCGCGGTCGTGCGACTCTGTACCCAAATAAAATGTATGTCCTTTTTTTCCCACAAATAGAGCTTCCTTTTGGTCGTATTTGATCACCTCTGCGGTTTTTATTTTTTTCGCAATAAACAAAAAAGCTCAACCATTTTGAAAAAAAAAAAACAATATGTTTTACTTTCTGCTATAAGACATACCCAATATTTTTTTTTTTTAAATCGAATTTCTTTAGAAATTTAGACCAATGTGTATTCTGCTACATATTTTTGGTAAATAAAAACCCCAATAAGTGTATATTGATTGGTTTGTGCAAAAGTTATAGCATCTACAAAATAGGGGAAAGATATTTATGTCATTTTTACTATTATTTTTAATAGACTGCGACATTGCGGTGGACAGATCAGACCCCTAGCTGACATTTTTTACACTTTTTTGGGACATTATTACAGTGATCAGTACTAAAAATGTGCACTGGCATTGTACTAATGACACTGGCAGGGAAGGGGTTAACATCAGGGGCGATCAAGGGGTTTAATGTGTTACCTCAGTGTGTTTCTAACTGTGTGGGGGGATGGGCTGCTTGCGACAACAAGCAGATCCATCTTCCTGCATGGCAAGAAAGATAGGATCTGTGTGTGATCCCCTGTCATGCCTCGTACACACAACCGTTTTTTCAGACGGGAAAACTGCTATGAGAGCTTTTCGTCGGGAATCCCGGCCGTGTGTATGCTCCATTGCAGATTTTCCGACAGGAAAACTGCCGGACAAAAAAAGAGACCAGGATCTTTTTTTTTCCTGTCAGGCCAAAAATCTGAGGGGAAATCCGTTTATCTGTATGGTTTTCCGACGGGCAGAAAACCGCGCATGCTTAGAATCAAGTATGAGACGGGAGCGCTCGTTCTGATAAAACTAGCGTTCGTAATGGAGATATTACATTCGTCACGCTGTAACGGACTGAAAAGCACGAGGCTGAAAAGCGCAAATCATCTCTCACCAAACTTTTACTAACACAAGGATCAGCAAAAGCAGCCCAAAGGGTGGCGCCGTTGGAATGGAACTTCCCCTTTATAGTGCCGTCGTAGGTGTTGTACGTCACCGTGCTTTGGACAGGCGGACTTTTGTCTGAGCGTGTGTATGCAAGGCAGGCTGAGAGGAATTCTGTCGGGAAAATCGTCGGATTTTTATCCGTCGGAAAAAACGGTAGTGTGTACTAGGCATCAGAACGGAGATCTGCCTTGTTTACTATGGCAGATCCCCATTCTGTCACTGCGTGGAACATTCGCAGGCAGCCGGCCAGGAGACATCGACTTCACCGGACCCGCTGATTGGCTCCCCCGCTGGCCAATGGGCGCACCCACAGATCGCCGTGTACGAGCCCAACGTACATCTACTCCGATTTCCGCAGCTGAGCCAAGCGGTTAAAGGCATATTCCACCTTTTGTAAAATACACCTACAGTGCCTTGAAAAAGTATTTATACCCCTTGAAATTTTTCCACATTTTGTTATGTTACAACCAAAAACGTAAATGAATTTTATGGGGATTTTATGTGATAGACCAACACAAAGTGGCTCATAATTGTGAAGTGGAAGGAAAATGATAAATGGTTTTACAAATAAATATGTGAAAAGTGTGGTGTGCATTTGTATTCAGGCCTCCTAATGCCCTGTACACACGATCGGTTTTTCCAATGAAAAAAGTCTGATGGACTTTTTTCATCAGAAAAACCGATCGTGTATGGGCCCCATCGGACTTTTTTCCATCGGTGTTAAAAAATAGAACATGTTTTAAATTTTTCCGATGGAAAAAAAAACTATAGGAAATTCCGATCGTCTGTGTGGAACTCCAACGGAGAAAAAACCCACGCATGGTCAGAATCAAGGTGACGCATGTTTAGAAGCATTGAACTTCATTTTTCTCGGCTCGTCTGAGTGTTTTACGTCACCGCGTTTTGGACGGTCGGAATTTTGTCTGATGGTGTGTAGGCAAGACTGATGAAAGTCAGCTTCATCGGAATTCCGACGGAAAATTCCATCGGATTTTATCCCATCGGAAATCCGATCGTGTGTACAGGGCATAAGTCAGTACTTTGCCGCACCACCTTTCACTGCAATTACAGCTGCAAGTCTTTTTGGGGATGTCTCTACCAGCTTTGCACATCTAGAAAGTGACATTTTTGCCCATTTTTCTTTACAAAATCACTCAAGCTCTGTCAGATTGGATGGAAAGTGTCTGTGAATAGCAATTTTCAAGTCTTGCCACAGATTCTCAATTGGATTTAGGTCTGGACTTTGACTGGGCCATTCTAACACATGAATATGCTTTGATCTAAACCATTCCATTGTAGCTCTGGCTGTATGTTTAGGGTCGTTGTCCTAAAGAGGAAGTAAACCCTGATGGGTTTTACTTCCTCTTTTGCTCACTGCAAAGCCTGCAAATGAAAATCATAATGGGCTAGTATGCATCGCATACTAACCCATTATGTGCCACTTACCTGCAAAAGAATCCAGCGATGTCCCCTGTGTAGGCAGCGTCCATCTTCTGGCCCCTCTTCTTTCCGGGCCGCGGACTCCGACTCTGTAAATCGACAGAGCCGCATGACGTCACTTCCCCGTGCGCGCACAGGTGCCGCCATTAACAGCACAGGCTAGAGAAGAAACAGCACTTTGTTTTGTTTCTTCCCCGCACATGCGCCGTTAACATTTTCGGCGGAATACAAGTGAAATATCTCCTAAACGTCGCTCGAAAAGCCTCCCCACAACACGATGCTGCCACCACCATGTTCCACGGTGGGGATGGTGTGTACAGGGTGATGTGCAGTGTTAGTTTTCCCCCACACATAGCGTTTTGCTTTTAGGCCAAAAAGTTAAATTTCGGTCTCATCTGACCAGAGCCCCTTCTTCCACATGTTTTCTGTGTCCCCCACATGGCTTCTTGGCTGCTTCTCTGATTAATGCTTTCCTTGCCCGGCCTGTCAGTTTAGGTGGACGGCCATATCTTGGTAGGTTTGCAGTTGTGCCATACTCTTTCGATTTTCGGATGATGGATTGAACAGAGCTCCGTGAGATGTTCAAAGCTTGGGATATTTCTTTATAACCTAACCCTGCTTTAAACTTCTCCACAACTTTATCCCTGACCTGTCTGGTGTGTTCCTTGTCCTTCATGATGCTGTGTGTTCACTAAGGTTCTCTAGAAAACCTCTGAGGGCTTCACAGAACAGCTGTATTTATATGGAGTTTAAATTACACACAGGTGGACCATACTTACTAATTAGGTGACTTCTGAAGGCAATTGGTTCCACTAGATTTTAGTTAGTGGTATCAGAGGGGGCTGAATACAAATGCATGCCATTCTTTTCACATATTTATTTGTAAACAATTTTGAAGACCATTTTTTCATTTTCCTTCCACTTCACAATTATGTGCCACTTTGTGTTGGTCTATCGCATAAAATCCCAATAAAGTACATTTACAATTTTGGCTGTAACATGACAAAATGTGGAAAATTTTAAGGGGTATGAATACATTTTCAAGGCACTGTAGATTGATTTGGTGCATTTATTACTTTTTTGCATTTGCAGATCACAGATGCAATGCTCATGCTTCTGTAGACCCAGTACAAACCTTTGGTCACAGGTCCTGAGGAAGTATCAGTGGACTACAAGTACAGTGATGTCACTGTGCTTGTGCTCCATTGAGAATTATGAGTCCCTGAGGTGGCAGATGGGACTTGTAGTTTCTCTGTTTACAGATTTCTGTAAATGGATGACATGACTGTGCGTGTGGAGCCATGCACAGCGACACCAAATTGAAAAATGACAAGAGCCTGTGGGGAGAAGAACCCTGAGATTCAGTAAAAGGGGAAGAGCAGTTTGGGGGTGCTGAGCTCAACATGTTTTATGTTATACCCTACACATGGGTAAAATCTGAAACTTCGTCAGAAAGGTGAACTTTGCTTTCAAAGTTGCATCAGAAAATAGGATTTTTATAACAGCTTACCTTGAGGGTACATCACGGGACACAGAGCCATTAATTACCACAGGTGATGGACACTGGCATAATCAAGACCGGAAGTCCCCCTCTATATGACCCCTCCCACATGGGGAGTACCTCAGTTTTGTAGCACAGCAATATATAATAATCCCAAAGAGGGGAGGGGCCTTTGTGTCCCGTGATGTACCTTCAAGAAAAGGATTTTACAGGTAAGCTGTTATAAAAATCCTATTTTCTTTTCAGTACATCACGGGACACAGAGCCATTAATTACCACATGGGATGTCCCAAAGCAATGCCATCTGAGGGGAGGGGGACACTAATAATAATAAGCAGACCACTGACCAACATGAGGACCTATACCGCCGCCTGCAAGACACTGCGCCCAAAGGCGGCATCCTCATGTTGACCCACATCCAATTAATAAAATTTTGAAAATGTATCCACAGATGACCAAGTTGCTGCCTTGCACACTTGAGCCATAGAGGCCTGGTGGTGCACTGCCCAAGAACTGCTAACTGCCCTGGTGGAGTGCGCTTTAAGATGGAAAGGCGGAACTTTACCTTTTCGAATCTAAACAGTTGCTTCCAGATAGAAACTAGCTGCTCTCACTACATCAAGAGAATGTAATGACTCTTCTACTGCCGAATTCGGCTCAGGAAAAAAGATAACGCTGCCAAATCCGAGATTCTTCTTGCGGAAGTTACCGCAACCAAAAATACTAGCTTCTTAGTGAGCATGGGTAATGGGGCCTCACACATCGGCTAAAAGGGAGGCCCCTGAAGGACTGACAGGACTAGATTCAAGTCCCATGGGCAGATCGACGACTTGACCGGAGGATTTATGTGTGTTACACCTTACATAAAAGCCTGTAATAGGGTGTGAGAAGCAAGAGGTTTCTGGAAAAAAACTGATAAGGCTGAGACTTGACCTTTAATAGTACTCAAGGCTAGCTTCATTTCTACTTCCAACTGTAGAAAGTCTAGAATCCTGCTTATGCTATACTTGCGAGGATGCCATCCCTTGCTTTCACACCAAGAAACATAGGTCTTCCAAACCCTATAGTAGATAGCCCTAGAAGCCAGCTTTCTAGCATTAATCAGGGTAGATGCCACTGAGCCTTAAAGCCCCTGGTCTTTTAGAACGAGGGTCTCAACAGCCAAACCGTCAATTTCAGCATGTGTAAGGCAGGGTGGAACACCGGCCCTTGTGACAGCAGATCCTGGCGGGCTGATAGAACCCAAGGATCCGTCACTGCCATCCTCACGATCTCCGCATACCAGGACTTCCTGGGCCACGCCGCGGCCACTAGGATCACCCGTTTCCATTCCCCTTTGATCCTGTGAAGCAGACGTGGGAGCAACTAAACTGGAGGGAACACATAAATCAGAGAAAACTGATCCCAAGGGGTTACCAATGCATCTGTCCCGCAAGCGAGCGGGTCTCTTGTTCGGGACACAAACCCACATCCGGGGTACCCCATTTCTGGCAAATGGCCAGAAAGACCTCTGGATGTAGGGACCACTCCCCCGGGAGCAATGGCCGGCGGCTTAAAAAGTCTGCCTGCCAATTCTCTACCCCTGAGATGAACACTGCAGATAGGCAAGGAACATGTTCCTCTGCCCACACCAGGATATGATCTACCTCTTTCTGGGCCATCCGACTCTTGGTGCCGCCCTGGTGATTGATATAGGCCACTGCCGTGGCATTGTCGGATTGAATCCTGACAGGGTATCCGCGCAGTATGCCTGACCAGGCCCTTAGGGCCAGCCGCACTGCCTGAATTTCTAAAATGTTGATGGGCAAGGTCTTCTCGGACTCTGACCATTCTCCCTAAACAGCCTTCTTTTCTAGGACTGCACCCCAGCCTGCAAGGCTGGCATCGGTTGTCACTATTTTCCAAGTGATTGGCATGAAGGGTGACCTGTAGAGCGCCCTGCCAGAACATCCTGTGGTATAGCAATGTGACCAAGGCGCTGTATCCCAGGGCCCAGCTCTCCAGGGGGAAGCGTTACAGGCAAAACCTCATTGTTCTTCGTGATGTACTGATAATAAATATATTTTGCAGCAAACTTTACAAGAATAACTTAAATGAGTACTTAAATGAGAATTAAATACAGATTATGTTTAAATGAACCCCCCCCCCCCTCTACCACCTCCACATTCCTTTCTGCACCTCACCTTCCATCATTCCCCTCTGCTCTCTATTCATCATGCTATGACCCCCTCTCAGTGTCATTTACGGGCCTCTTCTCTTACACCTTCACACTGTCAACTTGAAGTCTGGTATTATCTCAATCCTTATAAAAATGAGGAAAAAACTCTTAGATTGACGCACATATCGCCACACTGTACTTGGCATTCAATATAACGAGGCCCAATCTTGAGAACATGTTAAGTGTTTCCCAAAGATTGTTATTTTCTTGTAAGGGAGGCATTGTTACCAGACCACAAAGGTTTCTTTAATTGTACTCTCAGCCTAGCACTTCAGCTCTGGGTAATAGGCACCTTGTGTTGTTGGGCTATGGGACCCATTTTAAGTGCTTTCTGCAGAGATAAGAATATAGTACATGTGTCCCGTGTGTAGGGAGATCTTTGCTCAGAAAATAGACGGGTCTTCATTTGCTGACGCCTGAACCTGCTTTCTACAAATTTAAAGTTCTCTGCTAATCATAATTGCACAGGTCCATCCTAAGTAATCAAATCTCCACTGTGAGAAAAGCCACACATAAAAAATTCACTTCATATGAGAATTGATTTATTAAAAGGGTAATAAACGTGTAATGCCGTGTACACACGGCCGTTTTTCTCGTCGAGAAAAACTAAATTTTTTCCTTTCGACGAGAAAAACGCGAAAAACGTTCGTCTGTGGGTTTTTTGCCGTTTTTTTCGACGAGAAAAACGGCGTTAAAAACGACGAGAATTTTTTTTTTTTCGACATGTTTTTTTTTTACATGTTTTCCGCGGCAGTTTTCCCATAGGGAAACACTGCCCCGGATCCCACAGACGGTCGTTTTTCTCGACAAGAGAAAAAATGACGTTAAAAACGACCGTGTGTGGGGAACAAGCCGTTCCCTCGTTTTTAATCTCATTATTCACGGCGGTTTTTTAACCGCCGTGAATAATGATCGTGTGTACGCGGCATAATACACTCTGCTTGTCTTCTATGGTGTTACTAGAGCTTTGCTGTTTTAGAGCAGACATTTAACTTTATAGTTAAGGGATCACGAAAAATGTATTATATTATTTTGAAAACAAAATGCTAATAACATATTAGAAGTGCATATGTAAAAGTCCCTGAATATGCACAAAAAAAAAAAAAATTGTAACCAATAACAAATGTAAGAAAAATTCTGATTAATGAGTGTAGTTAGCCTGTAGGAACTAATCAGATTTTTTTTTTTGCTACTTGAAGCAGTATTAACCTCTTGCAGACTGCCCCACGTACATGGCGGCTGCTCCTGTGTGCAGAATCACGTACAGGTAAGTGATTTTGCACTTACGGGTCTGCGGCGTGCACGTACGCCATCGGCGACCCGTTCCTGCTGTGATTGGACACAGCGGGAGCCAATCAGCAGAGCAGGTCCGGCAGACCCAATGCAGGACCTAAGCAGGAACACGGATCTCTGTCTTCCCACAGTTAAAGCACATCCCCCAGAGTTAGGAAGCACCCCCTAGGGACACATTTAACCCTTTGATTGCCCCTGATGTTAACCCCTTCCCTGCCAATGTCATTAGTACAGTGACCGTGCATATTTTTTTTAGCACTGATCACTTTATTAGTGTCACTGGTCCCCGAAATGTCCAATTTGTCCGCAGCAATGTCACAGTCCCGCTATAAGTCGCTGATCGCCGCCATTACTAGTAAAAAATAAAAAATAATATAAAATTTCCATAAAAAACATCCCATTGATTGTAGAGGCTATAACTTCTTCGCAAACCAATCTATATACGCTTATTGGGATTTTTTACCAAAAACGTGTAGCAGAATACATATTGGATTAAATTGATGAAGAAATTCGTTTTTTTACTTTTTTTTTTATTGGGTATGTTTTATAGCAGAAAGTAAAAAATATCGTTTATTTTTTTTCAAAATAGTTTATTTTTTTTGTTTATAATAAAAAGCACAAAAAATAAAAACCGCAGAGGTGATCAAATACCACCAAAAGAAAGTTCTAATCGTGGGAAAAAAGGACATCAATTTTATTTGGGTACAGTGTCGCTCAACTGCGCAATTGTCAGTTAAACTAACACAGTGCCGTATCGCAAAAAATGGCCTGGTCATGAAGGGGGGTAAACCGTCCAGAGCTGAAGTGGTTAAAACCGAAAGCAAACTATTATTATATTGCACCTTACCAATTCTTAAATGTGATGTCTACATGAGTTTTCTTTTTTGGGCTTCCTATTTTTTATTTTCAGAGTGGTCTGGTGGTCTGGCCAGAAAGTCTGCTGTTTTTTTAGCAGTTATGGGTTGAGACATACCATTTTCTACAGTTGTGTTGGCAATGATCATCTTTTTTTATTTTTGTAAAAATGTATCCCAAAAAGAAAAACTGTTTGCTATAAATGCTTATATGTTAGCTGAAGTTCAGCGTTGATCTGCTAGTGTATCTAAATGTGCTAGTAAATCTAACACTACTGCCCCTTTGCTCCTTCATTCAGAGTGGGGGCACTCTAATACAGGTGGTGTGTTACTGGAAAAATCACCAGGGGAAAACATAGAGAAGAAAGCCTAAAGAAGAAAACCAATACAGCCACCATACCTAAGGTTTGGTAAGCTGCAATATTATATTTGTGGTTTCAGGTTTAATACCACTTTAAAAAGAAAATTAATATTGGAAGCTGTGCCCAAAAAGGAAGTGTCACGTACCTGGTGGAGATCGAGCTGTAGAGGGGGCTTCTCTTGCACCTCCTGTCCAACACCCCTGGTAGTGGTGACAGGGAGTGGAGGACACAGAGTGGCACGAGGGCCGATGTAGCAGATGGCTCTGGCTGAGTCTTGGCAGGAACCGGGTGGCTGAAGAGCGCTGGGCAGGTACCGAAAACAGGAGCTCCGTGTCGCTGGGTCCGCAAGTGGAAGCGTAGCCGGGATGTGAGCCAGGAGGTCATCAACAGCTGGACAGAGCAGGTACCGAGACGTGAGGCAGAGGCAAAGACTGGACACAGGCCAGGTTCGGTACACAGTCGGGCAGCGAGGCACAGGAACATCAGGCAGGAGCGGAGTCAAGCACAAGCCAGGGTCACAAGTAGGCAGGCGGGGGGTCAAAGGGAAGGTTCATGCATGCCGGGTCAGGATACAGGAAACTGGTACAGATCAGGTAAACAGGCACTAGCTGAAAGACCACTCAGCAAAGTGTGCATGTCACTGGCAGGTTTAAATAGGCGGACTGGCGCCAATGCGCGCACGAGTGCGGGCACCAATGTGTCTGAGCGTGCGCTCCGGCTCCCGTGCGCTCACGCATGCGCCAGTACATGTCTTTTCTTGTAGATCTCTTGGAAAGTCCACGCCTGCGCACCAATGTGCGCTTGTTTCCCTTACAGGAAGGCAGAATGCAAAGGACTAGTCACCAGTATTGCCAGTGGTCTTCCTGCAGCTGATCTTTTCCCCATTACTGACTTACCATGTCTTGTTCTGCACCATGCTCTATATGGAAGCAGTCATCTTGGTGAAGGCAAGGCCTTTGCTTCCCCTATGCCAGAACCTCCAGCAAGATGAACAGTGAGCAGCCCAGTGGTGACATCACCATAGCTTACTCCACATTTAATGGGACTAGTAGACCTGATAACATTTTCAGAATACAGTATTTATCACTATAGTTTTTTTTTGTAGATTCTCTATTTATAGGTGTTCCCAAAAAGGATACAAATATACTCAACAACAGTAAGCAGAAATATACTCAACAACAGTAAGCATGGAAATTTTACAAGATGTGTTCAACATGCTCTGTGTTGGCCATACCTCCCCAACCCCTGCCCATTGGCTCTTGGGACACAACACAGGTCCCAGGAGGCTGCGGGACAATTTACAGGGCACAGTGCACCTTGTTTGTGCGCAGTGGGGAGTCGGCGACCTGAAGACTGGTGCAGAACCAGCCTGTGTGAAGACAGCTCTGGATCTCTGGACAGGTAAGTGTCCTTTTATTAAGTCAGCAACTACATATTTTGTAGCTGCTGGTCTTTATTATTTTTTGGGGGGAGAGCGGGACGAAGAACCTCTTTAAAGCTCAGTTTGTGCATTTTTATTTCTCCAGCAAGTCAGTGTGCTTGTTGCATCAACTGCAAGGCAAATGCATCAAGAAACTTTATGTAATGTTAGAAATCTGTGTTAATATAAAGTAAATAGGCAAAACAAAAAGTTACACTAGGGATGAGCCGAACACCCCCCGGTTCGGTTCGCAGCAGAACATGCGAACAGGCAAAAAATTTGTGCGAACACCGTTAAAGTCTATGGGAAATGAACGTGAAAAATCAAAAGTGCTAATTTTAAAGGTTAATATGCAAGTTATTGTCATAAAAAGTGTTTGGGGACCTGGGTCCTGCCCCAGGGGACATGTATCAATGCAAAAAAAGTTTTAAAAACTGATGTTTTTTCGGAAGCAGTGATTTTAATAATGCTTAAAGTGAAACAATAAAAGTGTAATATTCCTTTTAATTTGCTTAAAGTGAAACAATAAAAGTGAAATATTCCTTTAAATTTCGTACCTGGGGGGTGTCTATAGTATGCCTGTAAAGTAGCGCATGTTTCCCGTGTTTAAAACACCCTGCACAAAATGACATTTCCAAAGGAAAAAAAGTCATTTAAAACTACTCGCGGCTATAGTGAATTGTCGGGTCCCGGCAATACAGATTAAAGTCATTGAAAAAAATGGGCATGGATTCCCCCCCCAGTCCATTACCTGGCCCTTTGGGTCTGGTATGAATATTAAGGGGAACCCCGAACCAAAATTAAAAAGAAAATACGTAGGGGTCCCCCCAAATTTCATATCAGGCCCTTCAGGTCTGGTATGGATATTAAGTGGAACCCCGCGCCAAAATTCGAAAAAAAATGGCGTGGGGTTCCCCCAAAAATTTCATACCAGACCCTTATCCGAGCATGCAACCTGGCAGGCCGCAGGAAAAGAGGGGAGGGGGGCGAGAGAGAACCGTACCAGGCCACATGCCCTCAACATGGAGAGGATGTCCCTATGTTGATGGGGACAAGGGCCTCATCCCCACAACCCTTGCCCGGTGGTTGTGGGGGTCTGCGAGCGGGGGGGCTTATCGGAATCTGAAAGCCCACTTTAACAAAGGGGCCCCCGAGATCCCGGGCCCCCTATGTGAATTGGTAACGGGGTACATTGTACCCCTACCATTTCACCCAAAAAAGTGACAAAAATTGTAAAAAAAAAAACACACACACACAACTTGGGACAAGTCCTTTAATAATAAAAAAAAAATTCCAGCAATGTAATCCTTCTACGACCGATGATACATGCCGCCACGATCGATTCCGCCTCCATGGGAGGCGGTCCGCCGAATGACACGAGACCCGCTTGACAGCTCTTATATAGCCGAGGGCGGGGCCACCCGTGACGTTCGCGGGTGACCCCGCCCACTCTGACGCAACAAGGGTTACCCAGTGACATGTACAGGTGACCCCGCCACCCTCTGACGCCACAGAAAACCCCTGTTGTGTCAGAGGGAGCGGGGTCACCCTCAGAAACCCACAACCACCGGGCAAGGGTTGTGGGGATGAGGCCCTTGTCCCATCAACGTGGGGACATCCTCCCCATGTTGAGGGCATGTGACCTGGTACGGTTCAGGAGGGGGGCCGCTTTCTCGTCCCCCCTCTTTTCCTGCGGCCTGCCAGGTTGCGTGCTCAGATAAGGGTCTGGTATGGATTTTTGGGGGGAACCCCACGCCATTTTTTTATTTTGGCGCGGGGTTCCCCTTAAAATCCATACCAGACCTGAAGGGTCTGGTATGGATTTTGAGGGGGGCCCTACGCCATTTTTATTTTTAAATTTGATGCAGGGTTCCCTTACTATCCATACCAGACCTGAAGGGCCTGGTATGAAATTTGGGGGGACCTCCACACATTTTTTTTCTTTATTTTCTTTCGGGGTTCACCTTAATATTCATACCAGACCCAAAAGGCCTGGTAATGGACTGGGGGGGAACCCATGCTGTTTTTTTAAATGACTTTTATCTGTATTCCCGGGACCCGATAATTCATTATAGCCGCGAGTAGTTTTAAATTACTTTTTTTCCTTTAGAAATGTCATTTTGTGCAGGGACTGTTTTAAACATGGAAAACATGCGCTACTTTACAGGCATACTATAGACATCCCCCAGGTACGAAATTTAAAGGAATATTTCACTTTTATTGTTTCACTTTAAGCATTATTAAAATCACTTCTCCTGAAAAAACGTCAGTTTTTTTTTTTTGCATTGATACATGTCCCTTGGGGCAGGACCCAGGTCCCCAAACACTTTTTATGACAATAACTTGCATTTTAACCTTTAAAATTAGCACTTTTGATTTCTCCCATAGACTTTTAAAGGGTGTTCTGCAGCTTTCGAATTTGCGGCAAACACCCCAAATTGTTCGCTATTCGGAGAACGGGCGAACAGCCAATGTTTGAGTCGAACTCATGTTCGACCCGAACATAAAGCTCATCCCTAAGTGACACATATGGTGCAATATTTTAATATTATTATCAAAATGTTTTTTGTGTTTCTTAATCCCCTTGTTATCACCTTTTGACCCCACCAGTGAATCTGTTATTTTACAATTTGGTAGTAATGTATCATGGTCTAGAGTCAGGCTCCGTGGCCAGTAGCTATAGCAGTGGAGCAACACCCACAGACAAGCGGTACAGGTATACAAGCAGGTCACCCTGGCTGATTACATAGGTGCACCTGAGGTGTGGGGTCTATGTACTAACTAGTATTCACCAGAGCTCCTGATAGTGGAGATTTTGCAGCATGTTATTACCAGGTCACGGCCCTCGGGATCGCCCCATTAGGAGGTGAGCAAGTCAGGGTCAAGTAGCAGATATAGAAGGTAGGGATCAAGTAGAAAGCATAGTCAGTAAACAAGCCAAAGTTTAGTAACGAATGGTTGCAGGTTGGGATTAAGCAGAAGCGTAGTTGAGGAACAACCCAAAGATCTGTAACGAATGGTAGCGAAGATACGGACGGCAGCAGGAGAGACAAAAGTGAGCTATTGGCTGGACAGAGCAAAATAATCTGGCAAACAGGAAGTGCAGAAACATGGCTTAAATCATGAAGTTCATGGGAGGAGAAAAGAGTTCAAGATTCAAGACATACAAGGTTCAAGGC
Organism: Rana muscosa; assembly: GCA_029206835.1. Lineage (NCBI taxonomy): Eukaryota > Metazoa > Chordata > Amphibia > Anura > Ranidae > Rana > Rana muscosa. Next base: position 276,799,283 of record CM055128.1, read on the forward strand.
AGGATCATTCAAGGAATTGTCCAGGGAACTGTCCAGCATTTCAGGTGGCTCAGCAGGATGAGTCATTGGCAGACACAGCAGAGGTCCCAGGTCCCAAGTCTAGGCCCTGACATAAGGTGACAATGATGTTCATTCTGCAGTGAAATCACACAGCAGTGTTGTCGCTGCGTAGGCAGGATAGTCTTGCTGGACTTGTAGTTTTAAGTGGAACGTAATTACGGTAAGTCCATTAAGGGCAAAGTAACAGGTTAACTTTAATGTAGTCCTCCCCAGCAGCATGAACTCACCTTCCTTTTGTCCACTATTTAGCCAATGGGAGTGAAGGAAAGTGTAAGCTACAAGTCATATAAGCTTACACAGGGCTATTCACAATGTGGCCAGCAACTGCTGCCTATGTAACTCTTTCATGGCAGATTTCCTTAAAGGGCTCACATACCTAGGGGCTATATGCAGAATCTCGTGTTGCTTAGGGCCATGTTTCCCACAACATTGAAATGCTGTACAGAAAAGCATTTTTGGGGGGACAAATATAAGGATGTGATGAGGCCTGTTATGCCAAGAACGGCCAGGAGACTCATTGCAATGTTTATGTATGCCACAGCACAGAGCAGAGCAAGCACTTAGCTAAATGATTATGTTTATTGAGCCTCTAGGTTCAATATATGCTTTAAGGCCTGATGTTAGGAGGAATTAGCAACCAGCACCAAGTGCTAATCCTTGACACTCTTCTATAAGAACCATTAAATAGAAGGCACCAAAACTGATTTTTGTTTTTCACTAGCGATTGCTTAGTAGTGACAAACATAAATGTAAATGTAGCGGGGTGTTCCCCTTTAATGCAGAGAGACAAGAAGTTCCAGGTGAGAGGTGAGTCGGGAGGAAGTAGAGAAGAGACATTACTGGAAGTGAAAGCAGAGGAGAGGGACTACATTACCCAGAACCCCATTCGGCAATGTTTCCACCACAGAGACTCATGGGAGCGGTTATAAAAGGAGGAGGTGTGGATGTGCCGGAGTGCAAGGCCTGAAGCCTGAGGCCTTGCGCAGCACCAAAGAGCCTTCCACCCCACTGCGAGCCTGGGTGGCATCTGACGTCGCTTATCTACAGCTTTGGTTGGATCGGGGACCCGATCGCTGGAGACACTGTGTGTGAGGACACAGTCGGTGGAAGTTCCCGGACTGGGATCGCGTCCGAGGGGATGAGCGGGCGTATGCTCAGACCATATATACTGATTATTGCTTATGTGCCTATAGACTGCCGTGGCCCACAAGTTTATATCTGATACTCTCACTAGAGACCCATATCGGAGCTGAACTCAGAGGAGTCTTCAGTAAAGTGTTTATTTCATCACAATCTTCCCACTGGATTACAAATGTTATTCTGTTATGTGCACCACCTTTAAAGAATTGCCGGTGAAGAAACCATCATCCCCTATAGACTGTGTTTTAGATATCTGAGCCAGGCCTGGCCAGCTAGTTAGTTCATTTAGTCGCTGCGTCACAGGGCGCCCAGTTAACGGTCGCCCACGCGGCGCACCTTCACTGTCCATCTAATGCAAAGTATGTTTATTGCTGCAGGGCTCTGCAACTTATTACCTGTGCACTGTTACCACTGTTAACCTTTTACCATAAGTTTAAAGTAAATTTGATACCCCTTTCATTATTGCCTTGGTGTTTGAGTTTACTCATACAGTATAAGAATTTTATTGCTGCCGTAACTAACTGTGCCAGTAGGGGGTCGAGTATATTGCCGGGGGTTGGCGGAGCTCTTTTCAGGGCCCAAACTAAATCTGCGGCCCTCTTAACTGAGGGTATCGCTACATAAACATGTGACTTCAACATTGTTTCAGATCCACTGCCACCTTGCCTGTGCATCTGTGTAAAGGGTTCCCCCACCCCTTGACCCTTTTATAGTTCCCTTGCTGGCACTTTCTTGCCTCCATTGCAGTGACAATACTTGCTGCTGATGAGCATGTGTCTTGCGCCCATGGACATTGCTCATATCTAGCAGTCAGTCAGTAAGTCTATGCACTGACACATGACTGAGGGAGTGATATCACCACTCTCCATAGCGTCCGAACCAAGCTGAGACTAGAGATTTAGTGCCAGCTGTGACTTGGGAAGGAATGGCGATGGAGTGCTGAGAAGAAGAGTTCGGGCAAGGGCCAGGTGACAGTGTGTCTTTGAACAAAACTTTTCAAGAGAGATATAAGTAGGCTTCTATTGCTGGCCTCCATCTTCTTCTTGTCTGTCTAAAGCCCTGTACACACGGTCGGACTTCTATCAGACTTTTTCGTGGTTTTTTGTCCGAACAGAGTTGGTCGGGAACACCCATAGCATACACACGCTCTGACTTTTCTGCAAACTTTCCCAAAACTTTTTGCAACATCACGTGGTTTTTCTACTCTTTTCTGCTCTTTACCGACACCCTTTGGTCAACTTCTGCTATTGTTGGTTGATTTTAACATTAGTTGTTTTGTCCATCCGATGGTTTCCTGTACACACGGTCGGACTTTGCTCCATCGGACTTTTGTTGGGCAAAAGTTTGTCCGTTTGCAGACCCCAACTTTTGTCCGATGAAAACAAGAAAAAAGCAAAAACAGTTTGTCCGATGGAGCGTACACACGGTCGGATTGTTGGTCCAACTTGCTCAAAATGAAGTTTGTTGGCCAAAAGTCAGACCGTGTGTACGGGGCTTAAGGCTTAAAGTGGAGTTCCAAAAAAAAAGGTAAGGCTCACTGGTTCGCACCCTCCCCCCCTCCACTTCCACATTTGCCACTTTTGAGGGTGGAGGAGGGAGCAGGTACCTAATTTTGACAGGTAACCACTGTGACCGACCTAGCCGGGACAGGGGCTTTTGGAGAGAATGGGAAACCTTTGTTTCAGCCCCCCATGTCCCTCTTATGCGTAAGCTACCCTGTATCTATTAAGGGCACAGGGTGACCAAGCAATTAATGGAAAACTACTTAATGGACACTGAGAATGCGGTTTGGATTACTGCAGATGGGACAGTAATATTTATCAACAATATCCCTCAAGAAATCTATGATACATTAATTCCACAGTACTGTATAAGAATGATGGAACATTGTTTGAGCTTTGCCTAAGACTATTAGTAGGTAGGAGACGAACAGTCTGCTACTGGGGTCTCCTGCTATTCTCTGAAGGTGTGCTGTGTTTATACTTATGATAATTTGTATTGTAATGTAATGTGTGAGCACGCTGACGGTAAGTCTGATCCAGGTGGTTAATTAAGGAATCTCTGAGACTGAATTAGCCATGAGTCAGCTGTACCTCGTTAGCTAGACCATTGTATGATGTTTTGGGTAAATATTTGAGTCATTCGTAATGTGGTCAGTGTATAAAATCCTGTATTCTTGTTCAAATAAACAGTCCTTATTCTGGTTTACTCCAAAACTGGTGTTACCTAGTTCTTGGGGTAACTCGTGTTCCAGAGCATTGAGAAGCAGCTTCTTGGCGGAGATACCCAGTCAGGGTGTCCGGATTCTGTTACACCCGCTCCCATTTCTGGGTAAGATTCGACATTTCCCTCCTCCTTACCCCCCTCCCCCCCGCTGCCTTCTGGGACACACAGAGGTCCCAGAAGACAGCGGGACCAATCAGAAAGTGCAGCACGGCTCGCACATGCACAATAGAAAACAGGCTGTGAAGCCGCAAGTCTTCACGTCCTGTTTTCCTTACAATAGATGCCGGCACCTGCATGCGAAGCCGAATGATGAATCGGCTAGAGTGCCGACATCGCAGGATCCCTGGACAGGTAAGTGTCCTTATATTAAAAGTTAGCAGCTACAGTATTTTTTTTTTCATTTTTACTGGCTGGAACTTCTCTTTAAATACCGTGAGCAGCAGTCTGAAGCTAGGTCAGTGCTGGAACAAGCACCCCCTAGAGCCAGAGATAGCCAGGCAACTGGTGTTTTCAGAAGGAGATAGTGCTAATAACAGCCTTAAACATTTTTGTGGCTATACGTCTAGGTGCACAACACACGTAGTGTAATATATGCATCCAAGGAGAGATGTGGGACTTGAAGAGGAGCCACAAAATGCATATATAGCTCTTAAATCCTACAGACTTTGGGCTAGTCATGTGATGTCAGGGGCTTTTCCTCTTGTCTTCTGACATCAGCTATGGGCATCCGTACTCCAAAGCAAGGGGTCTCTTTCTAAACAATGGGCAAGTTTACTGTCCTCCAGACCTTAGGTGGGTCAGATTGTGGCCATTGGGAATAGAAATTGTCCTTGGCATTAGTGGGAGTAAACAGTGCATCTTTGGTATTAGGGGGTGGACTAGTGCCCTATTGTTGGTGTCAGTGGGAGAAATAGAGCCCCATTTTTTATGTCAGTAGCAAAAATTACGCCCATTGCTGGTGTCAGTGGGATAAATAGTGTCTTGCATCAGTGGGAGGAAAAGTGCCCTTGGGGCCGAATAAAGGGCAAGCAAAGGGCTGCATCTGGCCCCCAGGCCGTAGTTTAGATACCACTGCTCTAGAGCAGACATGATGGTGTGTAAGCACTTTTCTGTCCAGGACTAAACTGTGAGCCCAGGGTGGCCTGGGCTCACAGGATTTTGTGAAATATGGGGATCATTTTATATGTTCCTAAATTCACAACAGTAAAATCAGCCTGTATGTGCAGTAAAGCATGCTTGTTATACTCACTGTAGAACCTAAGGGGTTAATCCTTGTGTAAAAAGGTAGTTTGAGCCTGTCTTCTCTGATCCTTTCCTTCTTTTACTGTCTCCAATTCATCTGCTGATAGAATAGAGCCTTGGGGGCACTCTGCACATGCTCAGTTTGGTGTGTATTGCTAGAGAGGTTTTTTATTTTATTGGGAGGGTGCATGTGATCATCACAGGGCCAATCAGCACAGTCCAGGTAAAGGGTTTGGATGGACACTGATAGAAATCACAAGACTGCTATATACTGCTGATGAGAAAAGGTATTTAGCAGTTTACATTTACTAAAATGATTGCATTTCCATGTTCTGTAGGAGACCAGATATAGTGAATGCAGGGTCCTGGATTTAGTAACACTTTAAAGGGGTTGTATATACAATATATATATTGTATGTCTCCTTTACGGGGATCAGAACAAATGACAGGTGGGTGGTGTGTGTTGTGCTTTATGCACAATTTAACAGGAGCTGCTGAATGATTTTATATGGCACTGACCTTAATTGTTTTTGCTCCTTCTCACTTATATCAACAAGAGGAAAAGGAAAGATGTTTGTACCCTGGTCATTTTTAATATAGAACTCAACAGAGCGTATCCTGGAGCAGAGCGCTGGTAATGAACGCTGCTAAAAATAGAGAGAAACTGACATTATGAAAAAAAGATATGAATAAATCATGTTATAAGTTGTGAGTAAATTTCTCACATATACAGTATAGGCTTGCTTGCCCTGTCACTTGCTGCATGCACAATTACACCAGGAAGACATCATTAGTCACATGCCTGTTTCTAGAGGTTATATTCAATAGAAAATGGCATAACACTTGTGTGTTTAAAGAGAGGGCATCCCACCCACTTATACTCACCCTCCCTTTGTTCCCCTCCTTCCCCCTCCCGCTCTGTTTGTCTGTTGTGCCTAATCCCTGTGTTAGTCTGTGTGTCTTTGTCAGAGCTTACACAGGGTTATAGACCCCCCCCCCCATGTGACTATGCTGTGGTCTGGTGATTGGCCTGTCAGGCCTGAAATCTGCATCCATGGGAGAAGATCACATGCTTTCTCATTCCCATTTCCCATTCCATGCAATGGAAGCACCCATAAATTTCACCCAAAAATATCCACTTCCCATCCTGACCAATTCTGGCACTTCTCTCCTACATGTAAAAATATTTATTTTATTTCTAGGAAATTACTCAGAACCCCCAAACATATATGTTTTCTTAGCAGAGACCCTAGGGAATAAAATAGCGGTTGTTGCAACTTTTTATGTCACACGGTATTTGCGCAGAGATTTTTCAAACGCATTTTATGGGGAAAAAATTGAATTAAAAAAACAGTAAAGTTAGCCAATTTTTGTTGTATAATGTGAAAGACGATGTTATGCCGAGTAAATAGATACCTAACATGTCACACTTTAAAAATGCGCACACTCGTGGAATGGCGCCAAGCTTCGGTACTTAAAAATCTCCATGCGATGATTTACATTTTTTTACAGGTTACATGTTTAGAGTTACAGATGAGGTCTTGGGCTAGAATTGTTGCTTTTGCTCTAACGCATGCGGCGATACCTCACATGTGTAATTTGAACGTCGTTTACATATGTGGGTGTAACTTACGGATGTTCGCTTCTGTGCGCGAGCATGTGGGGACGGGGCCGCTTTCATTTTTATTTTTTTTATTCATTATTTTACTTTTATTTTTTATTTGTACACTTTCTCTTTTTAAAAAAAAAAAAATTTGATCACTTTTATTCCTATTACAAGAAATGTAAACATCCCTTGTAATAGGAATAGTGCGTGCCAGGTCATCTTTATGGAGAGATGTGGGGTCAATAAGACCACACATCTCTCCTCCAGGCTGGAAAGGCTGAGATCAAAAAATAAATAAACTCTCTCGGCCTTTCCGTCCTCGGGTTTGTTTACTCCCGCCTGCCCAGACATGACGTCATAACTTCGCGCCCGGGCCTCTGAGGGTCACTACTTAATGAGCCGCTCTTTTCTTTCAATACTCAGAAGCTGCTCGGCTGTCAGTTAATGACCAGCCACTCATTGTTGCCACAGTGACTCACCTGGTTATCATTACCTGCCTCATTAGTCCAGCCTACAGCCAGCCCCTTTTTCCTATTTAAGCAGCTTAGCTCATTTCCTCCTTGCCCTTGCATGGTATATGATCTCTAAGTGCATGCCCTCCTGTGCTCTTGTGTATGACTTGGCCTGGCTGACTTCCCTTCCGATTCCTGTTCCTGATTTTTTGCTTCAGACTACGCTGACTGCAGTGTTGAACAGGAAGAGAAAATCTAACACAATCTGGACTTTCTTAACAGTATATAAAAGCTGGAGACAGCAGATATACATGTAAAACTTATGTAGGGATATTTGTTTCATCCCTGTATATCATCTGAGAAAAAAGGGAAAAATGTGAGCTGGCATGCCCCCAGCAACAAGCCTCCATCCCTGGCTATAAAGAATAAAAACAAAAGAGAATAAGTGGGACTTTAAATGAGGTTTGTTGCTGTAAAAATAAGTATATGGAGTATATGTATATATATATATATATATATATATATATATATATATATAAAATGATAAAAACCTGTATTGTATCAAACCTAGTTCCGTGGTCTAGAAATGCATAATAAAGTTTTCAAAACATAAACGCAACCTTATACAAATAGACTGACATAATACAAATATACCATGGGCATATACATTGTGTACGATGATGATACATATTTATACATATACACACAACTAGATAAATGCTGGATAAAAAGCCGAACTGTCTTGGCATCCTATAAATAAAGAACTCTACGCGTTTCGTGAATCACGTTCACGCATCAGGAGTATAGATGCAATAATTCACTGTGTACAGAAAAGGTCGGATATGAAAAACAATAAACCCTCGAAAAAATCGAGGGAGGGGAACATTTCTGAAAATTCCAAGAAAATTCCCTTAAGAATATGAGTAAACTGATACTTACAGATAAGCTTGAGAACTGTACCGGCTCACATGAGGACAAAGGGAATGGAAGAGGGGGCCCCCAACACATACCTGGCCCGCAGCTGAGACAGGAAGACCCAAACCAGATCAAGGTGTCAGCCAAAGGTCAGGTCATCAAAATACAATTCCTGAGAGGGGGGATAATCTTGAACAATCCGCATGAATCTGGAAGATAACGATTGTATGGTGAATGGTGTATGAAAATGATGGAATGTGTAACTGCAACTCAATTTATAACAATAATATATTTTTGGCTGATATTCTGTCTCCATTTAAAATATGGGAACAGAGGGGCGCTAGACTAAGTGCAGCATTAAATCGTAGGTTTATTAGTAAAAGCAAAATAGCAACTCAAAAGAAAGATGAATCAAACTAGCATGTATACAGGATCGCCAGTCCTGGAGTTTCTCCAAAATCTCCTGATAGCCGTGGCAGCCTCGAGCACAGATGGTGTTTGTGATGGATCCAAGAATCAGGAACCCGGAAGCAACCAATCACAGCCGTGACCAGCGTGAACCGCAGGATGGCCCTGGGCTGGAAGTGACGTCACAGTAAGAAGATGATTGGCGTTCAGATGTGAAGGGGGTGGTAATGCATTTCAAAGCTACTGCTTCTTCTTCAGACCATGATTGGCTAACACGTCTAAAGCCTCGTACACACGATCGGATATCCTATGGATTCTAATCCGATGGTTTTGTCCATCGGAAATCCGATGAAGCTGACTTCCATAAGTCTTATCTACACACCATCAGTCAAAAAACCGACCGTTCCAAACGCGGTGACGTAAAACACTCCGATGAGCCGAGAAAAAGGAAGTTTAATGCTTCTGAGCATGCGTTGACTTGATTCTGAGCATGCGTGGGTTTTTTATCCGATGGACTTGCCCATAGACGATCGGAATTTGCTAACGGTATTTGATCCATCGGAAAAATTTAAAACATGTTCTATTTTTTAAAACCGATGGAAAAAAGACCGATGGGTCCCATACACGATCGATTTGTCCGATGAAAAAAGTCCATTGGACTGTTTTCATCGGTAAAACCGATCGTGTGTATAGGTATAAACTGTCTTATAATAAAAGGAGGGCTAGAGGAGACAATATAATAGGCTGGCAGACCCATCAATCAAAAAGCGAGCTAGAAGAATAAATTATATAAATAGACATGGAAACGGACATGAATATGCTTGCTATTAACAAAATTGGTTATGGCGCTCAGTGTATTTGTACATTTAATCCAACGAATAATTAGTAATTAAATATGAATACAGAAAGAATTGAGCAATTCTTGGTGAAAAAAAATGTATTAAGTAATTAAAAGAACAATTACTTAAGAATAAATGTATTAAAATCAGTAGTAATTAAAAAATAGTAATTAAAAAGGGGGGGGGGTACTTGCTTGGGTTATATTAATTGGGATACAAAAGCATATGCATTATATTAGGACAAGGAATACTTTTTAAAGGGGAAGTGGTCATAATAATATTAGTAATTATATATAAAAAAATTATAAAAATATATAAATTAATTATGAAATAATGGCATGAAGCGAATATATATATATATATATATATATATATATACATACAAATATGTATAAATACATACATAAAAACATGCATGCACATACATATGTCTAATTAACCTAATACCCTCTCAAGAAAAAAAAATTGTGTAGATATTAATTCAGCATATTGGAAGGGGAGGAATTAACCCATCAATAACGGAAAAACCCGCTAGGGTTTGGTCAAGGAGATCTTACCAACACTATTAAATAACAGTGCTGACTTCAATCTCCTTGTTCAATCCTCTAGGTGACAGTGTATCAAGGGTGAAAAGCCAGTACGTTACCTTTTGAACTGTTCTGCTGGAGAACATTTGTCTGAGATGGATTCAAGGACCTATACTTTCAATCCTTTAAAGGATTGTTTATGGTATTCCAGGAAATGGCGGGTGATGCTAAGCTTGGAAAAACCTGCATAAACAAATCTGCAGTGTTCCCCAAACCTAGCACGTAAAGTCCTGATGGTGTGGCCCACATACAGCATGCCACAAGGGCAGGAAAGACAGTGCACCACAAACATGGATGAACAATTGAGAAAGGTATTGAATGCTACAGACATCAGTCTAGCGCCACTGTTCACCACAGTTTTTTTATAATTTAACCACTTGCCGACCATCTGCCACAGTTTTACAGCGGCAGAATGGCACGGCTGGGCGAAGCGATGTTACCTTACGTCGCTTCACCTTTTGGCCACTAGGGTGCACCCACGGCTTGCCCCCGGAGCCGATGTGATTGCCCGACAGGGTGTGATGGCCGCCGGGCACCCGCGATCGCTTGTGACAGAGCGAGAACCGGGATCTGTGTGTGTAAACACACAGATCCCTGTTCTCCTAGGGGAGAAGAGACTGATCGTGTGTTCATACAATGTATGAACACCGATCTCTCTCTTCCCCTAGTAAGTCCCATCCCCCCTACAGTTAGAACACAGAGAGGGAACACAGTTAACCCCTTGATCGCCACCTAGTGTTAACGCCTTCCCTGCCAGTGACATTTATACAGTAATCAGTGAATTTTTATAGCACTAATCGCTGTATAAATGTGAATGGTCCCAAAAATGTGTCAAAAGTGTCCAATTTGTCCGCCACAATATCGCAGTCCCAATAAAAATCGCAAATCGCCGCCATTACTAATAAAAAAATTAATAATAATAAAAATGCATATTTGGTTTTATTTTTCCCCTAGACATAAACAAGCAATTAACCCTTGCAGTGCGGTCACAGCCCCAGAGTTGGGCTTTGAAGCCCAATTGAAGCCTATGCTTCTAAAAAGAGCACACCTTGCTAATCAGAGAGCTGTAGGTCTAACACAGCATTGGGCATGTTGGACTACCGCAGAGAAGACTGTTGCTCCACAACAGAAGGCAATTGTCTGACTGTAATGTTCTACAAGGAGGCACTTTTCTGCTAGGGCTGGGTTTCAATTTGTAAAGAAAAACAAAGGTGGGAAATACATATTAAAATTTCACTGGACACTGATTGCATTAATATAGTTTGGCCAGAAGCTTCAGGCCGGGTTCACACTGAAGCATGGAGCGGCTCACAGCAGGGGTCCGTTGCGTCTCTGTTCACCGTTTCAGGTCCGATTTCAGTCCAAATTTGGGGATGAATTTGGACCTGAAACGGACCAGAAGACGCACATGGATCCTGTGCAATTCCTACTGCAGCCGCTCCGGAGATGTGTTAACCAGCTCCATAGAGAGCCAGTCACAATCCCCTGACATGCGAATTGGATGCGGAAAACCTGCATCCAATTTGCAGTAGCGTAAACCCAGCCATAATGAGGCTTTTTCTGCTTGTTTCCCTACCCCTGACTACATCTGACTATGCAGAAGCCAATTCTTTCTAATGGCCTCTGTTCACACTTGTACGCTCAGTTCCCATATGTTCAAAAAAGTATGTGGGTTTTCATTAGCGTATTCAGACATTTTTAGTCCCATAGAATTCAACTTGAGTACCTTTAAGTGTATGACACATTCGCTTTTGCTGGGTTTTGTATGAATTTTTACACCTGAAGGACTGCCCTACTGCTCTTGCTCAAGCCAGGATACAAACTCCATAAGCATTACATACAGTTGTGCTCATAAGTTTACATACACTGGCAGAATTTTGTATTTCTTGAGAAAATGAATGATAACACAAAAACTTTTCTTTCACTCATGGTTAATGTTTGGCTGAAGCCATTTATTATCAATCAACTGTGTTTACTCTTTTTAAATCATAATGACAACAGAAACTACCCAAATGACCCTGATCAAAAGTTTACATACCCCAGTTCCTAATACAGTACCTTGTATTTGCCCCCTTTAACATCAATGACAGCTTGAAGTCTTTTGTAGTATTTGTAGATGAGGATCTTTATCTTCTCAGATGGTAAAGCTGCCCATTCCTCTTGGCAAAAAGCCTCCAGTTCCTGTAAATTCTTGGGCTGTCTTGCATGAACGGCACGTTAGAGATCTCCCCAGAGTGGCTCAATGATCTTGAGGTCAGGAGACTGAGATGGCCACTCCAGAACCTTCACTTTATTCTGCTGTAGCCAATGACAGGTGGACTTGGCCCTGTGTTTTGGATCATTGTCATGTTGGAATGTCCAAGTACGTCCCATGCGCAGCTTCCTGGCTGATGAATGCAAATGTTCCTCCAGTATTTTTTGATAACATACTGCATTCATCTTGCCATCAATTTTGACCAAATTTCCTGTGCCTTTGTAGCTCACACATCCCAAAAACATCAGGGATCCACCTCCGTGCTTCACAGTAGGAATGGTGTACCTTTCATCATAGGCCTTGTTGACTTCTCTCCAAATGTAGCGTTTATGGTTGTGGCCAAAAAGCAAAATTTTGGTCTCATCACTCTAAATGACTTTGTGCCAGAAGGTTTGAGGCTTGTCTCTGTGCTGTTTGGCGTATTGTAAGTGGGATACTTTGTGGCATTTGCGTAGTAATGGCTTTATTCTGGCAACTCGACCATGCGGCCCATCTTTCTTCAAGTGCCTCCTTATTGTGCATCTTGAAACAGCCACACCACATGTTTTCAGAGAGTCCTGTATTTCACCTGAAGTTTTTTGTGGGTTTTTCTTTGCATTCCGAGCAATTTTCCTAGCATTGGTGGCTGAAATTGTAGTTGGTCTACCTGACCGTGGTTTGGTTTCAACAGAACCCCTCATTTTCCACTTCTTGATTAGAGTTTGAACACTGCTGATTGGCATTCTCAATTCCTTGGATATCTTTTTATATCCCTTTCCTGTTTTATACAGTTCAAATACCTTTTCCCGCAGATCCTTTGACAATTCTTTTGCTTTCCCCATGACTCAGATTCCAGAAACGTCAGTTGTAGTCAATTGTAAAGTCTCATTTTTTTTCCTTTAAAGTAACAAACGTGTTATACTTACCTGCTCTGTGCAGTGGTTTTGCATAGGGCAAATTGGACAATTGGGTGATAGGGGGCGATTGTGTGATTCTATTATGTACCTTCATTTAAGACCATATGCATGGAATAAAGTGACAAGTGGAAAAGAGTGCAAAGATATTACTAATGAATACCTGAAATATTGCTAAATAGCGTGAACTGGACTGTTATACTATAAAGTGCACCAATAATTGACCAATGGTGATATACATATAATGTGATTAATAATAGATTGATATAAAAATGGTAAAGTCCATAACATATATTTGTTAAATCTTGATAGCAGAGAAGGAATCCTTTACTGTTTACATAAGAAAACACACCCAAAGTGCTCCGATATAAAAACTGCTCACCAAATGGATATGACCTCTTTACTTAAAAAGAAGGTCTAATGCGCTGTAGGGAAATCCTGATTGGATACCCTTGGTGAAATGAATGGATATATCCTCTGTGCTGTGTTCTCCTCACCTCCAAGTTATCTCATAAGGAAACAAAGGGACAATCCAAAGCGCAATACTGTGTTTTTATTAAAATAATACAAAGAAGGGGTGCCTGCTCACATTAGTAGGTGCCTTAGCCTGCCACTGTGAACGCTGCTCGCCGCTGGGCTCAAGTCATAAGCAGGCGTGCGTTCCACTCGAACATGGGAGAAAACCAAAAGCTGGGATCCAGAAGTGCTGTGACCAGAAGCGCCTCCACGTAGGTTTCGTAGTTAATACGTCATCAGGAAGCGTATCGATCGCTGGGCATGCTCGCCCTATATGGCTAGGAAGTGACTGTGATTGGTGGAGCTGCAATTCTACACCCTCCACACTAGCAAATCGTTTGTGCGGCTTTCCATTGATCTTAATGACTAAGCACTGATCACCCATGCTGAATGTTAAAAACTTGCACAGGGAAGCCTGGATCCTCCTCTTCTTGGGTCCCTTGCTGGAGCTCCAGGCCCCCCTCCTAATGAGTGCCCTCACAGCAAGCAACTTGCTATGGGGGCACCCGAGCCGACTGGCATGTCCATGTATCCATTCAGACATGGAGCCACGGTTCAGCCTGCTCCCTCTCTCTACTGATTGGCTAACTGAGTTTAATTGACAGCAGCTGTAGCCAATGGCGCCAATCGGGAGGGAGAGTCGAGGTAAGTATTAGGGGGGCTGCTGTACACAGAAGACTTATCTTAATGTATAGAATGCATTAAGATAAACAACCTTCTGCCTTTACAACCACTTTAAAGTTCACATCCATGTATTTTACCTGTCAAAGTATTTCCATTTCTATCCATTCAGTCTTAAGATTTACACATCACAGCCCTGTCTGGCAGCGAAGGGCACCTAATCTTTCACTGCTGCAGTTAAAGTGGAACTTCACTCTCTCAATCAACATTGACTATTTTTAATCCTAATGCTACTAGCATTCATATGTAGATAGGAAAGTATATCATGTAGCCATGCCTCCTTAGGGGTTGCTGAATGTAGTGGTTCACCTGTCACCCTGTCCAACCCGACATCCATCTCTCAGACACTCAGAGACATAGACAAGTCCGTAAGCTTTGTTTTTTTGTTATTTATTGAGGGGATTGAACTTGGATGGGAAATTATGGGATGCCCAGGAACATTCAGTGCAACTTGCTTGGGACTTCTATATACACTCCAGTTTATACACACCAGTTTATACACTCCAGCTTATACACTCCAGTCTTCTCTCCGTCTCCAGTACAAATTCTTGCTAAAGTAAAGACCTCTTATCCTTCACTCCTCCAGCACTTCACTTGCTGCAGACTGTTACTCCACCAGACTAGCTAGCACCACATGGTTAGGCCTGACAATTTTGCGGGCAGGGACCTTGGGCCCCTGTGGTGTAAAAATAGTTCAGGTGCTAGCTGTCCTCTATTCAGCTACCAATCCCAGATAGCTCTCTTCAGGCCCTGCCAGCCAGCCTGGCTGCAATGACCCCTCTTCACTGCCCTTCCCACAGTCCTATCTTCTGGTTCTGCACCCATCTCAAACTGAATCTTCCCAGTTCTTTCAGGCGTGCCTCCCAAGTCCTCCCGACTGTGCTCACTCACCAGCCCTCCAGGCTGCGACCAGTTGTCCTCCCTGGAGTCTCTTAGCAGAGTTTTCCTTGCTCTCTCATGTGCCTCTCCTTCCAGGATCTCTTCACTCCTCCTGGATGCACCCGAGCCCCGGCCCAGGGTCCCCCCCCCCCAGACTAGGGAGCTTCCCCCCTCAACAGCCTCCACACTCTCTAACTCCAGCTCTTCCACCCGACAACAACTCCTCCCCAGCTGGGCTGACCCTGGGTATTTGAGAAGGCCTACCCCTGCCAATCCACGTTGGGGATTGGTCAAGGCTCCTCGAGGTACCCCAGGCAGCCCCACCTATCCACTACTCCCTTCCGTCCAGCATCTTCTAGAAAGAAGAGGGAGGAAACAGTGATGCTACCTGGGAGTCACCCAGCCCTGCCCTAGGCCACTCCCAGCCCAGAATTAAAAAAAAACAGGCCTAGCCACCAGCTAGGCCTGCCTACATTTTCCTACTCTGCAAAATCCTCACTCTAGCACCTACCTAACTGGAGGGTGCTACACTTGTTTTAAAAGTTTTCTTTACATTTCTTCAGTTACATCCTGGTTTCTGGCCTAGGCAAATTATGTCATACATCCCTGGAGGGTAGGATGACTTTCTCAGCCAATCACTCTCTTCTGTCTGCATGCCTGAGCTTAGAACAGATGGATTCCAGGAAGTAAATGCTACACCAGAAGTGGTGTTTTTCAAAATAATTTCTCATCAAAATAAAGCATGGAGACATGGATGGATGTTTACTTTTAATATTAAAAAACATTAATGTAAAACTGCATGAATTTATGTTTTTTTTGTGCTTGGAGTCCAGTTTTAAAGCACACGCATCAACACAATGCATAGTGTGAATGATTCCTTAAATGTTGTCAGTTTTTCTTAATTTTAAAGTCTGCTGTTGGCCAACCACTTGCTGACCAGGCCTTTTCTGGAACTTTATGTTTATATGTTCCTTCCTTTCCCCACTGTCTTTGTGCTGTTTTGCTGTTACATATAGCAATAAAAGCGGAACAAGGAGTGCAGCCGACCAGAGCATTTTTTGCGTTGATTATATAATTTTGACTTGGAGGATGTGAGGCATGCAGGGGGGAACAGTGAGGCATGCGGGGGGGAACAGTGAGGCATGCGAGGGGAACAGTGAGGCATGCGGGGGGGAACAGTGAGGAAAATTAGGGGGTCATCTTATATGCCCAGTCGCCTTATACGCCAGAAAATACGGTAATCAAAATGATGTCAAATGGATTATGACTAAGCACTAAGGAAAACACAAAACGCATCAACCCATTCCTTCCTTTCCCCACTGTCTTTGTGCTGTTTTTCTGTATTGGTGTGAGAGATTGTGGAAGAAGCACAAGTAACTGGAGCAGTGTTGACTTCAAAACTAAAGAATGTAGGAGGATGTAACTACAAAGGGGTGTAGAGGTGCACAGTGGCGGCCGGTGCTCAAAATTTTTGGGTGGGCGCAAACTAACTGAAAATCCCCCCAAAAAAAAACATTAATTGCAGCTTCACTGTGCCCATCAAACGCCACCACTGTGCCCAACAAACGCCGCCACTGTGCCCATCCATTACAGCCACTATGCCATCAAACGCAGCCACTGTGCCATCAAACGCAGCCACTGTGCTCATCAAATTCCGCCACTGTGCCCATCAAATGCCGCCAATGTGTTCATCAATTGCAGCCACTGTGCCATCAAATGCAGCCACTGTGCCCATCAAACGTAGCCACTGTGCCCATCAATTGCAGCCACTGTGCCATCAAACGCAGCCACTGTGCCCATCAAATGCCGCCACTGTGCCCATCAAATGCCGCCACTGTGCTCATCAATTGCAGCCACTGTGTCTATCAAATGCCGCCACTGTGCCCATCAATTGCAGCCACTGTGCCCCTCAAACGCTGCCACTGTGCCATCAAATGCTGCCACTGTGCCCATCAATTGCAGCCACTGTGCCCCTCAAACGCTGCCACTGTGCCATCAAATGCTGCCACTGTGCCCATCAAATGCTGCCACTGTGCCATGAAATGCAGCCACTGTGCCCATCAAATGCTGCCACTGTGCCCATCAAATGCTGTCAACTGCCTCAGATAAGGAAGGTCGGGAGTAGGGATGAGCTTCGTGTTCGAGTCGAACATACGTTCGACTCGAACATTGGCTGTTCGATCGTTCGACGAAGATCGAACGATTTGGGCCGTTCGCGCCAAATTCGAGTGACGCGAACGGCCCACAATGCACTACGCCATCGCAGTGTCATCCAGGCGCTGTGATTGGCCAAGCATGCACTGTGACCCCGCATGCTTGGCCAATCACAGCGCCGGCAGCGAGGAGAGCAATGATTGGCCACAGGCAGGATGCCTGTGGCCAATTATTGCTGAGGGTGTTTAGTACACGCCCCACACTATAAAAGGCCGCCAGCACGGCGGCCTAGTGTAGTGTGTTCCGGAGCAGGGATAGAGTAGCATAGGCAGGGACAGTGACTGTTATTTCTTTCTTGCTTAACCTGGATTCCTTTAGTTTAGGGAAAGAGAAGGATAGGTAGGGAGAGTGTCAGTGTGTTTTGTGCTTCTGCTATAGTGTGCTTAAAAAAAACATTTATTCTAGGGACAGAAAACTCTAGGTAGGGACAGTGTCAGTTTCTTTCACTCTGCAAGTCCTTGTTTCCAGGGACCTGTAAGGACAGTGAGTTAATTGTCCTTGTGCTATATTGTGCTTAAAAAAAACATTTATTCTAGGGACAGAAAACTCTAGGTAGGGACAGTGTCAGTTTCTTTCACTCTGCAAGTCCTTGTTTCCAGGGACCTGTAAGGACAGTGAGTTAATTGTCCTTGTGCTATATTGTGATTAAAAAAAACATTTATTCTAGGGACAGAAAACTCTAGGTAGGGACAGTGTCAGTTTCTTTCACTCTGCAAGTCCTTGTTTCCAGGGACCTGTAAGGACAGTGAGTTAATTTTCCTTGTGCTATATTGTGATTAAAAAAAACATTTTTTCTAGGGACAGAAAACTGTAGGTAGGGAGAGTGTTTTTTTTCTTTCACTCTGCAAGTCCTTGTTTCCAGGGACCTGTAAGGACAGTGAGTTAATTGTCCTTGTGCTATATTGTGCTTAAAAAAAACATTTATTCTAGGGACAGAAAACTCTAGGTAGGGACAGTGTCAGTTTCTTTCACTCTGCAAGTCCTTGTTTCCAGGGACCTGTAAGGACAGTGAGTTAATTGTCCTTGTGCTATATTGTGATTAAAAAAAACATTTATTCTAGGGACAGAAAACTCTAGGTAGGGACAGTGTCAGTTTCTTTCACTCTGCAAGTCCTTGTTTCCAGGGACCTGTAAGGACAGTGAGTTAATTTTCCTTGTGCTATATTGTGATTAAAAAAAACATTTTTTCTAGGGACAGAAAACTGTAGGTAGGGAGAGTGTTTTTTTTCTTTCACTCTGCAAGTCCTTGTTTCCAGGGACCTGTAAGGACAGTGAGTTAATTGTCCTTGTGCTATATTGTGCTTAAAAAAAACATTTATTCTAGGGACAGAAAACTCTAGGTAGGGACAGTGTCAGTTTCTTTCACTCTGCAAGTCCTTGTTTCCAGGGACCTGTAAGGACAGTGAGTTAATTGTCCTTGTGCTATATTGTGATTAAAAAAAACATTTATTCTAGGGACAGAAAACTCTAGGTAGGGACAGTGTCAGTTTCTTTCACTCTGCAAGTCCTTGTTTCCAGGGACCTGTAAGGACAGTGAGTTAATTTTCCTTGTGCTATATTGTGATTAAAAAAAACATTTTTTCTAGGGACAGAAAACTGTAGGTAGGGAGAGTGTTTTTTTTCTTTCACTCTGCAAGTCCTTGTTTCCAGGGACCTGTAAGGACAGTGAGTTAATTGTCCTTGTGCTATATTGTGCTTAAAAAAAACATTTATTCTAGGGACAGAAAACTCTAGGTAGGGACAGTGTCAGTTTCTTTCACTCTGCAAGTCCTTGTTTCCAGGGACCTGTAAGGACAGTGAGTTAATTTTCATTGTGCTATATTGTGATTAAAAAAAACATTTATTCTAGGGACAGAAAACTCTAGGTAGGGACAGTGTCAGTTTCTTTCACTCTGCAAGTCCTTGTTTCCAGGGACCTGTAAGGACAGTGAGTTAATTTTCCTTGTGCTATATTGTGATTAAAAAAAACATTTATTCTAGGGACAGAAAACTCTAGGTAGGGACAGTGTCAGTTTCTTTCACTCTGCAAGTCCTTGTTTCCAGGGACCTGTAAGGACAGTGAGTTAATTGTCCTTGTGCTATATTGTGCTTAAAAAAAACATTTTTTCTAGGGACAGAAAACTCTAGGTAGGGAGAGTGTTTTTTTTTTTTCACTCTGCAAGTCCTTGTTTCCAGGGACCTGTAAGGACAGTGAGTTAATTGTCCTTGTGCTATATTGTGCTTAAAAAAAACATTTATTCTAGGGACAGAAAACTCTAGGTAGGGACAGTGTCAGTTTCTTTCACTCTGCAAGTCCTTGTTTCCAGGGACCTGTAAGGACAGTGAGTTAATTTTCCTTGTGCTATATTGTGATTAAAAAAAACATTTTTTCTAGGGACAGAAAACTGTAGGTAGGGAGAGTGTTTTTTTTCTTTCACTCTGCAAGTCCTTGTTTCCAGGGACCTGTAAGGACAGTGAGTTAATTGTCCTTGTGCTATATTGTGCTTAAAAAAAACATTTATTCTAGGGACAGAAAACTCTAGGTAGGGACAGTGTCAGTTTCTTTCACTCTGCAAGTCCTTGTTTCCAGGGACCTGTAAGGACAGTGAGTTAATTTTCCTTGTGCTATATTGTGATTAAAAAAAACATTTTTTCTAGGGACAGAAAACTGTAGGTAGGGAGAGTGTTTTTTTTCTTTCACTCTGCAAGTCCTTGTTTCCAGGGACCTGTAAGGACAGTGAGTTAATTTTCCTTGTGCTATATTGTGATTAAAAAAAACATTTTTTCTAGGGACAGAAAACTGTAGGTAGGGAGAGTGTTTTTTTTCTTTCACTCTGCAAGTCCTTGTTTCCAGGGACCTGTAAGGACAGTGAGTTAATTGTCCTTGTGCTATATTGTGCTTAAAAAAAACATTTATTCTAGGGACAGAAAACTCTAGGTAGGGACAGTGTCAGTTTCTTTCACTCTGCAAGTCCTTGTTTCCAGGGACCTGTAAGGACAGTGAGTTAATTTTCCTTGTGCTATATTGTGATTAAAAAAAACATTTTTTCTAGGGACAGAAAACTGTAGGTAGGGAGAGTGTTTTTTTTCTTTCACTCTGCAAGTCCTTGTTTCCAGGGACCTGTAAGGACAGTGAGTTAATTTTCCTTGTGCTATATTGTGATTAAAAAAAACATTTTTTCTAGGGACAGAAAACTGTAGGTAGGGAGAGTGTTTTTTTTCTTTCACTCTGCAAGTCCTTGTTTCCAGGGACCTGTAAGGACAGTGAGTTAATTGTCCTTGTGCTATATTGTGCTTAAAAAAAACATTTTTTCTAGGGACAGAAAACTGTAGGTAGGGAGAGTGTTTTTTTTTTTTCACTCTGCAAGTCCTTGTTTCCAGGGACCTGTAAGGACAGTGAGTTAATTGTCCTTGTGCTATATTGTGCTTAAAAAAAACATTTATTCTAGGGACAGAAAACTCTAGGTAGGGACAGTGTCAGTTTCTTTCACTCTGCAAGTCCTTGTTTCCAGGGACCTGTAAGGACAGTGAGTTAATTTTCCTTGTGCTATATTGTGATTAAAAAAAACATTTTTTCTAGGGACAGAAAACTGTAGGTAGGGAGAGTGTTTTTTTTCTTTCACTCTGCAAGTCCTTGTTTCCAGGGACCTGTAAGGACAGTGAGTTAATTGTCCTTGTGCTATATTGTGCTTAAAAAAAACATTTATTCTAGGGACAGAAAACTCTAGGTAGGGACAGTGTCAGTTTCTTTCACTCTGCAAGTCCTTGTTTCCAGGGACCTGTAAGGACAGTGAGTTAATTTTCCTTGTGCTATATTGTGATTAAAAAAAACATTTTTTCTAGGGACAGAAAACTGTAGGTAGGGAGAGTGTTTTTTTTCTTTCACTCTGCAAGTCCTTGTTTCCAGGGACCTGTAAGGACAGTGAGTTAATTTTCCTTGTGCTATATTGTGATTAAAAAAAACATTTTTTCTAGGGACAGAAAACTGTAGGTAGGGAGAGTGTTTTTTTTCTTTCACTCTGCAAGTCCTTGTTTCCAGGGACCTGTAAGGACAGTGAGTTAATTGTCCTTGTGCTATATTGTGCTTAAAAAAAACATTTATTCTAGGGACAGAAAACTCTAGGTAGGGACAGTGTCAGTTTCTTTCACTCTGCAAGTCCTTGTTTCCAGGGACCTGTAAGGACAGTGAGTTAATTTTCCTTGTGCTATATTGTGATTAAAAAAAACATTTTTTCTAGGGACAGAAAACTGTAGGTAGGGAGAGTGTTTTTTTTCTTTCACTCTGCAAGTCCTTGTTTCCAGGGACCTGTAAGGACAGTGAGTTAATTTTCCTTGTGCTATATTGTGATTAAAAAAAACATTTTTTCTAGGGACAGAAAACTGTAGGTAGGGAGAGTGTTTTTTTTCTTTCACTCTGCAAGTCCTTGTTTCCAGGGACCTGTAAGGACAGTGAGTTAATTGTCCTTGTGCTATATTGTGCTTAAAAAAAACATTTTTTCTAGGGACAGAAAACTGTAGGTAGGGAGAGTGTTTTTTTTTTTTCACTCTGCAAGTCCTTGTTTCCAGGGACCTGTAAGGACAGTGAGTTAATTGTCCTTGTGCTATATTGTGCTTAAAAAAAACATTTATTCTAGGGACAGAAAACTCTAGGTAGGGAC
Organism: Rana muscosa; assembly: GCA_029206835.1. Taxonomy (NCBI): domain Eukaryota; kingdom Metazoa; phylum Chordata; class Amphibia; order Anura; family Ranidae; genus Rana; species Rana muscosa. Next base: position 276,820,832 of record CM055128.1, read on the forward strand.
AGTGTCAGTTTCTTTCACTCTGCAAGTCCTTGTTTCCAGGGACCTGGAGAGACATTGAGTGAATTGTCCTTGTGCTATATTGTGATTAAAAAAAACATTTATTCTAGGGACAGAAAACTCTAGGTAGGGACAGTGTCAGTTTCTTTCACTGTGAAAGTCCTTGTTTCAAGGGACAGAGAAGGACACCTGAAGGTAGCCCTTATTGCTTTTTTCCCATCTCCCTGCAGGCCATCTATTAGAATGTCTGGAAGGCAAACAAGGAGAGGCAGACAGTCAGGAGGCAATAAAAGAGGGCAAGCAGGCTCTGTGTCTGGGGGCAACAGTGCTGGTCGTGGACGCGGTGCATTGTCATCAGCACATGGCCATGGGACACGCTTGTCCTTCTTTTCGGCAGCTGGACATGTTGAGCCACATCATGCCGAAGACTTGGTAGAGTGGATGACCAAGCCCTCCTCCTCCTCCTCATCCTCTCTCACCCAGGCTCAGGGTACTGGAAAAGCAGCTGCCAAAGCGTCGTCTTCCCTGGTATCAATGTCAGACAAATCATCAGTCACTCCTTCCCTAGACCCACCATGTCCTCCTCCTGAGGAGTCCCCCGAACTGTTTCAGCACAGTGTTGGGTACATGCTCCAGGAGGATGCCCAGCGTTTCGAAGGGTCTGATGATGAAACCCAGCTAGAGGAAGGCAGTAGCGTGAGAGCAGACAGAGGGGATGCTCAAGAAGGACACCAATCTGGCAGTCATGTTCCAGCAGCTGCAGCATACTGCCAGATTGGCTCCAGTGATGAGGAGGGAGGGGATGATGAGGTCAATGACTCCACGTGGGTGCCTAATAGGAGAGAGGAGGAGGAGGAGGATGAGGAGGAGGCACATCTCCAACGAGGCAGGATGCCCTTTGGTGGCCAGCGTAAGGGCAGTACACCGACGGAATCACACCGCAGAGCTCCGCCTGTGCAGGGCGCTGCCTCTGCCCGTCATTCAAAAAGTTCTTTGGTGTGGGCCTTTTTTGAGGCTAGTGCATCAGATCGCACAGCTGCTGTTTGCAACATATGTCTCAAGCGTATATCGCGTGGCCAAAACATCAGCCGCTTGGGTACCACATGCCTGACCAGACATATGTTGACCTGCCATGCAGCTCGTTGGCAAGCCTACCTCAAAGACCCACACCAAAGAACCAAGCGGACCTCTCCTTGCACCGCATCAGCTGGGATCTCCAACCCCACTATAACTTCAGTCCTCTCTGAAACATGCACTGAGAGGAATGAAGGTGTAGAATTAGGTGTGTCACAGCCAAGTACTTGCGCCCACTCTGCTAGCAGTACACCGACGTCCGATTCTAGCAGGCAAATTTCCCTGCCCCAGCTGCTGGACCGTCGAAAGAAGTTCACTCCCAGCCATCCACATGCCCAGCGGTTGAATGCTAGCTTGGCTAAATTGCTAGCGCTTCAACTGCTGCCTTTTCAGTTGGTAGACTCGGCCCCCTTCCGTGAGTTTGTGCAATGTGCGGTTCCTCAGTGGCAGGTTCCCAAACGCCACTTTTTCTCACGGAAGGCTATTCCGGCTCTCTACCGGCATGTGGAAGGCAATGTCTTGGCCTCGCTGGACAGGGCGGTCAGCGGTAAGGTGCATATTACCGCTGACTCATGGTCCAGCAGGCATGGACAGGGACGTTACCTTTCTTTCACGGCCCATTGGGTCACTCTTTTGGCAGCTGGGAAGGATTCAGGACAAGGTGCAGTAGTGTTGGAGGTTGTCCCACCGCCACGCCTCCAAAATGCTACTACTGGTTGTGACACACCTCTCTCCTCCACCCCCTCCTCTTCTTCTTCCTCCATGGCCTCTTCCTGTGGTTTGTCCTATGAACCAGCGGTGCTCCGTAGCCGTTCACGGGGCTACGCAAGTACGCAGGCAAAAAGATGCCATGCCGTGCTTGCGCTGGTGTGTTTGGGGGACAGAAGCCACACTGGGGCAGAGGTCCTGTCTGCTCTGCAGGGCCAGGCCGAGAGGTGGTTGACGCCACGCCAGCTTAAGCCAGGAATGGTGGTTTGCGACAATGGCACCAACCTCCTCTCCGCCCTCCGACAGGGACAACTGACCCATGTGCCCTGTGTGGCTCACGTCCTTAACCTGGTGGTGCAGCGCTTCTTGGGCAGGTACCCGGGCTTACAGGATGTCCTGAGGCAGGCCAGGAAAGTCTGTGTGCATTTCCGCAGATCTTATAATGCCAGTGCTCGCCTGGCTGAGCTGCAAAAGGAGTTGAACCTGCCCAAGAACCGCCTTATATGTGACATGCCCACCAGGTGGAACTCAACGTTGGCCATGCTGCAGCGGCTGCACACGCAGCAGAGGGCCATCAATGAGTACCTGTGCGACTACAGCACCAGGACAGGGTCAGGGGAGCTTGGTTTTTTTTCTCCACGCCAGTGGGGCATGATCAGGGATGCATGCACTGTCCTGGCACCATTTGAGGAGGCCACGAGGATGGTGAGCAGTGACAGTGCATGCATCAGTGACACTGTACCTCTTGTCCACCTGTTGGAGCCACACGCTGCGTGGAATAATGGACAGGGCACTTGAGGCAGAACAGAGGCAGGAAGAGGAGGACTTCCTTGCCTCTCAAGGCCCCCTTTACCCAGACAGTGTTCCTTCTGTCCCACCCATCGCACAGGAAGAGGAGGAGGAGGAGGAGGAGGAGGAGGAGGAGGAGGATTGTGTCAGCATGGAGGTGGAGGCTGGCACTCAGCATCATCAGCAGCAGTCTTTTAGGGATGATTTACAGTCCCAAGAAACCAGTGGACTTGTACGTGGCTGGGAGGAGGTGGCTGCGGATCATGTCGTCCTTAGTGACCCAGAGGACTCCGGAGCGAATGCCTCAGCAAACCTACGCTGCATGGCCTCCCTGATCCTGCAAAGTCTGCGGAAGGATCCTCGTATTCTTCGGATCAAGGAGAGGGACCATTACTGGCTGGCCACTCTCCTTGATCCACGGTACAAGGGTAAGGTTGCGGACCTTATGTTACCGTCGCAGAGGGAGCAGAGGATGAGACAACTCCGGGAGGCCTTGCAGAAAGGTCTGTGCCACGCGTTCCCAGAGACTGGGAGGTTGCAAACTCCTGGTCCTGGACAACGAGTTGCTGAGGCTTCGGCCAGTCAAAGAAGGAGCGGTGGGGAAGGTGGCCGTCTGACCGATGCGTTCAGACAATTCTTTAGTCCGCAGCCCCAAAGTATGATCGGTTCCAGCAACCATCGCCAGCGTCTGATAAACATGGTGCAGGAATATCTAGGGGCAAGGTCAGACTTGGACACCTTCCCCACCGAAAATCCTCTGGCTTACTGGGTCTTGAGGATGGATCACTGGCCAGAGCTTGCACAGTATGCAATTGAGCTACTGGCCTGTCCTGCATCCAGCGTTCTTTCGGAACGCACATTCAGTGCTGCTGGAGGATTTGTCACGGATCACAGGGTGCGCCTGTCCACCGACTCGGTTGATCGACTGACTTTCATCAAGATGAACCAGTCTTGGATCACCACCAGCTACCACACACCTGATGCTGATATAACAGACTAATTGATTTTAAAATGTCACATCCCTTCAAGACTGATGCTGATGCTGAGTGCCTGTGCTGTTATGTTGACTGGCTATCCTCCTCCTCCGAGTCCTCAATGATACGATTGATGATGATAGCTTGGAAGATCATTTTTGTTTATGGGTGCCGCCACCAGTGCCTAACGCCCAATTTTTCAGCCCCTGTTTAACAGGGGCGTGTAATTACAATTTTTGAAGCAATACTTTGCAACAGGGCTCATTGCTGTGCTCCAAGTACAGTATCTGTGAGGAGTTGCAGTGTTGTGCCACCAGTGCCTAAGGCCCAATTTTTCAGCCCCTGTTTAACAGGGGCGTGTCATTACAATTTTTGAAGCAATACTTTGCAACAGGGCTCATTGCTGTGCTCCAAGTACAGTATCTGTGAAGGGTTGCAGTGTTGTGCCACCAGTGCCTAAGGCCCAATTTTTCAGCCCCTGTTCAACAGGGGCATGTAATTACAATTCTTGATCTAATAATTCACAGCAGGGCCCATTGCTGCACCCACCAAGAGTAACTGTCAGGGCTTACAGTGTTGTGGCACCAGCACCACCATCAAAGGCCCAATTTTTACTACCACTGTTCAACAATTATATGTAATTAAAATTCCTGATATAATAGTTGACAGCAGGGCGTTCCAGCACCAACCAAGAGTAACTGTGAGTGCTTACAGTGTTGTGCCAACACCAACAACTAAGGGGCCTATTTCTGCAGAGTATATACGGCAGGTCCCTACTTTCAAACATCCAACTTACAAACGACTCCTACTTGCAAACGCAAGAAGACAACAGGAAGTGAGAGGAAATCTACCACTAGGAAGGAAAATTCTCTCCTGTAAGAATAAATATGGGAGAAAGGTGTCTCCTCTGTACTGATGCTTTATCAGCAATCCTTGTTTCAAGAAAAACACCACATTTCAAAAACAGTTGTCATTAGGACGGAAAGTGAGGTGAAATGTTCTGAACAGGGGCACAGACAGCAAAACAAATGTTACAGGGGTGATAACCCTTACCTATGTTTTCCAAAAAGTTTAAAAATAGATTTTTGGTCTGGAGCTACACTTCAACAATGTACCTGTTCAAAATTACAAACAGATTCTACATAAGAACAAACCTACAGTCCCTGTCTTGTATGCACCGCCTGTATACGGCTGTTCTGAGTATATAGGGCCTTTTTTATTTTATGTGCGGGGTTCCCCTTAATATCCATACAAGACCCAAAGGGGCTGGTAATGGGCTGGGGTAGGGGGGGGGGGTCATGGGGTAGCTATGCCATTTTTCTTAAAGATTTTCATCCATATTACCGGGACCAGACATTACATTAAAGCCGCAAGCAGTTTTAAATGGCTTTTTTTTCCTTTAGAAGTGTCATTTTGTGCAGGGACAGTTCTAAACACGGGAAACACGTGGCACTTCACAGGCATACTTTAGACACCCCCCAGGTACGATATTTAAAGGAATATTTGACTTTTTTTTTTTCACTTTATGCATCATTAAAATGACTGCTCCCGGAAAACGACCGTTTTTAAAACTTATTTTTGCATTGATACATGTCCCCTGGTGCAGAACCCGGGTTCCCAAACCCTTTTTAGGACAATAACATGCATAATAGTTTTTATAATTAGCACTTTAGAATTCGAACGTTCGCATCCATTGTATTTAATAGGGTTCTAATGTTCGTTCGAACTTTCGGTCCGTTCGCGGGTTCTGGTGCGAACCGAACCCGGGGGTGTTCGGCTCATCACTAGTCGGGAGGCCTAACTACTCCCTTTACCATAGCAGCTGTGTGCCCACACTTCCTTCTGTACAGGATAGGGCAGATTGCCTTTTTCTGTTCTTTCATCTGCCAGTGAGCCTCTTGTGGGTTTATTGAAAGAAAGCAAACGGCAACCCATTTTATTAAATAGCTGAATGGAACAAAGGTTGTTGTATGAGATATGAGAGGTTCCTGCGTAAAACTGTACGCCAAGTATCTGCGATTTTTTAGCTATACCTCAGAGAATATGAAAGTTGTGCTGCACAAAGCAGTACCAGCTTTTTATGTGGTTCCTGGTATGCTTCTATTGTGATGCTCTATATGGCGTGACACCATATATACGAAACTTCACCGCCTGCCTCTTACCGATTAGGGCCTCTGTATTAATCCATCATATCGCATGTCTCTACCCCCCCCCCCCCCACCTGCTCTCTTCTCTCTCTCCCTTTTTCCTACAGCAGAGCAGACACTATCATCCGTATCTTGGCTTTTATCTCAATCGTCTCCATTTTCCTGACAATATCCACCCCATCTGCTGTCAGTGTTATCACCCGACACCCCTCTTCCCTAGATATTGTATCCTCATTATTCCAGTATTGTCATTCTCTCTTTCCATTCCACCCAACCCTGCACCTTGGCTACCTCTTTGTACAGCACAGATGACAGAACTATCAGTCAGACTGTGCTGGGCGAGAAAATATACATTCAACGCTAGTCTCTGTGTTTGCAAGTTAAAAAGGTTTGGAGAGGTCCATCCGTCATCCTGCCATTGTGCTGTCAGTTGAGCCAATGGCTTTTATTGATAGGGGTGTGCCGAACCATGCTGTGTCCAACATGGCTTCTGTAATAGCGTTCTTCTCCACCCAGACACAAAAGGTGTACCACTGTAATTAGGTCCTGTAACAAAGAGGGAAAACAAAAATCATAAACTTTGAAAGGTTCTACATGTATACTTTCTAGTTAAAGTAAACCCGTCATAGAAAAATGGCTGTACCAGTTTTGAAGGCACTAACCTAAAAGAGGTTTCACAAAGTGCTCTCAAGCATTGCACTTTGTCGTGATTGCACTAAGCTTTAGCCAGGCTTCCCGGAAAACGGGGGGACCAACCGGCTTCTGAGCATGACAAAAAAAAAAGATTAACATTTTACATTCTTTAACCCCTTACAACATGGTAACACATACAGTATATGCGCATCCAGGAGGTAGGCTTTAAACTTGGGCATTGCATATACAGTATGTGTTCTTGTGTTTGTGCTGGGAATAAGCTTGATCGCACGCTCCCAGCACAGAAACTGGGCTCTCAGTGACTAGGGATCGACTCGAACATCGGGTGTTTGTTTGCTCGCAAACAAAACAAACATATGGGGCGTTCGCGGCAAATGCGAGCACCACGGAACGCCATATATGCGAGATCGCAGTGCATTGATGTTTGATGATTGGCCAAAGCATGCCCTTGTCTTATCTAATGCCACCAAATACCCGGCCATCTAGTGACAGAGGGGAGAAGTGCAGAAATACCAGAATTAGGGTGGAATCCATTGATCCCCTATCAATTGGCCAAGGCAACTATACCTGGCAGGTAAATGTACTAGCAACCCTGCCTAAACATCAGGGTCCTACATCAGTAAATAGAGTCCACCTGTGTGTGATTTAATCTCAGTAGAAATACAGCTGTTCTGTGAAGCCCTCAGAGGTTTGTTAGAGAGACTTTGTGAACAAATAGCATCATGAAGGCCAAGGAACACACCAGACAGGTCAGGGATAAAGTTGTGGAGAAGTATAAAGCAGGGTTAGGTTATAAAAAAATATCTCAAGCTTTGAACATCTCACAGAGCACTGTTCAATTCATCATCGGAAAATGGAAAGAGTGTGGCACAACTTCAAACCTACCAAGACATGGCCGTCCACCTAAACTGACAGGCCAGGCAAGGAGAGCATTAATCAGAGATGCAGCCAAGAGGCCCATGGTAACTCTGGAGGAGCTGCAGAGATCCACATCTCAGGTGGGAGAATCTGTCCACAGGACAACTATTAGTTGTGCATAGGGATGAGCTTCGAGTTTGAGTCGAACTCATGTTCGACTCGAACATTGCCTGTTCGCCCGTTCGCCGAACAGCGAACAAATTGGGGTGTTCGCGGCAAATTCGAAAAGTCTATGGGAGAAATCTAAAGTACTAATTATAAAGGCTTATATGCAAGTTATTGTCCTAAAAAGTGTTTGGGGACCCGGGTCCTGTCCCAGGGGACATGTATCAATGCAAAAAAAAAGTTTTAAAAACGGCCGTTTTTTTAGGAGCAGTGATTTTAATAATGCTTAAAATGAAACAATAAAAGTGAAATATTCCTTTAAATTTCGTACCTGGGGGGTGTGTATAGTATGCATGTAAAGTGGCGCATGTTTCCCGTGCTTAGAACTGTCCCTGCACAAAGTGTCATTTTTGAAGGAAAAAAAGTCATTTAAAACTCACTCGCGGCTATTAATGAATTGTCTGCTTTTATCAATACATAGAAAAGTCATTGATAAAAAAAAAAAAAAAAGTGTGGGGGTTCCCCCAAATTCAATTACCAGGCCCTTTAGGTCTGGAATGGATATTAAGGGGAACCCCGCCACAAACAAAAAAAAAATGGCGTGGGGTTCCCCCTAAATATCCATACCAGGCCCTTGAGATCTGGCATGTATTTTAAGGGGAACTCCACCCTGAATAAAAAAAAATGGCGTGGAGTCCCCCCAAAAATCCATACCAGACCCTTATCCGAGCACGCAACCTGGCCGGCCGCAGGGGAAGAGGGGGGCACAAGAGAGCGCCCCCCCCTCCCTCCTGAACCGTACCAGGCCACATGCCCTCAACATGGGGAGGATGTCCCCATGTTGATGGGGAAAAGGGCCTCATCCCCACAACCCTTGCCCGGTGGTTGTGGGGGTCTGCGGGCGGGGGGCTTATCGGAATCTGGAAGACCCCTTTAACAAAGGGGACCCCCAGATCCCGCCCCCCCCCTATGTGAATTGGTAAGGGGTACATTGTACCCCTACCATTTCACGAAGAAAGTGTCAAAAAATGTAATTAAAAACACACACACCTTGGAAAAGTCCTTTATTAAAAAATAATAATAATAATAAAAAAAAAAAAACATTCCAGCGATGAAATCCAGTGTCCCGCGGCGATCCCGATGTCCAGCGCTGTCCGTCATTGGTTGTGCCTGTGCGGACCTGATGGGGAACTTCCTCCGCAGTCTATTAAATGTATAGACCCGCCCCTTCTAAAGTTCCCCATCAGGTCCGCTCAGCGGACCAGATGCGGAACGCGAGAAGGGGCGGGTCTATTCATGTATTACACAGCAAACGAAGTTCCCCATCAGGTCCGCCCCCTCGGTATGTCTGACCCCGCCTACGTCATTGGCCTGAGCGGGAAACTTCCTTCACTGTGTAAATTTAAATTACACAGTGAAGGAAGTTCCCCGCTCAGGCCAATGACGTAGGCGGGGTCGGAAATACCGAGGGGGCGGACCTGATGGGGAACTTCCTTCACTGTGTAATACATGAATAGACCCGCCCCTTCTCGCGTTCCGCATCTGGTCCGCTGAGCGGACCTGACGGGGAACTTTAGAAGGGGCGGGTCTATACATTTAAAACACAGCGGAGGAAGTTCCCCATCAGGTCCGCACAGGCACAACCAATGACGGACAGCGCTGGACATCGGGATCGCCGCGGGACACTGGATTTCATCGCTGGAATGTTTTTTTTTTATTATTTTTTTTTTTTTTAATAAACGACTTTTCCAAGGTGTTTGTGTGTTTTTATTTACATTTTTTGACACTTTCTTCGTGAAATGGTAGGGGTACAATGTACCCCTTACCAATTCACATAGGGGGGGGCCGGGATCTGGGGGTCCCCTTTGTTAAAGGGGTCTTCCAGATTCCGATAAGCCCCCCGCCCGCAGACCCCCACAACCACCGGGCAAGGGTTGTGGGGATGAGGCCCTTGTCCCCATCAACATGGGGACATCCTCCCCATGTTGAGGGCATGTGGCCTGGTACGGTTTAGGAGGGAGGGGGGCCGCTCTCTCGTCCCCCCCTCTTCCCCTGCGGCCAGCCAGGTTGCGTGCTCGGATAAGGGTCTGGTATGGATTTTTGGGGGGACTCCACGCCATTTTTTTTTATTTGGGGATGGAGTTCCCCTTAAAATCCATGCCAGATCTCAAGGGCCTGGTATGGATATTTGGGGGGAACCCCACGTCATTTTTTTTAAATTTGCGGCGGGGTTCCCCTTAATATCCATTCCAGACCTAAAGGGCCTGGTAGTTGAATTTGGGGGAACCCCCACGCTTTTTTTCTTTTTTTTTATCAATGACTTTTCTATGTATTGATAAAAGCCGACAATTCATTAATAGCCGCGAGTCAGTTTTAAATGACTTTTTTTCCTTCAAAAATGACACTTTATGCAGGGACAGTTCTAAGCACGGGAAACATGCGCCACTTCACATGCATATCATACACACCCCCCAGGTACGAAATTTAAAGGAATATTTCACTTTTATTTTTTCATTTTAAGCATTATTAAAATCACCGCTCCCGTAAAAACGCCTATTTTTTAAACCTTTTTTTTGCATTGATACATGTCCCCTGGGGCAGGACCCGGGTCCCCAAACACTTTTTAGGACAATAACTTGCATATTAGCCTTTATAATTAGCACTTTAGATTTCGAACGTTCGAGTCCATTGTATTTAATAGGGTTCTAAAGTTCACACAAACATTCTGTCTGTTCGCAGGTTCTGGTGCGAACCGAACAGGGGGGTGTTCGGCTCATCCCTGGTTGTGCACTCCACAAATCTGGCCTTTGTGGAAGAGTGGTAAGAAGAAAGCCATTGTTAAAAGGAAATCCATAAGAAGTCTCGTTTTCAGTTTGTAAGAAGCCATGTGGGGGACACAGCAAACATGTGGAAGAAGGTGCTCTGGTCAGATGAGACCAAAATTGAACTTTTTGGCCTAAAAGCAAAACGCTATGTGTGGCGGAAAACTAACACTGCACATCACCCTGAACACACCATCCCCACCGTGAAACATGGTGGTAGCAGCATCATGTTGTGGGGATGCTTTTCTTCAGCAGAGACAGGGAAGCTAGTGAGAGTTTATAGGAATATGGATATATTCCAAATACAGGAAATCTTAGAAGGAAACCTGTTAAGCCGTGTACACACGATCGGTTTTACCAATGAAAACAGTCCGATGGACTTTTCTCGTCGGACAAACCGATCGTGTATGGGCCCCATCTGTCTTTTTTCCATCGGTGAGAAAAAATAGAACATGTTTTAAATTTATCCGATAGGAAAAAAAACGATAGCAAATTCCGATTGTCTGTGTGGAACTCCATCGGACAAAAAACTCACGCATGCTCAGAATCAAGTCGACGCATGCTCAGAAGCATTGAACTTCATTTTTCTCGGCTTGTCGGAGTGTTTTACGTCACGCCGTTTGGGACGGTCGGATTTTTGACTGATGGTGTGTAGGCAAGATTGATGGAAGTCAGTTTCATCGGATTTCCGATGGAAAAATCCATCGGATTAGAATCCATAGGAAATCCGATCGTGTGTACAGGGCTTTAGAATCTGCAAAAGACTTGAGACTGGCGCAGAGGTTCACCTTCCAGCAGGAAAACAACCCTAAACATACAGCCAGAGCTACAATGGAATGGTTTAGAATTAGATCAAAGCATATTCATGTGTTAGAATGGCCCAGATAAAGTCCAGACCTAAATCCAATTGAGAATCTGTGGCAAGACTTAAAAATTGCTGTTCACAGACGCTCTCCATCCAATCTGACAGAGTTTGCGCTATTTTGCAAAGAAGAATGGGCAAAAATGTCACTATCTAGATGTGCAAAGCTGGTAGAGAAATACCCTAAAAGACTTGCAGCTGTAATTGCAGTAAAAGGCGGTTCTACAAAGTATTGACTCAGGGGGGCTGAATACAAATGTACACCACACTTTTCACATATTTATTTGTAAAAAAAAAATGAAAAGCATTTATCATTTTCCTTCCACTTCACAATTATGTGCCACTTTGTGTTGGTCTATCACATAAAATCTCAATAAGTGTAGATAAATTCAAGGGGTATGAATACCTTTTTAAGGCACTGTATATCTATAAACAAATGTTTTGCCTTTTATTTCTATTTTAAACTGAATGGGAGATTTTTCAATGGTTAACATGTGCTTTATTAAAGTGGATGTAAACCCAATTCATGAAATTTGAGCTGGGCACATATATCTGCAGTATTTTGTTATCGCTCTTCAAAGAGCCAAGTCCCATAGCTCTCTCCTAAACCGTTCCTCTGTTATCAGCCTGATAACTCCTGACAAATTCTCGGACACATCAGATAAAAGCAGCCTGACATTTCTGTCAGGGGAGGTTGCTAAAATAGATTAGCAGGGAGCTGGCCCTATTACAAAACACCTCTGAGAGTCTCTGCCTATGATGTGAGGGGGTGTGTGCCTTTCCTTCAATCAGCAGTTTAGCTATCTTGGCTGTATGTCCAGATATCACACTCTGTGTTAAACAGGAAGAGAAAATTTCCTAACAGGATCTGAACTTTCTAAACAGTATATAAATGTGAAGACAGCAGATATGGATGTAAAACATATGTAGGGAGATTTGGTTCATCCCTGTGTATCTTCTGAGGCTGTTCGATTCACTGAGTGTATGGAGGGCTTACATCCACTTTAAGTAGACATAGGAAATATCACCAAATTAATTTAGGGCATCATCACAATGCGCACTCTGCTCTCTCCACCTGTTACCAAGCTCCATGTGTCAGACTGAGAACCTAATTGGCTAAGAATGTTTTCACTCCCCCTTTCTCCAAAGCAGAGTCCTGCTCCTCGAGGTATTTTTAGAAGGCTAATATAAAGGCATATTAAGGTAGTTACACTAGCTGTGTTCATGATTATTATTTTTATGAGTACATAACTAGATTATACGATCATTTTATGATATCCCTGGAGTTCAGTGTTATCCTTTCAAAAGAAGGAAGGAACAGTACAAATTTAGCAGGTCATGGGCATCATTGTTATGACTGCTGCCACGTTGGCAGGTGGGCATCATTCATCTGGCATGTTGATTTTGTAAGCACTGATATTGTCACTTAGTGGTGGCCGACCATGCATTTCCTCCACTGATTTAAATGATTAGCACAATGCAGACATTCTGCTGTCCTTGTCTGGGCCCAATTAAGGCAACAAATGAGACCTAATGGAGGCATGGAGATGCGTGTCACATCCATGTAACAAACCGATCACTCGAATCCCACAGAATAGGCCTTCTAACCATTCACTATCATAAAGACTTGGAACAGATTGCACCATTACTCCGATAAAAACTTTATATGAGTAGTAACAAAGTAATAGGTAAAGACCCAGATAGACAGAATTTTTTTTGAGACGTGCAAACAGAAACAGCAATAAGCATGTCACTACAGGAAAATTTGGGGTGTAAGTCGTCATTTTTTTACATTACAACCATGTGCTACTGAAGGCCAAAGGTAAAATAATAGTCTTCCCATTGACATTATTGGGTCCATATATTTGCCTTGACTAATTTTATTTGCTTAACCACTTCAATACTGGGCTTTTTATACCACTTCCATACCGGGCCTATTCTGGCACTTCTCTCCTACATGTACAAATCATCATTCTTTTGCTAGAAAATTACTCAGAACCCCCAAACATTATATATGTTTTTTTAGCAGACACCCTAGGGAATAAAATGACGGTCATTTCAACTTTTTTTCTTGCACGATATTTGCGCAATAATTTTTCAAACGCCTTTTTAAAAAAAAAAAAATGGTTTCATGAATTAAAAAATAACAAAACAGTAAAGTTAGGCCAAATTTTGGGGAAAATATGAAATATGATGTTACGCCGAGTAAATAGATACCTAACATGTCACGCTTTAAAATTGCGCACACTCATGGAATGGCGCCAAACTTCGGTACTTAAAAATCTCCATAGGCGACGCTTTAATTTTTTTTACAGGTTACCAGGTTAGAATTACAGAGGAGGTCTAGTGTTAGAATTGTTGCACGCGCTCTAACGATACCTCACATGTGTGGTTTGAATGGCGTTTACATATGTGGGCGACTTACGTGTGCATTCGCTTCTGATCGCGAGCTACCGGGGACAGGGGCGTTTTAATTTTTTTTTATTATTATTTATTCATTTATTTTACTTATTTATTATTTTTTTTTAATTTTTTTAACTTTTTTTTTTGATCACTTTTATTCCTATTACAAGGAATGTAAACATCCCTTTTAATAGGAATGTGTGTGACAGGTCCTCTTTATTGAGAGATGCGGGGTCAATAAGACCCCACATCTCTCCTCCAGGCTGGAAAGCATGAGATCAGTGAAATTTTTTTCACTGATCTCATACTTACAGCCGCAATGGCGGCTTTGTTTACATTTGAGGACCCGGGCGTGACGTCATCACATCGCGCCCGGGCCTCCAACGATCATAGAGATGACTGGTGACCATCTGGTCACCAGTCATCTCTATGCTCGTCACGTGACCCACCACTGGCGCCGACGATTCTCTCCGGGTCCCCGATCGCACGGGAGAGCCCAGAGAAGCACCGGATGGCAGCGGGAGGGGGGGATGTCCCCTCCCGCCGCCTATAAGAACGATCAAGCGGTGGAACCGCCGCTATGATCATTCTTATGGTGCACAGAATTGCCGGCACTTTAAAAGGATATCTGAATGTTGCCTCTAGCTGCAGGCATCATTCAGATATCCCCCTACAAACCAGGACGTCATATGACGTCCACCCAGGATGGGAGATCCCATCTGTGGACGTCATTTGTCTATGGCTGGGTAGGGAAGTGGTTAATTTATGATCAGTCTTCTTGTATAGTTTAAAATGGCTGACAGGTTCATGTTTAAAGATTATGTAAACCCATTTCATATTCCTGATATGTGCCTGCTGTGCCATGTACTTGTATGAAGGCGTATCCTGTTCTCTTTGTATTGCCCCCTTTGTATTGCCTCCTTGTGAAATCCCTGGTGTTCCTGTCTGTCTCTCTGCTTTCCTATTAAAAACTGACCACGCTAAGCAGCAGAGCACACCTGTCAGGAACCATGAATCAGACTGAGACAGAAGTGCAGTAAAAATCACACTTTAATAAAATGGTAAAATAGTACAAAACAAAATAAATGTGGTCAAAACGTAACCCGGGTTCGGTAACCAGAGCAGGTAGTCAGAACAAGCCAGTACAAAAGGAATCCAGAGATCAGCATAGTCAGAAGCAGTGGAATCAGGAACCGGAAGGGAAGTCAGCTAGGCAAAAGTCTTTAAAGCGGAGCTCCGCCTTTAAAAAAATATTAAAAGCCAGCAGCTACACATACTGCAGCTGCTGACTTTTAATATTAGGACACTTACCTGTCCTGGAGTCCAGCGACGTCTCCAGCAGAAGACGAGCAATCACTCGTCTATCTGCTGCCTCCACCGCCATCCTCGGTCAGGGAATCAGGAAGTGAAGCGTTACGGCTTTACTGCCCGGTTCCCTACGGCGCATGTGCGAGTCGCGCAGCGCCGTCCTTACTGGTCACCGTTGTGTTCTGGGAGCCGTGTGTTTCCCAGAACACAACGAACGGGCGTTCTGCGGGAAGTGACGCACTACCCGCAAAATACCCGCAGAGAGGACTCCCGGAAGTGGGTGCAAATACCTGTCTTAGACAGGTATCTGCACCCCCCTCCCCCCTGAAAGGTGTCAAATGTGACACCGGAGGGGGTGAGGGTTCCGATGAGTGGAAGTTCCACTTTAGGGTGGAGCTCTGCTTTAACAGGAAAACACAGCAGAGAGTATCCGGATATGTTGACCAAGGCGAAGGCAAAGATCTAATCCAGGAAGTTTAAGTAGCCAGCAGAGCTGGCTGACGAGCAAGATATGATCATCAGGTGAGTCTCTGTGGAATGATGTGAATGAAGTGCTGGCAATTAACCAACAGCTGAGCGGCCTGAGCTCTAAGAAGGGAGGGCTGAGCCATGGTCAGTTCTCTAACTATGCTAGGTACTTAGCCTGCTCTCCTCCAATGATATCAGACTTCTCCTTAAATCCCGCCCCCCCCAGCCTTTCACTAGGAAGCTCAGTGTGCTGCTGTTTCTCTTCCCCCCCCCAGCTCTTATGCAGCTGTGAACAGAGGGAATGTGATCACTTCTAAAAAAGAAAAAAAGGGTATTTGTAATTTTTTTTATATCTATACACAAATGTTTTGCCTTTCATTTCTATTTTTAAAAGGAATGGGTTGTTTTACAACGTGATCGTTTACAATCACTTTAACTGCCATATGTCAGTGTTTTTATGATCTTCTTTTTGCTACATGGTCAGCCCGTAAGTGCCAGAGTCTATGCTGTATTTCTGTCAAATTATGAACACGCAGTCCAAAGCACATCAGCCGGCTGCCTGCAGTTATTCTCTAAGGCCCATTCAAGGGCCTGTTTTGCTCAGGAGAGAAGTTCAGCCTACTTTAGCTGTAAACAGGCTAAAAAGCAAAAAAGGATATATTTACAGGCAAGTGCTATCCATGATAATGATGCTTAGTGGGGTAAACTGAGTGCTCTTAACTGCGTACCAATCACAACTGAGTATATTCAGAAACGTTAACATCTTGCCTTAAATGATGACTGCATGTTTACTTATGTAGCGAGTATTTGAATTTAGGGGAGGCATCTGGGTGGTAGTGTAACTCAGATGCACTGATTGTTAGGGAAATTGGGACCATTTGTTTTTCTTGGAGGACTCTGGTGGTGTGAGGTTCCCTTTGGCCTGTGGGTGGCGCTGTCGCACCGGGCCAGGGTTGAACCCTCACTGCAGTGCTGTGCCCTTTTTGTCCTCTTCCGGCAGTTGTACCGCGGGGCGGGGAACCTGCGGTGATGCTGGGGAGAGGAGATAAAAGGGGGCGGATGCCCTGAACACGGGGTTTAGAGTCGGAGGTCAGAGTCGCGCCCAGGCACCTTCAGCCGGGGTGCCGGCGTTCTGGAGTGGGAGATGGAGTCCATCCCAGGCACCCTTAGCCTGGGGTGAGGTACTATTGAGAAGGCCTGGGGCCCGGTACCTTCGACTGGGTCCCACAAGGGTGGAGGAATCCGAGGGGGCCCCTAAAGCCTTGGGTGCCCGAGTCTGAGACAAGGAGGCCAGGGAGCGTAGGCCTTTGGTAACTCTCTTGGACGGATGTCTTCCCTCTGACAGGGGCTGCGCTTAGCGAAGGTAATTCATTCTCTGTTCTACACAGTCGGTGGCAGCGACTGTGCGCCATAACCGTTGGTGACACCACAATGGTTGGTTCTATCTAAAGATTGTGCCTCGACCTACTCCCCACCTATACTGAACTGTTCTTTGGTCACAACCTGTCTGTGCTAAGTGACGATTGCTATTGGAGAATAAATACGAGTTGAACCTTTTCAGTGGTGTGGAACTCCAATTACTGGGAGCAGAGGGGACCATTTACAGAAAAGACTTGGTTTTGGGTTATACACACGACCCGATGGTAAAATAGGTTCTGGCCTTCACCTCTATCCAAAAGAGGACATGGGCCGTGGTGTATTTCACCCCTCCTCCCATACCCCCCCCCCCCCCCCCTAGACAAGACAACAAGCCGAGAAGCAGAAGGGGTGAGAGGGGTGAGGTCGCTACATGTACAAAAGATTTAAGTGCACCCACTTACTTTTCCTTATATTGTCTGTAAGTCTGACTCTTTAGGGGTCAAATGTCCATTGAGGTCTGATAATTGCTACCTTGACTGAATTTTCACAACCTCTTTAGTTTAAAGTGGTTGTAATGGTTTAATTATTTTTTTTTAAATGACAAACATACTATACTTACCTCCACTGTGCAGTTAGTTTTGCACAGAGTGGCCCCGATCCCCGTCTTCTGGGATCCCTCTGCGGCTGTCTCTGCTCCTCCCCGCAAGAGCTAACCCCCTCTGGTTAGCGCTCCCCCAAGGGGGTTAGCTTGCGGGCGCGCTTCCGTGTCATACAGTCGGTGGTCATAGCCGCTGAGTGTATCACTCGGCCCCGCCCCCCCGGCGTGCCGCGTCATTGATTTGATTGACAGCAGCGGGAGCCAATGGCTACGCTGCTATCAATCATTTAATGAAGAGCTGGAGGAAAGCAACGCGGGATCGCGCCCACGGAGATTCGGGGCTCAGGTAAGTAAAACGGGGGCTCGGGGGGGCCGGAGACAGCAAGGTGTTTTTTCACCTTAATGCATAATGCATAGGATGCATTAAAGCGGAGGTTCACTCAAATTCCAATACTTTGCTGTCTGCATCATTGCATAACCTAGATGACCACTGCCCTAAGAAAGATTTTTTAGCGACATTTAAATACCTTATTTTTAATGACTTCCGGGTTTCCCTCCCGCGGGAGTAGGGGTCTTCCCGGCGCCGCAGTGATGTCTGGGAGCTTGCCGCATTGATTTTTGGTAGCTCGCCGCAGTGTGTACTGGATGCAATACCATCACAACGTGGTGTGTACTTTCTATGACGCCGCCCGTTGTGATGGCTACTCGCCGTAAACACGCCGTAAACACTGCGCAGGCGAGAGAAGGAGTGATGAATGATGGGACAGGAGCATTCACCGCTTCCAGGAAATGATTGCTTGTGGGCATCACAATGCCCACAAGCAAAATGGAAACTGCCAGGAAGGGAAAATATAAGTTGTTCTTTAACACGCAAACGGACAGGTTTTATTAAAAGACACCGAAAACGTGAGTATACATTTGTATTGCAAAACCCCATGGAATGAACAAAAAAAAACAAAAAACGATCGGCCGCGGAACTCCCGCTTTAAGGTGAAAAAACAAGAAGCTTTACAACCCCCTTAAGTGTACATACACTATATTTCTAAAAGTATTGGGGCGCCTGACTTTACACGCACATGAACTTTAATGGCATCCCAGTCTTAGTCCGTAGGACTATAGCAGCTTCAACTCTTTTGGGAAGGCTGTCCACAAGGTTTAGGAGTGTGTCTATGGGAATGTTTGACCATTCTTC
Source organism: Rana muscosa (assembly GCA_029206835.1). Classification (NCBI taxonomy): domain Eukaryota; kingdom Metazoa; phylum Chordata; class Amphibia; order Anura; family Ranidae; genus Rana; species Rana muscosa. The sequence continues at coordinate 276,839,210 of CM055128.1, forward strand.
CAGAAGCGGATTAGTGAGGTCGTGCACTGATGTTGGACGAGAAGGCCTGGCTCACAGTCTTTGCTCTAATTCATCCCAAAGGTGTACTATCGGGTTGAGGTCAGGACTCTGTGCAGGTCAGTCAAGTTCCTCCACCCCAAACTCACTCATCCATGTCTTTATGAACCTTGATCTGTGCACTGGTCCAAATCATTTGGTGGAGGGGGGATTATGGTGTGGGGTTGTTTTTCAGGGGTTGGGTTTGTCCCCTTAGTTCCAGTGAAGGGAACTCTTAAGGCATCAGCATACCAAGACATTTAAGACAATTTCATGCTCCCAAGTTTGTGGGAACAGTTTGGGGATGGCCCATTCATGGTCCAACATGACTGCAGGGCAGAAGGAGAGGTGGTGGGGACATGACTGTGACGCTGGTTTTTATAAGACCTGCAGCGCTTACATCTGAGCGGCCCAGAAGTACAGCAAGAGCTGATCTGTTCCTTGCATGTAAATGAGCAGATTTGACACACAAAGAAAAAAAAGCCTACATGATGGGAGGTGGCTTTTGAGGATAAGGAACTCTTAAATGTGTCAACCCAGGTAAGGTTACTGTCCCCGTAGTTGGACTTTAAAGCGGAGGTCCGCCCACCGTTGCAAAATTAAAAGCCAGGAGCTACACATACTGCAGCTGCTATCTTTTAATAATAGGACACTTGCCTATTCTGGAGTCCAGCGCTGTCGGCATCGCAGCTGATGTTTCAATTAGCTGTCGGGTGCTGCCGCCGCCACTACAGGTAGGGGAACCTGGCAGTGTAGCTTTACGGCTTCACGCCGGGAACCCTACTGCGCATGGGCTCCGCTCCGCTCCTCTCTCCTACTGGCCCGGCGACAGGGGGAGGAAGAGGGAAGAGGACGGAGCCTCACGGTGACGTCAATATCCGCGGCTGTGGCTCCCGGAAGATGGAGGAGGAAACAAATAAGCGTAAGTTCCACTTTTGGGTGGAACTCTGTTTAAGTAACATATCCCTGTGGCTAAAAGGACTATAAAAAAGATAGAGCCCAATTATATCTGTCCAGTCAGGGTGCCAACCAGGGCCGCTGATAAGGCAATACAGCCAGCCCCCCTGTACTGGCCCGGGGCCCCATCAGTTCAAAAGGGGGTCCAGGCACCAGGAGAACCAGCTGTACTACCTTACTGCAGACACTGATTCTCTTCTGCCTTCCCCTGCAGCGCTGCCAGTTTCTCTTCCGCTCCCTCTCTCCAGCTGTGTTGCAGGGGGATCCGTTCTAGCATCCGGGCCCCCATCCCTCTGCTTTCCGGGCCCCCCTGTGCACCCCTTTTCCCCACAGCTTGGCCAGATTCCCTGCTCTCCTGCTGGCAGCTGCTGTGAGAACACAAGGAGATGTTCCAGGATGGAGACTGGAGAAGGGGGGCCGGTAAACATATCATATAATAATGAGTTTCATGTATTTTTAGCAAAAATATAATTTGATATTTTCTGAGGGGAGAGAGAGAGAGAGCAGGGCCCTGTCAGGTAGGCAGTATGGGGCCCCATGTTTTCTAACAGCAGCTCTGGTGCCAACAACAATGTGAACTTGACAGAGGTCCCCAATAGGGTTGCCACTTTTTCTTTAAGCCAAACCCAAACACTTTAGCGGCGCGCAGCAATTTATTTATTTATTTTTTAGTATACATTATAGGAAAACAGATCTGAGACACCTTTGGGGGCACGCCAAAGAGAATAGTAATGCTGGGCACATAGCAGTGTTTATTTAGTCGACTAAAACGACTAAAACATTTTAGTCGACTAAATGAATACTATTTTAGTCGACTAAAATACAACAAAAACAATTGAGATGACTAAAATACGACTAAAACTAAAATGCCATTTTAGTCAAAAGACTAAAATGGGACTAAAACTAAAATGCCATTTTAGTCAAAAGACTAAAACCCCTTTCACACTGAGGAGTTTTTCAGGAGGTTTAGCGCTAAAAATAGCGCCTAAATACCGCCTGAAAACTCCTGCCCCTGCAGTCTCAATGTGAAAGCCTGAGGGCTTTAACATTGAGGCGGTGCGCTAGCAGCATCTTTGGAGCGGTGAGAGGAGCGGTGTGTTTACCGCTCCTTCCCATTGAAAGTAATGGGAAACCGCGGTAATACCGCCGGCAATGCGCCTCTGCAGAGGCACATTGCCGGCGGTATTAACCATTTTTCAGCCGCTAGCTGGGGTTAATACTGCACCGCTAGCGGCCGAATACCGCCGCAATTATGTGGCAATTCCGACAATATAGCGCCGCTAAAAATAGCGGCGCTATACCGCCACCGCACCCACCCAGTGGGAAAGGGGCCTAAGACTAAAACTAAATTGAAATTTGACTTCAAAATGAACACAGGTCTGTAGTGAATGTTCATACCATAAATAATAACATATTCGATTTTTCACTCCAGCAGTATATAATGAGTTTGGAAATTGTAGAGAAATGTTAACTAATGCACTACAATTTAATTACACCCATTCGATTTTAGACGACTAAAATTTGTTTTAGTCGACTAAAATGTACTGGAGATTTAGTTGACTAATTACGACTAAAACTAAAACAATTGCAGAAGACTAAAATGGGACTAAAACTAAAATGCCGTTTTAGTCCTAAGACTAAAGCCGTGTACACACGATCGCTTTTACCAATGAAAACAGTCCAATGGACGAACCAATCGTATATGGGCCCCATCGGTCTTTTTTCCATCGGTGTGAAAAAATAGAACATGTTTTAAATTTTTCCGATGGGAAAAAAACCGATAGCAAAATCCAATTGTCTGTGTGGAAATCCATCGGATAAAAAACCCACGCATGCTCAGAATCAAGTCGACGCATGCTCAGAAGCATTAAACTTCATTTTTCTCGGCTTGTCGGAGTGTTTTACGTCACGGCGTTTGGGACGATCGGTTTTTTGACTGATGGTGTGTGGGCAAGACTGATGGAAGTCAGCTTCATCGGATTTCTGATGGAAAAATCCATCGGTTTAAAATCCATAGGAAATCCGATCGTGTGTACAGGGCTTAAGACTAAAACTAAATCTAAATTTGCTGCCAAAATTACACTGGCACATAGTGCCCCCTTACCCTCCTGTCAGGCCCTGTTCCGAGCTACATTCATGTCTGAATAATATGTCCGGGTTTCAGCGGGACTGAAACCCGGACACATGATTCAAAACCCGGACTGTCCGGGTGAATCCCGGACAGGGGGCAACCCTAGTCCCCAAACTCCTGTCTTTTATTGCAGTCTGTGTCCCTGTTCAGGAGATTCTCCTTCATTTTCTGTCTAGGTGATCAAATTCATTGTCACTTGGTTTGATTTCTGCTTTAATATAAAGTCTAGTACTTCTGCAGTTTTATAATTTTTTCTCTGGACTTTTAAATGTTATGTCCTATATGAGTAATACAGTGCACTGAGATATCAGCTATAATCAAAAGATAACTTCTCCTTTTCTTCTTAAAGGTCATCACAGCGGGGGTCAGTCTTGCGTTAACCTCTATCCAGGACCAATGCGAAAATCTCCAGAGTAGCTCAAACATCACAGGTGAGTAGTAAGATGCTCAGGAAGTGTATGCCGGTGATTCAGCCTTTGGTGTTTAAACAGCCTAGTTACTCATTTAATGTACTGTACAGTTAATGGATGTGTACTAAAGATAAAGATTAAAGTGAAATTGTCATCTTAAGTGTTTAAAATCACTTTAAGCGGACACTGAAAATTATAACATGTCTATTTTTTCAGCATTTTCGTGCATTGGGAAGTAGACATGTGCACTGCCGAAAAATTTGTTAGTTTTCATTTCATTTGTTTTTTGTTTTTTTCGTAAATTCGTAAATGTAAAAATTCGTAAATTAAAAAAATTCGTAATTCGTAAATTCGAAAATTCGAAAATTTGGAGATTCAGGAATTTGGAAATTCGGAAATACGGAAATTCAAAAATTTGAAAAATCGGAATCCGAAAATGAGAAAGGAAAATCTGAAAATTCGAAAGTAAGAAAGTCTATTTTTTCAGCATTTTCGTGCATTGGGAGGTAGACATATGCACTACCGAAAAATGTGTTAGTTTTCATTTCATTCGTTTTTTGTTTTTGTTTTCATAAATTTGTAAATTCAAAAATTCGGAAATACGGAAATTCTAAAATTCCGATTTCTAAAATTTGAAAATCCGAAAATTTGAAAGAATGAAAATCCAAAAATCTAAAAATTGGAAATAATAACTAACTCACTAATAATAACTAACTATTCAATTATAGGTATCGGAATTTCCTTTCAAATTCTGCTGTTAGTGAACGTAACGAGTACGAATTTATCTGAAGTTACGAATTATCTGAAGTAAAGAATGCCGCATCTAAACAACTGGAATGAAACAAAATAATTAATAATAATAATAACAATGATACGTTTTTATTATTATTATTATTATTATTTTTATTTATTATTTATTCGTTACGTTCCATTCGTTTAGATACAGCATTCGTTATTACGAATAATTCATAACTTCGGATAAATTTGTATTCGTTACGTTCACTAACAGCCAAATTTGAAAGGAAATTCCAAAACCTATAATTTAATAGTTAGTAATGGTTAAGTTATTATTAGTTAGTTATTATTTCAGATTTTAGAGTTTTTCGGGTTTTTGAATTTCTGGATTTTCTTTCTTATTTTCGGATTTTCGTTCTTATTTTTGGATATCCGAATTTCTGGATTTTCTAATTTCTGAATTTTCTAATTCCGAATTTCCGAATTTTTCGAATTTCCGAATTTGCAAAATTTTTAATTTTCAAATTTTCTGAGAAATTCGGAAATTTCCGAATTAACGAATTTGTCTAAATTTGTTAAAAAAACTAATTTGGAACTAAACAAATTGCACATGTCTATTGGGAGGCTTATAGAAGTCAATGACAGAGCACCAAATGCATATAACATACACTTTGATGCGTTTGTCCCCGGATTGGATTTGAACAGGGGCTGGGGCAATTTCAAAGACAGTCAGTGCAGAATAAAAAAAAAAAAATGAATTACACACTCCTGCTCCGCCACTCCTACTAGCTTAGGGAGGTGTATTTTTTTTCCATTATCTGTGCCCCTTTCTGATGATTATGTGCTGGTCGGAGCGGAGGGAATATTTCTTCAGTTTCGGGTGCCCATTCCGCTCCCGCTTACATGTTTTTCTACCTTGGCTCAAGTCCTGGGCCAGCCGCCTGCCTGCTTATCTCCTTGCCTTCCCTGGCAGAGTGATCTTCCCAGTAGTAGCCGGGGCCCGGAGAGTAAGACTTGACAGGCTGCGAGGCGGGCGGCGACGGGCAGAGAGTCGCTGATTGCCGCCATTACTAGAAAAAAAAAATATATGTCCCCAGATTTCATTTTAAAAATCTGGTCACCTTACATTATGAAGTGCTCCCACTCTAGTTGTTGGCTTTTTTTAATATATTATGGAGAATGTGGCTTATACATCCTAATCAACTAATGACCCATTTGCCAAGAGTGAAGTTATTTTATTATTTAAGACTGTTAACAGATTCCATTATTAACAAAATGTTGTTCCTCTGCAGGTCTGGCCTGTAATATCTCTATTGATATGATTGGGACCTGTTGGCCTCGAACACCAGCTGGGCAACTGGTGGCACGACCATGTCCTGAATACTTCCATGGTGTACAGTACAACACAACAGGTAAGGCTCTAACTCACATCATTCCAAGGCGTAAAGATAAAGTTACATTCGATGGGAAACTTCTATTACAACTGGACTGCGCTTTGTATATAACGTAACGTAGAAAATAATGCTGCCAAAATACTTTTTTGTTTCTTTTTCCTTTTGTAAAAATAGTCATGTCACATGTTTTGAGTTATGTGTTAGGTAATGCAGCATGAACCCTATATGTGCCTCCACCCCATAGGCTGATAATTGGAAAAAGCCTTTTGAAGATCACCATTGAAGAGTAAGGAACAGTATTTTCAGATACTGTATTTGTTTTCTGTTTCAATTTTTTTTTATTAAGTTTTAAGAGGGCAGAACAAGCCATGGTTTGCCCAATGGGTGACATTGAACAGGCACGTACAAAAAAACAGCGCATGTACGTATGATAAATAACATAACTATAAACTGTTACCAGGACCAAAGAGGACGAGGGTAAGGTAAGTATCACAAGCAATACTGCACTGTCCCCTATAGAGATATCAGTCTTCATCTAATAGCCTTCATATCAGGAATGGAAAGGAAAGAGACAGAGGAGAAAGAAAAAGGAGAAAGAAAGAAAAGAGAGAGAGAGAGAGAGGCCCCAGAAGAGGGCGAGTACCACGGACGTGGGACCTGCACAAGCCAGGTTTACAGTTGACCACAGCTAGTCGGGGGCAGGGACGGGCAGGAGTAATTTATCCAAGGGTCCCAAACTTTCAATAATTTCCCATGTGAATCCTTCAAAATACTAGGCATCTGCTCATTAACCATCAGGGCAGTCATCCTGGTATTCACTCCCTGAAAAGCAACAGACGGAGTCTTCCAGGCCCGGGCTATAGTTTGCTTGGCAGATAGAAAAAGGTTTGAAGCCAATTTCTGCTAGGGTGTGAAAAGACCCAGTATAGGGCAATGTAAAAGTGCCAGTTGGGTATCTTTACATACCGTTACATGAAATAACGATTGCAGTAGGCCAAAGACCCTGGACCAGAAGCCGATCAGATGTGGGCATGACCACTGTGTATTTAAGTCTTGTCAATATTCTTATCGCTCACGTTCCTGGCAAATAAGGTTTATAAAACGGTGGCTGTTGCAGCGATTACCAGCTGGGTCCTGGAAACATCAAGCAAGTGTACATATTCGCCAGCACACCATGGATCAACAATCACCGTCCAAATGTTTCTTTATTGTAGAGAGATCACAGAGATAAGTGCAACGTTTTCGGAGCCACGCAGGGCCCCTTCGTCAGGACTGTGATGTAGTGGGTAGCACTCTTGCCTAGCAGTAAAAAGGGTCACTGGTTCGAATCCCAACCACGACATTACCTGCCTGGAGTTTGCATGTTCTCCCTGTGCCTGCGTGGGTTTCCTCCAGGTACTCCGGTTTCCTCCCACATTCCAAAGACATGCTGGTAGGTTAATTGGCTTCTGTCTAAATTGCTCCTAGTATATGAATGTGAGTTAGGAACCTTAGATTGTAAGCTCCTTGAGGGTAGGGACTGATGTGAATGTATATGTAAAGTGCTGCGTAAATTTATGGCACTATATAAGTACCTAAATAATAATAATCACAGACCTGACGAAGGGGCCCTGCGCGGCCCCGAAAATTTGCACTTATCTCTGTGATTTGATCTCTCTACAAAAAGAAACCTTTGGTCAGTGATTGCTGATCCATGGTGTGCTGGCGAATATGTTCACTCACCGTGTATGTAAGACATCCCCACGCTGACCGCAATTCCGAAAACATCTGTCACTGCTACCAGGATAAGCGCGGCCAAGCCTTTCCGGGACCCAGTACCGCCGCAGGAGCACTTTATAGGACTGTATTTGTATTCAATTGAATTCCAATTGGTCTGCTTCACAAACCTTTTCATTAACGTGCATATGAGATGGCATAGCATTAGACTTGAATCTTTAATTTTTAATTCCATCTCTATAATAAAGTTAATTTCTTTATTAATTTTACTCTTCCAATCCCACATATATTTCAAAGTGAAGATGTGTCACCAAGGGTTGGGCATTTGGCCAATGACATTAAAATTTGTAGCTGCATTTAAAATCATTGACTGCTATGACAAATTCAGTGGATCGCCGCTCTATTCGCCAAAAGAGTTGGTGATGGGAATATATAGCGCAGCGGTTTGTAATCTCTTTCAGCTGGAACCCATATTCTACCTGTGAATCAGCTCTAAAACTGATGGATTATCTTTTCAGTGAATTGACTTCTTTTATATGACTTGAAAGGGTACAGATTATTGTTCATTTACATAATGAAAGGAAACTGGCGACTTATGCAAAATAATATTAGAACATAATAAATAGAGATGAGCTAATCAATTCAATGGGTAATGTAATACTGCACGAGCAAACTGAAATTTGCCATTCCGTGTGACCAATTTTTCCAATCTGCAGCGAATTGTCAGACTGCACATTAACCCTTTCAATACAGGGCTTTTTATATCACTTCCATACCGGGCCTATTCTGGCACTTCTCTCCTACATAAGTATAAATAGATACCTAACATGTCACGTTTTAAAATTGCGCACACTCATGGAATGGTGCCAAACTTTGGTACTTAAAAATCTCCATAGGCGACGCTTTGAATTTTTTTACAGGTTACGAGGTTAGAGTTACAGAGGAGGTCTAGTGCCAGAATTGTTGTATGCGCTCTAACGCACGCGGCGATACCTCACATATGTGGTTTGAACGGCGTTTACATATGTGGGCGGGACTTACGTGTGCGTTCGCCTTCTGAGCGCGAGATATTGGGGACAGGGGCGTTTTAAATATATTTTTTTTTTTACTTTTTTTTTTTTTACACTTTCTTTAAACTTTTTTTTTTTTTTGATCACTTTTATTCCTATTACAAGGAATGTAAACATCCCTTGTAATAGGAATGTGTGTGACAGGTCCTCTTTATGGAGAGATGCGGGGTCAATAGGACCCAACATCTCTCCTCCAGGCTGGAAAGCATGAGATCGGGAAAAATAAATCACGATCTCATGCTTTCAGCCGCAATCGCGGCTTTGTTTACCTTTGGGAACCTGGGCGTGACGTCATCACATCGCGCCCGGGCCTCCGACGGTCATAGAGATGATTGGTGACCATCTGGTCACCAGTCATCTCTATGCTCGTCATGTGACCACCGGCACCGGACTCCCACCGGATGGCGGCGGGAGGGGGGGATGTCCCCTCCCGCCGCCTATAAGAACGATCAAGCGGCAGAACCGCCACTATGATCATTCTTATCGTGTGCAGAATCGCCGGCAGAAGAGAAGGATATCTGAATGATGCCTCTAGCTGCAGGCATCATTCAGATATCCCCCACAAACCCAGGATGTCATATGACGTCCACCCGGAGGGAGAGAGGGTTCCTGCCGGCGTCATTTTACAATGACCCGGTATTAGGGTGACCACATTTCCAAACTGCCATTCAGGGACACACCCCCTCTCTCTCCTTTCCCAAAAAAAGATGAGGGGGGGGTGGGGGGAAATGTAGTCTCGGGGTTGATGGGGAATTTGGCGGCGGGTTATTTGTCAGGTGAATGTGCCACTTGCCACCAAATGCAGTGCCGCTTGCCACCCATAGCCTGTAACCAGATGCAGTGCTGCTGTCACTCCCTCTGCATGAGCCTGGTGCGTAGAAGGAAAGGAGTGGCATCACTATCTGGAGAGTGAAGATCACACCTTTTCCTGCTGCTTGCCACTGGGTGCCGGAGAAGTAGGAGGTGCCGAGGTGGGTGGGGACAGCAGTGCTGCCCTAGGCGCAGGCCTCGCTCCCGGTCTCACTGACTGAGAATAAATTGTCACTGGTTGCAAGATGCCAGGCAGCGCTGGCCCTAGCAACCAGTTGCGGAAATGTAGTTATTAGATAGTAGGGGGTGGCTGTGTCCTCTATTTCATTCCGGGACATTGTATTGTCCCGGAATGAAGGTGCCCAGGACCCAGGACAGACATGTCAATTGCGGGACAGTCCCGGGCAATCCGGGACACGTGGGCACCCTACCCGGTATGGAAGTGGTTAATGCAAGCATCCATGTTAGATTATTAAACATTATATGCTTCTAATTTTGACAGATTTCAACATTGTTCCGTTATGTAAAGTATGTGAATAGCTAGCTCAAATCTTGTATTTCTTAGCCAGAAAAGCAGGACAATATTTTTCTCACCTACCCTACCATTATCAGACTTCAGTGTAGATATTAAATTCTGATGTAAGATGATTACAGCAATTCTAAGGAGGAATAAAGGGGAGTTAAAGGGGGATTCCACCCGCAATTTCTTTTTTTTTAAAGTCAGCAGCTACAAACACTGTAGCTGCTAACTTTTAATAAGGACAATTACCTGTCCTACTCGCCCGTGATGTCAGCCCCCCCCCCCCCCGAGGCCATGTGGCTTCACTGCCAGTTTCCTACTGCGCATGCACGATCCGCGCTGCGCTTTGTGAATGGGCGGCTACTCTCTGGGATACACACAGTTCCCAGAAGGCAGCGCGCCCCATTCACCAAAAGACACCGCGAGTAGGACGGAGGAAGCAGACCAGCCGCAGACGATGAAGAGGCAGATTAGGGACTTCCACATAGCAACCGCTATTTCTGGTAAGTAAAACTTTTTTTTTTTCTATTTTTTGGGGGGGATTTTTGATAAAAAAAATAAAAATTCAGGGTGGAACTCCACTTTAAGCAATGTCCAAAAGAAAATCAGCTTCAAAGATTAATTATACAAAGAAGGTTATTTTGTGGGTCAAGTGCGCACTTGACGCGCAAAGTAACTTTCTTTTCAAGGTTTGCCTTCGAAAGCTGATTTCTTTTTGAAAATTGGTGTCAGGTTAGAGGGCAGCACCCCTCTCACAATTTGGGGTGAGTAGACCACTATAAGAATTCTAATGATAAATGCAATGGAGTACTCCCATTGAGCTTTTAAAGTGTTACTAAACCCAGGACCTTGTATTCACTACATCTGGTCTCCCACGGTACACAGAACATGGAAATGCAATTATTTTAGTAAATATAAACTGCTAAATACCTTTTTCTCATCAGCAGTATATAGCAGTCTTGTGACTTCTATCAGTGGAAGCACTGGTTAAAGATTGTAGGAGGAGTTTTCATTCTCCTCTGATTTTCCTATGAGCCTGCAGGACCCCTGACCCTCTGTCTGGACAGTGCTGATTGGCCCGGTGCTGATCACATGCACCCTCCCAAAAAACTCTCTAGCAATACACACCAAACTGAGCATGTGCAATGTGACTCCGAAGGCTCTGTTTTATCAGGAGGTAGATTGAGGACAGTAGAAGAAGGGGAGGATAAGAGAAAACAGGATTAAACAGCCTTTTTACACAATGTGGAGGATTAACCCCTTAGGTTCCACGGTGAGTATAACAAGCATGCTTTACTGCATATACAGACTGATTTTACTGTTGTGGGTTTAGTAACACTTTAACTATTTGAGTTAGGCAGTGTACTTTATTTTTCTATGTAATAGAGATTTTGGTATGTTTTAGAAGTGTAATATTTAAAGTGTATCTAAAGCCATTATTCCAACTATAGATAGAATAGGTAACAGTTAAAAACCTTTGTTATTATCTAGGAAGTGAGGGAAATCCTCTCTTAGACATCTGGCACTGCAACAAGTCTCCCTTTGGAAGTCTTCCCCTCTACATTTTGTATTTTCCCTCAATTTCAGTTCAATAGAAAGGGTGAATCCCCCCAACACGGATCTCTAATCCCTCTATACAAGAGCAGGTGAAGGGCAAAGGAGAGAGAGATTTTTTTCCTGCTTTGTGAGGTTATCTGTAAAAAAATGCTTCTAAACTAAGGTGACCAGATTTTTTAAATGAAATCCGGGGACATATTTTTTTTTTACTAGTAATGGCAGCAATCAACGACTCTCTGCCCATCGCCGCCCGTCTCACAGTCTGTCAAGTCTTACCCTCTGGGCCCCGGCTACTACTGGGTGGGGTGCGGAGAAAGATCACTCCGCCAGGTAAGGAAAGGAGATAAACAGGCAGGCGGCTGGCCGAGACTTGAGCCATTGCAGAAGAACATGCGAGTGGAGCTGAATGGGCATGCACCCGAAACTGAAGAAATATTCCCTCCGCTCCGAGCAGAACATGATCATTAGAAAGGGGCACAGATAATAGAAAAAAATACACCCCCCTAAGCTAGTAGGAGCGGGGGGTGTAATTCAGATTTTTTTTTTTTATTCTGCACTGACTGTCTTTGAAATTTCCCCAGCCCCTGTTCAAATCCAATCCGGGGACAAAACCGGGAACAAACTTGGTCTGGGGACAGTGTCCTCAATCCGGGGACTGTCCCCGGAAACCGGGGATGTCTGGTCACCCTACTCTAAACGCAAACGCTCATAAAGGCTGTTAGGAAGTTAGTCTGGAATATAAACTGGTACCCTAGAGTTCTACACTTTTGTTTTGCTTTTTTTATTCTTTTTTATTAGAAGTTTTTTTCACATAAAAGTTACAAACATAAAAAATTGTATTACCAGTTGTCGACCGGGCCATAGCCAAATAATGGCTACAGTGTGGTCGAACCCAGCGTGTCATGGATCGGGGTAGAGGGCCAATGACAGTGGCCCTTTACCACGTGATCGCCCCATCCAATGACAGAGTGATCAGTTGTCAACGGACCGGAGCATGTCCGATTCCGCTCCCCCCCTCTCCTTGCACCGATCGGTACAGAGTACGAGGAGAGGAAGGAGCCGATGCAGCAGCGCTTGTGGGCTGAATCTGAAGTGCCCACAGCGCTGATCTCTGCCCATTCCTGCCCATCCATGGCTCATCCATGCTCCATCCATGGCTCATCCATACTCCATCCATGGCTTCATCCGTGCCCAGCCATGCTCATCCATGCCCAGCCATGCCCATCTATGCCCAGCCATGCTCATCCATGCCCATCCATGCTCACCCATGCCAAGCCATGCCCACCCATGCTTACCCTTGCCCATCCATGCTCATCCATGGCTCATCCGTGCCCATCCATGGCTCATCCGTGCCCATCCATGGCTCATCCATGCTCCATCCATGGCTCATCCATGCTCCATCCATGGCTTCATCCGTGCCCAGCCATGCTCATCCATGCCCAGCCATACTCATCCATGCACAGCCATGCCCATCCATGCCCATCCATGGATCATCGGTGCCCATCCATGGTTCATCCGTGCCCATCCATGGCTCATCCGTGCCCATCCATGGCTCATCCATGCCCATCCATGGCTCATCTGTGCCCATCCAGGGCCCATCCATGCTCATCCATGCCTCATTCATGGCTCATTCATGCTCATCCATGCCACATCCATGCCACATCATTAATCATCCGTGCCACATCCATGCCACATCAGTGCTCATCCGTGCCACATTCATGCCACATCAGTGCTCATCCATGCCACATTCATGCCACATCAGTGCTCATCCATGCCACATTCATGCCACATCAGTACTCATCCATGCTACATCAGTACTCATCCATGCCACATCCATGCCACATCAGTTCTCATCTGTGCTACATTAATGCCACTACAGTGCCCATCAGTGCCACTATAGTGTCTCACAAAGGTGTAATAGGTAGTCAAATTAGATGTGCTCCCTGCATGTTGGGCCTCTGTATGTGGCCTGGCTGCGTAAAAGTCTCACACATGTGGAATCGCCATACTCAGGAGGAGTAGCAGAATGTATTTTGGGGTGTAACTTTTGCTATGTACATACTATGTGTTAGAAATATCTTATAAATGAACAACTGCGTTTTCATTTTCTTTCCACATTTTCCAAAATCTTGTGGGGAAAAAATGAAAAGTACAAAAGACTCATTATGCCTCATAGATTATATGTTGGGGTGTTTTCTTTACAAAATTGGGTAATTTTTTCCATCGTCCTGGTGCTCCAGGGCCTTCAAAAGTGTAAGCGGTAGTCAAGAAATTAATTGTGTAATTTATGTCCCTAGAATGCCTGATGGTGCTCCCTGCATTTTGGGCCTCTCTATGTGGCCAGGCTGTGTAAAATTCTCACACATGTGGTATCGTCATACTCCGGAGAAGTAGTAGAATGTATTTTATGGTGTAATTTCTGCTATGCATATACTGTGTGTGAGAAATAACTTGTTATTATTAAAATCTTGTGAAAAAAACTCACCATGGCTTATACTAAATACCTTGGAATGTCTACTTTCCAAAAAGGGGTAATTTGGGGGTATTTGTACTTCCCTGGCTTGTTAGTGTCTCAAGAAATTAGAGGCCAAATAATATACACTTATTTTGGTTATTTAGCATGTATGTAGCAGTATATATTTTGGCCAAATTTATGAAGAAAAATTACTAGTTTGCAAAATTTTATAACCGAAACAAAGAAAAATCTATTTTTAAGACATTTTTGGTCTTTTTTCATTTATAGCGCAAAAAATAAAAAACCCAGTGGTGATCAAATACCACCAAAAGAGAGCTTTATTTGTGTGGGGAAAAGGAACAAACATTTAATATGGGTACAATGTTGCATGTTAATTGTCATTCAAAGGTTGAGCACTGAAAGCTGAAAATTGGTCTGGTTAGGAAGGGGGTTTTAGGTGCCCAGTGGGCAAGTGGTTAAACATTCAGCAATACCATTCAACAGCACCAGTGTACAATGTAGCTCCCAGACTAATGAAAGCAGCAATCTTCCCTGAGCAAATAGTAGGAAGAGAAATAAAAATATATAAAGGGTACATACAGTATAAGTTCCAGAGTTCTACACTTTAAAGTGGAACTGACGAGTATCATAAACATTTTGTTAGCAGAAAGGCTTTTATTGCAGAAGAGAGTCTGGATGTATTTTTAGCAATAAATCCTTCTTCCCTGCTTGCTTGCAGTTTTAAAAAAAATTGTACTCTGAGCTGCATATGCACAGCTCAGTGTACAATCTTGGCATGCCTTGGGTGGCAGGATGAATTAAATCCAGTGCGGGGTGGGAGCAGGTTTAAGCTTAGTTAGTAATAAACTGGAATTCCAATTAAAGCAGTTGTAAACCCTTACATATACTCAGTGAAGTGACTAGCCTTAGGTGATACACAGAGATTACACAAATCCTCCTACATAAGTTGTACATGTTTATTTGCAGATTTACTTCTCTACATCCGTTCAAAGTACAGAATTTATAAAGCTTGTTTGAGGGTTCAGAAAATAGGGGGCGGAGAGTTGAAGTTACACTGCAGAGCTCAGTGAGGTGATTAGAGGGAAGGGACACACCCCTCCACAAAGCTCTCAGGAACAGAGCTGAAGCTGCCAATCAGTTGGAGATCTGGCCCCTGTCACCATTTTTCTTATGGTGTCAGGAAAACTTGTCAGAAGTGACTCATGCTGATAGCAGAGGAACGAAGCAGCAGACAGAAATGACACGTTGTTCTCTTAGTTGAGACAAGTACAGGGGGTCCCTGGGTTACGAACCCGTTAGGGACTTTCCTCCTGTTTGTATATCGGAAATGTTCGTAAGTCGGCCACGCATGCGTAGACCGGCAATTGCTAAAATTTCCAATGTTTTACGATGTTCCGTCGAATGCCGTTCTGCGCATGCGCGGCCAATTACGGACATTTCCGACATTTCCTGAGGCTCCGTCTGGCCGCGCATGCGCAGAACAGCAGACGGTCCGCCCAAAATGGCAGAGGGTCCCCGCAGCGCCCGGTTCGTAAGTAGGAGAAGTTCGTAACTCAGGCATTCGTAAGTGGGGGACCCCCTGTACACACTATAGAGCGATACAGTATGCTTTGTTAATATTTCATGTCTGAAGTTTACAACCACTTTAAAATAAATGAGTACTAAACCTGGACAGAGAATATGAGGAACAATTGCGTAAGAAGGAGTTGCCCTCAATGAAAACCACATGTCAAAATGAACTGTATTGAACTGTAGATCCTATTCCTATACGATTGTTAATGGAACCTTTTTCTGTTATTCTGCTAAACCCAAAACAAACTTTATTAAACATACTGTATACCGTATTTGCCGGCGTATAAGGCGACTGGGCACATAAGACGACCCCCTAATATTCAGTTTAAAACAGTGGTTTTGTGCTGTACTCACCGTATAAGACGACCCCCTTGTGCGGTAATATGACCCCCTTGTGCGGTAATACGACCCCCTTGTGCGACCCCCTTGTGCGGTAATGCCGTTCAAAAACGAAGACGCCCGTGCTCTGTAAAGCTGTATGTAATTCAGTATATGCGCCGCTCAGCCAATCCCGGCGGGCGATGCACTCTGTTGATGACTACAGAGCCTGCTAAGCCTGCTCGGATTGGAGTAACAACCTCTGCCAATCCGAGTAAGCTACATAATGTAACCTGCTCGGATTGGCAGTGGTTGGTACTCCAATCCGAGCAGGTTTAGCAGGCTCTAGTCATCAACAGATTGCATCGCCCGCCGGGATTGGCTGAGCGGCGCATATACTAAATTACATAAAGCTTTACAGAGCACCCAGCGGGCTGATATCAATTGGGCAGCTGCTTCACCCGGCGTATAAGATGACCCCCAGTTTTCGGCTTTGTAATTCCGGTTTAAAAGGTCGTCTTATACGCGAGAAAATACGGTAATGTTTAAAAAAATTAACTGTTGATCCACAAAGATAGTAAGCTTAATTTGCCTTCTGAGCAGGTATAGTTGCTAGTGTTTTGCTACGTCTAACGCCATTCAGTGCCGGATTTTTTAAAGGGTCAACTGCGATAGTAGCCAAATCTGTCAAAACATTCACAGGCAAATCTGGCAGTTTTCTTATTACATGATCCCCCTCTATCCATTAAAAAATACAAAAATTTACTCCTAAAACATCTCTTAACCACTTAAGGACCAGCCACTGTATATATACGTCGGCAGAATGGCACGTACAGGCATAATCACGTACCTGTACATCCCCTTTAACTGCCTGACATCAGGGTCACGCGCGCCGCCGGCGGAGCGCTCACGACTCCCCTACCTTCCCCGTGAGTCAGACTGCGGGTCCCGCGGACTCGATCGCCGGGGGGATCCCTGCGATCGTCTCACGGAGGCTCGGAGCGGGGAAATGTTAGTGTAAACACAATATCTCCCCGCTCCTCTACTGACAATGTCACCGATCTCAGCTCTGTGTAATCAGAGCAGAGATCGGTCACGTGTCACTCGTAGCCACACCACCACACAGTAGTAATCACTCCCTTAGGCACACTTAACCCCTTCAGCGCCCCTAGTGGTTAACCCCTTCACTGCCAGTGTCATTTTTACAGTAACCAGTGCATTTTTATTGCACTGATCGCTGTAAAAATGACAATGGTCCCAAAATGGTGTCAAAAGTGTCCGATGTGTCCGCCATAATGTCACAATCACGAAAAAAAATCGCTGATCGCCGCCATTACTAGTAAAAAAAAAAAAAATAATAAAAATGCCATAAAACTACCCCCTATTTTGTAAACGCTATAACTTTTGCGCAAACCAATCAATAAACGGCGATTGTGATTTTTTTTACCAAAAATATGTAGAAGAATTCGTATCGGCCTAAACTGAGGAAAAAAACGTTTTTTTATATATTTTTGGGGATATTTATTATAGCAAAAAGTAAAAAATATTGCATTTTTTTCCAAATTGTCGCTCTATTTTTGTTTATAACGTAAAAAATAAAAACCGCAGAGATGATCAAATACCACCAAAAGAAAGCTCTATTTGTGGGAAAAAAGGGATGTCAATTTTGTTTGGGAGCCACGTCGTACAACCGCGCAATTGTCAGTTAAAGAGACGCAGTGCCGAATCGCAAAAAGGGGCCTGGTCTTTATGCTGCGTATTGGCCCGGGGCTTAAGTGGTTAACTGCAGCGAAGAGTACCACCCCTCCAACTAGATCACATTGGCTAGCCAGGATAACGGAAATCCAACAAATGAAGAACCTTACTATGGTGCTGAAAGAGCAAGATGAGAAATACTGGAAAGCCTGCACCCCTTATTTCATTTATAAGGAACAGTCCCCTCTAGCCTCTCAGTGGTATTTTTCCACTAACCTGCCCAACAGAGCTCAGCCAACATGCCATGGGGGGTGACCGGGTCTCACCTACCCCCCCCCCTTCTTTTTTTTTTTTTAGTTCCTTTTTCTTCTCCTCTCTCAATCATGCTTTTCTACCTTTTATTCCACTTTCTACCTTCTGGACCTAATCAGGGCTCTACTTGGAAGAAGAATATAATAAAATGAGAAACGGTGTTGCTCCCTATTGCTCACAGAGTAATTTCAACATCTCACTATACAATGTAATGATACTACAACACAGAAGTATTTCTAACGACAAATATTGTTAACCATGAATGTTGAATGTTATGTCATGGTAGTGAACTGTTGAATCTGTGGAATTGTAATGCTGTTTCTGTGAAAATAATGAATTTAAAAATAGAAAATAAAAGGGTCAACTACTCTGGGTCCTTGGACAAAAGGGCCCCTCCTCTATACAAAAATAATATCCAAAATATATAAAATAACAAAAAAATTATTATTATACAATAATATAAAATATATAATAATAAAAAATACTTTCTTTTTCTTTCTTTTGTTATTAACCTCAATGGCGGTATGAATATTTCCGATTTTAGGTGCTGAAAGCGGTACCATTTTTTTGCATGGAAATTTGGCATTTTATATTGTAGGCCTGTAATTCTTAGGAATAACTCACTTAAATCTGTCCAAACAAGAGTCTAGTATCTGTCTATCTCGGGTATGATAAAGTTTGAAACACAAAATCATAAATTATAATATAATAAATAATTATAAATAATTATAACAAATAATAGTATAATAATAATAAAAATTATTCAATAATGTAATCAAATCAAAAACACATGTAGCGCACAGACCCCTTTCTTTACCTGCATTAAAGCGGTTGTAAAGTAACCAACTTTTTTTTTTACTAGTGACCTGCAAGGGAAAGGCATAATAAGATAGCACCGCATAATAGCTCATTATGAAATACTTACCTTAGAACGAGGCATCGTTGACTCACCTGGTCCACGCCGAGGGAGATGACATGTTGCCTCGGCGTGTCTTCTGGGTATCGCGGCTCCAGCGCTGTGAGTGGCTGGAGCCGCGATGCATGCGCGCGGGAGACTTCATTCCGGCGAGGTCCGGCATCTGCCGAGCCTTCAGCCCGAGAATCCCCTGTGCGCATGCGCCGCTGCTGTCAGCGGCGCATTGCGAGGGGAATATCTCCTAAACCGTAAAGGTTTAGGAGATATTTTTTTTACCTACAGGTAAGCCTTAGTATAGGCTTACCTGTAGGTAAAAGTTAAAAAATTACCTATACAACCGCTTTAACTTTGGCTCCTCGCAGGAATAGAGGGGTATACCGCACCACAAGCCTGTACCCTCCTGTGTGAAGAGGTTGAGCGGTGTTGTTGTTGGGTCTTCCACAGTTACACAACCAGAGAATGTCTCTCACCTCTATTTTTAATAAAGACAAGTCCTTGTATCCCCACAATAACTTGAATGTCCACACCAGCTGCAACTCCAACGTAGGGTTTATTTCTTATAACAACTAGGGATGAGCTTCGTGTTCGAGTCGAACATACGTTCGACTCGAACATCGGCTGTTCGATCGTTCGACGAAGATCGAACGATTTGGGCCGTTCGCGCCAAATTCGAGTGACGCGAACGGCCCACAATGCACTACGCCATCGCAGTGTCATCCAGGCGCTGTGATTGGCCAAGCATGCACTGTGACCCCGCATGCTTGGCCAATCACAGCGCCGGCAGCGAGGAGAGCAATGATTGGCCACAGGCAGGATGCCTGTGGCCAATTATTGCTGAGGGTGTTTAGTACACGCCCCACACTATAAAAGGCCGCCAGCACGGCGGCCTAGTGTAGTGTGTTCCGGAGCAGGGATAGAGCAGCATAGGCAGGGACAGTGACTTTTATTTCTTTCTTGCTTAACCTGGATTCCTTTAGTTTAGGGAAAGAGAAGGATAGGTAGGGAGAGTGTCAGTGTGTTTTGTGCTTGTGCTATATTGTGCTTAAAAAAAACATTTTTTCTAGGGACAGAAAACTGTAGGTAGGGAGAGTGTCAGTTTCTTTCACTGTCAAAGTCCTTGTTTCCAGGGACCTGGAAGGACAGTGAGTGAATTCTCCTTGTGCTAAATTGTGCTTAAAAAAAACATTTTTTCTAGGGACAGAAAACTGTAGGTAGGGAGAGTGTCAGTTTCTTTCACTGTGAAAGTCCTTGTTTCCAGGGACCTGGAAGGACAGTGAGTGAATTCTCCTTGTGCTAAATTGTGCTTAAAAAAAACATTTTTTCTAGGGACAGAAAACTGTAGGTAGGGAGAGTGTCAGTTTCTTTCACTGTGAAAGTCCTTGTTTCCAGGGACCTGGAAGGACAGTGAGTGAATTCTCCTTTTGCTAAATTGTGCTTAAAAAAAACATTTTTTCTAGGGACAGAAAACTGTAGGTAGGGAGAGTGTCAGTTTCTTTCACTGTCAAAGTCCTTGTTTCCAGGGACCTGGAAGGACAGTGAGTGAATTCTCCTTGTGCTAAATTGTGCTTAAAAAAAACATTTTTTCTAGGGACAGAAAACTCTAGGTAGGGAGAGTGTCAGTTTCTTTCACTGTGAAAGTCCTTGTTTCCAGGGACCTGGAAGGACAGTGCGTGAATTCTCCTTGTGCTAAATTGTGCTTAAAAAAAACATTTTTTCTAGGGACAGAAAACTGTAGGTAGGGAGAGTGTCAGTTTCTTTCACTGTCAAAGTCCTTGTTTCCAGGGACCTGGAAGGACAGTGAGTGAATTCTCCTTGTGCTAAATTGTGCTTAAAAAAAACATTTTTTCTAGGGACAGAAAACTGTAGGTAGGGAGAGTGTCAGTTTCTTTCACTGTCAAAGTCCTTGTTTCCAGGGACCTGGAAGGACAGTGAGTGAATTCTCCTTGTGCTAAATTGTGCTTAAAAAAAACATTTTTTCTAGGGACAGAAAACTGTAGGTAGGGAGAGTGTCAGTTTCTTTCACTGTCAAAGTCCTTGTTTCCAGGGACCTGGAAGGACAGTGAGTGAATTCTCCTTGTGCTAAATTGTGCTTAAAAAAAACATTTTTTCTAGGGACAGAAAACTGTAGGTAGGGAGAGTGTCAGTTTCTTTCACTGTCAAAGTCCTTGTTTCCAGGGACCTGGAAGGACAGTGAGTGAATTCTCCTTGTGCTAAATTGTGCTTAAAAAAACATTTTTTCTAGGGACAGAAAACTGTAGGTAGGGAGAGTGTCAGTTTCTTTCACTGTGAAAGTCCTTGTTTCCAGGGACCTGGAAGGACAGTGAGTGAATTCTCCTTGTGCTAAATTGTGCTTAAAAAAAACATTTTTTCTAGGGACAGAAAACTGTAGGTAGGGAGAGTGTCAGTTTCTTTCACTGTCAAAGTCCTTGTTTCCAGGGACCTGGAAGGACAGTGAGTGAATTCTCCTTGTGCTAAATTGTGCTTAAAAAAAACATTTTTTCTAGGGACAGAAAACTGTAGGTAGGGAGAGTGTCAGTTTCTTTCACTGTGAAAGTCCTTGTTTCCAGGGACCTGGAAGGACAGTGAGTGAATTCTCCTTGTGCTAAATTGTGCTTAAAAAAAACATTTTTTCTAGGGACAGAAAACTGTAGGTAGGGAGAGTGTCAGTTTCTTTCACTGTCAAAGTCCTTGTTTCCAGGGACCTGGAAGGACAGTGAGTGAATTCTCCTTGTGCTAAATTGTGCTTAAAAAAAACATTTTTTCTAGGGACAGAAAACTGTAGGTAGGGAGAGTGTCAGTTTCTTTCACTGTCAAAGTCCTTGTTTCCAGGGACCTGGAAGGACAGTGAGTGAATTCTCCTTGTGCTAAATTGTGCTTAAAAAAAACATTTTTTCTAGGGACAGAAAACTGTAGGTAGGGAGAGTGTCAGTTTCTTTCACTGTGAAAGTCCTTGTTTCCAGGGACCTGGAAGGACAGTGAGTGAATTCTCCTTGTGCTAAATTGTGCTTAAAAAAAACATTTTTTCTAGGGACAGAAAACTGTAGGTAGGGAGAGTGTCAGTTTCTTTCACTGTGAAAGTCCTTGTTTCCAGGGACCTGGAAGGACAGTGAGTGAATTCTCCTTGTGCTAAATTGTGCTTAAAAAAAACATTTTTTCTAGGGACAGAAAACTGTAGGTAGGGAGAGTGTCAGTTTCTTTCACTGTGAAAGTCCTTGTTTCCAGGGACCTGGAAGGACAGTGAGTGAATTCTCCTTGTGCTAAATTGTGCTTAAAAAAAACATTTTTTCTAGGGACAGAAAACTGTAGGTAGGGAGAGTGTCAGTTTCTTTCACTGTCAAAGTCCTTGTTTCCAGGGACCTGGAAGGACAGTGAGTGAATTCTCCTTGTGCTAAATTGTGCTTAAAAAAAACATTTTTTCTAGGGACAGAAAACTGTAGGTAGGGAGAGTGTCAGTTTCTTTCACTGTCAAAGTCCTTGCTTCCAGGGACCTGGAAGGACAGTGAGTGAATTCTCCTTGTGCTAAATTGTGCTTAAAAAAAACATTTTTTCTAGGGACAGAAAACTGTAGGTAGGGAGAGTGTCAGTTTCTTTCACTGTCAAAGTCCTTGTTTCCAGGGACCTGGAAGGACAGTGAGTGAATTCTCCTTGTGCTAAATTGTGCTTAAAAAAAACATTTTTTCTAGGGACAGAAAACTGTAGGTAGGGAGAGTGTCAGTTTCTTTCACTGTCAAAGTCCTTCTTTCCTGGGACCTGGAAGGACAGTGAGTGAATTCTCCTTGTGCTAAATTGTGCTTAAAAAAAACATTTTTTCTAGGGACAGAAAACTGTAGGTAGGGAGAGTGTCAGTTTCTTTCACTGTCAAAGTCCTTGTTTCCAGGGACCTGGAAGGACAGTGAGTGAATTCTCCTTGTGCTAAATTGTGCTTAAAAAAAACATTTTTTCTAGGGACAGAAAACTGTAGGTAGGGAGAGTGTCAGTTTCTTTCACTGTGAAAGTCCTTGTTTCCAGGGACCTGGAAGGACAGTGAGTGAATTCTCCTTGTGCTAAATTGTGCTTAAAAAAAACATTTTTTCTAGGGACAGAAAACTGTAGGTAGGGAGAGTGTCAGTTTCTTTCACTGTCAAAGTCCTTGTTTCCAGGGACCTGGAAGGACAGTGAGTGAATTCTCCTTGTGCTAAATTGTGCTTAAAAAAAAAAATTTTTCTAGGGACAGAAAACTGTAGGTAGGGAGAGTGTCAGTTTCTTTCACTGTCAAAGTCCTTGTTTCCAGGGACCTGGAAGGACAGTGAGTGAATTCTCCTTGTGCTAAATTGTGCTTAAAAAAAACATTTTTTCTAGGGACAGAAAACTGTAGGTAGGGAGAGTGTCAGTTTCTTTCACTGTCAAAGTCCTTGTTTCCAGGGACCTGGAAGGACAGTGAGTGAATTCTCCTTGTGCTAAATTGTGCTTAAAAAAAACATTTTTTCTAGGGACAGAAAACTGTAGGTAGGGAGAGTGTCAGTTTCTTTCACTGTCAAAGTCCTTGTTTCCAGGGACCTGGAAGGACAGTGAGTGAATTCTCCTTGTGCTAAATTGTGCTTAAAAAAAACTTTTTTTCTAGGGACAGAAAACTGTAGGTAGGGAGAGTGTCAGTTTCTTTCACTGTGAAAGTCCTTGTTTCCAGGGACCTGGAAGGACAGTGAGTGAATTCTCCTTGTGCTAAATTGTGCTTAAAAAAAACATTTTTTCTAGGGACAGAAAACTGTAGGTAGGGAGAGTGTCAGTTTCTTTCACTGTCAAAGTCCTTGTTTCCAGGGACCTGGAAGGACAGTGAGTGAATTCTCCTTGTGCTAAATTGTGCTTAAAAAAAACATTTTTTCTAGGGACAGAAAACTGTAGGTAGGGAGAGTGTCAGTTTCTTTCACTGTGAAAGTCCTTGTTTCCAGGGACCTGGAAGGACAGTGAGTGAATTCTCCTTGTGCTAAATTGTGCTTAAAAAAAACATTTTTTCTAGGGACAGAAAACTGTAGGTAGGGAGAGTGTCAGTTTCTTTCACTGTCAAAGTCCTTGTTTCCAGGGACCTGGAAGGACAGTGAGTGAATTCTCCTTGTGCTAAATTGTGCTTAAAAAAAACATTTTTTCTAGGGACAGAAAACTGTAGGTAGGGAGAGTGTCAGTTTCTTTCACTGTCAAAGTCCTTGTTTCCAGGGACCTGGAAGGACAGTGAGTGAATTCTCCTTGTGCTAAATTGTGCTTAAAAAAAACATTTTTTCTAGGGACAGAAAACTGTAGGTAGGGAGAGTGTCAGTTTCTTTCACTGTCAAAGTCCTTGTTTCCAGGGACCTGGAAGGACAGTGAGTGAATTCTCCTTGTGCTAAATTGTGCTTAAAAAAAAACATTTTTTCTAGGGACAGAAAACTGTAGGTAGGGAGAGTGTCAGTTTCTTTCACTGTCAAAGTCCTTGTTTCAAGGGACAGAGAAGGACACCTGAAGGTAGCCCTTATTGCTTTTTTCCCATCTCCCTGCAGGCCATCTATTAGAATGTCTGGAAGGCAAACAAGGAGAGGCAGACAGTCAGGAGGCAATAAAAGAGGGCAAGCAGGCTCTGTGTCTGGGGGCAACAGTGCTGGTCGTGGACGCGGTGCATTGTCATCAGCACATGGCCATGGGACACGCTTGTCCTTCTTTTCGGCAGCTGGACATGTTGAGCCACATCATGCCGAAGACTTGGTAGAGTGGATGACCAAGCCCTCCTCCTCCTCCTCATCCTCTCTCACCCAGGCTCAGGGTACTGGAAAAAAAGCTGCCAAAGCGTCCTCTTCCCTGGTATCAATGTCAGACTCATCATCAGTCACTCCTTCCCTAGACCCACCATGTCCTCCTCCTGAGGAGTCCCCCGAACTGTTTCAGCACAGTGTTGGGTACATGCTCCAGGAGGATGCCCAGCGTTTCGAAGGGTCTGATGATGAAACCCAGCTAGAGGAAGGCAGTAGCGTGAGAGCAGACAGAGGGGATGCTCAAGAAGGACACCAATCTGGCAGTCATGTTCCAGCAGCTGCAGCATACTGCCAGATTGGCTCCAGTGATGAGGAGGGAGGTGATGATGAGGTCACTGACTCCACGTGGGTGCCTAATAGGAGAGAGGAGGAGGAGGAGGATGAGGAGGAGGCACATCTCCAACGAGGCAGGATGCCCTTTGGTGGCCAGCGTAAGGGCAGTACACCGACGGAATCACACCGCAGAGCTCCGCCTGTGCAGGGCGCTGCCTCTGCCCGTCATTCAAAAAGTTCTTTGGTGTGGGCCTTTTTTGAGGCTAGTGCATCAGATCGCACAGCTGCTGTTTGCAACATATGTTTCAAGCGTATATCGTGTGGCCAAAACATCAGCCGCTTGGGTACCACATGCCTGACCAGACATATGTTGACCTGCCATGCAGCTCGTTGGCAAGCCTACCTCAAAGACCCACACCAAAGAACAAAGCGGACCTCTCCTTGCACTGCATCAGCTGGGATCTCCAACCCCACTATAACTTCAGTCCTCTCTGAAACATGCACTGAGAGGAATGAAGGTGTAGAATTAGGTGTGTCACAGCCAAGTACTTGCGGCCACTCTGCTAGCAGTACACCGACGTCCGATTCTAGCAGGCAAATTTCCCTGCCCCAGCTGCTGGACCATCGAAAGAAGTTCACTCCCAGCCATCCACATGCCCAGCGGTTGAATGCTAGCTTGGCTAAATTGCTAGCGCTTCAACTGCTGCCTTTTCAGTTGGTAGACTCGGCCCCCTTCCGTGAGTTTGTGCAATGTGCGGTTCCTCAGTGGCAGGTTCCCAAACGCCACTTTTTCTCACGGAAGGCTATTCCGGCTCTCTACCGGCATGTGGAAGGCAATGTCTTGGCCTCGCTGGACAGGGCGGTCAGCGGTAAGGTGCATATTACCGCTGACTCATGGTCCAGCAGGCATGGACAGGGACGTTACCTTTCTTTCACGGCCCATTGGGTCACTCTTTTGGCAGCTGGGAAGGATGCAGGACAAGGTGCAGTAGTGTTGGAGGTTGTCCCACCGCCACGCCTCCAAAATGCTACTACTGGTTGTGACACACCTCTCTCCTCCACCCCCTCCTCTTCTTCTTCCTCCATGGCCTCTTCCTGTGGTTTGTCCTATGAACCAGCGGTGCTCCGTAGCCGTTCACGGGGCTACGCAAGTACGCAGGCAAAAAGATGCCATGCCGTGCTTGCGCTGGTGTGTTTGGGGGACAGAAGCCACACTGGGGCAGAGGTCCTGTCTGCTCTGCAGGGCCAGGCCGAGAGGTGGTTGACGCCACGCCAGCTTAAGCCAGGAATGGTGGTTTGCGACAATGGCACCAACCTCCTCTCCGCCCTCCGACAGGGACAACTGACCCATGTGCCCTGTGTGGCTCACGTCCTTAACCTGGTGGTGCAGCGGTTCTTGGGCAGGTACCCGGGCTTACAGGATGTCCTGAGGCAGGCCAGGAAAGTCTGTGTGCATTTCCGCAGATCTTATAATGCCAGTGCTCGCCTGGCTGAGCTGCAAAAGGAGTTGAACCTGCCCAAGAACCGCCTTATATGTGACATGCCCACCAGGTGGAACTCAACGTTGGCCATGCTGCAGCGGCTGCACACGCAGCAGAGGGCCATCAATGAGTACCTGTGCGACTACGGCACCAGGACAGGGTCAGGGGAGCTTGGTTTTTTTTCTCCACGCCAGTGGGGCATGATCAGGGATGCATGCACTGTCCTGGCACCATTTGAGGAGGCCACGAGGATGGTGAGCAGTGACAGTGCATGCATCAGTGACACTGTACCTCTTGTCCACCTGTTGGAGCACACGCTGCGTGGAATAATGGACAGGGCACTTGAGGCAGAACAGAGGCAGGAAGAGGAGGACTTCCTTGCCTCTCAAGGCCCCCTTTACCCAGACAGTGTTCCTTCTGTCCCACCCATCGCACAGGAAGAGGAGGAGGAGGAGGAGGAGGATTGTGTCAGCATGGAGGTGGAGGCTGGCACTCAGCATCATCAGCAGCAGTCTTTTAGGGATGATTTACAGTCCCAAGAAACCAGTGGACTTGTACGTGGCTGGGAGGAGGTGGCTGCGGATCATGTCGTCCTTAGTGACCCAGAGGACTCCGGAGCGAATGCCTCAGCAAACCTACGCTGCATGGCCTCCCTGATCCTGCAAAGTCTGCGGAAGGATCCTCGTATTCTTCGGATCAAGGAGAGGGACCATTACTGGCTGGCCACTCTCCTTGATCCACGGTACAAGGGTAAGGTTGCAGACCTTATGTTACCGTCGCAGAGGGAGCAGAGGATGAGACAACTCCGGGAGGCCTTGCAGAAAGGTCTGTGCAACGCGTTCCCAGAGACTGGGAGGTTACAAACTCCTGGTCCTGGACAACGAGTTGCTGAGGCTTCGGCCAGTCAAAGAAGGAGCGGTGGGGAAGGTGGCCGTCTGACCGATGCGTTCAGACAATTCTTTAGTCCGCAGCCCCAAAGTATGATCGGTTCCAGCAACCATCGCCAGCGTCTGATAAACATGGTGCAGGAATATCTAGGGGCAAGGTCAGACTTGGACACCTTCCCCACCGAAAATCCTCTGGCTTACTGGGTCTTGAGGATGGATCACTGGCCAGAGCTTGCACAGTATGCAATTGAGCTACTGGCCTGTCCTGCATCCAGCGTTCTTTCGGAACGCACATTCAGTGCTGCTGGAGGATTTGTCACGGATCACAGGGTGCGCCTGTCCACCGACTCGGTTGATCGACTGACTTTCATCAAGATGAACCAGTCTTGGATCACCACCAGCTACCACACACCTCATGCTGATATAACAGACTAATTGATTTTAACATGTCACATCCCTTCAAGACTGATGCTGATGCTGAGTGCCTGTGCTGTTATGTTGACTGGCTATCCTCCTCCTCCGAGTCCTCAATGATACGATTGATGATGATAGCTTGGAAGATCATTTTTGTTTATGGGTGCCGCCACCAGTGGCTAAGGCCCAATTTTTCAGCCCCTGTTTTACAGGGGCGTGTAATTACAATTTTTTTAGCAATAATTTGCCATAGGGCTCATTGCTGTGCTCCAAGTACAGTATCTGTGAGGGGTTGGAGTGTTGTGGCACCAGTGCCTAAGGCCCAATTTTTCAGCCCCTGTTTAACAGGGGCGTGTCATTACAATTTTTGAAGCAATACTTTGCAACAGGGCTCATTGCTGTGCTCCAAGTACAGTATCTGTGAGGGGTTGTAGTGTTGTGCCACCAGTGCCTAAGGCCCAATTTTTCAGCCCCTGTTCAACAGGGGCATGCAATTACAATTCTTGATCTAATAATTCACAGCAGGGTCCATTGCTGCACCCACCAAGAGTAACTCTGAGGGCTTACAGTCTTGTGGCAACGCCACCACCACCACCACCACGAAAGGCCCAATTTTTCAGCCCCTGTTCAAAAGGGGCATGTAATTACAATTCTTGATCTAATAATTCACAGCAGGGCCCATTGCTGCACCCACCAAGAGTAACTGTCAGGGCTTACAGTGTTGTGGCACCAGCACCACCATCAAAGCCCCAATTTTTACTACCACTGTTCAACAATTATATGTAATTAAAATTCCTGATATAATAGTTGACAGCAGGGCGTTCCAGCACCAACCAAGAGTAACTGAGTGCTTACAGTGTTGTGCCAACACCAACAACTAAGGGGCCTATTTCTGCAGAGTATATACGGCAGGTCCCTACTTTCAAACATCCAACTTACAAACGACTCCTACTTGCAAACGAAAGAAGACAACAGGAAGTGAGAGGAAATCTACTCCTAGAAAGGAAAATTCTCTCCTGTAAGAATAAATATGGGAGAAAGGGGTCTCATCTGTACTGATGCTTTATCAGCAATCCTTGTTTCAAGAAAAACACCACATTTCAAAAACAGTTGTCATTGGGACGGAAAGTGAGGTGAAATGTTCTGAACAGGGGCACAGACAGCAAAACAAATGTTACAGGGGTGATAACCCTTACCTATGTTTCCCAAAAAGTTTAAAAATAGATTTTTGGGCTGGAGCTACACTTCAACAATGTACCTGTTCAAAATTACAAACACATTCTACATAAGAACAAACCTACAGTCCCTGTCTTGTATGCACCGCCTGTATACGGCTGTTCAGAGTATATAGGGCCTTTTTTATTTTATGTGCGGGGTTCCCCTTAATATCCATACAAGACCCAAAGGGGCTGGTAATGGGCTGGGGTGGGGGGGGGTGTTGATGGGGTAGCTATGCCATTTTTCCTAAAGATTTTCATCCATATTACCGGGACCAGACATTGCATTAAAGCCGCAAGCAGTTTTAAATGACTTTTTTCCCTTTAGAAATGTTATTTTGTGCAGGGACAGTTCTAAACACGGGAAACACGTGGCACTTCACAGGCATACTTTAGACACCCCCCAGGTACGATATTTAAAGGAATATTTGACTTTTTTTTTTCACTTTATGCATCATTAAAATGACTGCTCCCGAAAAACGACCGTTTTTAAAACTTCTTTTTGCATTGATACATGTCCCCTGGTGCAGAACCCGGGTTCCCAAACCCTTTTTAGGACAATAACATGCATAATAGTTGTTATAATTAGCACTTTAGAATTCTAACGTTCGCATCCATTGTATTTAATAGGGTTCTAATGTTCGTTCGAACTTTCGGTCCGTTCGCGGGTTCTGGTGCGAACCGAACCCGGGGGTGTTCGGCTCATCACTAATAACAACACAGTCTCTGACAGAAAAGGTTGGAGGGAGAACAGGACCGATTAAGATGTGGATGAGGTCCAGGCACAAACATAACCCAATTAACTGCTCCGATTCTCACGCAGACTCAGCCCACTCGGATAGTCTCCCTAGCTTGGGACTAGCAGCCGAAATGATGCTCGAACTTTACCCTTGGTCTCTGCCACAGACCTGGTGAACTCGGTCTCTGCCACAGACCTGGTAAACTCGGTCTCTGCCACAGACCTGGTGAACTCGGTCTCTGCCACAGACCTGGTGAACTCGGTCTCTGCCACAGACCTGGTAAACTCGGTCTCTGCCACAGACCTGGTGAACTCGGTCTCTGCCACAGACCTGGTAAACTCGGTCTCTGCCACAGACCTGGTGAACTCGGTCTCTGCCACAGACCTGGTAAACTCGGTCTCTGCCACAGACCTGGTGAACTCGGTCTCTGCCACAGACCTGGTGAACTCGGTCTCTGCCACAGACCTGGTGAACTCGGTCTCTGCCACAGACCTGGTGAACTCGGTCTCTGCCACAGACCTGGTGAACTCGGTCTCTGCCACAGACCTGGTGAACTCGGTCTCTGCCACAGACCTGGTGAACTTGGTCTCTGTTCAAGGAGAAGACATCCCTCCAGAGAGTTACCGGGACCCTTCCTTCACTGTGACTTCTGCACCAGTCCTTCGGAACGCTTCCTCCCCCGGCCTCCCCATGTGTCCGACGAGCCTGGGAGGCCACGTCGCACGACCGTGCAATTGTCAGTTAAAGCGATGCAGTGCCGAATCGCAAAAAGGGGCCTGGTCCTTTAGCAACAAAATGGTCCGGGCTTAAGTGGTTAAACAGGTCTTGTAGGTGGACATAGGGGCGTATGTATGCAGCCATGTTGGCATCAGGAAACATGTTTTGGCTGGACTGGCATTTTAATCTTGCCATGAATTGCCGTTCCATGTAATCTCCACGGCACAACGATCCTTCCCTACGCTCTCATCCATACTTGAGTGTCTTTTCTGAGGATTTTGGCGTTTTTTTGTGCCTTTCTGCTCACTGTTTTGTGCAGAAACGCAGATTTTTTTATTTTATTTCATGGGTTTTTCATGGGTTTTCAAGCAGTTTTGGCTATTGGACAGCAATTTCATCTGTGAGAGCATATATTGTTGCCATCCTTGTATCTTCTTCCTGTTTTTTCTGTGTGGTGTTGGGGTGTCTTGTGCTATCAAAACTCTTTAGTCATGTCCGAATTGCCAATTTCTATCCTGATTCTTTACTGGTGAGGGTTGTAGAAGTTCTTGTGGGCCCTCATCAGGATGAAAGTCTCTACATCCAGCATGGACACTCTTGATCCTCCATTTTGTTCACAAGCCCGGGGTTGTTGGGAGGAAGAGATCTGTTTGGCACAAAAGCACCTGTGTCTTGAAATTTCAGGCACTTCCATTGCGGTCTATGGAGTCAGAAAACGCTTGAATCTGCCTGAAAAAAGTTACTCTAATGCCACGTACACACGACCGTTTTTAATGTCATTGAAAAAAACGACGTTTTTCTCGACGTCATTCTTCTCAAGCCTGCCTTGCCTACACACGATCATGAAAAAAAATGCTTGAGCAAAGCGCGGTGACGTACAACACGTACGACGGCACTATAAAGGGGAAGTTCCATTCGGATGGCGCCACTCTTTGGGCTGCTTTTGCTGATCCTTGTGTTAGTAAAGTTTGGTGAGAGATGATTCGCACTTTTCAGCCTCGTGCACTTCAGTCGGTTACAGCGTGACGAATGTGCTATCTCCATTACGAACGCTAGTTTTACCAGAACGAGCGCTCCCGTCTCATAACTTGCTTCTGAGCATGCGCGTTTTTTTCACGTCGTTAAAGCCTACACACGGCCATTTTTCATGATGAGAAAAACGACGAGAAAAATTAGAGCATGTTCCAAATTTTTAATGCACATTTTTCACGTCGTGAAAAATGCTCTGGAGCCTACACACGATCGTTTTTAATGACCAAATTAAAAAATGGCATTTTTCTCGTCATTAAAAACGGTTGTGTGTACGCGGCATTAGGTGTGAACGGGCACCATTGAATATAATGGGAATCTTCATGTTATGCGTTTTCGCACTTCACAAATCACTCAGGTGTAAATGGAGCCTGATTGTGTGCCTTTGTTTTAAATCAGCCCTCTGGAAAGTAGGGAAGAATTAGGAGAAGGGCTGGCAAATGTAAAAATTTCCTGTTTTCCTGTTCCTATGCTGGTAGGTGATGACTAAGGATGAGCTCCGGCGTGTTCGCATAGTACACGTGCAGAGCCCGCCAGGAAGTCGGCACCGCGCTGTGCTAATCAGAGCCAGGGAGACATTTCCCGATCTCTGCAGCCGAGCATCGGGACAATGTCTCCCTGGCTGTGATTAGCGCAGCGCGGTGCTGACTTCCTGGCGGGCTCTGCACGTGTACTATGCGAACACGCCGGAGCTCATCCTTAGTGGTGACACCACTCAGGTTTTCCGTCATGAAGATGACATGGGCAGACAATTACCTGTAAGAGTAATTTCAGTCTTCCCATCTGTCACTATTACAAGAAAGTTACAGATGAATCCCATTATCAGCCACACTACAGTCTTGCTTGGCCGAGCTTTTGATTCTTCCGTAGTATTATTTATCTCTATTACCGGGGCCTGTTATTCACCGCTGAGGTCTTTGATGCCTGCCTGCAGCAATCTTCCCTCATTCTAATGGCTCCATGATTTGTGATGTGCCGGCAGCAGCTTACCAATAGGAGGAGGATTATACTTTTTCTGCTGCATAGCATGAGTGGCTGCAGCTGGGCTCCACCTGAACCTGCGTGAATGTAAAATCTAGCACCCGGCAGAAGGCTCAGTGGGGCATCGCTCTGCTCTATGGGCTTCATGTATTAGAGAAGGCAAGCTATGATGCGGTCACTGAAAAAATCAAAGCAGTTTAACACTGGTTTTTATCAGGTTAGGATGCCTAAGGCATTGCTTTCAAGGGAACCTTTCCTTCCAGAAACTACAAATAAAAGAGGAAAAAAAAAATCTTCTCCAGCATGTGCTTAATTTAAAGCGGAGGTCCACACAAAAATGGAACCTCCGCTGTCCGGATTCCTCCCCCCCTCTGCTGTCCCATTTGGCACCTTTCAGGGGGGAGGGGGGAGCATATACCTGTCTAAGACAGGTATTTTCACCCACTTCCGGGCATAGACCCCTGCATATCTGCCGCAGTCTACGCCACGCCCCCCCCCCCCCCGCTGTCTTCTGGGAGACACACGGGTCCCAGAAGACAGCAGGGACCAGTGGCATTGCGCAGCGCAAGTCGCGCATGCGCAGTAGGGAACCAGGAAGTGAACTAGCAAGGCTTCACTTCCTCATTCCCTTACTGAAGATGGCAGCGGCAGCATCCGAGGACCGAGGGACACCGACATTGCAGGCGTGCTGGACAGGTAAGTGTCCTTATTTTAAAAGTCAGCAGCTGCAGTATTTGTAGATGCTGACATTTAAAAAAAAAAATATTTGGTGGACCTCCACTTTAAGAAGACCCCACACTTGTATTAATCCCTTTGTATGTGCAGTTCCCTTTGTTGCATTAGCAGGGTGAATAGGGCTAAGGAATACAAAAAAAATCATATTTCCTTGCACGCACTGCTTCTCTTCTGAGGTTGCTGTGAGCTACATTACTACCAATAACATAACAATCACCTTTAGGCAGAGTTGCTGATAGAAATCACGGGTCCCCCATACAGCCTACATGACCGGACACTAATATTTTTGCTATAATGCAATGCCCATAATGCTATGCTTTGCAGCCATGGCAGAAAGTATACCCCCATCGAACAAGACCCATTTAGGTGAATAGCGGCATGAAGGCAATATCTGCACCTCCACAGTGAGCGATCAGTACTGATTGCTCACTGTCTTCATTCAGGGTGATGTGTTCATTCAGGGAGGTGAGCCCCCCCAGCTCCCCATCCTGAAATAACCTGCTTGTGTGCCCCCAGTAGCTGCCGGCAGGATAGGAGGGAAAATTGGCAGCACTGCGGAGGAAAGGGGCACACAGGGGCAGTGGCGTAGCGTTGGTTGACAGCACCCGGGACAAGGCAAGTAATTTTGCGCCCCCTAACCCTCCCTTCCTACAATATTCCGATTCCTACACTACACTGTCCACTACGCTGTCCACTACACTGTCCACTACACACTACACTGTCCACTACACTACCCACTACACACACACCACTACACTACCCACTACACACACATACCACTCTGTCCACTACGCTATACATTACCCTCTACACACACACCACTACACTACCCGCTACACACACACACACCACTACACTACCTGTTACACACACCACTACACTGTCCACTACGCTATACATTACCCACTATACTACACACACCACTACACTACCCACTACACTTTACACACCACTACACTACCCACACCACTACACATTACCCACTACACTATACACACCACTGATTATACCATACTATACGCACACCACTACACTATACGCACACCACTACACTACACTATACGCACACCACTACACTATACGCACACCACTACACTATACGCTACACTATACGCACACACTACTGATTATACCATACACACATATATACCATATACCACTACACTACACGCACACACTACTGATTATACCATACACACATATATACCATATACCACTACACTATACGCACACCACTACACTATACGCTACACTATACGCACACACTACTGATTATACCATACACACATATATACCATATACCACTACACTATACGCACACCACTACACTATACGCACCACTGATTATACTATACACACCACTACACTATACACACACACCACTACACTACGCACTACACTATACACACACCACTACACTATACTATACACACCACTACACTACACTATACGCACACCACTACACTATACGCACACCACTACACTACACTATACGCACACCACTACACTATACGCACACCACTACACTATACGCACACCACTACACTATATGCTACACTATACGCACACACTACTGATTATACCATGCACACCACTACACTATACGCACACCACTACACTATACGCACACCACTACACTATACGCACCACTGATTATACTATACACACCACTACACTATACACACACACCACTACACTACCCACTACACTATACACACACCACTACACTATACTATACACACCACTACACTACACTATACGCACACCACTACACTATACGCACACCACTACACTACACTATACGCACACCACTACACTATACGCACACCACTACACTATACGCACACCACTACACTATACGCTACACTATACGCACACACTACTGATTATACCATGCACACCACTACACTATACGCACACCACTACACTATACGCACACCACTACACTATACGCACCACTGATTATACTATACACACCACTACACTATACACACACACCACTACACTACCCACTACACTATACACACACCACTACACTATACGCACACCACTACACTATACGCACACCACTACACTATACTATACACACCACTACATTATACACACACACACCACTACACTATACACACACCACTACACTATACGCTACCTACTATTTCATCGCTGGAATGTTTTTTTTTATTTTAATAAAGGACTTTTCCAAGGTGTTTGTGTGTTTTTATTTACATTTTTTGACACTTTCTTCGTGAAATGGTAGGGGTACAATGTACCCCTTACCAATTCACATAGGGGGGGCCAGGATCTGGGGGTCCCCTTTGTTAAAGGGGTCTTCCAGATTCCGATAAGCCCCCTGCCCGCAGACCCCCACAACCACCGGGCAAGGGTTGTGGGGATGAGGCCCTTGTCCCCATCAACATGGGGACATCCTCCCCATGTTGAGGGCATGTGGCCTGGTACGGTTCAGGAAGGAGGGGGGGGGCGCTCTCTCGTCCCTCCCTCTTCCCCTGCAGCCGGCCAGGTTGCGTGCTCGGATAAGGGTCTGGTATGGATTTTTGGGGGGACTCCACGCCATTTTTTTTTAAATTTGGGGTGGAGTTCCCCTTAAAATCCATGCCAGATCTGAAGGGCCTGGTATGGATATTTAGGGGGAACCGCACGCCATTTTTTTTTTAATTTGCGGCGGGGTTCCCCTTAATATCCATTCCAGACCTGAAGGGCCTGGTAATTGAATTTGGGGGAACCCCCACGCTTTTTTTTTTTTATCAATGACTTTTCTATGTATTGATAAAAGCTGACAATTCATTAATAGCCGCGAGTGAGTTTTAAATGACTTTTTTTCCTTCAAAAATGACACTTTGTGCAGGGACAGTTCTAAGCACGGGAAACATGCGCCACTTTACATGCATATCATACACACCCCCCAGGTACGAAATTTAAAGGAAAATTTCGCTTTTATTTTTTCATTTTAAGCATTATTAAAATCACTGCTCCCGAAAAAACGTCTATTTTTTAAACTTTTTTTTGCATTGATACATGTCCCCTGGGGCAGGACCCAGGTCCCCAAACACTTTTTAGGACAATAAATTGCATATAAGCCTTTATAATTAGCACTTTAGATTTCGAACGTTCGAGTCCATTGTATTTAATAGGGTTCTAAAGTTCACACAAACATTCTGTCTGTTCGCAGGTTCTGGTGCGAACCGAACAGGGGGGTGTTCGGCTCATCCCTGGTCAGAGTACAGCTTATTATATCCATCTAGATTTAGAAATAAAGATACTTGTGGGGGCGTTGCCGGGATGTGAACTAGCATTGACATTGACATGTCTTGCAGAGGCTCCCGCTATCCTGTGCTTCTATCTTGATTTCAGGGAGCTTTCAGCCTTCATCCTGCTTAGCAAACCCCTTCTTCCAAATTTGGGACCTGCTCCCTCTCTACCCATACCAGCAAGGAAGTCCTCCGTGAAGACATGAGGCTACAAGCGGGTCCCGGTGTTCTGAAAAAGAGACAGCTCGTCATAATCTCCAATAGGGATGAGCTTCGTGTTCGAGTCGAACATACGTTCGACTCGAACATCGGCTGTTCGATCGTTCGACGAAGATCGAACGATTTGGGCCGTTCGCGCCAAATTCGAGTGACGCGAACGGCCCACAATGCACTACGCCATCGCAGTGTCATCCAGGCGCTGTGATTGGCCAAGCATGCACTGTGACCCCGCATGCTTGGCCAATCACAGCGCCGGCAGCGAGGAGAGCAATGATTGGCCACAGGCAGGATGCCTGTGGCCAATTATTGCTGAGGGTGTTTAGTACACGCCCCACACTATAAAAGGCCGCCAGCACGGCGGCCTAGTGTAGTGTGTTCCGGAGCAGGGATAGAGCAGCATAGGCAGGGACAGTGACTGTTATTTCTTTCTTGCTTAACCTGGATTCCTTTAGTTTAGGGAAAGAGAAGGATAGGTAGGGAGAGTGTCAGTGTGTTTTGTGCTTGTGCTATAGTGTGCTTAAAAAAAACATTTATTCTAGGGACAGAAAACTGTAGGTAGGGACAGTGTCAGTTTCTTTCACTCTGCAAGTCCTTGTTTCCAGGGACCTGGAAGGACAGTGAGTGAATTGTCCTTGTGCTATATTGTGCTTAAAAAAACATTTATTCTAGGGACAGAAAACTGTAGGTAGGGAGAGTGTCAGTTTCTTTCACTCTGCAAGTCCTTGTTTCCAGGGACCTGTAAGGACAGTGAGTGAATTGTCCTTGTGCTATATTGTGCTTAAAAAAAACATTTATTCTAGGGACAGAAAACTGTAGGTAGGGAGAGTGTCAGTTTATTTCACTCTGCAAGTCCTTGTTTCCAGGGACCTGGAAGGACAGTGACTGAATTGTCCTTGTGCTATATTGTGATTAAAAAAAACATTTATTCTAGGGACAGAAAACTGTAGGTAGGGAGAGTGTCAGTTTATTTCACTCTGCAAGTCCTTGTTTCCAGGGACCTGGAAGGACAGTGAGTGAATTGTCCTTGTGTTATATTGTGATTAAAAAAAACATTTATTCTAGGGACAGAAAACTGTAGGTAGGGAGAGTGTCAGTTTATTTCACTCTGCAAGTCCTTGTTTCCAGGGACCTGGAAGGACAGTGACTGAATTGTCCTTGTGCTATATTGTGATTAAAAAAAACATTTATTCTAGGGACAGAAAACTGTTGGTAGGGAGAGTGTCAGTTTATTTCACTCTGCAAGTCCTTGTTTCCAGGGACCTGGAAGGACAGTGACTGAATTGTCCTTGTGCTATATTGTGCTTAAAAAAAACATTTATTCTAGGGACAGAAAACTGTAGGTAGGGAGAGTGTCAGTTTATTTCACTCTGCAAGTCCTTGTTTCCAGGGACCTGGAAGGACAGTGACTGAATTGTCCTTGTGCTATATTGTGATTAAAAAAAACATTTATTCTAGGGACAGAAAACTGTAGGTAGGGAGAGTGTTTTTTTTCTTTCACTCTGCAAGTCCTTGTTTCCAGGGACCTGTAAGGACAGTGAGTGAATTGTCCTTGTGCTATATTGTGCTTAAAAAAAACATTTATTCTAGGGACAGAAAACTGTAGGTAGGGAGAGTGTCAGTTTATTTCACTCTGCAAGTCCTTGTTTCCAGGGACCTGGAAGGACAGTGACTGAATTGTCCTTGTGCTATATTGTGATTAAAAAAAACATTTATTCTAGGGACAGAAAACTGTAGGTAGGGAGAGTGTTTTTTTTCTTTCACTCTGCAAGTCCTTGTTTCCAGGGACCTGTAAGGACAGTGAGTGAATTGTCCTTGTGCTATATTGTGCTTAAAAAAAACATTTATTCTAGGGTCAGAAAACTGTAGGTAGGGAGAGTGTCAGTTTATTTCACTCTGCAAGTCCTTGTTTCCAGGGACCTGTAAGGACAGTGACTGAATTGTCCTTGTGCTATATTGTGCTTAAAAAAAACATTTATTCTAGGGACAGAAAACTGTAGGTAGGGAGAGTGTCAGTTTATTTCACTCTGCAAGTCCTTGTTTCCAGGGACCTGGAAGGACAGTGACTGAATTGTCCTTGTGCTATATTGTGATTAAAAAAAACATTTATTCTAGGGACAGAAAACTGTAGGTAGGGAGAGTGTCAGTTTATTTCACTCTGCAAGTCCTTGTTTCCAGGGACCTGGAAGGACAGTGACTGAATTGTCCTTGTGCTATATTGTGATTAAAAAAAACATTTATTCTAGGGACAGAAAACTGTAGGTAGGGAGAGTGTCAGTTTATTTCACTCTGCAAGTCCTTGTTTCCAGGGACCTGGAAGGACAGTGACTGAATTGTCCTTGTGCTATATTGTGCTTAAAAAAAACATTTATTCTAGGGACAGAAAACTGTAGGTAGGGAGAGTGTCAGTTTATTTCACTCTGCAAGTCCTTGTTTCCAGGGACCTGGAAGGACAGTGACTGAATTGTCCTTGTGCTATATTGTGCTTAAAAAAAACATTTATTCTAGGGACAGAAAACTGTAGGTAGGGAGAGTGTCAGTTTATTTCACTCTGCAAGTCCTTGTTTCCAGGGACCTGGAAGGACAGTGACTGAATTGTCCTTGTGCTATATTGTGATTAAAAAAAACATTTATTCTAGGGACAGAAAACTGTAGGTAGGGAGAGTGTCAGTTTATTTCACTCTGCAAGTCCTTGTTTCCAGGGACCTGTAAGGACAGTGAGTGAATTGTCCTTGTGCTATATTGTGCTTAAAAAAAACATTTATTCTAGGGTCAGAAAACTGTAGGTAGGGAGAGTGTCAGTTTATTTCACTCTGCAAGTCCTTGTTTCCAGGGACCTGTAAGGACAGTGACTGAATTGTCCTTGTGCTATATTGTGCTTAAAAAAAACATTTATTCTAGGGACAGAAAACTGTAGGTAGGGAGAGTGTCAGTTTATTTCACTCTGCAAGTCCTTGTTTCCAGGGACCTGGAAGGACAGTGACTGAATTGTCCTTGTGCTATATTGTGATTAAAAAAACATTTATTCTAGGGACAGAAAACTGTAGGTAGGGAGAGTGTCAGTTTATTTCACTCTGCAAGTCCTTGTTTCCAGGGACCTGGAAGGACAGTGACTGAATTGTCCTTGTGCTATATTGTGATTAAAAAAAACATTTATTCTAGGGACAGAAAACTGTAGGTAGGGAGAGTGTCAGTTTATTTCACTCTGCAAGTCCTTGTTTCCAGGGACCTGGAAGGACAGTGACTGAATTGTCCTTGTGCTATATTGTGCTTAAAAAAAACATTTATTCTAGGGACAGAAAACTGTAGGTAGGGAGAGTGTCAGTTTATTTCACTCTGCAAGTCCTTGTTTCCAGGGACCTGGAAGGACAGTGACTGAATTGTCCTTGTGCTATATTGTGATTAAAAAAAACATTTATTCTAGGGACAGAAAACTGTAGGTAGGGAGAGTGTTTTTTTTCTTTCACTCTGCAAGTCCTTGTTTCCAGGGACCTGTAAGGACAGTGAGTGAATTGTCCTTGTGCTATATTGTGCTTAAAAAAAACATTTATTCTAGGGACAGAAAACTGTAGG
Organism: Rana muscosa; assembly: GCA_029206835.1. Classification (NCBI taxonomy): domain Eukaryota; kingdom Metazoa; phylum Chordata; class Amphibia; order Anura; family Ranidae; genus Rana; species Rana muscosa. The sequence continues at coordinate 276,879,120 of CM055128.1, forward strand.
TAGGGAGAGTGTCAGTTTATTTCACTCTGCAAGTCCTTGTTTCCAGGGACCTGGAAGGACAGTGACTGAATTGTCCTTGTGCTATATTGTGATTAAAAAAAACATTTATTCTAGGGACAGAAAACTGTAGGTAGGGAGAGTGTTTTTTTTCTTTCACTCTGCAAGTCCTTGTTTCCAGGGACCTGTAAGGACAGTGAGTGAATTGTCCTTGTGCTATATTGTGCTTAAAAAAAACATTTATTCTAGGGTCAGAAAACTGTAGGTAGGGAGAGTGTCAGTTTATTTCACTCTGCAAGTCCTTGTTTCCAGGGACCTGTAAGGACAGTGACTGAATTGTCCTTGTGCTATATTGTGCTTAAAAAAAACATTTATTCTAGGGACAGAAAACTGTAGGTAGGGAGAGTGTCAGTTTATTTCACTCTGCAAGTCCTTGTTTCCAGGGACCTGGAAGGACAGTGACTGAATTGTCCTTGTGCTATATTGTGATTAAAAAAAACATTTATTCTAGGGACAGAAAACTGTAGGTAGGGAGAGTGTCAGTTTATTTCACTCTGCAAGTCCTTGTTTCCAGGGACCTGGAAGGACAGTGACTGAATTGTCCTTGTGCTATATTGTGATTAAAAAAAACATTTATTCTAGGGACAGAAAACTGTAGGTAGGGAGAGTGTCAGTTTATTTCACTCTGCAAGTCCTTGTTTCCAGGGACCTGGAAGGACAGTGACTGAATTGTCCTTGTGCTATATTGTGCTTAAAAAAACATTTATTCTAGGGACAGAAAACTGTAGGTAGGGAGAGTGTCAGTTTATTTCACTCTGCAAGTCCTTGTTTCCAGGGACCTGGAAGGACAGTGACTGAATTGTCCTTGTGCTATATTGTGCTTAAAAAAAACATTTATTCTAGGGACAGAAAACTGTAGGTAGGGAGAGTGTCAGTTTATTTCACTCTGCAAGTCCTTGTTTCCAGGGACCTGGAAGGACAGTGACTGAATTGTCCTTGTGCTATATTGTGCTTAAAAAAAACATTTATTCTAGGGACAGAAAACTGTAGGTAGGGAGAGTGTCAGTTTATTTCACTCTGCAAGTCCTTGTTTCCAGGGACCTGTAAGGACAGTGAGTGAATTGTCCTTGTGCTATATTGTGCTTAAAAAAAACATTTATTCTAGGGTCAGAAAACTGTAGGTAGGGAGAGTGTCAGTTTATTTCACTCTGCAAGTCCTTGTTTCCAGGGACCTGTAAGGACAGTGACTGAATTGTCCTTGTGCTATATTGTGCTTAAAAAAAACATTTATTCTAGGGACAGAAAACTGTAGGTAGGGAGAGTGTCAGTTTATTTCACTCTGCAAGTCCTTGTTTCCAGGGACCTGGAAGGACAGTGACTGAATTGTCCTTGTGCTATATTGTGATTAAAAAAAACATTTATTCTAGGGACAGAAAACTGTAGGTAGGGAGAGTGTCAGTTTATTTCACTCTGCAAGTCCTTGTTTCCAGGGACCTGGAAGGACAGTGACTGAATTGTCCTTGTGCTATATTGTGATTAAAAAAAACATTTATTCTAGGGACAGAAAACTGTAGGTAGGGAGAGTGTCAGTTTATTTCACTCTGCAAGTCCTTGTTTCCAGGGACCTGGAAGGACAGTGACTGAATTGTCCTTGTGCTATATTGTGCTTAAAAAAAACATTTATTCTAGGGACAGAAAACTGTAGGTAGGGAGAGTGTCAGTTTATTTCACTCTGCAAGTCCTTGTTTCCAGGGACCTGGAAGGACAGTGACTGAATTGTCCTTGTGCTATATTGTGCTTAAAAAAAACATTTATTCTAGGGACAGAAAACTGTAGGTAGGGAGAGTGTCAGTTTATTTCACTCTGCAAGTCCTTGTTTCCAGGGACCTGGAAGGACAGTGACTGAATTGTCCTTGTGCTATATTGTGATTAAAAAAAACATTTATTCTAGGGACAGAAAACTGTAGGTAGGGAGAGTGTCAGTTTATTTCACTCTGCAAGTCCTTGTTTCCAGGGACCTGGAAGGACAGTGACTGAATTGTCCTTGTGCTATATTGTGATTAAAAAAAACATTTATTCTAGGGACAGAAAACTGTAGGTAGGGAGAGTGTCAGTTTATTTCACTCTGCAAGTCCTTGTTTCCAGGGACCTGGAAGGACAGTGAGTGAATTGTCCTTGTGTTATATTGTGATTAAAAAAAACATTTTTTCTAGGGACAGAAAACTGTAGGTAGGGAGAGTGTTTTTTTTCTTTCACTCTGCAAGTCCTTGTTTCCAGGGACCTGTAAGGACAGTGAGTGAATTGTCCTTGTGCTATATTGTGCTTAAAAAAAACATTTATTCTAGGGACAGAAAACTGTAGGTAGGGAGAGTGTCAGTTTATTTCACTCTGCAAGTCCTTGTTTCCAGGGACCTGTAAGGACAGTGACTGAATTGTCCTTGTGCTATATTGTGCTTAAAAAAAACATTTATTCTAGGGACAGAAAACTGTAGGTAGGGAGAGTGTCAGTTTATTTCACTCTGCAAGTCCTTGTTTCCAGGGACCTGGAAGGACAGTGACTGAATTGTCCTTGTGCTATATTGTGATTAAAAAAAACATTTATTCTAGGGACAGAAAACTGTAGGTAGGGAGAGTGTCAGTTTATTTCACTCTGCAAGTCCTTGTTTCCAGGGACCTGGAAGGACAGTGACTGAATTGTCCTTGTGCTATATTGTGATTAAAAAAAACATTTATTCTAGGGACAGAAAACTGTAGGTAGGGAGAGTGTCAGTTTATTTCACTCTGCAAGTCCTTGTTTCCAGGGACCTGGAAGGACAGTGACTGAATTGTCCTTGTGCTATATTGTGATTAAAAAAAACATTTATTCTAGGGACAGAAAACTGTAGGTAGGGAGAGTGTCAGTTTATTTCACTCTGCAAGTCCTTGTTTCCAGGGACCTGGAAGGACAGTGAGTGAATTGTCCTTGTGTTATATTGTGATTAAAAAAAACATTTTTTCTAGGGACAGAAAACTGTAGGTAGGGAGAGTGTTTTTTTTCTTTCACTCTGCAAGTCCTTGTTTCCAGGGACCTGTAAGGACAGTGAGTGAATTGTCCTTGTGCTATATTGTGCTTAAAAAAAACATTTATTCTAGGGACAGAAAACTGTAGGTAGGGAGAGTGTCAGTTTATTTCACTCTGCAAGTCCTTGTTTCCAGGGACCTGGAAGGACAGTGACTGAATTGTCCTTGTGCTATATTGTGATTAAAAAAAACATTTATTCTAGGGACAGAAAACTGTAGGTAGGGAGAGTGTCAGTTTATTTCACTCTGCAAGTCCTTGTTTCAAGGGACAGAGAAGGACACCTGAAGGTAGCCCTTATTGCTTTTTTCCCATCTCCCTGCAGGCCATCTATTAGAATGTCTGGAAGGCAAACAAGGAGAGGCAGACAGTCAGGAGGCAATAAAAGAGGGCAAGCAGGCTCTGTGTCTGGGGGCAACAGTGCTGGTCGTGGACGCGGTGCATTGTCATCAGCACATGGCCATGGGACACGCTTGTCCTTCTTTTCGGCAGCTGGACATGTTGAGCCACATCATGCCGAAGACTTGGTAGAGTGGATGACCAAGCCCTCCTCCTCCTCCTCATCCTCTCTCACCCAGGCTCAGGGTACTGGAAAAGCAGCTGCCAAAGCGTCGTCTTCCCTGGTATCAATGTCAGACAAATCATCAGTCACTCCTTCCCTAGACCCACCATGTCCTCCTCCTGAGGAGTCCCCCGAACTGTTTCAGCACAGTGTTGGGTACATGCTCCAGGAGGATGCCCAGCGTTTCGAAGGGTCTGATGATGAAACCCAGCTAGAGGAAGGCAGTAGCGTGAGAGCAGACAGAGGGGATGCTCAAGAAGGACACCAATCTGGCAGTCATGTTCCAGCAGCTGCAGCATACTGCCAGATTGGCTCCAGTGATGAGGAGGGAGGGGATGATGAGGTCACTGACTCCACGTGGGTGCCTAATAGGAGAGAGGAGGAGGAGGAGGATGAGGAGGAGGCACATCTCCAACGAGGCAGGATGCCCTTTGGTGGCCAGCGTAAGGGCAGTACACCGACGGAATCACACCGCAGAGCTCCGCCTGTGCAGGGCGCTGCCTCTGCCCGTCATTCAAAAAGTTCTTTGGTGTGGGCCTTTTTTGAGGCTAGTGCATCAGATCGCACAGCTGCTGTTTGCAACATATGTCTCAAGCGTATATCGCGTGGCCAAAACATCAGCCGCTTGGGTACCACATGCCTGACCAGACATATGTTGACCTGCCATGCAGCTCGTTGGCAAGCCTACCTCAAAGACCCACACCAAAGAACAAAGCGGACCTCTCCTTGCACCGCATCAGCTGGGATCTCCAACCCCACTATAACTTCAGTCCTCTCTGAAACATGCACTGAGAGGAATGAAGGTGTAGAATTAGGTGTGTCACAGCCAAGTACTTGCGCCCACTCTGCTAGCAGTACACCGACGTCCGATTCTAGCAGGCAAATTTCCCTGCCCCAGCTGCTGGACCGTCGAAAGAAGTTCACTCCCAGCCATCCACATGCCCAGCGGTTGAATGCTAGCTTGGCTAAATTGCTAGCGCTTCAACTGCTGCCTTTTCAGTTGGTAGACTCGGCCCCCTTCCGTGAGTTTGTGCAATGTGCAGTTCCTCAGTGGCAGGTTCCCAAACGCCACTTTTTCTCACGGAAGGCTATTCCGGCTCTCTACCGGCATGTGGAAGGCAATGTCTTGGCCTCGCTGGACAGGGCGGTCAGCGGTAAGGTGCATATTACCGCTGACTCATGGTCCAGCAGGCATGGACAGGGACGTTACCTTTCTTTCACGGCCCATTGGGTCACTCTTTTGGCAGCTGGGAAGGATTCAGGACAAGGTGCAGTAGTGTTGGAGGTTGTCCCACCGCCACGCCTCCAAAATGCTACTACTGGTTGTGACACACCTCTCTCCTCCACCCCCTCCTCTTCTTCTTCCTCCATGGCCTCTTCCTGTGGTTTGTCCTATGAACCAGCGGTGCTCCGTAGCCGTTCACGGGGCTACGCAAGTTCGCAGGCAAAAAGATGCCATGCCGTGCTTGCGCTGGTGTGTTTGGGGGACAGAAGCCACACTGGGGCAGAGGTCCTGTCTGCTCTGCAGGGCCAGGCCGAGAGGTGGTTGACGCCACGCCAGCTTAAGCCAGGAATGGTGGTTTGCGACAATGGCACCAACCTCCTCTCCGCCCTCCGACAGGGACAACTGACCCATGTGCCCTGTGTGGCTCACGTCCTTAACCTGGTGGTGCAGCGCTTCTTGGGCAGGTACCCGGGCTTACAGGATGTCCTGAGGCAGGCCAGGAAAGTCTGTGTGCATTTCCGCAGATCTTATAATGCCAGTGCTCGCCTGGCTGAGCTGCAAAAGGAGTTGAACCTGCCCAAGAACCGCCTTATATGTGACATGCCCACCAGGTGGAACTCAACGTTGGCCATGCTGCAGCGGCTGCACACGCAGCAGAGGGCCATCAATGAGTACCTGTGCGACTACGGCACCAGGACAGGGTCAGGGGAGCTTGGTTTTTTTTCTCCACGCCAGTGGGGCATGATCAGGGATGCATGCACTGTCCTGGCACCATTTGAGGAGGCCACGAGGATGGTGAGCAGTGACAGTGCATGCATCAGTGACACTGTACCTCTTGTCCACCTGTTGGAGCACACGCTGCGTGGAATAATGGACAGGGCACTTGAGGCAGAACAGAGGCAGGAAGAGGAGGACTTCCTTGCCTATCAAGGCCCCCTTTACCCAGACAGTGTTCCTTCTGTCCCACCCATCGCACAGGAAGAGGAGGAGGAGGAGGAGGAGGAGGAGGAGGAGGAGGATTGTGTCAGCATGGAGGTGGAGGCTGGCACTCAGCATCATCAGCAGCAGTCTTTTAGGGATGATTTACAGTCCCAAGAAACCAGTGGACTTGTACGTGGCTGGGAGGAGGTGGCTGCGGATCATGTCGTCCTTAGTGACCCAGAGGACTCCGGAGCGAATGCCTCAGCAAACCTACGCTGCATGGCCTCCCTGATCCTGCAAAGTCTGCGGAAGGATCCTCGTATTCTTCGGATCAAGGAGAGGGACCATTACTGGCTGGCCACTCTCCTTGATCCACGGTACAAGGGTAAGGTTGCGGACCTTATGTTACCGTCGCAGAGGGAGCAGAGGATGAGACAACTCCGGGAGGCCTTGCAGAAAGGTCTGTGCAACGCGTTCCCAGAGACTGGGAGGTTGCAAACTCCTGGTCCTGGACAACGAGTTGCTGAGGCTTCGGCCAGTCAAAGAAGGAGCGGTGGGGAAGGTGGCCGTCTGACCGATGCGTTCAGACAATTCTTTAGTCCGCAGCCCCAAAGTATGATCGGTTCCAGCAACCATCGCCAGCGTCTGATAAACATGGTGCAGGAATATCTAGGGGCAAGGTCAGACTTGGACACCTTCCCCACCGAAAATCCTCTGGCTTACTGGGTCTTGAGGATGGATCACTGGCCAGAGCTTGCACAGTATGCAATTGAGCTACTGGCCTGTCCTGCATCCAGCGTTCTTTCGGAACGCACATTCAGTGCTGCTGGAGGATTTGTCACGGATCACAGGGTGCGCCTGTCCACCGACTCGGTTGATCGACTGACTTTCATCAAGATGAACCAGTCTTGGATCACCACCAGCTACCACACACCTGATGCTGATATAACAGACTAATTGATTTTAACATGTCACATCCCTTCAAGACTGATGCTGATGCTGAGTGCCTGTGCTGTTATGTTGACTGGCTATCCTCCTCCTCCGAGTCCTCAATGATACGATTGATGATGATAGCTTGTAAGATCATTTTTGTTTATGGGTGCCGCCACCAGTGCCTAACGCCCAATTTTTCAGCCCCTGTTTAACAGGGGCGTGTAATTACAATTTTTGAAGCAATACTTTGCAACAGGGCTCATTGCTGTGCTCCAAGTACAGTATCTGTGAGGAGTTGCAGTGTTGTGCCACCAGTGCCTAACGCCCAATTTTTCAGCCCCTGTTTAACAGGGGCGTGTAATTACAATTTTTGAAGCAATACTTTGCAACAGGGCTCATTGCTGTGCTCCAAGTACAGTATCTGTGAGGAGTTGCAGTGTTGTGCCACCAGTGCCTAAGGCCCAATTTTTCAGCCCCTGTTTAACAGGGGCGTGTCATTACAATTTTTGAAGCAATACTTTGCAACAGGGCTCATTGGTGTGCTCCAAGTACAGTATCTGTGAGGAGTTGCAGTGTTGTGCCACCAGTGCCTAAGGCCCAATTTTTCAGCCCCTGTTTAACAGGGGCGTGTCATTACAATTTTTGAAGCAATACTTTGCAACAGGGCTCATTGCTGTGCTCCAAGTACAGTTGCTGTGAGGGGTTGCAGTGTTGTGCCACCAGTGCCTAAGGCCCAATTTTTCAGCCCCTGTTCAACAGGGGCATGTAATTACAATTCTTGATCTAATAATTCACAGCAGGGCCCATTGCTGCACCCACCAAGAGTAACTGTCAGGGCTTACAGTGTTGTGGCACCAGCACCACCATCAAAGGCCCAATTTTTACTACCACTGTTCAACAATTATATGTAATTAAAATTCCTGATATAATAGTTGACAGCAGGGCGTTCCAGCACCAACCAAGAGTAACTGTGAGTGCTTACAGTGTTGTGCCAACACCAACAACTAAGGGGCCTATTTCTGCAGAGTATATACGGCAGGTCCCTACTTTCAAACATCCAACTTACAAACGACTCCTACTTGCAAACGCAAGAAGACAACAGGAAGTGAGAGGAAATCTACCACTAGGAAGGAAAATTCTCTCCTGTAAGAATAAATATGGGAGAAAGGTGTCTCCTCTGTACTGATGCTTTATCAGCAATCCTTGTTTCAAGAAAAACACCACATTTCAAAAACAGTTGTCATTGGGACGGAAAGTGAGGTGAAATGTTCTGAACAGGGGCACAGACAGCAAAACAAATGTTACAGGGGTGATAACCCTTACCTATGTTTTCCAAAAAGTTTAAAAATAGATTTTTGGTCTGGAGCTACACTTCAACAATGTACCTGTTCAAAATTACAAACAGATTCTACATAAGAACAAACCTACAGTCCCTGTCTTGTATGCACCGCCTGTATAGGGCTGTTCAGAGTATATAGGGCCTTTTTTATTTTATGTGCGGGGTTCCCCTTAATATCCATACAAGACCCAAAGGGGCTGGTAATGGGCTGGGGTAGGGGGGGGGGGGGGTCATGGGGTAGCTATGCCATTTTTCTTAAAGAATTTCATCCATATTACCGGGACCAGACATTACATTAAAGCCGCAAGCAGTTTTAAATGGCTTTTTTTTCCTTTAGAAGTGTCATTTTGTGCAGGGACAGTTCTAAACACGGGAAACACGTGGCACTTCACAGGCATACTTTAGACACCCCCCAGGTACGATATTTAAAGGAATATTTGACTTTTTTTTTTTCACTTTATGCATCATTAAAATGACTGCTCCCGAAAAACGACCGTTTTTAAAACTTCTTTTTGCATTGATACATGTCCCCTGGTGCAGAACCCGGGTTCCCAAACCCTTTTTAGGACAATAACATGCATAATAGTTGTTATAATTAGCACTTTAGAATTCGAACGTTCGCATCCATTGTATTTAATAGGGTTCTAATGTTCGTTCGAACTTTCGGTCCGTTCGCGGGTTCTGGTGCGAACCGAACCCGGGGGTGTTCGGCTCATCACTAATCTCCAATTACAGTACGTCACTTCCGGTTTCTCTCCAGCAATAGTACGTGCAGATTTAGACAACTTGGCTGTTTTCACAGAACACCGGCAGCGTATACACTACAGTAGACAATGTAATAAGTGGGCATTGTTAGTCTGCCCGCAAGTAACCAACAACATGGCTGCCTCCAAGGCTGCAAATTTTTTTTTACTGCTTAGCCATTGTTCTATCAAAACAGCCAACTCATCCTGTACCTTACTGTATACGTTGCTGGTGTTCTGTGAAAACAGGCAAGTAGTCAAAACCTGCAATTACTGCTGCTGGAGAGAACTCGGAAGTCACGTAATTGGAGATTTTGATGAGTCGACTCATTTGACAACACACTGGAGCTCCCCGCCTGCTACACGCGGCATGTCCATCTTGCCTGCACATGTGCTGCCTGGACTCTCCATAGCCGTGCAGACTGAGTGGCAGAGCACACCCGACATGGCTGCAGAGGCTGGAGAAGGATCAATGACACTTCCTGCTGCTGTTCAGCCACCTCGGCCATTATAGCCGCCATAGAGGCCAGGCATGGACTGGCCATCGGGACTACCGGGAGTTTCCCGGTGGGCCGATGGCTCAGTGGGCCGGTTTCAGTGACAGAAATGCCTCTTTTTTTTTTCTCTTCTTTTTGTGTAGCGGGTGCCCACTGCCCCCCATCTTCCCCCGGGCCACCGCGGAGCTGATACTGGCACAAATTGGGTCTCTCAAGCTAGATTTCCGAACTGGTTGCTATCCACCTGCCCCCTGGCATCTGACAACCAGTGACCTCAGGCACACAGACACAGAAGGAGGCTGAGGCGGCCGGTGTTCTGCCGATATGGTTCCTCCTATTGATATGGTTCTCCCTTGTCTCTTGTCTGCGCAGGCGTAATCCGAGCCGACGGAAATCACTGAACCTGATCAGCTGTTTTCAGGTGTACCCGCCACTCAGTTGTTATTGCAACAGGTCCAGGGCGACGTGGACCTCGCTGTAAGTGGCCAGTCGGCCTCACGTCCTTGCTTCGCTCGCTCGGCCTCCTGGCTCTTTTTTTAACATGCTCCAAGTCCACGGGGATGGTAAGGAATAAGCCTGGATTGTAGAAGTGTAGCACCACCACTGTTCAGGACACCGTCCTTTATTGTAATTGAAAGTCTAACACCCCCCCCCTCGAACCACGCATGCGCCGTGTACACCTGAAGAACAGCTGATCAGGTTCGGAGATTTCCGTGGGCTCCGTCTGCGCCTGCGCAGTCGAGGCCGGACCCTATCCGATAGGGGAACTAGCTCAACAAGACACCGGCATTCACAGCGGAGCAGGACTTAACTTTCTCCTCCTCCATGCCGAATTCTTAGCTCCATCCACCTCCTCCTCTGTTCTGGTGACTTGCTCTCAGAGAGGGTGTGCTGTGTGTGATCCTCTTCTTCTGCTGTCTGTGCCCGACTTTTCCGCACTGCCTGAGTGCTGACTGAGGGACCCGAGAGGGAGAGCAGACCTTCCTATGCCCGCTGTGTCCCCACTGCTGTTTTCCCAGCTACCTGTTGCTGTTCGGGATCTGCAGGCAGCTGTCACTATGTCAGGTGACATCAGGCATGCCCATACTAGCTCCCGAACTACAGCACAGTATTGATCAATGGGGAAACAAGCAAAAATCAGCGGGAAATAAGTCAGCAACACCAGATGACATCAATGTACAAGGTAATAGATCAGTGAAGAGTGTGAGGATCGGCTTTAGTGGTAAGCTCTGTAACATCAAACAAAACTAGTTCTGAAAGCTGTGAACCCATAGGGGTTAACTTAGTAACAGTGCAGTCAGTTACCCTCCATAGTGACTGAAGGGGTTAGTTTGTAGTTGTACCTCTGATTTAAGATAAGAGTCAGTGGCAGCTTCTCTCTCCCCCATTATCTTAGTTTGCAAGTTTTGCTGTATTGTAAGGTGACCAGATTTTTAAAATGAAATCCGGGGACGTATTTTTTTTTTTTACTAGTAATGGCGGCAATCAGCGACTCTCTGCCCGTCGTCGCTGCCCGCCTCACAGCCTGTCAAGTCTTACTTTCCAGGCCCCGGCTACTACTGGGTCGGGAGTGGAGGAAGATCACTCCGCCAGGTAAGGCAAGGAGATAAGCAGGCAGGCGGCTGGCCGGGACTTGAGTCAAGGCAGAAGAACATGTGAGCGGAGCTAAATGGGCATGCGCCCGAAACTGAAGAAATATTCCCTCCAGTCTGACCAGCACATGATCATCAGAAAGGGGCACAGATAATGTAAAAAAATACAGCCCCCCAAGCTAGTAGAAGCGGCGGAGCGGCGGTGTGTAATTCTGATTTTTTTTTTTTAATTCTGCACTGACTGTCTTTGAAATTGCCCCAGCCCCTGTTCAAATCCAATCCGGGGACAAAACCGGGGCAGACTTGGTCCGGGGACAGTGTCCTCAATCCGGGGATGTCTGGTCACCCTACTGTATTGCTGCTTCAACTTTGTGCTCTGGTGTGGCTGACCTATGTGTCTAGAATCATTACCTGGAGGTCAGTATTCAGGATGTGTTTGAAATGTGGAGAGATAACATTATTTTATCACTATAGTAGAGCCACAGTATCTTATGCCAGTGATAAGAAACACATCGGGACTCTAGTCAAGTCACAAACAGCATTGCCTGGCTATCCATGGATGTGTTATATGTTTAAAGTTGAGTTCCACCCTGAAAAAAAAATTGTTACTTACCAGAAATAGCGGTTGCTATGCGGAAGTCCCTAATCTGCCTCTTCATCATCCGCGGTGGATCTTCTTCCTCGTCCTACACTCGGTGTCTTCTTGTGAATTTGGCGCTCTGCCTTCTGGGAACTGTGTGTATCCCAGAGAGCAGCCCGCCCATTCACAAAGCGATACGCTGCTCGTGCATGCGCAGTAGAAAACGGGCAGTGAAGCCGCACGGCTTCACTGCCTGTTTCCCTTACTGAGGATGGCGGTGCCGGGAGCTGCCAGCGCCAAGGAAACTGCCTGGGGGGGGGGGCTGACATCGCGGGCGAGTAGGACAGGTAAGTGTCCTTATTAAAAGTCAGCAGCTACAGTGTTTGTAGCTGCTGACTTTAAAAAAAAAAAAAATTGCGGGTGGAACCCCCCTTTAGGCTATTTATTTCTCCAGTGATCTATTACTCCATGCTGTCATGTTAGGTTGCAGTAAATTGATATAAGAACAGGAATAAAGTATCTGCTTTCTACTGACAAGTCTAATAAGAGTGGTCTAAGCATGAACTCATTTTCTTTTCCTCACACCATGTACACTGACATGAGAGCACCTCTGTATATGCCCAGTGCTCGATGATATGTACATTTTATTGATGGGTTGCTGCTAAACTGATTCTGGGTAGATGTGGAAGGATATTTCTGTGGAGCTTTGCAGGGAGACTTCTATTTATGATATTTAATGTATCATTATTTTAGGTATATACATTGAGATTTATAGCAGCTGAATGAGGTCCACACATTGTAATGATGAAGGGTGAGGGCCTTATTAATTTAGCTTAGATCTCGAATGGCTTGCTATAGTTACAGTTTAGCCCCGTTTTGTCCTTGCGTGTGGCCACATTTTTAGCCAAGGTTTTTTCTTTTCCACATTCCTGCACTATATACACTATTTTTTCCTGTACGTCACTGGACTTCAAGTAGTTATACCATGAAAAATTATCATTCCCCCCCCTCCCCCCAGTTTTGACTGTGGTATCTCATGTGTCCCCCATATATATTGTTCTAGAGTCACCACTGTGTACTGCCTATAATAGAAATAAAGTAGAACAGCTAATAAACAGTGAAGGGGGGGGCTTGGGTGGCCATCAGGGTTGGCCATGTCCGTCAGGCATGAGAGAGACCTGTCATCTGCACTGCCCATCACCTCACTTCATAGTGCACAACCCGGCTCAGCCTCAGCACTGCTGTATTGCTGAAAGGCAGCCAATGGCTGTGCAGCAATGCCGGCTTCTGAAATTCCAGCCAATGAGGCTGTAGCAATGTTCCTGCATGACATTAGCCCTCCCACTTCACTTGTTCACTTGTTTTTGTGCGTGTTTGCAAAATTAAAGTGGGCCGGTCAGAATGAAGTCCAGGGCCAAATATTTGTCCCAGTCCAGCCCTGATAGAGGCTGATAAACCTCTTTAATGACTAAGATTGATTTTCTGGCACTGGAGTGTGGGCTCATCAGACAGGACCTGGACAAAATCAGAGGTGGCCTGGGCACTGCAGAGACCCGCATCTCTGAAGTGGAGGACACCACCTCTTCTCATGCTAGAACCCTGTCTGAGCTCCAACACCAGATGAACCTCCTGATGGCATGCTCTGAGGATGCTGAGAACAGACTACGCTGCAACAATGAGTGTGTGGTCGGCTTACCAGATGGGGTGGAAGGGGACAATCCTGCTGTATTTGCTGAATCCTTTTTTAAACAGGTCCTGAACCTGGTCTCTCCAGCCTACCTAGTAAAAAGGGCGCAGGGAGTTCCCACTGGCTCTTGAACCCCGGTGCGCCCCTTCGCATTCTTTTCTAGTCCACTTGCTCAATTTCTGCAACCGGAATCTCATCTTGGCCGAGGCAACAAGATCCTAATCTATCCCATTTTTTCACTCGCGTATGAGGACACTATTGTGTGGACGAGATATGGGGTTAAAAAAATAGGGAACATTACTAAAAATGGGACTATGAAGTGTTTTGATAAGTTGAAATCGTTATATAGCCTGCCTAATACACAGTACAGTAAACCCCCGTTATATCGCGGTTCAGTTTTTGCGGTCCCGGTATATTGCGTTTTTTTCTGTAAGACCTATTAACATTATTTTATTGATAAAATCATTGTTAATTAAATATTTTTGTGTTTTCCATTGCTCTTGCTATGTCTCTCAGTATCTTTTATGTGTTTAAATGTGTTTCTATTGTTTTAAAAGTGTGTTTAAAAACCTTAAAATGCTTTTAAAAGTATAGTGAAAGTTATAAAAACATGCCTAGTGTGTATTTAGATAGGGTTTCTATTTCGCGGATTTTCACTTTTCGCGGGTGGGTCCGGAACATAACCCCCGCGATGGAGGGCGGTTTACTGTAGTTCTTTCGCTATATACACCTACGTCATGCTTATCAGTCACAATTTGGGTGTGCTCAGGATTTATTTTCCACGTCGGACCTGGAGTCTATTTTGAGAGATGATAATTTAACTAAGCCTCTATTTACTATATACAAATTTCTTTTCCCCGAAAACTAATAAATTGCTGAGTGTGTGTAAGTCTAGGTGGGTATTGTGAGGGGGTTAACTCGGCAGCGGGTGTGCGTGACCCCCTGGATGGGTTCACCACACAAAAACAGGCACAGCAGACAGAGTTTGTAGTTGCAAAAACAAAAGGTGCAGTTTATTTAAACTATTTACAGGGGAAAAACAGCAAAATAAAAAGAAACATAAAAAATAAATCCTGGTCAGCTTGACCGCTTACTACACACGTAGGTTTCCCTGTCTGACAACTAGGTGCCGCCTTGTGTTGCCCCAGCCCCTACCTCCCTGTTTTTGAAGGTTTTAGCCACACAGGCTTTGTCTCACCGCACAGGACAGAAACACACTTCCCAGTCTTGCACAACACAGAACTGGTTCCAGGATGGAGCATCTCCCTTAGCATGCTGGGAGTTCTTGTAGAGGCCTTAATGAGCCACTTGATTCAGCTGGGCTCATTAACTCTTCCCCTGCAAGACTCCCAGTACTCCCCCTAGTGGTATGAATTTGCATAAAGCCTGAATCTAGGGCATACATAACTACTATCCTGGATGCAACCTGGTGATTTTACCTGCCTGCTGTCACAGTATCAAAGGTCGCTGATCTGGATACTGAAGATTAGGAGGATGTCTGGGATGTACCTTTTACCAGGCTCATCTCTGCTCGAGACCAACTTATTTATTATACATTTTTACACTGTATATATATGACCCCTGCCAAAATAGCTGATTTTTGGAAATAATTCCTGTTCCTGTTGGTGCTGCTCTGTGACTGGGGCAGACTTCATGCACTTTTTTGTGGAAAGCTTGGCTATATGGGTGTGTAGCGGGTACTTACTTTCCCGCCGTAAGTTTTTGAATTTTTCAGTGACACCAGTGGTGTGTCTCCGGAGGTCCACTGGGTGGCGCTGTCACTATGGGCCGACGGACGGATACCGCTGTGTGCTGAGCTTACTTTTGTCCTCTCTGGGCAGCGGTATGGTGGGGCGGGGAACCCGCCGTGCTTGCTGGGAGAGGGGATAAAAGGGGCCGGCCATCTTGGTCACGGGGTTGTTGGTCCCTGGCACCTTTAGCCTGCGGACGGAGTTCGTGTTTGTCCTCTAGGCGGACTAGGCCTAGAGGACCACCGGAGATCGTGTTCCACCCTTGGCACCTTTAGCCTGGGGTGAGGTACTAGGACGGCGGTCCAGAGCTCAGTGCCCAACACTGAGTTCCGCGAGGGAAGGATCCTAGGGTACTCCGGAGATGGATGCCTGAATCCGAGGTGGACGTAATGTACCGGGAAGAGCTCCTCATCTGAAGACCCGGTGCAGCATACTGCCGGTGACGGGTGAGCCTCTTGTCTGAGACCGTCCGGAAGGTGAATTTCCCTTGTGCGGAGACCATAACCCACTCTTTGGAGGAGAGTGGAGGATCGAACTTGTGTCTGGGCCTATTCGTACACACACCTCCTTTTCTGTTCTATAGCCAAGGGAGTCCATGTTATGTTCTAAATAAAAGAGTGTTGGACTTTAATGGTGTGTGGCTCAAGTTTCTGGCAGACGAGGTTCTTGGAGACTCTTGGAGGGAGGATCCGATGCACAACACAGGCCCGAAGGTAAAGGAAGGCATTGCTGATACCACTTGTACACCTGTGGTGGAAGCCAGGTGTAGCGCACCCTCTCCCTCCCCTATCATACCCCTAGACCAGAGACATTAAGAGCAGAACTTTAATAGAGGGGACGGTGAGAGGGGAGGAACAGCCCGCTACAGGTGTATTGGTCTAAGGTCCTTCAGTGTATCCATTCTGTGACTACTATACCCCTTCTTCCCTCAGAGAGACATTGGGGTTGATTTACTAAATCTGGAGAGTGCAAAATCTGGTGCTGCTCTGCACAGAAACCAATCAGCTTTCAGGTTTTATTGTCAAAGCTTAATTGAACAAGCTGAAGTTTGAAGCCGATTGGCTACCATGCACAACTGCACCAGATTTTGCACTCTACAGTTTTAGTAAAACAACCCCATTGTCTCTTAAAGGGGTTGTAAAGGTTTGTTTTTTATTTTCTAAATAGGTTCCTTTAAGCTAGTGCATTGTTGGTTCACTTACCTTTTCCTTAGATTTCCCTTCTAAATGTTTTTTTCCTTTGTCTGAATTTCTCATTTCCTGTTTCTCCTCAGTAAGCTTGCCCCCATCATCCGAGCCGTTCTGGCTGGGGGTTAGTCAGCGTGCTCGCCCCCTCCCTTGGGACTACATCCCTGCAGGGATACGCTGTCTCCTAGACCATCTATTGTGTGGGCATTAGCTATAGCATTCACAGGCAATGTTCTTTATTGTTTGAATGGTTTTGCATGTCGCTGTTCTAGTGACTATCTGCAGTCACAGTTTTCTGTTTTGTATTTTATACTTTATTGGAAATAAATATAGAGGATTTAACCACTTTAAGACCGAGCCTGTTTTTCAGACTCGGTGTTTACAAGTTAAAAACAAGTTTTTTTGCTAGAAAATTACTTAGAACCCCCAAACATTATATATATTTTTTTCTAACTCCAGAGAATAAAATGGCGGTCATTGCAATATTTTTTGTCACACCGTATTTGCGCAGCGGTCTTACAAGCGCACTTTTTTTTGAAAAAAAAAACACTTTTTTTAATTAAAAAATAAGACAACGGTAAAGTTAGCCCAATTTTTTTTTTATATTGTGAAAGATAATGTTACGCTGAGTAAATTGATACCCAACATGTCAAAATTGCACCCGCTCGTGGAATGGCGTCAAACTTTTACCCTTAAAAATCTCCATAGGCGACGTTTAAAAAAATCTACAGGTTGCATGTTTTGAGTTACAGAGGAGGTCTAGGGATAGAATTATTGCTCTCGCTCTGACAATCGCGGTGATAC
The DNA here is from genome assembly GCA_029206835.1 of Rana muscosa. NCBI lineage: Eukaryota > Metazoa > Chordata > Amphibia > Anura > Ranidae > Rana > Rana muscosa. The sequence goes on from CM055128.1 coordinate 276,895,996, forward strand.
CTCACATGTGTGGTTTGAACACCATTTTCATATGCGGGCGCTGCTCACGTATGCGTTCACTTCTGCGCTTGAGCTCGTCGGGACGGGGCGCTTTAAAACATTTTTTTTTCTTATTTATTTTACTTTATTTTATTGATTTTAACCACTTAAGCCCCAGGCCATTTTGGCTAGTTCATGACCAGGCCCCTTTTTGCGATTCAGCACTGCGTCGATTTAACTGACAATTGCGCGGTCGTGCGACGTGGCTCCCAAACAAAATTGACTTCCTTTTTTTCCCACAAATAGAGCTTTCTTTTGGTGGTATTTGATCACCTCTGCGTTTTTTATTTTTTGCGCTATAAACAAAAATAGAGAGTCAATTTTGAAAAAAATTCAATATTTTTTACTTTTTGCTATAATAAATATCCCCTAAAAATATATAAAAAACATATTTTTTTCCTCAGTTTAGGCCGATACGTATTCTTCTACATATTTTTGGTTAAAAAAAACGCAATCGGCGTTTATTGATTGGTTTGCGCAAAAGTTATAGCATTTACAAAATAAGGGATAGTTTTATGGCATTTTTATTAGTAATGGCGGTGATCAGTGATTTTTATCATGACTGCGACATTATGGCGGACACATCAGACACTTTTGACACATTTTTGGGACCATTGTCATTTTTACAGCGATCAGTGCTATAAAAATGCACTAGGTACTGTAAAAATGACACTGGCAGTGAAGGGGTTAACCACTAGGGGCGCTGAAGGGGTTAAGTGTGCCTAAGGGAGTGATTACTACTGTGTGGGGGTGTGGCTACGAGTGACACGTCACTGATTTCCGGTCTGATTACACAGAGCGTAAATCAGTGACAGTGTCAGTAGGCGAGCGGGGAGATGTTGTGTTTACACTAACATCTCCCCGCTCCATCCCTCCGTGAGACGATCGCGGGGATCCCCGCGGCGATCGAGTCTGCGGCACCCGCGGTCCGACTCACGGGGAAGGTCCAACTCATGGCAGGTGCGACCCCCACGTCGGGCAGTTAAAGGGGACGTACAGGTACGTTGATGTGCCTGTACGTGCCATTCTGCCGACGTATATCTACTGGAGGCGGTCCTTAAGTGGTTAAAACAGTTTTAAAAAATAAATAATTGGGTCACTTTTATTCCTATTACAAGGAATGTAAACATCCCTTGTAATAGAAAAAAGCATGACAGGTCCTCTTAAATATGAGATCTGGGGTCAAAAAGACCTCAGATCTCATATTTGGACTGCAATAAAAAATAAAATAAAATAAATTGTCATTTTAAAAAATTACAACAATAAAATGTCCCTTTAAGACGTATGGGCGGAAGTGATGTTTTGACGTCGCTTCCGCCCTGCAGTGATATGGAGACGGGTGGGGGCCATCTTCCCCTCGCTCGTCTCCATACACAGCAAGAGAGAGGACCGGATCGCCTCCGCCGCTACCGACGGCTCCGGTAAGCGGCGGAGGGCACCTGAGAGCGGCGGGAGGCCCCTCTCCCGCCGCCGATAAAAGTGATCTTGCGGCATATCTTATCTTGTAGCGTACCGCCCGCTGAAGAAGAGGATACCGGGGTTATGGTAGCTAGCTGCTACCATAACAACGGTATTCCTCTTCAAACAGAGGACGTAAAACTGCGGCGGGCGGTCCGGAAGTGGTTAAAAAAAAAGATACTTGTAAATATTCTTCAGTTGAACTTTGGTTTGGATAGCCTCAGTGTTGCACTGTTCAGGTACCAAGTTTGTAAGTCTGGTTATGCAACTTGGCCATACCATTAGCAAAAATCCACATGAAACCTTGCTAAGTAAATGTAAGCTTCTACAAACTCTGTGGAGTACCTTCTGTATATATTCCTTTGTGGAATCCACTAGTGACCAGTGACAATGTTGCTGTCTATAATGTTTCCATTGTCTGAAGATCTGTATTGCTGGGTGACAGATGATGTACACATGGCTGTACAAGTGACAGTGTATGAAATTGGACGGAATAAATTACTCTCTAATTTTTATACACATCATCACAGACAATAAGCCTCATACATGACATAAAGGGCAAAGATCAGCGGTGTCCAGGGAGTCAGCACTTTGCCAGGAGCCTTGCACCAATGGGCTGTTTAAATGTGATTGAGCAGAATAAGATGGGATTTAGGAAAATCCATACGCAAGCTCATTATACAATTTAAAATGTACTGACAGTATAAGAATAGCTAATGTCCTCCATGTGTTCGATCATTTTTATTCATGCATAGTGCTAAAGGATAATTCCAACCAAATCTCATGCGTCATTTCTTGGGAGATGCTGGAGGGATACAGTCAGATGGTTGATTACCAAGAAGTGAAGATTGTAGCTAATCAAACTGATCTTCAATTATCCAAGGATTTTGGCAGGAAATAATAACCTTATAATGTAGCCAGGTGCTTAGCTAAGAATGAAGAGTAAGAGAAACACTGGCTGCAGCTGCTGTCTGTAGCTGCTGTCCTGGGGTGCTGAACTGATGAACCGCCATATCAGCAAGATGAGGGAGATGCTGAGCAGGAAGAGTTCAATAGACTGAGTCAGGCAGCACTGCACTGTGGAATCTGTAGTCCAGAGGAGCGAGACTCTACTGTAATCAAGAGCTTTTGAACTGCTTTTCCCAGAGAGATTGTCAGAAGGAGGGGAACGAGTTGCATTTTCTTAGGCTATACAGGACACAGCTTCCTCTTGTCATGAGGGAGACCGGAGAGTGCACTTCACTATCCAGTGTGCACCATCACTGCTGCATATGGGCGACCTGAGCAGGAACCGGAGTGCCGAGTACGGAAGTGGCGACAGTCAACTGAGTGAGGAGCAGACAGTGGATTAATTGCTGTGTGTGACCGGATGGTGAGCTTCAATATCCCTGGGACTAGTGGGCTGCTGCTGTGGGGATTTAGCATCTGCTGCTATAGTGAGAGACTGAGCCCTTTAGGAACTGACCATACAGCCATATAGTAGGCTTATTGCTCCCGGCAGGCTTGACTGGGACTATTTTCATGTGCACCAATGGTACAACTGGGGCCCAATGCTAGCTGGCTGAAGAGTTATGACTAAAGACTGTCCCTTTACAGCTGCTGTATAGAAACATTTACCTATTGCTTATGCTTAGGGATACATCTGAGGGGACATTGCACAATATCCTAGCCATTCTCCTAGAGTGCTCTCTAGACTAGTTACATTTTTACTTTTCAGATTTCAGTTAATGTTTATAAGCACTGCTTATTGCTGATCTTGCTGATTCATGAGACAATTCCAGTCTGGTGATACAGAACTCTAACCAAAGTCACTTTGGCCAAGAGATCGCATTGTTTGGCAGAATGTGTCTGAATCTTTACTCTATGTGCTCATTTATGCTCAAACCCCTATTTATTCTAAACTGTACCAATATAACTTACCACTAAGCGGTCTTGTGTCTCTTTCCTGATACTAATTCACAGTCGAGTTAAAGGTATCCACGCTTGTAAAACAGTGAACCCAAATTACCAAGAGGCTCCTTCGGGGGCAGCGCTTCAAAAAGTTTCTAGCTTCCTTGATTTAAATGTTGCAATTCCAGCTGAAAAAAAGCAACCAGCCATCCCGACTATTTACCGTAGTATGTATGCGTAAAGTTAACCTTTTCTGTCCCGCCCACCCCTCCCCAATGTACCTCACTCTATCATTCCCAGATGCATACTTACCTTGAACCTGCAGCAGTGGCCTCCCACAATGTTTTCATCCTTCACCAAAAATCTTTACTACGCATGCCATGCCCCTCGACCTATTCCACTCTCCCCTTCCCTGATGCATACTTACCTCCAACCCACAGGAGTGGCCTCCCACAATGTTTACATCATTTGCCAAAAATCTCCTCTACACTGGGCAGAGCATAGGATGCCATCTTGGTTACTGACTAGTACTAAGGATTGTATGGAGCAGAATTCATATTTGATATATTTTTTTGTTGTGAAATCTCATGATACAGTACCTGTTATTTCTCCTGGAGACTTGAATGTTTGCACTTATTTGGACTACAATATTTAAAGTGGAAGTAAAGCCTTTTTTGGCACTTGTGCCTACAGGAAAGCCTATAATAAGGCTTCCCTGTAGGTACAGTAAATATCTCCTAAACTTGCACGGTTTAGGAGATATTCGCACTACATGCTGCCAGTGATGTCACCGGCGCATGCGCTCTGAAAGGGACAGCATACCTGTGCCGTCTCTTCAGAGCTCCGTGCTGCGGTCCGTGACTTCCACGCACATGTGCGGGAGTGACCTCATCGCTCTGCGGCCAATCAGACGGCTGGAGGATGTGAACCTGGAAGGAAGAGCAGATGAGGATGGAAGCGCCTGTCAGCAGTGACACCTTGGCGCCGGAGGGCTTCGTTCTAAGGTGTGTATTTCATAATGTGCTAGTATGCGATGCATACTATACCATTATGCCTTTAGCTTGCAGGGTTTAAAAAAAAAAAAAAATTATGTGGTTTACTACCGCTTTAAGCTCCTATTGTCTGGGTTGTTGGTGCACATATGGCCATCTAATGCTGACCACATACTGATCGAAAATTCAGACGGTTCAACCGGGACTGGCTGAATTTAAAGCAGTATGCGGGCATTCCCACTTAACAGAAGCCAATCATTTGATCGACTTCTATCGAAGGGACATGCTGAATTTTTTTTTTTAATCAACAGCTGAAACCGCTGATGGTGCAAGTGCTCAGCAGAGGGGGCTTCCTACATTCACCTCACCCCAGTGTATGTCTGTCCACAGGGTGACAGTGCTCCTGATTTAATTTATTGCAGAACAAATAGCTTGGCCACCCAATTACAGATCACATAAAAAAAAAAAAAAAGATCCACTGGCAGGATCATCGAATAGTAGAACTATTATAAGGAAATAAAAAAAAAAACGGTTGTGTTAATTGTAGTGGCAGACTGCAACATTTAGACCTTTACCTATGGGGCAAACTTTTTTAACACATATGTGTCACCTTCTGTAATGCCTTGTACACGCGATCGGAATTTCCGATGAAAAAAGTCTACGGAATTTTTTCATCGGATATTCCGATCGTGTGTGGGCCCCATTGGACTTTTTGTCGTCGGAGTTTAGCAATAGAAAATGTTTTATTTTTTTCCGATGGAAATTCCGATCGTCTGTGTGGAACTCCGACGGAGAAAAAAACATGCATGCTCAGAATCAAGTCAACGCACGCTCGGAAACATTGAACTGCACCGCGTTCTTGACGGTCGGAATTTGGTCTGACAGTGTGTATGCAAGACAGCTTGAACGGAATTCCGACAGGAAAATTGCATCAGATTTTAGCCCCTTCGGAAATTCCGATCGTGTGTACAGGGCTTTACCCTCCTAATTCATACAGATATTGCGCCTTGATGGTGTGTCATTGTAATTGTTACCATATCTTTGTACACCTCTTGAAATCCTTAATAAACATTTATTGAGAAAGATAAAATTTATGCAGGGCCTTTGTGTCTTTTTCAATGACTGAATCTCCAGCTTGCTCCTTACTATGCAAATTAGTGATTGTTTCTGAATACGCTTCTTTAAGTTGGAAAGCACCCTTGACCCCTAAGAAAATGAGACACAACATGCGCCTCCTTCTCCATCCCAATCTCCAAACCACTAGCAAAGTGCATTTGTCTGCAAGTAATGAGAAACCAGGCAAGCTGGAAAACCAATTATATGCTTATATATACACCACTGCAGTGTATTAAATATATCTTGCGTAGTATGCAATGCCGACAAAAGTTTTCTATCTCTAATAGAAATAACTACGCCGGTGAAATACAAATCAGCTCAGAGACAGACGGCTGGGTAATCTGTCCCGCAATGGAATCCGTGCCGGCGGGGAGACAGCTGATTATGGTGTTACAAGAGCATCCTGAAGTATTGGGGGGGGGGGGATATCTGAACTAATAGTCCTCCACAGCACACATCCCACGACCTGGCTCCTTACTAATGCAGCCTGCAAAACCGCTGGAGCCAGCGTGGGTTGTGAGAATGTCACAACATCAATCTTCTGCCTTCGGCGTGAACCTGCGGGTCCTTGGCTGCAGGAGGTGACAACTGTGAGGGTGACAGCGGGCTCCAGGGAAGAACGGGAGCTGCATAGAAAACAGAGTCGCTGTGTGTTCTTGTGGTCTCTCCTCTGCCACAGTAATAAAGAGTGAAACGGAGTCCTAAGCAAAGCCATTTTTAACCACTTCAGCCCCGGAAGGATTTACCTCTTTCCTGACTAGGCCGTTTTTTGTGATACGGCACTGCGTCGCTTTAACTGACAATTGCGCGCTCATGCGACGTTGTACCCAAACAAAATTTATGTCATTTTTTTACCACAAATAGAGCTTTCTTTTGGTGCTATTTGATCACTTCTGCATTTATTTTTTGCGCTATAAACAAAAGAAGAGCGACAATTTTGAAAAAAACACAATATTGTTTACTTTTTGCTATAATAAATATCTCAATTTAAAAAAAACAAAAAACAAATTTCTTTATCAGTTTAGGCCAATATGTATTTGTAGCGGGGTGTTCCCCTTTAATCAGAGACAGGAAATTCCAGAGAGAGGGGAGTCGGGGGGGAAGGAATATAAGGAGGGGGCGAGGCCTAGCTCTTTCTCTTGGGACACGGGGAGGCAGAGAGAGATACACCTGTGCGGATCTGTGCTGTTCCAGGCCTGAAGCCTGGGGCCTGTGGAGCGAACCAAAGAGCCTTCCACCCCCTTTGCGAGCCTGGGTGGCATCCAGACTCATCTCTTCTAAAGTTATCTGGATCGGGGATCCGATCGCAGAAGCCGCTGTGGACGAGGACCGACACAGCCGGTGGAAGTTCCGGACTGAGGGAAGTGTTCCGGAGTGGTGAGCGAGCGAAAGCTCATCTTTAAACTGTTACTTTTATACTTTGTGCCTACTAGACTTCCGAGGCCTAACACCTCCGGTGAGGGAGAATTACCCCCCCCCCCCTATTGGATTACAAATACATGGTTTTAAATACTTCAAGTGCACCACCTTTACAGATCCTGTGCCGGTGAAGATTTGTGTTTCTTCTAAGACTGAGTTTCATGGTTAGGGATCAGGCCTGATCCGTTAGATAGTTATAAGTTAGTTATCACACCACAGGGTGTTTAGGTAACGGTCGCCCCACGTGGCGTTCCGTCCCCTTTCCATTGCTGGTACACACACACACACAGTATTGTGATTTATAACTGCAGGGACCTGCTTATGTGTTGTGAACCAAATGTTACATGCATGTTATCCCCTTTTATCTTACCACTAGCAGTAAAGTCAGTTATTATTTACAACATTGTCTATGAGTCTGAGTTATCAATCCACACACCCACATTTAAAGCATAAGTGATTGTTTATGTGAAATTGCTGTGGGTTAACTGTGCCAGAGCGGGTAGAGCAGATTGCCGGGGGGTTGGGGAAGCTGTACTCAGGGCCCAAATCAAAACTTGCGGCTCTCTTAAGTTGAGGGTATCGCTACACGTGGGGGCTCGTAAATCCGGGATTACTGAGACAGCGGTGAGAGCCCGCCAAGACTTACCGGCATGGACCCGAAAGACATCAGAACGTGGTGTGAAGTAGCTAAGACAGATCCAAGCCAGTCAGTGGTCATTAACATTCCGGGTCAGGAATGGTCGACCGAAACGATGGAAGGGTTAATGAAGTCAGACCCAGACACCTCACACCAGTATACGCTAGTGGAATATTCAGATAGGAAGCCAGAGGCTTGTAAATGCAAATATGCGCGGATGCCGGATAACAGATCTTATAGTTTGGCGCACGCTATTAAGAAAGAGCTATCACCAACGGGATCACCGCAGGTTGCGGCCCGTACCCCGCCAGAGAGGAAAGACGGAGCGACACCTCCGGTGACGCCTGCACCTGCCACGGCCATATCACCCGAACTGATAAAGGCGTTAGGGGATCTACTAACAAACTGTCAGAGGACAAGCACAGTGCACGTAGAGACTAGCTACCGGAGACTAAAAACATTCTCGGGGGAGCTCCCCGTCCCTGCGGGGGAGGAAGATTTTGACACTTGGGTGGAACAGGCATTACAAGCAGTAGAGGCATGGGAGGTGCCTGAAGCACAGAAAAGACAACGAGTTTTAGAAAGTTTGAAAGGTGCCGCGGCAGAAGCGGTGAAGAGCTTCCGGTTTGGAAATGCAAACTGTACAGCTCAAGATTGTCTGGCCATGCTGCAGGAAGAGTTTGGACAGCTGGAGAAGGTGACAGAGATGGTCTACCAATTTGAACATACTTTCCAGCAGCCGAATGAGAAACTGTCAGAGTATGTTAGAAGGTTGAACAGGCTGTTATGCAAGATCGTCCTGAAGAAGGGAATGCTGCCCAAAGATGCGGATGAAGCACAAATGAAGCAGATCATGAGGGGAGCGCGGCGCTCAGACCCAGTCTGGCTGCACCTGAAAACCTCAGGAGGAGGAATGTCACTGACCTACTCTGATCTAATAAAAATTATTAGGGACGAAGAGGCGCTGCAGAGAGATCAGCAGGTGGCCAGGGTGAGTGTCACCCCTGTACCAGTGTTGGTCAGTTCGGTCAAGAGCCCGGAAAGAGATGCAGAAGTCGACACTTTGAAATCACAAATGTCCCAAGTGTTGGAGATGCTGACCTCTTTGATGGAGAAAGATCAAAGAAGAGCAGAGAAACCAAGTCCAAGAAAGGAGTTGTTCCCGAATACCTCCGAACCAGCCTCCATACAGGACCGAGAAGAGATGCTATGCTACAACTGCGGGGGCAGTGGCCACTTTGCCAGTAGGTGTTCCAGTCCCAAGAAGAAGAAAATGGATAATCGCCAGCCGGCGGGAAACTCCAGAGGGCCCCGGTGAGGGAGTCAACCGGGTGCCCATCTCTTTCAGTGAGCTCCAAACTGAATGGAAGGAAGCAAAAGAGAGAGAACAAAACTCCTCAGAAGGAATCTAGGGTCTCTCAACCAAGATACACACCAGAGAGAGGGGACAAGACCCCTCAGAAGAAATTTAGCACTCCCAAGCAGGGATGAGCCGAACACCCCCCTGTTCGGTTCGCACCAGAACCTGCGAACAGACAAAATGTTCGTGTAAACTTTAGAACCCTATTAAATACAATGGACTCGAACGTTCGAAATCTAAAGTGTTAATTATAAAGGCTAATATGCAAGTTATTGTCCTAAAAAGTGTTTGGGGACCTGGGTCCTGCCCCAGGGGACATGTATCAATGCAAAAAGACGTTTTAAAAACGGACGTTTTTTCGGGAGCAGTGATTTTAATAATGCTTAAAATGAAAAAATAAAAGTGAAATATTCCTTTAAATTTCGTACCTGGGGGGTGTGTATGATATGCATGTAAAGTGGCGCATGTTTCCCGTGCTTAGAACTGTCCCTGCAAAAAATGTCATTTTTGAAAGAAAAAAAATGCATTTAAAACTGACTCGCGGCTATTAATGAATTGTCGGCTCCCGGCAATACATACAAAAGTCATTGATAAAAAAAAAAAAAAAAAGCGTGGGGGTTCCCCAGAATTCAATTACCAGGCCCTTCAGATCTGGCATGGATTTTAAGGGGAACTCCACCCCAAGTTTAAAAAAAAAATGGCGTGGAGTCCCCCTAAAAATCCATACCAGACCCCTTATCCGAGCACGCAACCTGGCCGGCCGCAGGGGAAAAGGGGGGGACGAGAGAGCGGGCGGGGGGCTTATCGGAATCTGGAAGACCCCTTTAACAAAGGGGACCCCCAGATCCCGCCCCCCCCCTATGTGAATTGGTAACGGGTACATTGTACTCCTACCATTTCACGAAGAAAGCGTAAAAAAATGTTTAAAAAAACACACAAACACCTTGAAAAAGTCCTTTATTTAAAAAAATAAATAAATAAACATTCCAGCGGTGAAATCCAGTGTCCCGCGGCGATCCCGATGTCCAGCGCTGTCCTTCATTGGTTGTGCCTGAGCGGACCTGATGGGGAACTCCCTCTCAGTATTTTAAATGTATAGACCCGCCCCTTCTAATGTTCCCCATCAGGTCCGCTCAGCGGGCCAGATGCAGAACATGAGAAGGGGCGGGTTTATACATGTATTACCAAAGTGAGAGCAGTTCCCCATCAGGTCCGCCCCCTCGGTATGTCGGACCCGCCTACGTCATTGGCTTGAGCGGGGAACTTCCTTCACTATGTAAATTTAAATTACACAGTGAAGGAAGTTCCCCGCTCAAGCCAATGACGTAGGCGGGTCCGACATACCGAGGAGGCGGACCTGATGGGGAACTGCTCTCACTTTGGTAATACATGTATAGACCCGCCCCTTCTCATGTTCCGCATCTGGTCCGCTGAGCGGACCTGATGGGGAACTTTAGAAGGGGTGGGTCTATACATTTAAAATACTGAGAGGGAGTTCCCCATCAGGTCCGCTCAGGCACAACCAATGACGGACAGCGCTGGACATCGGGATCGCCGCGGGACACTGGATTTCACCGCTGGAATGGGTTTTTTTTTTTTTTTTAATAAAGGACTTTTTCAACGTGTTTGTGTGTTTTTTTAAACATTTTTTTACACTTTCTTCGTGAAATGGTAGGGGTACAATGTACCCCTTACCAATTCACATAGGGGGGGGGCTGGGATCTGGGGGTCCTATTTGTTAAAGGGGTCTTCCAGATTCCGATAAGCCCCCCGCCCGCAGACCCCCACAACCACCGGGCAAGGGTTGTGGGGATGAGGCCCTTGTCCCCATCAACATGGGGACATCCTCCCCATGTTGAGGGCATGTGGCTTGGTACGGTTCAGGAGGGAGGGGGGGGCGCTTTCTCGTCCCCCCCTTTTCCCCTGCGGCCGGCCAGGTTGCGTGCTCGGATAAGGGGTCTGGTATGGATTTTTAGGGGGACTCCACGCCATTTTTTTTTTAATTTGGGGTGGAGTTCCCCTTAAAATCCATGCCAGATCTGAAGGGCCTGGAATGGATATTTGGGGGAACCCCACGTCAATTTTTTTTTTATTTGCGCGGGGTTCCCCTTAATATCCATTCCAGACCTGAAGGGCCTGGTAATTGAATTCTGGGGAACCCCCACGCTTTTTTTTTTTTTTTTATCAATGACTTTTGTATGTATTGCCGGGAGCCGACAATTCATTAATAGCCGCGAGTCAGTTTTAAATGCATTTTTTTTCTTTCAAAAATGACACTTTTTGCAGGGACAGTTCTAAGCACGGGAAACATGCGCCACTTTACATGCATATCATACACACCCCCCAGGTACGAAATTTAAAGGAATATTTCACTTTTATTTTTTCATTTTAAGCATTATTAAAATCACTGCTCCCGAAAAAACGGCCGTTTTTAAAACTTCTTTTTGCATTGATACATGTCCCCTGGGGCAGGACCCGGGTCCCCAAACACTTTTTAGGACAATAACTTGCATATCAGCCTTTATAATTAGCACTTTAGATTTCTCCCATAGATTTTTCGAATTTGCCGCGAACACCCCAATTTGTTCGCTGTTCGGCGAACGGGCGAACAGGCAATGTTCGAGTCGAACATGAGTTCGACTCGAACTCGAAGCTCATCCCTACTCCCAAGAAGGAATGCCTACAACCAAGAGACAATAACATCCCTCAGCGGGTTTGTACTCCCATTAGGGTGGGGAAGGTCAATGCATACCGGGCTCAAGAGAGAATAAAGTCAAAAACAAACTGGATGAAGACAAGTCCTCAGAAGAAAGTGACCTCAACCCGGCCGTACCCAGAAGAATTGGTCGGCCCGTCCCCCACTGTATCTATCCAGGTGGAAGAAGTATATACGAAGGCCCTCCTGGACACTGGAGCTCAAGTGACTTTGTTGTATAGAGACTTCTACGATAGGCACTTAAGCCATTTGCCTATACAGAAGATAGAAGAGCTGGAGATATGGGGCCTGGGAACGCAGAGGTTCCCCTATGATGGTTATCTGCCCATAAAGCTGACATTCGACCCCTCTGTGGCTGGGAAAACAGAAGTGTTCGACACCCTGGCAGTTGTGTGTCCTAGACCACCCGGGGCCAGCAAGATGTCCCTCATCATAGGCACCAATACGGATCTAGTGAGAAGACTTCTGACGCCCCTGGTGAAGATGAGGAGCCATCAAGATCCAAACATCCATCCCATGCTGAAGACAGCCTACCAACGGTTAGTGTTGGAGCAGAAGACCCCAGGAGAGGGGATAGGGAAGGTGTGGAAACTGGGGAGAGAAGAAGTGGTGCTGCAGCCCGGACAGGTGGCTTGCCTCAGGGCCACTGTGAAGCTCACCTGGGAGCAGCCTGGTCCCTTTGTCATGCTGGAATCCGACCCAAGGGAAGATCACTCAGGCCTGGAAGTGATACCGGAAGTGATTCCAATCAAGGCCCTGAAGAAAGCCAGGGGAAGAGTCCCGGTGAGTGTGAGGAACTCTACAGAAAGGGCCATAGAGATCCCTGCCCGGATGCTGTTGGGACAGGTGAGTCCTGCTGTCCCAGTCAGCTGGTCAGAAATAAAGGGGACGGGTGAAGAAGGAGATGTTTGGGAAAAACTTTCCATGGAGAACCCGAATTTACCTGGAGCCTGGAAAGAGAGAGCCAAGGCCCAGCTGACTAGATGGGAGAAGATTTTCTCCAAAGATGAGTTCGATGTGGGGTGTGCGAGGAGTGCTACCCACCGCATCCGCCTGCAAGAAGACAAACCGTTCAGGGAGAGAGTCAGGCGGGTTCCGCTGGCAGATCTGGAGGATCTGAGGGAGCAGCTTGCAGAACTGAAAAAGACTGGGGTGATTCGAGAATCCAGAAGCCCCTATGCCTCTCCAATAGTGGTGGTCAGGAAGAAGAATGGGTCGTTGAGGCTCTGCATTGACTACAGAACTCTCAACAGGAGGACCATCCCTGATCAGTACACCACGCCAAGGATAGAGGACGCCTTACAGAGTTTGTCTGGAGCCAAGTGGTTCAGCGTGATGGACCTCAAGAGCGGGTACTATCAAATTCCCATGCACCCAGAGGATAAAGAAAAGACCGCTTTCATAACTCCTGTGGGGTTCTTTGAGTTTAATAGAATGCCTCAGGGCCTATCTGGGGCCCCAGCTACTTTTCAACGTCTCATGGAGAAGACTGTCGGAGATATGAACCTCATAGAAGTCCTCGTGTACCTGGACGATGTCATTGTCTTCGGGAGAACTTTGGAGGAACATGAGGCCCGATTGGAGAAAGTGTTGAGAAGGCTTAGTGAAGATGGGAGAGGAGAACTGGAGTGGCTATGGCCTTCCCCAACCCCGGAAAATCCCACCATAGACCTTCCACCCACTGAGGATATGCAGGATGGGACCCTGAACCCAGAAGCTACAGAGTTCATTCCATCCAGTGGCGTGCCTGAATGCTGGGAAGATATTCCGGGCCTGTACTCAGATGAAGAAGAGACAGAGGCCCCAGAACCAGTGACGATGTCAGAAAGTGTTCCTGAAACAGAGCCTGTGGCACCAGAGACTGAAGTCCCAAGGGAGCAGAGAGCTCGCAGAGTCGTGAGGCCTCCCATGAAGTTAACCTACCCTCAATTGGGAAAGAGCTCAGAGGACTCTGTTACCACCGCTAGAAGAAGTACCGAGTGCTCCAATCCTTCCACTGTTCATTTGGTGGAGGGCAACCCCAGCTCACTCTCTGGCACAGTTAGGCAGGCCACTCATGCCAGTGTGACCTGTGGGACAGGGAATCCCACCTCTGAGTTTTGGTGGCAATTCCCTGTACCAACATCATACTCCGCACTCTCTAAAATGGTTCAGGAATTTTGTTGAAATGTTTATCTTTGGGGACCAAAGAGTTTTAGTGGGGGGAGTGTGTAGTGGGGTGTTCCCCTTTAATCAGAGACAGGAAATTCCAGAGAGAGTGGAGTCGGGGGGAAGGAATATAAGGAGGGGGCGAGGCCTAGCTCTTTCTCTTGGGACACGGGGAGGCAGAGAGAGATACACCTGTGCGGATCTGTGCTGTTCCAGGCCTGAAGCCTGGGGCCTGTGGAGCAAACCAAAGAGCCTTCCACCCCCTTTGCGAGCCTGGGTGGCATCCAGACTCATCTCTTCTAAAGTTATCTGGATCGGGGATCCGATCGCAGAAGCCGCTGTGGACGAGGACCGACACAGCCGGTGGAAGTTCCGGACTGAGGGAAGTGTTCCGGAGTGGTGAGCGAGCGAAAGCTCATCTTTAAACTGTTACTTTTATACTTTGTGCCTACTAGACTTCCGAGGCCTAACACCTCCGGTGAGGGAGAATTACCCCCCCCCCCCTATTGGATTACAAATACATGGTTTTAAATACTTCAAGTGCACCACCTTTACAGATCCTGTGCCGGTGAAGATTTGTGTTTCTTCTAAGACTGAGTTTCATGGTTAGGGATCAGGCCTGATCCGTTAGATAGTTATAAGTTAGTTATCACACCACAGGGTGTTTAGGTAACGGTCGCCCCACGTGGCGTTCCGTCCCCTTTCCATTGCTGGTACACACGCACACAGTATTGTGATTTATAACTGCAGGGACCTGCTTATGTGTTGTGAACCAAATGTTACATGCATGTTATCCCCTTTTATCTTACCACTAGCAGTAAAGTCAGTTATTATTTACAACATTGTCTATGAGTCTGAGTTATCAATCCACACACCCACATTTAAAGCATAAGTGATTGTTTATGTGAAATTGCTGTGGGTTAACTGTGCCAGAGCGGGTAGAGCAGATTGCCGGGGGGTTGGGGAAGCTGTACTCAGGGCCCAAATCAAAACTTGCGGCTCTCTTAAGTTGAGGGTATCGCTACATATTCTTCTACATATTTTTGGTAAAACAAATTGCAATAAGCGTATATTGATTGGTTTGCACAAAAGTTATAGTGTCTAAAAATAGGAAATAGATTTATGGCATTTTTATTTATTTATTTTTGTTACTAGTAATGGTGGTAATCTGCGATTTTTATCGGGACTGCGACATTACAGCGGACAGATCGGACACTTTTGACACTTTTTTGGGACAATTCTGTCAAGGGGTCCTGAGGTTTACACAGCTCTGTCACATTGCACTGACCTGTCGGGCAGGGGGAGAGGCTTGTTTTTACTCTGTTTCAGTTAAAGGGTTAATTCACCTTTACCACAAAACTAATTTTAACCAATATAGTGCAGCGCTACTAATCAATACAATCCTTTTATTTATTTTTTAAACAAAAAACATAGATTCCACTATAATTTGTGCAATACAGAACCAGTCCTTTAAATTTAGAACGGCATTCCATAAATTAACAGTCCATCAACATGACTAAAATTTTTTGCGATTTTTGCTTTACAGGGTTAGATAGAATTGTCTTAAAATGTGGCTGCCAATAGATTTGGAGTTCGTTTTTTAGGCTGAACTTCTACGTTAAGAATCTCACTGACCAACTACCTACCTGATTTAGAGCTGAAGTAAACCCATTTACCAGTTTCAAAAAACTGTTTCATTTGCGGCACGTGCCGGAAATGTAACACTCCTATTGGTTGTGCTCTCAACCAAACTGTCAAACCATCCAATGGCTGGTGTCATAACTGATCACATGTGCAGCATCATGGTAGTTGTAGATTAAACAGAGGCAAAGATGGCAGCTTCCTTGGCTGAAAACAATAGGAGGGTTTACTTAGACTTTAAGGAGTTTCTTGACAATCAGATCACATATGTGCTTGCTGTATCAGTGATATCCTATGGAACAGGTCATATTAGGGTGACCACATTTCCAAACTACAATTCAGGGACACCCCCCTCCACTTCCAAAAAATCAGCTTGTTCTGTAACGAATCACAGCACAGTGATTGGACACAAGAGGCGGGATTTATGATTTCTTCAATCACAAGCAGAGGGCGGGGATTGTGCTCCTCCTGGCATTCCCGGCCAGGACAAGTACTGTCAGTGAGTAAAGCGGTGATTTGTCAGCCTTTTTTGGGGGCATCGGATTGGCCCGGGGGGTGGCTGTGTCAGTTTCATTCCAGGACACTGTATTGTCCTGGCATAAAGGTACCCGGGACAGACCTGCAAAATGCGGGACTGTCCCGGACAATCCAGGACACGTGGTCACCCTAAGTCTTATGCTCCTGTTTTCCTGGATGGCCTAATAGTTTGATGGAGGAACAGAGGAAAGGCAAGCATATGCTGCTGGGGAGGGTGTTAAAGAGAAACTTATATTTTGCTCTGCATGGGCAAAGCACTGAGGTGTTCTGTTAGGCAGGTAGATGACTGTTTTGGCCAAGGTAACATATACCCTAAGCCCTTGTTCACACCAATGATTCTGCATAACCATGCATTCTGAATTACAATTTTGCACGTTTTGACTTGCTTCGTTTAGGTATTTTTTATGCACTTTCATACCTAATGCATTTTTTTTTGTTTTGGCCAACGACAAGCAATAGACAACAGGTCTAGCCCGGTCAGCATAGTGTAAATGCAGCAACAATGATGGTATGCAAAATAGTCATTTACACAAGCATACATTAGCATATCAAAGAAAAAACATGTCCTAAATAATTAAATAACTTTACATTAATGTTTGTTAATGTGAGACTGGGTAGGCATCCTAATCAAAATAAACTGCATGGGCAATGTCATTCCATGCCCTCCTGCTTGCAGCAATCCCTGCAAATATTGTCCTTGGGATCGTAGAGCAATGTCCTTTTACCAGCTTTATCATCACTTCAGCATCCAGTATGGTTTTGCCTGCTCTCTCCTTTATATCTGCAGCCTGGTTAGAGTAGATGCTGCTAGGAGATAAAGGTTTTTAATATGTTTCCACTGAAGTCTATGGGGCCAAAAATGAACTACATTGTACCATAAGAAACACCGGCACCATTTCAAAACTCTCACTGTAGTATGTTACATAGCTGTGACCGTTCACCACAGAGAATAAAGTGATTTCTGTTGTCATGCATAAGGTATTCTCTATGTTTGATGTCTATGATTCTCTATTCTCTATCCCCCAACCGCTGCCCCTTTAGCTACAGATACTTTTGTAGCGACCTCACCCCTCTCGCCCCTTCTCATTCTCGGCTTGTTGGTCTTGTCTAGGGGGTTAGTACTGGGGGGGAGGGATGCGGTACACCACGGCCTATGTCCTACAGAGAGACTGGAGGTGAGTCAAATCCTTTCTCCAAAATTACTCTCTTTGCTCCTAGTAACCAGAGTTCCACACACTGAAAAGGTCCAACTCGTATTTATTCTCTTCCAGCAATAAATAGTCATACAGCACAGACAGGTTGAGACCCATAGAACACTTCAGTATTTGTAGGGAGTAGGTTGAGGCACAATCCTTTAAGTAGAGCTAACCACTGTGGTGTCACCAATGGTTATGATGTATAGTCACTGCCACCGACTATATAGAACAAGAGCATGAATTACCTTCGCTATCACAGCCCCTGTCAGAGGGAAGACATCCGTCCAAGAGAGTTACCGGAGGCCTCTCTGTCACCGGCAAATGCTGCGCCGGACTTTCCGGAGAAGTTCCGCTCACCAGCCTCCTCGTCTCAGACACGGGCACCCAAGGCGTTCGGGCCCCCTCGGATTCCTCCACCCTTGCGGAACCTAGTCGAAGGTACTGAGTCCCAGGCTTCCGCATTAGTACCTCACCTAAGGCTAAAGGTGCCTGGGATGGACTCCATCTCCCGCTCCGGCCAGGTCAAGGGGATCCTGGGCCCGGAACTCCGGAAAGCCAGCACCCAAGCTGAAGGTGCCTGGGCGCGGCTGCGTCCTCCGACTCTGAACCCCAAGTTTAGGGCGTCCGCCCCTTTTATCTCCTCTCCCTTAGCGTCACAGCAGGTTCCCCGCCCCGCTGTACCAGCGCCAGGAAAGGACAAAAAGGGATGCAGTCTATTCAGCTCCGGCCCAGGGCGACAGCGCCACCTGCAGGCCGCAGGGAACCTCACACCACCAGAGTCCTCCAAGAACCATAAAAGGGTCTCAGATTCCCTAACAATCAGTGCATCTGGGTTACACTACCACCCAGATGCCTCCCCTAAATTCAAATACCCGCTACACTTTGTATTGTGGAACAGAAAAAATTATCCCTGCAGAATGGGGACAACTAAATGGGGGGCGCCCCACAACCTAGTGCACATGATTTCGGCACACTAGTGCGTGGTTGTAGGGATTAAGCAAGTCCTATAACACCTCCTCACCCCCTGTCAAATACTCTCTGAAGAGCGATTCAAATCCAAATTGCTTTACAGAAAGCAGCTTGTGTAAATTAGCCCTTTTGTAGAAGATATTCCCTCAGTGGCAGTTGGTGATAAATATTTCAGAGGGAGGGGCAAACAGACTAACGCCACCCCCACTCCTCCCAGACGGGAAGGCGTCGATCACCGCAAGCACAGCGGAAGATGGACGGTGGACGGGAAAGCAGTGATTGTCGCAAGCACCCCACCACCCTCCAGCGTTGGACGGAGAGAAGGCAGCTGCGATCCACCGCAACCCCCCAAACGGGTCCTAAGACTCCCTGGCCAATCGGGTCTCAGGATTCGCTTCATGATTGGCCAGGAGGAGAATCATGAAGACAATTCCGAATGTTAATCCGCTATTGTCACACAACTGGGCTCTACGCCCCAAGCCCACCCTTGTTTTAAGCCATTTAAAAGCCTCAGCCTCTAATCATGTGCTTCAACTAAAAAAAAAAAACATTGAAATCCATGTGTCCGGCACCCTGCATGTAGATTAGGGGCTAGGCGCATGAATTAGGGGGGCAGGGGACGGGCCACCACTGTACTCCCTTACTTCCTATTTGGGGAAACCGTTGTCACTGGGACAGAAAGTGAAGGAAATTTCCCTAACGAAGCCCTAGACAGTAGTAACCCTGACTCCCAAACACAGACACAATGCAGTGTCTCCACTCTTCCCCAGTGGCCCCTCTTCCCTGCACACTGCTCTAATCAGCAGCGCTGCTCAGGGACATTGAGCAATGTTGATTGGAGCTGGGGGGGTTGCCGCTGGACGGACGTTTATTTTAAAAAACACAGACTGCTGAGAGCAGAGTTGTTGTTGAGAGCGGGGGGGGGGGGCGACTGACGCTTTTTTAACTTGAACTGCACAGTTATTGAGCGAGGGGGAGGTGGCGCGACAAGGGGGGGGGGCGGACTTCACTAAGCACACAACAGGGACGTCGGTCAGATCTTACCTCCTCCTCCTCCTTCCTCTGCCTTCTGTGTCCTGCTGTGGCTGTGCGGGAATACAGAAGGTATCGTGGGACTGCAGGAAAGTGGTGTCACTGTGGGAAAAACCCTGCGGGTTGGGAGGTATGGCCATAGGCGTTGATTTACTAAAGGCAAACAGACTGAACACTTTGCAAAGTGCAGTTGTACTCTGCAAGAGCACTTGCTCCAGACTTTAGTAAATGAGCAGAAGCTCTGCTGACTTTAATCATCCAATCATGTGCAAGCAAAAATGCATTTTTTTTTATTTCCCTTGCATGTGGTTGGATATTCTTTGCAAAGTGAAGCCTTACCTCATTTACTAAGCTCTAGAGCAGGGGTCTCAAAGTACCGGCCCGCGGGCCATTTGCGGCCCGCGGACCGGTTATAAATGGCCCGCAGGCAGCGCAGGGTTGCCGCGGAAGGGGGGGCGCAAATTGGCAGTGTTCTACTGCCAGGCATGTACTGGTCGGAGATCCGCAGCAATTTACCTGTCAATCGCCTACTGCTGGCGCCTGACGGGTAGATCGAGATGCATGCAGAGTAGCGCAGGAAGCGTCTGTCATGAGTTCACTTCTCTCTCACGTCACGCTGTTGCTCCCCGGCGGCCCCTCCTCTCTTCGTCCATCCCCATTTGCTTGTGACATCATCTGGGATGGACGAACAGAGGAGGGGCCGCCGGGGAGCAACAGCGTGACATGAGAGAGAAGTAAACTTATGACAGACGCTTCCTGCGCTACTCTGCATTTGAAGAAAACGACAACAAGTAAATGCTGAACTGTGCCCCATGTACCCTGATTGTGCCCTGATGTGCCCCATGTACCCTGATGTGCCCCATGTACCCTGATTGTGCCCTGATGTGCCCCATGTACCCTGAATGTGCCCCATGTACCCTGATTGTGCCCTGATGTGCCCCATGTACCCTGATTGTGCCCTGATGTGCCCCATGTACCCTGATTGTGCCCTGATGTGCCCCATGTACCCTAAATGTGCCCTGATGTGCCCCATGTACCCTAAATGTGCCCTGAATGTGCCCCATGTACCCTGATTGTGCCCTGATGTGCCCCATGTACCCTGATTGTGCCCTGATGTGCTGGGCTCTGTGCCCTAATGGTGAGTGGTCAGTGTGCAGTGTAGTGGTCAGTGTGCAGTGTAATGTGAAGTGTAGTGGTCAGTGTGCAGTGTAGTGGTCAGTGTGCAGTGTAATGTGAAGTGTAGTGGTCAGTGTGAAGTGGTCAGTGTGAAGTGCAGTGGTCAGTGTGCAGTGTAGTGGTCCGTGTGTAGTGTAGTGGTCAGTGTGCAGTGTAGTGGTCAGTGGGTAGTGGTCAGTGGTCAGTATGCAGTGGTCAGTGTGCAGTGTAGTGGTCAGTATGCAGTGGTCAGTGTGCAGTGTAGTGGTCAGTGTGCAGTGTAGTGGTCAGTGTAGTGGTCAGTATGCAGTGTAGTGGTCAGTGTGCAGTGTAGTGGTCATGTGTGCAGTGTAGTGGTCATGTGTGCAGTGTAGTGGTCAGTGTGCAGTGTAGAGGTCAGTGTGCAGTGTAGAGGTCAGTGTGCAGTGGTCAGTGTGTATTGTTCAGTGTGCAGTGTAGAGGTCAGTGTGTAGTGGTCAGTGTGTAGTGTAGTGGTCAGTGTGCAGTGTAGTGGTCAGTGTGTATTGTTCAGTGTGCAGTGTAGAGGTCAGTGTGTAGTGGTCAGTGTGCAGTGTAGTGGTCAGTGTGCAGTGTAGTGGTCAGTGTGTAGTGGTCAGTGTGCAGTGTAGAGGTCAGTGTGTAGTGGTCAGTGTGTAGTGTAGTGGTCAGTGTGCAGTGTAGTGGTCAGTGTGTATTGTTCAGTGTGCAGTGTAGAGGTCAGTGTGTAGTGGTCAGTGTGCAGTGTAGTGGTCAGTGTGCAGTGTAGTGGTCAGTGTGCAGTGAAGTGGTCAGTGTGCAGTGTAGAGGTCAGTGTGCAGTGGTCAGTGTGTATTGTTCAGTGTGCAGTGTAGAGGTCAGTGTGTAGTGGTCAGTGTGTAGTGTAGTGGTCAGTGTGCAGTGTAGTGGTCAGTGTGTATTGGTCAGTGTGCAGTGTAGTGGTCAGTGTGCAGTGTAGTGGTCAGTGTGCAGTGTAGTGGTCAGTGTGCAGTGTAGAGGTCAGTGTGCAATGGTCAGTGTGTATTGTTCAGTGTGCAGTGTAGAGGTCAGTGTGTAGTGGTCAGTGTGTAGTGTAGTGGTCAGTGTGCAGTGTAGTGGTCAGTGTGTATTGTTCAGTGTGCAGTGTAGAGGTCAGTGTGTAGTGGTCAGTGTGCAGTGTAGTGGTCAGTGTGCAGTGTAGTGGTCAGTGTGTAGTGGTCAGTGTGCAGTGTAGAGGTCAGTGTGTAGTGGTCAGTGTGTAGTGTAGTGGTCAGTGTGCAGTGTAGTGGTCAGTGTGTATTGTTCAGTGTGCAGTGTAGAGGTCAGTGTGTAGTGGTCAGTGTGCAGTGTAGTGGTCAGTGTGCAGTGTAGTGGTCAGTGTGCAGTGTAGTGGTCAGTGTGCAGTGAAGTGGTCAGTGTGCAGTGTAGAGGTCAGTGTGCAGTGGTCAGTGTGTATTGTTCAGTGTGCAGTGTAGAGGTCAGTGTGTAGTGGTCAGTGTGTAGTGTAGTGGTCAGTGTGCAGTGTAGTGGTCAGTGTGTAGTGTAGTGGTCAGTGTGCAGTGTAGTGGTCAGTGTACAGTGTAGAGGTCAGTGTGCAGTGTAGTGGTCAGTGTGCAGTGTAGTGGTCAGTGTGCAGTGTAGTGGTCAGTGTGCAGTGTAGTGGTCAGTGTGCAGTGTAGAGGTCAGTGTGCAGTGGTCAGTGTGTATTGTTCAGTGTGCAGTGTAGAGGTCAGTGTGTAGTGGTCAGTGTGTAGTGTAGTGGTCAGTGTGCAGTGTAGTGGTCAGTGTGTATTGTTCAGTGTGCAGTGTAGAGGTCAGTGTGTAGTGGTCAGTGTGTAGTGTAGTGGTCAGGTTTAATAATGCGTTTGCTGACACCAGTGCTGGGGGGTTAATAGTGCGTCTGCTGACACCAGTGCTGCTGTTTTTGAAGTTTGAATGTTTGCATGCGGCCCCCCATGGGATATGAAAACTTGTCTTGTGGCCCTCAGGTAATTTGAGTTTGAGACCCCTGCTCTAGAGCAACTGCGCTTTACAAAGTGCACAGTCTTTTTGCCTTTAGTAAATCAACCCCATATTCTTACCCTAGCGTTCTGAATGCTCAGTTTATTTTAACCCCTTCTGCAGCACCTAGTATGTAAAAATAAACAAAAAGAAGAGCCTATTCATTACTCATAACTCCCAACTGTCACGGATTCTGCATAGGCTCCTCCTTCCCGCAGTCCCGCGAGAGTTAACTGCTTTCCGCACAGCAGGAAGGAGAGAAGGCAGAGGAGGAGAGGAGGAGAGATCCACCAGCAGGTAAGCCCCCCCCCCCGATTTGTGTGCAAATTAGTCTCCCCCCCCGAGATCGCCCCCCCCGACCCCCCCCCGCTCAGCAACTTTTTATTTTGGTGATGACATTTTTTGCATATGCCCAGCATAACCTCCCCCAACCCCCCCCCCCCCCCCCCCCGCTCAACAACTTTGATTAGCAGGGGTGAGGGGACTTTTGAAAGTTGGGAGGTAGTATGATTACTGTATATGCAGCCTACCTGCATCACAGTAATATCTACAGAAACTTCAATTGGTCTTTAAGTTTTGTCGCTCAAAGATTTTTGATTTCAGTTTTAATAGTATCAACAGAATATCAACATGACATAAAGCCAGCCATCTGAACAAAAGTCACATGGATCTAAAGCAGATAAGGAACCTATGATGAATGATACCATGGCACAAGGTTTACAATCCAAATACAATGGGATTGATTTACTAACACTGGAGAGTGCAAAATCTGGTGCAGCTCTGCATAGAAACCAATCAGCTTCCAGGTTTTATTGTCAAAGCTTAAATGAACAAGCTGAAGTTAGAAGCTGATTGGCTACCATGCACAGCTGCACTTGATTTTGCACGCTTCAGTTTTAGTAAATCTACCCCAATGTGTATATATATAAAATACATTTAAAGAAAAAGGGACATATGAAACACGCCTACTAATCTGTCTACGCCATGTCTAAACTAACAAGAGAGCCATTGTCTACAGACTATGGGGTTGATTTACTAAAGGCAAATACACTCTGCACTACAAGTGCACTGCAAGTGCACTTGGAAGTGCAGTCGCTTTAGATCTGAGGGGAAGATCTGAAATGAGGGGAAGCTCTGCTGATTTTATCATCCAATTATGTGCATGCAAAAATGCAGTTTTTTTATTTTCCTTACATGTCCCCCTCAGATCTACTGCAACTGCACTTCCAAGTGCACTTGCAGTGCACTTCCAAGTGCACTTGAAGTGCACTTGTAGTGCAAAGTGGATTTGCCTTTAGTAAATAACCCCCTATATCTCAACAGTAAATAGTATTAACAATTACTTCACGATCCGCCATTGTAAAAAGGTAAAAAAATAAAATAAAAAAAATTCTGAAATGAAAGTGTTACTAAGCCCACAACAGTAAAATCAGTCTGGATATGCAGTAAAGCATGCTTGTTATACTCACGGTGGAAGGGGTGCAAGGGGGTTAATCTTCCACATAGTGTATAAAGGCTGATTGATCTTGTATGCACAGGTCCTCCTCTTTTTCCACTGACTCCAGAACATGTCCGGATAAGACAGAGCTTTTGGAGTCAGGCTGCACGTGCTCAGTTTGGTGTGTATTGCTAGACAGTTTTTTTTTTTTGGGAGAGTGCATGTGATCAGCACAGGGCCACTGTCCAGACACAGAGTCAGGGGTCCTGGATCCTGATAGGACAGCTAGTGCAGTATGAAAACTCCTTCTACAAGCTTTACCAGGAACTGATAGAAGTCACAAGACTGCTATATACTGCTGATGAGAAAAGGTATTTAGCAGTTGATATTTACTAAAATAATTGCATTTCCATATTCTGTGTACTGTGGGAGAGCAAATATAGTGAATGAAGGGTCCTGGGTTTAGTAACACTTTAATACACCAAAAAGAAAAGAGAAAATCAGATATAAATGTAGCACACAGATCCTTTTCCCCCTTACCTTCCTTTCAGGGGATCAGACACCATGCCACATGCCCGCGTCCTCTGAATTAGAGGTTGGACGGTGTTATGTATTTGGGTCCCGCAGCCAGTTGCTTCCTTTCATTGGTTCTTCCCTCTAGATTATAGAGGCAAGTCTTTACCTTTCCCAAAGAAGGTCAATGTCCACACAACACTTCAACTCCAACAAGAGTTTATTTTCTCACTTGCTTGAGTAACCGAAAAGTTGGAGAGGAAAGAGGTTAGCAGAATAAAGCGGATTCAGGCACACTCTTGGCTTCGTCGCCACTCGATCCCGAGTGGGTATAGCTCACCCGGATAGTCACTCAATAGCACTAGCAGCCGGCATGAAGCTCGAACAGTGACTTAGTCCCTTCCAAGGACAAAGTCAAGGAGATCCCTCCTTTAGTACCGACACTCCGCAAGGGCAGTCTGCCAAGAAAGGAATCCTTCCCTCCGACAGGTCACCAGGCCTCTCCCGAGACAGCAATACTGTATCACTCGTCTCCTCTAAGGGACCGAGCTTCCCCCAGGTTCCTCTATGTCAGGCTCCCTGGGTTTCCCTTCTGCTTTTGTAGACCTAGTTGAAGGTACTGGGCCTACCTGGAATTCCACAGCCTCGGGCCGAAGGTGCCCGAGACTCCTCAGTCAAAGTTGAGCGCACCCCCCCCCCCTTTGAGGGGCACACGCCTCCGGGTACAGGTCCCCGGGTACTCCTCTCAAACAATGGCATCCGCCCCTTATATACCCTCTACCAGCAGGCCAGAACCGCCCACCGTATGGCAGCCAAGAGAGGACATCCAATAGCCACTTCATCACCTGTGGTTCAACCCTGGGTATAAGTGACAGTACCACCTATACACCTAAAGGGGAACTACACGCCAGGTGACACAGCAGCAAGGCAGAGTCTGAATAATTAGAAGACCCGAGCCAACTACCGCTCAGGTCACCCCTAGATTTAGGCATAACGACCCCCTAAGATATGGACCCTGCTACATAAAAAAAAAGGAGTAACACCTTGAAAAAGAGAGAATAAGAGAAAGGGGGAGAGGGGAAAGAGAGGGTGAAGAAAGAGATAAATTTGAATGAGACCCAAAGGTGCTATGAGTCTGGTTGGACACCTGCGTTGAAGAGAGGGCACATTTATATAAGCCACCCACAGTTCCCAAGTCAGTTCAAATAGATTTTATTTGTCATTAATAATGCTGGCAACCTTTTCATGGATCATGATTCAAGAGATCTTACATTTCAAATGTCTGAAAGATAGTGAAGGCATCTTCCATGCTCCTGCAATAGTCATTTTGGCTGCTAGTAGTACGAAATAAACCAAACGTTTCATTGGGCCTCCACGTAAAATGACATGTTATACGGAAAGGGGCAGTTATAAATATGATGGCTGGACCATGTCCCATTCCTTGAGTATTTCATTCTGATGCTTGTCCTCCTAACAATGCCTACCATATAAAATGTAGGGGGTACCTGGGTTAATGCTTATGTAGGACCTCTGTTATTTGTAATCTGTGAAGAATCAAATCCAAACCATCAATGAGCTGTCTGATAATCAGGCTCCTAATGAGAGTGATAAGAGCAGGATCTTAACAAGCAAGGAATTTCCGCTGATAAATGATTGTCTGTAGTGCTGTGTGATTTGGAGAAGTCAAGGTGCAGACAGCATGTCAACAGCTCTGCCCAGCAGGGCATCAAGAGGTGTTACTGTGAAGATTATACTTTATACACACTCTAAGATCTTATCATTAGAAGTCAGAAACTTATACTAACACAAATTATTTTCAAATCCAAAAGCCTTCAAGTGGTTCTACACTTCAAGTAGTTTTAGCTTAAACTAAACATTTAAAATGCATATATATATATATATATATATATATATATATATATATACTGTATATACTCTTTTGTGCTGAAAATGCCCCTCTCGGCTTATACTCGAGTCACCTTTTTGCGCCTGATCTCCCGAACTTTGGGGACCCGGTACCGGGTACCAAACTAGGCACACATGTAGCCCCACTCTTCCTCTATAAGTGTACAAAGTTTGTTGTCCAGGGAACCTACGGCCGGGGAGCACCGATTTTTCAAATCCGGGCACCCCTTCCATAGACTCCCATGTTAAACGGTCATTTCTCCAGTGAATTTGGGGACCCGGTACCGGCCGGCTGTAGGTCTCCTGGACCCGAATCTTGGCACACATGTAGACCTATTTCTCCTCTGTAAGTATGCAACGTTTTTTGTCTGGGGGACCTACGGCCGGGGAGCACCAATTTTTCAAAAACGGGCACCCCTTCCATACACTCCTATGTTAAACTTCAGTCTAGTCATGGGCACAGTGAGGCATGGACACAGTGAGGCATGGGCACAGTGAGGCATGGACACAGTGAGGCATGGACACAGTGAGGCATGGACACAGTGAAGCATGGACACAGTGAGGCATGGACACAGTGAGGCATGGACACAGTGAGGCATGGACACAGTGAGGCATGGGCACAGTGAGGCATGGGCACAGTGAGGCATGGACACAGTGAGGCATGGACACAGTGAGGCATGGACACAGTGAGGCATGCACATGGACACGGTTAGGCAAAGTGAGGCACAGTGAGGCATGCAGATGGACACCCTAGGCTTATACTCGAGTCAATACATTTTCCCAGTTTTTTGTGGTAAAATTAGGTGCCTCGGCTTATATTCGGGTTGGCTTATACTCGAGAATATACGGTATATAGATATATATATCTATCTATATCTATCTATCTATCTATCTATCTATCTATCTATCTATCTATCTATCTATATATCTATATGTAGCGATACCTTCAACTAAGGAGGCCGCAGAATTTGATTTGGGCCCTGAGTGCAGCTCCGCCAACCCCCGGCAATAGGCTCTACCCCCTTCTGGCACAGCTAGTAATAACAATCAATGATATGTCCTATGCAATAGAATAACTAAGCAAGGACACAGTAATGAATTGTAATAGATAGAGTGTTTTACTCATTAATTCTCAATATGAATAAAGGGGGTAACAATAATCACAGTTCTAGACAATCACTCCTAAGGGCAGCGTCCTGCCACTCTAACACACTATATAGTAACACACGCTACAGGTGCGCCATACGGGCGACCGTTAACTAAGTGCCCTATGGCGCAGTAATCAAACACGCTAGAATCCCCACCAGGCCTGGTTCTAATATTTAGCTTAGTCCTTCTTTCTTCACCGGCAGGTCTGTAATGGTGGTGCACTTTAAACAGAGTATAACTTTGTAATCCAAGGGGTATGAAAATAACTTGTAGGCCACGGCAGTCTATAGGCCTATACACAGCAACAGTATCTTAGCTGGGCTTATGCCCTCTCACCCGCCGGACTACGGATCCAGTCCGGGAAAACCTCCACCGGCCGTGTCACACACACTCGATCTCTCCACGATCGGGCCCCCGATCCGACAAGGCTGTAGCTCACAAAGTCAGATGCCACCCAGGCTCGCAGAGGGGAGGATGGAAGGCTCTTTGGTGCAGAGCAAGGCCTCAGGCTTCAGGCCTTGCCCCTCCGTCACATCCGCACAGGAGGATCCGTCTGTGAAGTCTCGTGTCCCCAAAGAGGCCGAGCCCGGCCTCGCCCTCCTCCTTTTATAACCCCTCCCATGAGTCTCTGCGGTGGAACATCACAAGAATGGGGTTATGGGTAATGTAGTTTCTTCCCAATATAGGGGAATACCCCGCTACACACTCCCCCCACTTAAACTCTTTGGTCCCCAAAGATAAATTTTAGCAACAACTATATACAACATTGGACAATTCTGAAAACGATGTTGGGATAGGGGATTTCCACCATAACTGAGGGGTTGAATTCCCTTGCCCACAGGTCACATTATCTTGGGTGGCCTGCCTAACTGTGCCAGAGAGTGAGCTGGGGTTGCCCTCCACCAAATGGACAGTGGAGGGATCCGGAATCTCAGCATTTCTCCTAGCAGTGACCACAGAGTCTTCCGAACTGTTCCCCATCTGGGGGTAGGTCAGCTTCTTAGGAGGTCGAATGACTCTTCGAGCTCTTTGCTCTCTTGGAATCTCTGGCTCTGGCGCCACAGGCTTCTCTTCCTGGGAGCAAATATCATGGGCATCTTCCCAGTAATCTGCCGAAGGACTGAAAGGGATGAATTCTGTAGCCTCTGGGTTCAGCGTTTCATCTGTGGTATCTTGGGTGACTGGAAGATCTATGATAGAAGTTCCTGGAGTTGGGGAAGACCACAGCCAATCAAGCTCTCCTTCTTCATCTCCACTAAGTTGGGAGGCTTCTCCATTTCCAGCTCGGGAGGTCTGTGACCGAGTGTGCGGCCTAGGAGTATCCAAGATAGAGGCCGGTGCAGGGGAGTCTCCCACGGAAGGTATT
Organism: Rana muscosa; assembly: GCA_029206835.1. NCBI lineage: Eukaryota > Metazoa > Chordata > Amphibia > Anura > Ranidae > Rana > Rana muscosa. Next base: position 276,924,649 of record CM055128.1, read on the forward strand.
CAAACTGCCTCCGCCAGTGGGAGCAGGTGGTTTCGATGCCATGTCTTCAGTGGGCCTACCTTTCCCTCTGGCTTCACCTTGTAGACAGATAGGCCCGGCAACTTCCTGCAGATGACATAGGGTTCAGATCTCCATCTGTTTGCAAGTTTGTGCTTTCCGGGGACTCCCAGATTGCGCAACAGTACTCGATCCCCGGGCTGTAGGTCTTGTACCCGGACCTTCAAGTCGTAATTTTTTTTATTCCGAGCTCCCCTTTGATCTGAGGCCGCTTGAGCTTGTTCATAGGCTACTTTCAGGCTGTGTCTGAGCCTGTCCACATATCCTTTGTGAGAGGTGACGGAGGAATGGTCCAGTGAGGTGCCAAAAGCCAGGTCCACCGGTAGTCTCGCTTCTCTCCCAAACATGAGTCGATATGGGGAATAGCCTGTAGCATCACTGATGGTGCAGTTGTAAGCATGTACCATGGCTGCTATGTGTTTGCTCCAATGTTGCTTTTTCTCGCTTTCCAGAGTCCCCAACATGTTGAGCAGGGTTCGGTTGAACCTTTCCGGCTGAGCATCTCCCTGAGGATGGTAAGGTGTAGTTCGAGTCTTCTTGATTCCCAACGAATCCAAGAGCTTCCGGATCAGCTTACTCTCGAAGTCCCTCCCTTGGTCTGAATGGAGTCTCTGTGGCAGCCCATAATGGACAAAATACTTCTCCATGAGTACCTTGGCCACGGTGGAGGCCTTCTGATCTTTGGTGGGGAAGGCCTGGGCATACCGGGTGAAATGGTCGGTTATCACCAGAACATTTCCTAGTCCACTCAGGTCGGGTTCGAGGCAGAGAAAGTCAATGCACACCAGGTCCATAGGCCCTTGGCTCTGTAGATGGCCCATTGGGGCAGCTTGATGGGGCAAAGTCTTCCTCTGGATGCATCGCGCACATGAGTGGCAGTACTCCTCTACCTCTGCCCTCATGCAGGGCCAATAGAACCGACTTCTGACAAGTTGAAAGGTCCTTTCAGCCCCTAGGTGGCCATGATTGTCATGCAAGGCCATCAAAACAGTCTCCCGATGTTTCCCTGGGAGGAACATCTGCCACTTATCTTCTGAGTCATCAGAGGGGCCCCTTCGGTAGACCACTCCCTGATGCAACTGCAACCTATCCCACTCCTTCCTCAGTAGGCGAGCTTCTTTGGAAGGTTGACGCATGAGTATGTTTGGATCCTGATTTTCCAAGGCCTCCAGGACCAATCTCCCCATGGGGTCTTCCAATTGGTCACACCTCAATTCCTTTTTGGACAATCTTGGTAGGTTGCCCTCTTCCAATTGAGCTACTCCACAGTAGTGTTTGGGGACTCCCACCGTGGTAACTCCTATTTCCTCTGCTTTGGAGCATCCTCGGGCTTGGAATGCAGCTCCTTGACAAAGGGCCTGCACCCCGTCCGGTGCCACTTGGGTCCAATCTTCTATTTCAATGGTCGGGGAATGAGATCTTCTGGACAAGGCATCTGCGTCTCGATTCCCCACTCCTGGTCTATACTTAAGGCTGAAGTTGAATCCAGACAGTGCGTGGTGAACAGGTAGGTAAGGGGGTTGTTGTCGGTCTTCACAGTGAACTCTGCTCCATACAGGTAGTCTTTGAGCTTGTCTACTACCGCCCACTTGAGGGCCAGGAACTCCAGCTTGTGAGTGGGGTAGTTCTTCTCAGAGGGGGTCAGGCTTCTACTCACATAGGCAACAGGCCGCAATTGCCCCTCATGTTCTTGGTAAAGTACTCCTCCCAGACCGTCATGACTAGCATCCACGTGCAGTTCATAGGGTTTGGTTGGGTCTGCATAGGCCAAGACTGGTGCAGTGGTCAGGCTCCTCTTCAATTCCTGGAAAGCCTCTTCACACCTCTGATTCCACTGATCTCTGATGGACTCTCCTGGCCTCCTGGGCCCCGATCCATCCTCCTCTCCTTCAGTCTTGAGCAACTCATTCAATGGTCTAGCAATTCGGATAAATCCCTCCACAAACCTTCTATAGTAGGAGCAGAAGCCCAAGAAGGATCTGAGTTCTGTTACTGTGGTGGGCTGTGGCCAGGAGGTAACTGCCTCCAATTTCTCAGGGTCTGTGGCCACCCCTTCTTCAGATACTATGTGCCCCAGATAGTTCACAGAAGACTGGTAGAACCGACACTTCTCAGGCGAAAGCTTAAGTCCTTCCTCACTGAGTCTTCTCAACACTTTCTCCAGCCTCTCTTCATGTTCCTCCAAGGTTCTCCCAAAGACAATGACATCGTCTAGGTATACAAGGACTTCGATCAAGTTCATGTCCCCTACTGTCTTCTCCATGAGACGTTGGAAAGTAGCTGGGGCTCCAGACAGACCTTGGGGCATCCGGTCGAATTCAAAGAACCCCACTGGGGTTATGAAAGCTGTCTTCTCCTTGTCTGCTGGGTGCATCGGAATCTGATAGTACCCACTCTTGAGATCCATAACGCTGAACCATTTGGCTCCAGACAAGCTCTGTAGGGCATCCTCTATCCTCGGAGTGGTGTATTGGTCAGGTATGGTTCTCCTGTTGAGAGTCCTGTAGTCTATACAGAGCCTCAATGATCCATTCTTCTTTCGGACCACTACTATGGGAGAGGCATAGGGGCTTCTGGACTCCCGTATCACACCAGTCCTCTTGAGTTCTGCAAGTTGTTCCCTCAGATCCTCCAGATCTGCTAGCGGGACCCGCCTGACCCTCTCTCGGAAGGGCTTATCTTCCTGGAGGCGGATCCGATGGGTGGCACTTCTTGCACACCCCACATCAAACTCATCCTTAGAGAAGATCTTCTCCCATCTATTCAACTGGGCCTTGGCTCTCTCTTTCCAAGCCCTGGACAGATTCGGGTTTTCCATGGTCAGCTTCTCCCAAACATCCCCTTCTTCACCTGTCCTCTTCACTTCTGACAGGGTAACAGGGGCCGCCGGGCTCACCTGGCCTAGCAACATTCTGGCTGGGATGTCCATGGGGTCTTTGGTAGTATTCCTAACACTCACTGGAACTCTATAATGGGCCTTCTTCAGGACCTTCAGCGGAATCACTTCCGGTATCACCTCCAGGCCTGAGGATTCACCCCTTGGGTCTGACTCCAGCATGACAAAAGGACCAGGCTGCTCCCAAGTAAGCTTCACAGTGGCCCTGAGACAGGTTACTTCACCGGGCTGCAACACTACCCCTTCTCTTCCAAGTCTCCACACCTTCCCTATCTCCTCTCCAGGGGTCTCCCGCTCTTGGACCAGCCGTTGGTAGGCTGTCTTCAGCATGGGATGGATCTTGGTAGCTGCTTGTCTTTCTTCTGTCACAAGAGAGGTCAGGAGTCTTCGGACCAGGTCCGTGTTCGTCCCTATTATAAGGGAATTCTTGTTGGCTCCAGGCGGCCTAGGACACACAACTGCCAGGGTGTCAAACACTTCGGCCTTCCCAGCCACGGATGGGTCAAGGGTTATTTGGATGGGAAGGTAGCCGTCGTAAGGGAAACTCTGGGTTCCAATTCCCCATATTTCCAGCTCCTCTATCTTCTGGATAGGCAGATGACTCAGGTGCCTGTCGTAGAAGTCCCGGTATAGTAGGGTCACTTGTGCCCCGGTATCCAGGAGGCCCCTGGTGTAGACTCCCTCCACTTGAATGGGCACTATAGGGGATGGGCCTACCAGCTTCTCTGGATATGGTCCGGCAGGAGCTGCCTTCTTCAGACCTTTTCCCTTTGGACTCTCTCTTGTCCTATTCCCTTTGGACTTGAACCTTTCTTGAGCCTGGTATGCACTGACCTCCCTCCTTTTAATGGGTGTAGGAACCCACTGAGGTGTACTATTATTTTTCTTGGGTGGGCACCCCCTTTGGGGGGTGCCGTGCCTCTCCTGAGGGGTCTCCCCCCTCCTTCTTGGAGTATAGCTTTGTTGAGGGGTATTGCGTTCCCCCTTTGGTGTTCTATCTCTCTTTTTGTTTTTCTTCGCATTCAGCTTGGAGTTTACTGAAGATGGTGGGCACCCGGTTGACTCCTTCACCGGGGCCCTCTGAAGTTTCCCGCCGGCTTGCGGTTGTCTGGTCTCTTCTTCTTCGGACTAGAACATGTGGCTGCAATGTGGCCAACTCCCCCACAGTTGAAGCAGACTATATCTCCCCATTCTTGTAAAGGTTCGGGTGCTGAGGCAATCGGGAACAATTCCTTCCTTGGACTTTCCTTCTTCTTGGGACACTCTGTGTCTTTTGCTATCAGAGAGGTCAATATCTCTAACACCTTGGACATCTGAGTTTTTAGGGTGTCTATCTCCGCCTCTCTTTCAGGGGTCATTACTGGATTGACCAGCACCTGTGCGGGTACAACACTTGTCTTATCCTTCTGCTGGTCCTGTTGCAGCGCCTCCTCATCTCTGATAATTTTTATTAAATCAGCATAAGTCAGCAACATTCCTCCTCCCAAGGTTTTCAGGTGCAGCCAGACTGGATCGGAGCGTAGCGCTCCCTTTAAGACTTGCTTCATTCTTGCCGCATCGGCATCTTGGGGCTTCATCCCTTTCTTTAACACAATCTTGCACAACAGCCTGTTTAGCCTTCTGACATACTCGGAAAGTTTCTCCTCCGGTTTTTGGAAAGTGTGTTCAAACTGGTAGACCGTCTCTGTCACCTTGTCTAATTGACCAAACTCTTCCTGCAGCATAGCTAGACAATCCTGCGCCGTGCAGCCTGCATTCCCAAACCGGAAACTTTTCACTGCTTCTGCTGCTGCACCTTTAAGGCTTTCTAACACTCGCTGCCTCTTCTGTGCCTCCGGCACCTCCCATGCCTCCACTGCCTGTAATGCCTGTTCCACCCAAGTATCAAAATCTTCTTCCCCTGCCGGGACAGGGAGCTTCCCTGAGAATATTTTTAGTCTCCGGTAGCTAGTTTCCACATGCACCGTACTTGTCTTCTGACATTTGGCTAGCAAATCCCCTATTGCATTTATCAGTTCTGGTGATATAGCAGTGGCCGATGCAGGTGCCACCGGAGGTGTCGCCCTGTCTTCTCTTTCAGGTGTAGTTTGGGCCGCAGCCTGTGGCGATCCCGTAGGGGATGGTTCCCTTTCTACAGTTATTGCGTGCGCCAGCCTAAATGTTCTGTTGTCTGGCGTCCGCAGACACTTGTGCTTACAGGCCTCTGGCATCCCGTCCCAATATTCCACTAATGCGTATTGATATGAGATGTTTGGGTCTGTCTTCATGTCTATCACCCACGGTGTGTGATCTGGGGACACTGAACTCATCAGTTCCTCTACCGTCTCACTTGACCATTTCTCGCCAGGAAGGCTAATGGCTATCGACTGTTTTGGCTCTGTATTAGCGGCTTTGCACCACTCTTCTACCGCTCTTGGATCCATGGGGTCCATGCCGGCACTTCTGGCGTTCGCTTGCTGCATCAGGATCACGGACGAGAACCCCCACGTGTAGCGATACCTTCAACTAAGGAGGCCGCAGAATTTGATTTGGGCCCTGAGTGCAGCTCCGCCAACCCCCGGCAATAGGCTCTACCCCCTTCTGGCACAGCTAGTAATAACAATCAATGATATGTCCTATGCAATAGAATAACTAAGCAAGGACACAGTAATGAATTGTAATAGATAGAGTGTTTTACTCATTAATTCTCAATATGAATAAAGGGGGTAACAATAATCACAGTTCTAGACAATCACTCCTAAGGGCAGCGTCCTGCCACTCTAACACACTATATAGTAACACACGCTACAGGTGCGCCATACGGGCGACCGTTAACTAAGTGCCCTATGGCGCAGTAATCAAACACGCTAGAATCCCCACCAGGCCTGGTTCTAATATTTAGCTTAGTCCTTCTTTCTTCACCGGCAGGTCTGTAATGGTGGTGCACTTTAAACAGAGTATAACTTTGTAATCCAAGGGGTATGAAAATAACTTGTAGGCCACGGCAGTCTATAGGCCTATACACAGCAACAGTATCTTAGCTGGGCTTATGCCCTCTCACCCGCCGGACTACGGATCCAGTCTGGGAAAACCTCCACCGGCCGTGTCACACACACTCGATCTCTCCACGATCGGGCCCCCGATCCGACAAGGCTGTAGCTCACAAAGTCAGATGCCACCCAGGCTCGCAGAGGGGAGGATGGAAGGCTCTTTGGTGCAGAGCAAGGCCTCAGGCTTCAGGCCTTGCCCCTCCGTCACATCCACACAGGAGGATCCGTCTGTGAAGTCTCGTGTCCCCAAAGAGGCCGAGCCCGGCCTCGCCCTCCTCCTTTTATAACCCCTCCCATGAGTCTCTGCGGTGGAACATCACAAGAATGGGGTTATGGGTAATGTAGTTTCTTCCCAATATAGGGGAATACCCCGCTACATATATATATATATATATATATATATATATATATTACTCCCCCAAAAAATATTCCAAACCACATCAGCTACAATAATAATTCCCATATCAATGCCTTAATATATACTGAGCATTGGAGATATTCTCCTTTTCCTGTAAACCCGCACTCAGGCTTCATTCATATTAATGCATTTTTTTATGCTTTCTGCATTTTGCAGAAAGGCAGGGAATTTTTTTAACATGGGTTCCTATGGAACACGTTTACATCAATGCAATGAACCAAAGCACCCACCCCCCCATGTTGAGGACATGCGGTCTGCTATGGTTCAGGAGGAAGGGGGGGGGGGCGTTCGCTCGTCCCCTTCCTGACCTGCGGGGCTGCATGCTTGGATATGGGTCTGGTATGGATTTGGGGGTTTCCCCTCCAAATCCATACCAGACCAAAGGGCCTGGTATGGGGTTGGAGGGGGGGTGGACCCAACGCCATTTTTTTGTGATTTTTTTTAGCCGCCAATATATTTTTTTTACATTCAGCTGTCAGCGGGGAAGCCCGCTGACAGATGATGACTCATCTGTTGCTAAGGATACGAAGGCCGGATTCGCGACCCACTCCTTTTACATTTGCAACCAGCAAATGTTAAAAAAAAGACACAAATTGCAAAATCGCGGCAAAATCACGGTAAAAAATGCAAAAAAGCACAGCAGAAACGCCCAAAAGCAACATGCATAGATGTGAATCGAGCCTCAGTGTTTGAACCTTGCAAGGTTGACATCCCTTTGCAATACAATACAGCCTCATTGTTGTAGGGTCATACACTTGTGCTCCTCCACCATCTCCCTGCTTCATCAAGGTTCTTGCTTCTTTGCTGCTTTGGAGCAAGGCTTCCAGATATTGGTGAGCATGGTAGTTTCCCTATTTATCAGCACTTGGGCTGAACTGACAATCACCAGGCCTCAACATGTAGGAGTAGTGACATTGTCCAGTCAGGTAAACTCTGACGTCAGAGCTTACTAAGAGTAAACTCCTGGATGGAGTAAGAAAATGTGGATAATAAGTATAACTAGCTGGGGGCATCAGCAGCTCTGAATTGGCAGGCAACAGTGTTTCCTTAAAGTGAGCTTGTCAGGTCCACCAAAGTGTATAAACTAACATGAAGTGTATAAACTAACATGAAGTGTATAAACTAACATGAAGTGTATAAACTAACATGACTCGCAAAGTACAAACACATTGGGGTGCAAGTACTCAACTCAACTCAACTTCCAAAAAATCCAGAATACATTTATTAATATCATCCAATACAGGGGAATGCACCTGGTCCTCCTATGTGTTTGACTCCATCTGGAGATTAGTCAAAGATCTCTAGGTGGGGATGGATCCTAGGTGGATATTCCCTGTACCGGATGATTTTACGTATAAATGTGTTTTGGACTTCTGGAAGTTTAGTGGCTCCATTCCTGGCTTTTTGTGCTACTATTCCTAATGAATCCCAGACTGTTTTTGAGCCTGCACCCTTCAGATGGTGAAGCAGTGTAGCGATAGTGTACTGATTTGCAGTATTTTTTCAGTGGATCTTGCACCCAAACTTTTCACAAGGTTTTGACTTCTCTCCAGGTTAAGTATACTGTATGCAGTAAAGCATGCCTGTTATACTCACTGTGGAACCTAAGGGGTTAATCCTCCGCATTGTGTAAAAAGGCTGTTGAAGCCTAACTTCTCTGATCCTTCCCTTCTTTTACTGTCCCCAATCCATCTGCTGATGGAACAGGGCAAAAAAAATCACAAATTAAAAAAAAATCGAAAACTTAAAATAATTTATTTACGCTCATCCACTCCTGTATTTTTCCTTCAGAGCTTTCGTACAGGCCAGGAGCATCCTGATTGCCCATCTATGGGTCACATATATGTTGTGGGGTTAACACTAGGTAAGAGGCTGTGTGGTATTGGTGGCGGTTGTGTTTTTTTCACCAATATGTGGTTGTCTGCTTCTTGGCTTATTACTACTGTATGTATATTTTCTCTTTTTTCTCTTCTTGATGCATTTTTATAATGTTGTCAGTTTGATTTTTCTGTACTTATTTATATTTATATACTATAGAGTGGTGTTGTTCAGAAGATTTGTATGGCACGTCCTAAGTCCAGAGAAAGTGGAATATCCACGTTCCACATAGACAAGACATTACATTGTCATTTCTAATGTGTATTATTATTATTATTATACAGGATTTATATAGCGCCAACAGTGCATCATGCAAACTATTAATTTTTATCCGTGAATGGTTGATATTTTTAAATTTACAGTATATTATAAAAGATATGACTTTTCAAATATCATTGTCCTCATTTTGAGTAAAAATTTCCTGGGTGCATATATCGAATGACTAGTGTATCTGTTTTACTTATAGGGATGATACCCCGACGAAAATATTACATATTTGCTATGGGGTGATTCCACTATTATCTATATTGCTCTGTTTAAAACCCATCAAATGCAGCCACTGTGCCCATCAAACACAGCCACTGTGCCATTAAACGCAGCCACTGTGCCATTAAACGCAGCCACTGTGCCATTAAACGCAGCCACTGTGCCATCAAACGCAGCCACTGTGCCCATCAAACGCAACCCCTGTGCCCATCAAACGCCGCTACTGTGCCCATAAAACGCAGCCACTGTGCCCATCAAACACAACCACTATGCCCATCAAACGCTGCCATTGTGCCCATCAAATGCTGCCACTGTGCCCATCAAATGCAACCACTGTGCCTATCAAACGCAACCACTGTGCCCATCAAACGCAGCCACTGTGCCCATCAAACGCAGCCACTGTGCCCATCAAATGCAGCCACTGTGCCCATCAAATGCAGCCACTGTGCCCATCAAACGCAGCCACTGTGCCCATCAAACCCAGCCACTGTGCCCATCAAACGCAGCCACTGTGCCCATCCAACGCAGCCACTGTGCCATCCAATGCTGCCACTGTGCCATCCAATGCTCCCATTGTGCCATCCAATGCTCCCACTGTGCCATCCAATGCTGCCACTCTGCCCATCCAATGCCGCCACTGTGAACGATCGCTGTCTATCCGGCACTTACTCTGTCTCGGTGGGGCAGCGGGTGACGACAAGCGATGTCCTCCATGGGTCTTCTCACCTCCTGCTCTCCTCCCACCCTCTCCTATAGGCGAGTAGATGCCTTATGGGTGTCCAATCACAGCGCCTGATGTTTCAGCCAATCAGGTGATGGGTAACAGACCCGAGCACCTGATTGGCGGAGAGGCGGTTCAGTGTTAGAACCGCGAATATTCATTCGCTGTTCTAACACACCTGGGTGAACTGCATGGCGCTCGCAGATCACCATTTTTGATGCCTGTTAGAGCCTATGGCTCTAATCAGTTGCTTCAAAAACACCCCCCGCCACTGTAACTCAGGTGCCCGAAAAGGGGCCAGGGCGCCTGAATAGGGGGTGTCAGCGGCGGCCATGAATAGATTCATGTAATGCATGAATCTATCCATTGGTCATAGAGGGGGGTGCTGGAAAAAGGGGGCGGCGCCCGTTCACCCTTATGGACGCACCGTCACTGTTCAAGTGTGAGCAGACACAATTGAAAACCAAGGGATTTTGGATGTTGAGCGTTTTGGAGTTTCAAGAACTGAAAAACACTCAGGTGTAAATGGGGCCCAACAGATGATTGCCAGGAAGGCGTTTCTGATTTCGATCATGCCCACATGTGTTACTTTTTTTTATTTTGGTAGCAGTACAGTTGGGTTTCTTTTTCCCCACAGTATTACAGCCTTCATTAGACCTACCTGGATCTTGGTCTAATTCAGTATTAGGACTTTTCAGTCTAAACTCACCAAACAATCCATCTTTAACTTCTAAGTCCCATAATGATGGTTGATGGTCCTTTTATAGTTTTTTCTTTGTATCTAAGTCTCATATTTTGTAAGACCTTACTAATAAACAACAGGATCTCACTAATGCACCTTTTCTTCTATTGTACCCTGTTCTCTATAAATGCATTAAAAGGAATGTGCAATAATACCAACACTGGTTGTCTTTGTAGTGAACATTGTTGTGTCATTGGTTGTTGGGCATAGCTTTGTTTGCTAGAAGTGGAACTGCTTTTATCTCACACAATTCCTTTATCTCAGGGGATGAAGACTGTTCAATATTTCCTTTGTATGTGCATTCCATTTGATGCAAGGACACATATTAGAGCTAGGACACTATGGAGGGAACTAGGAAAATAATTACTCCAGTGTATGTCTGTATTATATTATACACAGCCCTACAATACATTTCCAGCATACTTCATTCCAATGTATTTAGTAAGGATTTCACTTTTACTATATGACTGTCTATTTATCATGCTGTTGATTACAGATTGGGTACATTATTGTAAGGTTGTGTTTATTTGAAGTAATAGAAAGTAATAATAATGTTGCATTACAAACAGGCAAAATGGAGAAGAGAAAATCGGAACTGACAGCTTTATTGACAGTAAATCACAGACACGGCCTGCTCATTGAGTCATGCAGACAATATTCAAAGATAAGCTAAACACAGGTGATTGTTAAGTAGCTGAAGCGTGCTACTAAGATCATTGGCAAATTTCAGAGCAGTAATCATTCAGTTAAAGGGTAACTCCACTTTTGTGGGTGAAAAAATATAGCAAATAAAGAAAAAATAATATAGGGCAGTGATGGTGAACCTTGGCACCCCAGATGTTTTGGAACTACATTTCCCATGATGCTTATGCACTCTGCAGTGTAGTTGAGCATCATGGGAAATGTAGTTCCAAAACATCTGGGGTGCCAAGGTTCACCATCACTGATATAGGGTGTACAATTGCAATACAAGTCATATTGTAATTGAATGTTATTAAAAATTACCTTTCCTTTTCATTCTGTAATTTTCTATAAATGCATTACAATATGGCTACATGAAGCTGTTCTGTACACAGAATGTGTATTGACCACTCCCCAGAAACATCATTTCCTGCTTGTGTGATTGGCTCACCAATTTTCCCAGAAGTCTGCACTAAGATACGAGTCAGATTTCAGGCATCCCCTCCAACAAAAATGTCATTTTTGGTGAGATACTCCCAATAGGAACACGTCTAAAGAGATGCAGGCGCAGCAGATTTCCTCATTAGTGCTCTTCAGCTGCCACAGCTGACTGAGAATTATGAAAACACTCCCATTAGACCCACTGTACACAGAGGCACAGGCAAACACACAGGGTTTTCTTCAGAAAAACTAAGGAATTTGGAACAAAGGTTGTTATAATCCTTGCAGTGTACATGGATCACCCAGAGGGGAATGTTTTCTCAACAAAAGCGGAGTAATGTCTCGTACACGCGATCGGACCTTTTTCCGATCAAACTTCCATCGGCATTCAGACGGAATTTCATCGGAAAAAAATGTTCTATTTGAAAATTCCGATGGAATTCATCGGAATTTCTCTGAAGGGACCCACACACGGTCGGAATTTCTGATGAAAAAACTCCCACGGACTCCGTCTGACTTTTTTCATTGGAAATTCCTATCGTGTGTACAGGGCATAATAGTGCTTCTGCTGCTATTAATCTGTCCAATGAGGACAGAGACAGCAGCTGGAGTCACTGCGCTCGTGCACATCGCTGCTTGGAACGATCTGGTTCAGGTAAGAAAAAGGGGGGCTCTGGGGGGCAGCTGCAGCACAAAAGGTTTTTCAATCTTAATGCATAAAACGCATTAAGGTGAAAAACCTTGAGGCTTTACAACCGCTTTATTTAACTTTGTTGCTGTAGCAAAAAAATAACTTTTATTACTCCCTGTCACATCATTACCAGGCTTAAAAACTGTAACGGCACCCCAAATACGAAAGGGGGTAACGCCGTTTAGATATCTTCCCTCTCCTGGACACAAATTCACTGTCGATCCTCCACAGCCAGACGACCACTTCCCATAGGAATTAATCCTTCTGAAAGAACGAGACGCACTCTGTATCTTTCTCTGGATAGACTGACTTTATTAAAGAAAACATTGTAACCTTTATACACATCCAATACTGCATTAATCTAAAATGAACAATGGTCCAGCTCCACCCACAACATAACAAGACCCAATACACATTTGACAGTAGGCTAGCTTTTGTCTCCCAATACCCATCTCTTAGAAGGCAACAGCTAATCCCTTTATGTTTAAATAACTATGCATGACCTTTATATTCACCAGACTGTCTGTTACTTTACAATACACACAAGACACAAGGACAGACTTAATTTCCCCAATCCACATCACCACAAACAATGAACAGGTCTTTTAGAAGCTGCGATTTATTAGCATTACACTAGGCAGACAGGTGATTGAGGCTGAACACATCAGTATCTCTCAATTAACCTGTTGAGTTCAGAATCAGTAAATAGTCCTTTACAGATATCCTTGGGAATATGGTGGATAAATATTACATTTTAGGTAGTCTAAGATATATTTCTTAATGTCCATGGTTTCCTGGCTCACCCTGTGTCCAAAGTGACCCTCCTGTCACACATCTCCCCTTTCGGCAGGAGACTAACACAGGAGGTGACCCCAGACGGGTTGACTCCGAAGTTAGTCCATAGGTCCATTCTTCTAATGCCGGTATCCACACAGTACCCCAAATAAATTGCTCCAAACAGAGCATTACTTACCCAGCCAACCTCTGCCTCTCTCAGAGAACATACCCGCCGCTGGGGAGAAGACAGGGTGACTGGGTCAGTCTTTCATGCTGTTGGGGATCTGGGCCGACTGCCCAGCATCCCTGAGGTATACAAGTGGAGACTGAAGTCCCATCCACTTGTGGTAGGTGAAAATCCCCCAGTGCTTGCAAAGCAAGGCTGACATCCTCCTGTCCCAGTGTCACACCATTTTCTGGGGTTGTGTCAGTGAGGACCGAAGTCCCATCCAGTACCACAGGAACTCCCTCTTCTGTTAGTTGAGAGCAGAGGCCCGCGGCACTCTGCTCTGTTGCCAGCTCTTCTGCTGGGTTGCTGTGAGTGGAGACCGCAGTCCCATCCACCGATATCAGCTCAAGTTGCAGTTGTGTGCAGAGGCCAGTAGCATTCTGCCCTGCTGCCAGTGATTCAGCTGGGGGTAAAAGCTTTACCACCTCAGCTTGTTGCTGGAGAGAGGGGCCAACTGCCCCGGCTCCCTGAAACTCCACAGTTGTTTCCGGTGCTGGGCAGAGGTTGCTATCACTCTGCCCTGTTGCCAGCACTACTGCTGGGGACTCCACACCATCTGCTCTGGCTGACTGTTGGGGAGGGAACAGGGCTGCTTCTCCTCCCTGCATCTCCGAAATCCCCTGGGAAAGAGGAACCATCACCTTCTCACCTCGGGCCTCCAAAACTGCCACGGGTGTAGAGCAGGGGTCTGCAATACTTTGTCCTGCTGCCAGTACTTGGGCAGGCGATGCGTAATCCATAACATCCTCTGAACAGTCCCTTAAGTCCATACCTTCTGTAATCTGTGGCTGGGGAGATGAGCCAACTGCCCTAGCTCCCTGGAACTCCATATCATCCACTTCGGCTTTAGGGATGGCAATCTTCAGATTTTCCACTGCCGATTCTTCAGCCAGGCTAGCTCCCTGGGACTCCATATCATCCACTTCGGCTTTAGGGATGGCAATCTTCAGATTTTCCACTGCCGATTCTTCATCCAGGATTTCATAGTTGTCAACTGGTATTTCCTGATAGTCCCAGGCAAAGGTAGCCCCACCCTGCTGCTGAGCAGATTCTAGCAGCTGTCTGTAGGCGATCTCCGATTGCCGTATTTCCGCCATTCTCCGCTCATGTTGTCGCTCTAGTTCTCTCTTTTGTCGCTCTCGTTCTCTCTCTTGTCGCTCTAGTTCTCTCTTTTGTCGCTGTAGTTTTTTCTCTTGTCGCTCATCCTGCAGCTGGATGCCTCTAATGGCTTCCTGTATGGCAGTCTCTGATGGGTTAGCACCGTATAATGCCAACCGCTCTCGAACTCGTTGCTGAAACAAATCTTCAATTGACCGGGGTCTTGCATCACCATCCTTCTGGTCCATCTCGGCTAGCTCCCTGATCAAGGTGGTCTTGTTCTTTGTTCCACTGGTCCCTCCAGGGCTCTCAAGTAGGTCTTTCAGTGTGGCTTTCCTGCCGGCTGCATAGCTGGTCATTCACTGTGGTGGTTTTGAGTGTCCCAGGAACTGGAGGGAAAATCCCACTGCTGCCACCAATGTAACGGCACCCCAAATACGAAAGGGGGTAACGCCGTTTAGATATATTCCCTCTCCTGGACACAAATTCACTGTCGATCCTCCACAGCCAGACGACCACTTCCTATAGGAATTAATCCTTCTGAAAGAACGAGACACACTCTGTTTCTTTCTCTGGATAGACTGACTTTATTAAAGAAAACATTGTAATCTTTATACACATCCAATACTGCATTAATCTAAAATGAACAATGGTCCAGCTCCACCCACAACATAACAAGACCCAATACACATTTGACAGTAGGCTAGCTTTTGTCTCCCAATACCCATCTCTTAGAAGGCAACAGCTAATCCCTTTATGTTTAAATAACTATGCATGACCTTTATATTCACCAGACTGTCTGTTACTTTACAATACACACAAGGACAGACTTAATTTCCCCAATCCACATCACCACAAACAATGAACAGGTCTTTTAGAAGCTGTGATTCATTAGCATTACACTAGGCAGACAGGTGATTGAGGCTGAACACATCAGTATCTCTCAATTAACCTGTTTAGTTCAGAATCAGTAAATAGCCCTTTACAGATATCCTTGGGAATATGGTGGATAAATATTACATTTTAGGTAGTCCAAGATATATTTCTTAATGTCCATGGTTTCCTGGCTCACCCTGTGTCCAAAGTGACCCTCCTGTCACAAAAACATCTTGCAGGGGCAGTTGCAGCGTTAATTTCCTATTGATGTAAGCATGCCCCCAGAGCTACATTTCCCAAAGGCCCCTCTCCCTACACACAGTGAGGTTGATTTACTAAAGGCAAATAGACTGTTCTCTTTACAAGGAATTATGCTCTTTACAAGGGAATTTTCCCCAGAGCTTAGTTAATGAAGCTTTGATGACTTCCATCATACAATCATTTGCATACAAAATCAAGTTATTTTTAATTTTCCTTGCACGTGATTGGGTATTCTTTGCAAAGTGAAATTTCAACACAAAGCTTTTGGGCAAATATCTGTGCAAAGTGAACAGCTTTTTTGGCTTTAGTAAATTAATCCCACGTGTGGATAGGCTCTTGGCAGTCAAAGTAGCAGTATTGTCGTGCTGAAAATAAAAAATAAAAAATAAAAAATAAAAAAAATCAATATCTCCGTAGGGAGTGGGACAGAGAGGGGTGGTAGATAGGCAGATTTCTGTAGTTCAGCAGACAGGGCTGATAACTCTGGATCAGATTTTACTGCAGAAAGAAAGCAATTGGGGTTATTTACTAAAACTGGAGAGTGCAAAATCTGGTGCAGCTTCCAGGTTTCCTTGCCAAAGCTTAATTGAACAAGCTGAAGTTAGAAGCTGATTGACTACTATGCACAGCTGCACCAGATTCTGAGTACACCAGTTTTAGTAAATATCCCCCAATGTGTTGTCAGCTCAAATAGAAAGTTAGGAGCTCACTAACTTTCTAGCAGCTATTTTTATGTACTTGCAGCATTTATAAAATATTGGGAAATATGCATTTATTAGAGAGATGTACTAAATTTTTATTTATTTTTTATTTTGCCCGTACTGAATATTTTATTTTTTATTTTGCTCTCACAGGCGCAGCAAATGGCTACATATGACGTAAACTACACAAGCTGTATGTAGTTGGTATTATTCCAGCATGATTACACATTGCTCCAACTACTACTACTTACAACAAAATTAAAAACATATGATACACTCTATACACAATACATGACAAAGATGAACATGCATAGTATACATAGTAGTGAGCCCCTGTGTGTCAACGCGTTTTGCTGTCTAGCTTCGTCAGGACACACTCAGGGATTGTTATGAAGATGATCCATTTTTAATATATGTTGCTATTATATGAAGTCTTATTCATGTGTTTTACTTTAGATAGTGAGACCTGTTTTCTCCAAAAATCCCTGAGTGTGTCCTGACGAAGCTAGACAGCGAAACACGTTGACGCACAGGGGCTCACTACTATGTATACTATGTATGTTCATCTTTGTCATGTATTGTGTATAGAGTGTATCATATGTTTTTAATCCTTTACCTTTTTTTGCTCTTTTGTACCACGTACTGTTATAAATAAAATATATATTTTTATATCTACTACTGTCCATTGTGCCTCTAAAGTCCAACCTTGGGCTATTCCATACCAAATTTTTTCTTTTGTTGTATTAATTCCTTATACGGATGTGGCCAATCCATAGGAGTGTCTCCTTCATACTTTCTCTACTACTACTTACAGTATGTATCTTCACCATTGGGACTTGTTTGCACATGGAGGCTTCTTGGAGGCACTAAAGATAAAACTAGGGCCATTTCACATTAGAGATCCTGTCACTGGTGGCAACCCGGAACTAAAAGGACTGAGACTCTTTGCTTGCTTCTATGGTGTTGCTGTCTTGCTGGCCAAAATGGCGCAAGTTCTCACATGACAATGAGGGAGCAGCAACGTGGTGACACCTTGCTGGTTCAGCCAGTGAGAAGTAGGTAAGTGCTGGCTTAGTGTTCCTGAAGTTGCTGCTAGCGGCAGGATCAGTTGGCGGAAATACCCACCTCTTAAAGGCATTAGGGTTCTCATAGACATTGAATGTAATCTGGTTCTGTTTTAATTGTGACTGATTCCCTTTAATATTGCCTAATCCAATCTCTCTGATTTAATTCTATTCCTGTGTATTTGCCCTTCATGATTTATTCACCTGTATACAACTTTCCTATGCCTTCACAGGAAATGAATAGTCATATCATGTTTCTGATTGTATGCTTAGGTAACGTCTACAGGGATTGTCACCTTAATGGCAGCTGGGCAGGAAGAGGAGATTATACACAGTGCCAGGAAATACTAAAACAGGAGGTAAGACAGACCAAAGAAATATCCCTGCTTGAGAAATCCCAATCAAGTTTTGACGGATAATTGCACTTTTATTGTATTTTTGATAATATTAAAGAAAAACATGTGCTAAGAACAGCTGGTCGTTGCTGAACCTAGCTTCTGAAAATGTTTACCTGGCTGCCATGCTGACGCAAGATCTTCAATATTTTCTGTCTGGGAACCAATCAGTATGGCATCCATTCATGGTGATCACATTGCACTGTACCTCTCCCTTTGTGCACCCACTGTGCACAGAGGAAGAAGTACAATGTTAACCTCTTCCCACTGTTCGCTTTCTTAGCTAGTCAGGAAATACACTTTAAATAATAACTTGGGATGCTTTTCATCGTTACCTTTGCTAAAATTTACTAAACAAACAAATATAAATAAACAAAGATACTCCTCATTCTTTGGTGTGGTTGAGCAGCTTCTTGCAGTGGCTGGCGTGGTCTCATCCCTCAAGCTTCTTTACAACGACCCAGTCACCTGGTTGGAAAGAATGTAAACTGATTATTGAGTCAGGGTCCAGGAGGGACTCGTGAACCCTGTGGTGGACATTTTGAAGTTCATGTCACAACGATCGCACCTACCCCATCAGCCGAGAATATAAGTGACAGCTAATGAGGAAAGTACGACTCTGGTTTTGATTGACCTCCAAACAACCTTCATATGACAATAACCCAGACATCGGGACTGTGGTCACTGCATAACCTGTGCGTGGCTTACAATACCTGGAACCATTGACAAAAGGTTCTTAGCATCTGGGATGGGAACCTACTTCACCAGACTGCTGCTTGCCGATTCAAATTCTATCAAAGAAAGACCGTCTTGCCACAAACTTGGTTAGAATTACAGAGGTTAACATTATTAGTTAGTCATTCTTACATTTATCATTCCCCCCCTTTTCTTCCTCATTACAGACTGCATGGTGCAGGAAAAAAGAAATAATGAAATAGCCTATGATACTTTTACCTGCTTAGACTTGTGTATTTATCTATATGTACAGCTGTCACCTGCTCTCTATGTACATACTCTTTCAGAAACTCCTTGGACCTGAAAAATACTTATAAGCAATATCATTACTCTACCCTTCATATTTAACCTGTAGGAATGAGCTTCGTGTTCGAGTCGAACATACGTTCGACTCGAACATTGGCTGTTCGATCGTTCGACGAAGATCGAACGATTTGGGCCGTTCGCGCCAAATTCGAGTGACGCGAACGGCCCACAATGCACTACGCCATCGCAGTGTCATCCAGGCGCTGTGATTGGCCAAGCATGCACTGTGACCCCGCATGCTTGGCCAATCACAGCGCCGGCAGCGAGGAGAGCAATGATTGGCCACAGGCAGGATGCCTGTGGCCAATTATTGCTGAGGGTGTTTAGTACACGCCCCACACTATAAAAGGCCGCCAGCACGGCGGCCTAGTGTAGTGTGTTCCGGAGCAGGGATAGAGTAGCATAGGCAGGGACAGTGACTGTTATTTCTTTCTTGCTTAACCTGGATTCCTTTAGTTTAGGGAAAGAGAAGGATAGGTAGGGAGAGTGTCAGTGTGTTTTGTGCTTCTGCTATAGTGTGCTTAAAAAAAAACATTTATTCTAGGGACAGAAAACTCTAGGTAGGGACAGTGTCAGTTTCTTTCACTCTGCAAGTCCTTGTTTCCAGGGACCTGGAAGGACAGTGAGTGAATTGTCCTTTTGCTATATTGTGATTAAAAAAAACATTTATTCTAGGGACAGAAAACTCTAGGTAGGGACAGTGTCAGTTTCTTTCACTCTGCAAGTCCTTGTTTCCAGGGACCTGGAAGGACAGTGAGTGAATTGTCCTTTTGCTATATTGTGATTAAAAAAAACATTTATTCTAGGGACAGAAAACTCTAGGTAGGGACAGTGTCAGTTTCTTTCACTCTGCAAGTCCTTGTTTCCAGGGACCTGGAAGGACAGTGAGTGAATTGTCCTTTTGCTATATTGTGATTAAAAAAAACATTTATTCTAGGGACAGAAAACTCTAGGTAGGGACAGTGTCAGTTTCTTTCACTCTGCAAGTCCTTGTTTCCAGGGACCTGGAAGGACAGTGAGTGAATTGTCCTTTTGCTATATTGTGATTAAAAAAAACATTTTTTTCTAGGGACAGAAAACTGTAGGTAGGGAGAGTATTTTTTTTCTTTCACTCTGCAAGTCCTTGTTTCCAGGGACCTGTAAGGACAGTGAGTTAATTGTCCTTGTGCTATATTGTGCTGAAAAAAACATTTATTCCAGGGACAGAAAACTCTAGGTAGGGACAGTGTCAGTTTCTTTCACTCTGCAAGTCCTTGTTTCCAGGGACCTGGAAGGACAGTGAGTGAATTGTCCTTTTGCTATATTGTGATTAAAAAAAACATTTTTTTCTAGGGACAGAAAACTGTAGGTAGGGAGAGTGTTTTTTTTCTTTCACTCTGCAAGTCCTTGTTTCCAGGGACCTGTAAGGACAGTGAGTTAATTTTCCTTGTGCTATATTGTGATTAAAAAAAACATTTATTCTAGGGACAGAAAACTCTAGGTAGGGACAGTGTCAGTTTCTTTCACTCTGCAAGTCCTTGTTTCCAGGGACCTGGAAGGACAGTGAGTGAATTGTCCTTTTGCTATATTGTGATTAAAAAAAACATTTATTCTAGGGACAGAAAACTCTAGGTAGGGACAGTGTCAGTTTCTTTCACTCTGCAAGTCCTTGTTTCCAGGGACCTGGAAGGACAGTGAGTGAATTGTCCTTTTGCTATATTGTGATTAAAAAAAACATTTATTCTAGGGACAGAAAACTCTAGGTAGGGACAGTGTCAGTTTCTTTCACTCTGCAAGTCCTTGTTTCCAGGGACCTGGAAGGACAGTGAGTGAATTGTCCTTTTGCTATATTGTGATTAAAAAAAACATTTTTTTCTAGGGACAGAAAACTGTAGGTAGGGAGAGTATTTTTTTTCTTTCACTCTGCAAGTCCTTGTTTCCAGGGACCTGTAAGGACAGTGAGTTAATTGTCCTTGTGCTATATTGTGCTGAAAAAAACATTTATTCCAGGGACAGAAAACTCTAGGTAGGGACAGTGTCAGTTTCTTTCACTCTGCAAGTCCTTGTTTCCAGGGACCTGGAAGGACAGTGAGTGAATTGTCCTTTTGCTATATTGTGATTAAAAAAAACATTTTTTTCTAGGGACAGAAAACTGTAGGTAGGGAGAGTGTTTTTTTTCTTTCACTCTGCAAGTCCTTGTTTCCAGGGACCTGTAAGGACAGTGAGTTAATTTTCCTTGTGCTATATTGTGATTAAAAAAAACATTTATTCTAGGGACAGAAAACTCTAGGTAGGGACAGTGTCAGTTTCTTTCACTCTGCAAGTCCTTGTTTCCAGGGACCTGGAAGGACAGTGAGTGAATTGTCCTTTTGCTATATTGTGATTAAAAAAAACATTTATTCTAGGGACAGAAAACTCTAGGTAGGGACAGTGTCAGTTTCTTTCACTCTGCAAGTCCTTGTTTCCAGGGACCTGGAAGGACAGTGAGTGAATTGTCCTTTTGCTATATTGTGATTAAAAAAAAAATTTTTTTCTAGGGACAGAAAACTGTAGGTAGGGAGAGTGTTTTTTTTCTTTCACTCTGCAAGTCCTTGTTTCCAGGGACCTGTAAGGACAGTGAGTTAATTTTCCTTGTGCTATATTGTGATTAAAAAAAACATTTATTCTAGGGACAGAAAACTCTAGGTAGGGACAGTGTCAGTTTCTTTCACTCTGCAAGTCCTTGTTTCCAGGGACCTGGAAGGACAGTGAGTGAATTGTCCTTTTGCTATATTGTGATTAAAAAAAACATTTATTCTAGGGACAGAAAACTCTAGGTAGGGACAGTGTCAGTTTCTTTCACTCTGCAAGTCCTTGTTTCCAGGGACCTGGAAGGACAGTGAGTGAATTGTCCTTTTGCTATATTGTGATTAAAAAAAACATTTATTCTAGGGACAGAAAACTCTAGGTAGGGACAGTGTCAGTTTCTTTCACTCTGCAAGTCCTTGTTTCCAGGGACCTGGAAGGACAGTGAGTGAATTGTCCTTT
This sequence comes from Rana muscosa, assembly GCA_029206835.1. Lineage (NCBI taxonomy): Eukaryota > Metazoa > Chordata > Amphibia > Anura > Ranidae > Rana > Rana muscosa. Next base: position 276,946,137 of record CM055128.1, read on the forward strand.
TGCTATATTGTGATTAAAAAAAACATTTATTCTAGGGACAGAAAACTCTAGGTAGGGACAGTGTCAGTTTCTTTCACTCTGCAAGTCCTTGTTTCCAGGGACCTGGAAGGACAGTGAGTGAATTGTCCTTTTGCTATATTGTGATTAAAAAAAACATTTATTCTAGGGACAGAAAACTCTAGGTAGGGACAGTGTCAGTTTCTTTCACTCTGCAAGTCCTTGTTTCCAGGGACCTGGAAGGACAGTGAGTGAATTGTCCTTTTGCTATATTGTGATTAAAAAAAACATTTATTCTAGGGACAGAAAACTCTAGGTAGGGACAGTGTCAGTTTCTTTCACTCTGCAAGTCCTTGTTTCCAGGGACCTGGAAGGACAGTGAGTGAATTGTCCTTTTGCTATATTGTGATTAAAAAAAACATTTATTCTAGGGACAGAAAACTCTAGGTAGGGACAGTGTCAGTTTCTTTCACTCTGCAAGTCCTTGTTTCCAGGGACCTGGAAGGACAGTGAGTGAATTGTCCTTTTGCTATATTGTGATTAAAAAAAACATTTTTTTCTAGGGACAGAAAACTGTAGGTAGGGAGAGTGTTTTTTTTCTTTCACTCTGCAAGTCCTTGTTTCCAGGGACCTGTAAGGACAGTGAGTTAATTTTCCTTGTGCTATATTGTGATTAAAAAAAACATTTATTCTAGGGACAGAAAACTCTAGGTAGGGACAGTGTCAGTTTCTTTCACTCTGCAAGTCCTTGTTTCCAGGGACCTGGAAGGACAGTGAGTGAATTGTCCTTTTGCTATATTGTGATTAAAAAAAACATTTATTCTAGGGACAGAAAACTCTAGGTAGGGACAGTGTCAGTTTCTTTCACTCTGCAAGTCCTTGTTTCCAGGGACCTGGAAGGACAGTGAGTGAATTGTCCTTTTGCTATATTGTGATTAAAAAAAAAATTTTTTTCTAGGGACAGAAAACTGTAGGTAGGGAGAGTGTTTTTTTTCTTTCACTCTGCAAGTCCTTGTTTCCAGGGACCTGTAAGGACAGTGAGTTAATTTTCCTTGTGCTATATTGTGATTAAAAAAAACATTTTTTCTAGGGACAGAAAACTGTAGGTAGGGAGAGTGTTTTTTTTCTTTCACTCTGCAAGTCCTTGTTTCCAGGGACAGAGAAGGACACCTGAAGGTAGCCCTTATTGCTTTTTTCCCATCTCCCTGCAGGCCATCTATTAGAATGTCTGGAAGGCAAACAAGGAGAGGCAGACAGTCAGGAGGCAATAAAAGAGGGCAAGCAGGCTCTGTGTCTGGGGGCAACAGTGCTGGTCGTGGACGCGGTGCATTGTCATCAGCACATGGCCATGGGACACGCTTGTCCTTCTTTTCGGCAGCTGGACATGTTGAGCCACATCATGCCGAAGACTTGGTAGAGTGGATGACCAAGCCCTCCTCCTCCTCCTCATCCTCTCTCACCCAGGCTCAGGGTACTGGAAAAGCAGCTGCCAAAGCGTCGTCTTCCCTGGTATCAATGTCAGACAAATCATCAGTCACTCCTTCCCTAGACCCACCATGTCCTCCTCCTGAGGAGTCCCCCGAACTGTTTCAGCACAGTGTTGGGTACATGCTCCAGGAGGATGCCCAGCGTTTCGAAGGGTCTGATGATGAAACCCAGCTAGAGGAAGGCAGTAGCGTGAGAGCAGACAGAGGGGATGCTCAAGAAGGACACCAATCTGGCAGTCATGTTCCAGCAGCTGCAGCATACTGCCAGATTGGCTCCAGTGATGAGGAGGGAGGGGATGATGAGGTCAATGACTCCACGTGGGTGCCTAATAGGAGAGAGGAGGAGGAGGAGGATGAGGAGGAGGCACATCTCCAACGAGGCAGGATGCCCTTTGGTGGCCAGCGTAAGGGCAGTACACCGACGGAATCACACCGCAGAGCTCCGCCTGTGCAGGGCGCTGCCTCTGCCCGTCATTCAAAAAGTTCTTTGGTGTGGGCCTTTTTTGAGGCTAGTGCATCAGATCGCACAGCTGCTGTTTGCAACATATGTCTCAAGCGTATATCGCGTGGCCAAAACATCAGCCGCTTGGGTACCACATGCCTGACCAGACATATGTTGACCTGCCATGCAGCTCGTTGGCAAGCCTACCTCAAAGACCCACACCAAAGAACAAAGCGGACCTCTCCTTGCACCGCATCAGCTGGGATCTCCAACCCCACTATAACTTCAGTCCTCTCTGAAACATGCACTGAGAGGAATGAAGGTGTAGAATTAGGTGTGTCACAGCCAAGTACTTGCGCCCACTCTGCTAGCAGTACACCGACGTCCGATTCTAGCAGGCAAATTTCCCTGCCCCAGCTGCTGGACCGTCGAAAGAAGTTCACTCCCAGCCATCCACATGCCCAGCGGTTGAATGCTAGCTTGGCTAAATTGCTAGCGCTTCAACTGCTGCCTTTTCAGTTGGTAGACTCGGCCCCCTTCCGTGAGTTTGTGCAATGTGCGGTTCCTCAGTGGCAGGTTCCCAAACGCCACTTTTTCTCACGGAAGGCTATTCCGGCTCTCTACCGGCATGTGGAAGGCAATGTCTTGGCCTCGCTGGACAGGGCGGTCAGCGGTAAGGTGCATATTACCGCTGACTCATGGTCCAGCAGGCATGGACAGGGACGTTACCTTTCTTTCACGGCCCATTGGGTCACTCTTTTGGCAGCTGGGAAGGATTCAGGACAAGGTGCAGTAGTGTTGGAGGTTGTCCCACCGCCACGCCTCCAAAATGCTACTACTGGTTGTGACACACCTCTCTCCTCCACCCCCTCCTCTTCTTCTTCCTCCATGGCCTCTTCCTGTGGTTTGTCCTATGAACCAGCGGTGCTCCGTAGCCGTTCACGGGGCTACGCAAGTACGCAGGCAAAAAGATGCCATGCCGTGCTTGCGCTGGTGTGTTTGGGGGACAGAAGCCACACTGGGGCAGAGGTCCTGTCTGCTCTGCAGGGCCAGGCCGAGAGGTGGTTGACGCCACGCCAGCTTAAGCCAGGAATGGTGGTTTGCGACAATGGCACCAACCTCCTCTCCGCCCTCCGACAGGGACAACTGACCCATGTGCCCTGTGTGGCTCACGTCCTTAACCTGGTGGTGCAGCGGTTCTTGGGCAGGTACCCGGGCTTACAGGATGTCCTGAGGCAGGCCAGGAAAGTCTGTGTGCATTTCCGCAGATCTTATAATGCCAGTGCTCGCCTGGCTGAGCTGCAAAAGGAGTTGAACCTGCCCAAGAACCGCCTTATATGTGACATGCCCACCAGGTGGAACTCAACGTTGGCCATGCTGCAGCGGCTGCACACGCAGCAGAGGGCCATCAATGAGTACCTGTGCGACTACGGCACCAGGACAGGGTCAGGGGAGCTTGGTTTTTTTTCTCCACGCCAGTGGGGCATGATCAGGGATGCATGCACTGTCCTGGCACCATTTGAGGAGGCCACGAGGATGGTGAGCAGTGACAGTGCATGCATCAGTGACACTGTACCTCTTGTCCACCTGTTGGAGCACACGCTGCGTGGAATAATGGACAGGGCACTTGAGGCAGAACAGAGGCAGGAAGAGGAGGACTTCCTTGCCTCTCAAGGCCCCCTTTACCCAGACAGTGTTCCTTCTGTCCCACCCATCGCACAGGAAGAGGAGGAGGAGGAGGAGGAGGAGGAGGATTGTGTCAGCATGGAGGTGGAGGCTGGCACTCAGCATCATCAGCAGCAGTCTTTTAGGGATGATTTACAGTCCCAAGAAACCAGTGGACTTGTACGTGGCTGGGAGGAGGTGGCTGCGGATCATGTCGTCCTTAGTGACCCAGAGGACTCCGGAGCGAATGCCTCAGCAAACCTACGCTGCATGGCCTCCCTGATCCTGCAAAGTCTGCGGAAGGATCCTCGTATTCTTCGGATCAAGGAGAGGGACCATTACTGGCTGGCCACTCTCCTTGATCCACGGTACAAGGGTAAGGTTGCGGACCTTATGTTACCGTCGCAGAGGGAGCAGAGGATGAGACAACTCCGGGAGGCCTTGCAGAAAGGTCTGTGCAACGCGTTCCCAGAGACTGGGAGGTTGCAAACTCCTGGTCCTGGACAACGAGTTGCTGAGGCTTCGGCCAGTCAAAGAAGGAGCGGTGGGGAAGGTGGCCGTCTGACCGATGCGTTCAGACAATTCTTTAGTCCGCAGCCCCAAAGTATGATTGGTTCCAGCAACCATCGCCAGCGTCTGATAAACATGGTGCAGGAATATCTAGGGGCAAGGTCAGACTTGGACACCTTCCCCACCGAAAATCCTCTGGCTTACTGGGTCTTGAGGATGGATTACTGGCCAGAGCTTGCACAGTATGCAATTGAGCTACTGGCCTGTCCTGCATCCAGCGTTCTTTCGGAACGCACATTCAGTGCTGCTGGAGGATTTGTCACGGATCACAGGGTGCGCCTGTCCACCGACTCGGTTGATCGACTGACTTTCATCAAGATGAACCAGTCTTGGATCACCACCAGCTACCACACACCTGATGCTGATATAACAGACTAATTGATTTTAAAATGTCACATCCCTTCAAGACTGATGCTGATGCTGAGTGCCTGTGCTGTTATGTTGACTGGCTATCCTCCTCCTCCGAGTCCTCAATGATACGATTGATGATGATAGCTTGGAAGATCATTTTTGTTTATGGGTGCCGCCACCAGTGCCTAACGCCCAATTTTTCAGCCCCTGTTTAACAGGGGCGTGTAATTACAATTTTTGAAGCAATACTTTGCAACAGGGCTCATTGCTGTGCTCCAAGTACAGTATCTGTGAGGAGTTGCAGTGTTGTGCCACCAGTGCCTAAGGCCCAATTTTTCAGCCCCTGTTTAACAGGGGCGTGTCATTACAATTTTTGAAGCAATACTTTGCAACAGGGCTCATTGCTGTGCTCCAAGTACAGTATCTGTGAGGGGTTGCAGTGTTGTGCCACCAGTGCCTAAGGCCCAATTTTTCAGCCCCTGTTCAACAGGGGCATGTAATTACAATTCTTGATCTAATAATTCACAGCAGGGCCCATTGCTGCACCCACCAAGAGTAACTGTCAGGGCTTACAGTGTTGTGGCACCAGCACCACCATCAAAGGCCCAATTTTTACTACCACTGTTCAACAATTATATGTAATTAAAATTCCTGATATAATAGTTGACAGCAGGGCGTTCCAGCACCAACCAAGAGTAACTGTGAGTGCTTACAGTGTTGTGCCAACACCAACAACTAAGGGGCCTATTTCTGCAGAGTATATACGGCAGGTCCCTACTTTCAAACATCCAACTTACAAACGACTCCTACTTGCAAACGCAAGAAGACAACAGGAAGTGAGAGGAAATCTACCACTAGGAAGGAAAATTCTCTCCTGTAAGAATAAATATGGGAGAAAGGTGTCTCCTCTGTACTGATGCTTTATCAGCAATCCTTGTTTCAAGAAAAACACCACATTTCAAAAACAGTTGTCATTGGGACGGAAAGTGAGGTGAAATGTTCTGAACAGGGGCACAGACAGCAAAACAAATGTTACAGGGGTGATAACCCTTACCTATGTTTTCCAAAAAGTTTAAAAATAGATTTTTGGGCTGGAGCTACACTTCAACAATGTACCTGTTCAAAATTACAAACAGATTCTACATAAGAACAAACCTACAGTCCCTGTCTTGTATGCACCGCCTGTATACGGCTGTTCAGAGTATATAGGGCCTTTTTTATTTTATGTGCGGGGTTCCCCTTAATATCCATACAAGACCCAAAGGGGCTGGTAATGGGCTGGGGTAGGGGGGGGGGGGGGTCATGGGGTAGCTATGCCATTTTTCTTAAAGAATTTCATCCATATTACCGGGACCAGACATTACATTAAAGCCGCAAGCAGTTTTAAATGGCTTTTTTTTCCTTTAGAAGTGTCATTTTGTGCAGGGACAGTTCTAAACACGGGAAACACGTGGCACTTCACAGGCATACTTTAGACACCCCCCAGGTACGATATTTAAAGGAATATTTGACTTTTTTTTTTCACTTTATGCATCATTAAAATGACTGCTCCCGAAAAACGACCGTTTTTAAAACTTCTTTTTGCATTGATACATGTCCCCTGGTGCAGAACCCGGGTTCCCAAACCCTTTTTAGGACAATAACATGCATAATAGTTGTTATAATTAGCACTTTAGAATTCGAACGTTCGCATCCATTGTATTTAATAGGGTTCTAATGTTCGTTCGAACTTCCGGTCCGTTCGCGGGTTCTGGTGCGAACCGAACCCGGGGGTGTTCGGCTCATCACTATTAACCTGCAAAGAATGGTGAACAATAATGACATTCCTGTAAATTGGTAAATTGTCGATGACATTCTTTCAAAATCGATTCAAACAAAACCCTCTGTAACCCTTACTTTTCCCGTTCCTACAAAAATACAACAGCCGTGACGCATCGGAGGATCGCCGCGGTAAGTTAGAACATATTCACGCTACTACATACAAACATTCCGATACAAATGTGGGGGAGATACTTCATAGTTTCCAAAAACAAAATAAAAAAAGACAAAAACAGACAGAATTCTCTCTTCACCCTTTCAGCAATAGAAAAAAAATACCGTATTTATCGGCGTATAACACGCGCCAGGGTATAACACGCACCCCAAGTTTAGGAGGGAATTTTAAGGAAAAAACTTTTAGGAGGGAAGTGTAAGGAAAAAAAATGCCCATCAATGCAGCCTTATCAGTGTCCATCATTGCAGCCTTGCCCAGTGTCCATCTGCAGCCTTGCCCAGTGTCCATCTGAAGCCTTGCCCAGTGTCCATCTGCAGCCTTGCCCAGTGTCCATCTGCAGCCTTGTCCATCATTGCAGCCTTGCCCAGTGTCCATCTGCAGTCTTGCCCAGTGTCCATCTGCAGCCTTGCCCAGTGTCCATCTGCAGCCTTGCCCAGTGTCCATCTACAGCCTTGCCCAGTGTCCATCTGCAGCCTTGCCCAGTGCCTTTGCATTTGCAGCCTTGCAATTTGGCTCTGATTTCCGCCTACTGTGAGCGGAGCCGAGATACAGAAAGCCGAGTGTACTTTGGCTAGACTCGGCTCTGCTCACAGTCCCGCCCACCTCCACTGATTGCGAGAGGAGCCGAGATACACAAAGCCAAAGTACACTCGGCTTTACTCAGCTCCTCTAGCAGTCACGGCCACCTCCACTGATTGCGAGCGATGCTGACATACAGAAAGCCGAGTGTACTTCGGCTAAACTCGGCTCTGCTCACAGTCAGGGGTGGGACTGCAAGAGGAGCCGAGACTAGCCGAAGTACACTCGGATTTCTGTATGTCAGCAGCGCTCGCAATCAGTGGAGGTGGGCGTGACTGCGAGAGGAGCCGAGTAAAGCCGACTGTACTTCAGCTTTGTGTATCTCGGCTCCGCGAGCTCACAATCAGCGGGGGTCGGCGGGGATCGGCGTATAACACGCACCCACAATTTTCCCCTGATTTTAAGGAGAAAAAAGTGCGTGTTATATGCCGATAAATACAGTACTTCCACAACACGAGCAATCATTTTTTTTTAATCCTGACTTGGTTTGCGAGGGTTGTCGAGCAGGATACAAGCCTCTGCGGTGTGCAGTACCGCATTTGGCCAGAGGTGCAGGGTGCCAGAGCCAATCGGAGACGTTCGGAAATACTCGTAAACACTCGGAAATAATCGTAAATACTTAGTTCCCGAGTGTTTCCGAGCCTTTCCGAGGGTTTCCGAGGGCAGCCAAATGATCTCCGAGTATTTCTGAGTCTCTCCGCAGCCCCCCCCCCACCTCTGGCCACATGCGGTAATACATGCCATAGAAGTCAATGTGGAACTAATTATTTTCGTTTCCATTGACTTCTATGGGGAAACTCGCTTTGATATGCGAGTGCTTTGGATTACAAGCATTCTCCTGGAACAGATTATGCTCATAATCTGTGGTTCCACTGTATGTGGTATCGCTGCAATTGTCAGGAACAGGAGAATTTATTTTGGGTTGTTCTTTGGTGGTAGGTTATGGTAGTAACAAGAAATATACAGCTTAATTTGTTTTGTTTTTTTGTTTTTTTACTATTTTGGGCCAGTTTTTCTTTGATAATAAAAAAAAAATCAAGAGTTATCTATACTCATTTACTCCCAAATGAAAGCTTAATTTGTCCTAAAAAAACAAGGTATAATCCACCTGGATACACAAAGTAGTTGTGATGATATGTAGGGTTTTACTAACACATGTCAAAGTTGCAAAATTGTGCTTAGGCATTAAGATTTGTTTTAGGCGTGAAGTGGTTAAGAAGGCTTACCATGTGTTAGTATAATTCTTTTAAAAAGTTTAAATGTTTTTCTGCATTTTTGGTTATTTATGAAATCAGTGTACCAAATAAAAGCCTTATAGGCCCTTTTAAAAAGTGTAAAATGTATTTAGGTGGGAAAATTGGTATTCATAAATTTGCCAAGACTGTGAACTTCGATCGCGTAGGGTTTGACTCAAACCCCTAATAATCGACAATCTGAACCTCATCCCTATAAGTAGCTAACACTGAACACACATTTCTTTTATAAGCAGATCCCCACCAATAATTATTTTATAGATCTTTCACAAGTAAATTTAATTTTTCATTTACTAGCCTCTTAACCCCTTCACGCTGCCAATGGTGCCGATTAAAAAAAAAAAATGACAATATTCAGAATCGCTGATTTTGGCGATCTGAATACTTTGAAGTGCAAAGGAGCGATTTGGGGTCTTTTAGACACCCGATCCCTCCATTAAAAGTACCTGTCACCACCTATTACTGTCACAAGGGACATCCCTTGTGACAGCAATAAAAGAGATCAGATTTTTTTTTAAAGGGACAATATAAAAGATAAAATAAAATAAAAGAACTAAGAAAATTATTTTTTTTTAAGCGCCACCGTCCCTGCGCGCTTGAGCAGCAAAGAAAACGCATACCTAAGTCGCGCCCGCAAATGTGAATGGTGTTTAACCACTTCCCGCCCGGTCAATAGCAGATTGACGTCCGGTAAGTGGTTGCGTTATCATGACTAGGCGTCATATAACGTCCAGCAGAATAACAGCCACCGCGCGCCCGGGGGGGGGGCGCGCATCGCGGCGATCGGTGGTGCGGTGTGTCAGTCGGACACACCGCTACACAGATCTCGGTAAAGAGCCTCCGACGGAGGCTTTTTACCACGTAATCAGCCGTGTCCAATCACGGCTGATCACGATGTAAACAGGAAGAGCCGTTGATTGGCTTTTCTTCACTCGCGTCTGACAGACGCGAGTAGAGGAGAGCCGATCGGCGGCTCTCCTGACAGGGGGGGTCTGCGCTGATTGTTTATCAGCGCAGCCCCCCCCGCGGATGCCCACATTGGACCACCAGGGAAGCCGCCAGGACCACCAGGGAAGGGGGCAACATGTGGATGGCCAGGTCTGTACCACATGGCCATCCACATATAAAAAAAATAAGCACAATAGATGCCAATCACTGCCCACAAATGGGCACTGACCTGCAACATGGTCAATAAAAAACATGTGATGCCCAGCAATGCCACCCATCAGTATCATCAGTGCCACCCATCAGTGTCCATTATTGTCCATCAGTTCCACCTCTCAGTGCCCATTCATGCCCATCAGTGCCCACCTATGAGTGCCCATCAGTGCCACTTATGAGTGCCCATCAGCGCCGCTTATGAGTGCCCATCAGTGCCACCTATCAGTGCCCATCAGTGACCATCATCAGTACCCATCAGTGCCACCTCATTGGTGCCACCTCATCGGTGCCGCCTTATCAGTGCCCATCAGTGCAGCCATATCAGTGCCCGTCATTGAAGAAGAAAACGTACTTATTTACAAAAAGAATTAACAGAAACAAAGAAAAACTTAATTTTTTTCTAAATTTTCGGTCTTTTTTTATTTGTTGCGCAATAAACAAAAATCGCAGAGGTGATCAAATACCACCAAAAGAAATCTCTATTAAATTGCGTTTGAAAGACCGCCTCTCAAATACCGTGTAATATAAAATATTACAACGATCACCATTTTATTCTCTAGGGTCTCTGCTAAAAACATATATATATATATAATGTTTGGGGGTTCTAAGTCCCTTCTGCAATAAAGAACCTACCTGCTTGCATTCTTTAAAACTGAGAAGTTTGTTCCGCTTTAACAGTCCTACTAAAGTAGGACGCACAAAAAAAAACAGTTCATCTTAACTGGCAGACTCCGGAGTGTCTAACTCACAGGTTTAGTGCCTTGATAATGCTGAAAATGATATCATTGTCTGATATAAATTGGACGCTGTAGCCTTAAGGTGCACCCGTAGCTGCTGTTTGTTGTCCTGTGCTAAAACGGGTATTCATGGCTGATTTACTTTTCTGATGGCTTGCCTCAGGATATGAGTTATGTGTGTCATAGACATCGCCAAAGATTTATTTTAACCATGAATTCACCTTTATTGGAGCATAAATAGGAAGGAAGCCATAACATGCCACGTATAGGTCATGCCACCTTATGAACAGAGACACGGGTCAGAAAAAAAAAATTAATTTAATTTTATTTTAAAGGTAAAATCCGGGCTAAACAAATATTGTCTAAATAGAGAATCTGTGTGTAATCTTACTTGGTGTGCTTTGTGTATTTCCTCCAGATCTCTGCAATAATCTAGCAGGAGGCAACTCCACAACTTTACCTTTTTTTTCTTTACTATGTTCCAATATTTAAAAATTTGTTTTTAGATTTTTAGTCACGTAAATGAAGAAATATTACATATTAATTTTTATTTTTATGTTTGCCCATTTACCAGCTGATAGATGGTCCTCCAGAATTTTAACATATACCAGGCCTTTTCTTTACTACACTGCTGGAAACAAATCGGTTGTTTACATAGCTAATAATCTGAAGCTTAAAGTGATATTAAAGTCTTGTTAAGAAAATAAAAAATAAAAATAATAACAAACATGCTTAACTTACCTGCTCTGTACAGTGGTTTTGCACAGAGCAGTCTGGATCCTTCTCTTCTCAGGTTTAAAAGAATAGTGTAAAAAATAAAAGGTAAAAAATAAGAAAAAAAATAAAATAATACACATGGTTTACTTACCTGCTCTGTGCAGTGGTTTTGCACAGAGCAGTCTGGATCCTTCTCTTCACAGGTTTAAAAGAACAGTGTAAAAAATATAAATAAAAAGGTAAAATAAATAAGAAAATAAATAAATAAATAAAATAACAAACATGGTTCACTTACCCGCTCTGTGCAATGGTTTTGCACAGAGCAGTCCGGATCCTTCTCTTCTCCCGGTTTAAAAGAACAGTGTAAAATTAAAAAATAAAAGGTAAAATAAATAAGAAAAAATAAAATAAAATGTAAATGTGCCCCGTCCCGCAGAGCTCGCGTGCTGAAGCGAGCGCATACGTGAGCAGCGGCGGCATATGAAAACGGTGTTCAAACCACACATGTGAGGTATTTTCGCGATCGTTAGAGCCATAATTCTAGACCTCCTGTGTAAGGCCCCTCTCACACTGAGGCGGGCAGGTGCGCTGGCGGTATAGCGGCGCTATTTTTAGCGCCGCTATACCGTAGTTTTTACCACGATATTCGGCCGCTAGCAGTGTGGTTTTAACCGCCGCTAGCGGCCAAAAAAGGGTTATTACCGCCCGCAAACCACTGCTGCTACAGCAGCGGTTTGCAGGCGGTATAGCCGCGGTGTCCCATTGATTTCAATGGGAAGGAGCAGTATACACACCGCTCCAAAGATGCGGCTTGCAGGAGATTTTTTTTCCTCCCGCCAGCGCATCGCCTCAGTGTGAAAGCCCTCGGGCTTTCACATTGAGAATGCTGGGGCAGGATTATTTCAGGCGTTATTTATGCACTAGTTTTAGCGCTAAAACGCCTGAAATACGCCTCAGTGTGAAAGGGGCCTAACTCAAAACATGCAACCTTGCCGGAGCTCTTGGCCCCTCCCTCCTGCTAAGTGCCCCCAGTGCAAGCGGCTTGCTCTGGCGGCACCCAAGCAGGCTCGCTCCTGAGCCACAGCTCTGCGTGTCCATTCACACACAGCCACGGCTCACCCCGCCCCTCTCTCTCCTGATTGGCTCACTGGCTTTGATTGATCTAATCCTGCTGCTGTCTTAGTCAATGCAAAGTGAGAGTCCCCAGATAGTCCAGGCTCCTGTGCACATTACTGGATCGAGATGGGGCTCATAGAATGCATGAAGGTAAAAAACCTTGAGCCTTTAGAACCACTTTAAATTACACACAGCTGAAGAGACCGAGAAGTGATTTTCCTCCCTTGCCTGCTTTTTCTTAGACAGGGCCATATAAAGATAAAGGTGTATGCCTGGGCAAAACAACTAATATGTTGTAATCTCTTCAATATTTGTACATTTTTTTTCATGTTTTGTTCCTTTAGAAATGTTGCAAGTACAGAAAAATGTCTGTTGATCCACCATAAATCTGAGAGAGCTTTGATCTTCCTGTAGTGACCTGACAATGTTGCCTCTGCTGCACTGAAAAACCCAAGCAGTATTGTCAGTCCTGCCTGAATTCTCCCTTTTCAGACTACAGAACACCTTCCCACTATGTTATGAGGATGAGGGTGTTCTGTAGTCCCAGCCAGGGTGGATAAAAATTGATGATTTAAAAAAAATAATAATAAAAAAAATAATTTGCTTTAAAATTATACTAAAAGTTCGCGTTTTAAAAAAAAAATAACAAACATATCATACTTTCCTCCATTGTGCAGTTTGTTTTGCACAGAGTGGCCCCTGATCCTCCTGTTCTGGGGTCCCTCGGTGGCTCTCGCGGCTCCTCCCTGCATTAGATAACTCCCTCTGGGAAGCTCTCTCCCAAGGGGGTTACATTGCGGGCGCGCTCCTGAGTCATACACTCGGCGTCCATAGCCACCGAGTGTATGACCCAGCCCCGCCCCCCCGGCGCTCACGTCATTGGATTTGATTGACAGCAGCGGGAGCCAATGGCTGTGCTGCTATCAATCTATCCAATCAAAGCCAGGACTCTGTGAAGAGGAGGACAGCGGGGACGCGCCCACGGAACGTCAGGGCTCAGTAAAACGGGGGGGGGGGGACGCAGGGGCCGGACACTGCAAGGTGTTTTTTCACCTTAATGCATAGGATGCATTAAGGTGAAAAAAAACAAATCTTTACAACCTCTTTAACAACTTGCCGACCACCGCGCGCAGATGCACGTCGACAGAATGGCACGGGCAGGCAAATGGACGTACCTATACGTCCCTTTAAATTTGCCGCCCAGCGGGCGCACATCCGCCGCGTGCCTCGCGAGCGTGTTCACGGGTCCCGGGAACTTGATGTTCACGGGTCCCGGGAACTTGATGTTCCCGGGCGGCCCGCGATTGCGATCGGCAAAGGCAGAACAGGAGGATGCCTTTGCAAACAAGGCATTCCCCTATTCTGCCTAGTGACATGTCACTGATGGCTGTTCCACCGTGATCGGGAACGGTCATCTGTGACGTGTCACGTGTAGCCACGCCTCCTAACAGTAAGAATCACTCCTTAGTACTGACTTAACCCCTTCCTCGCCCCCTAGTATTTAACCCCTTCACTGCCAGTGTCATTTTCACAGTAATCAGTGCATTTTTATAGCACTGATCGCTGTAAAAATTAAAATTTTGACAAAAATGTGTCAAAATTGTCCGATGTGTCCGCCATAATGTCGCAGTCATGATAAAAATGACTGATCGCCGCCATTTCTAGTAAAAAAAAAAAATTATTAATAAAAATGCCATAAAACTATCCCCTATTTTGTAGACGCTATAACTTTTGCGCAAACCAATCAATAAACGCTTATTGCGATTATTTTTTTTTTACCAAAAATATGTAAAAGAATATGTATCGGTCTAAACTGAGGGGAAAAAAATTTTTTTATAGATTTTTGGGGGATATTTATTATAGCAAAATGTCATTTTCACAGTAATCAGTGCATTTTTATAGCACTGATCACTGTAAAAATGACAATGGTCCCAAAAATGTGTCAAAAGTGTCCGATGTGTCCGCCATAATGTCGCAGTCACAAAAAAAATCGCTGATCGCCACCATTACTAGTAAAAAGAAAAATAATTAATAAAAATGCCATAAAACTATCCCCTGTTTTTGTAAACGCTATAACTTTTGCGCAAACCAATCAATAAACTCCGATTGCGATTTTTTTTTTACCAAAAATATGTAGAAGAATACGTATCCGCCTAAACTGAGAAAAAAAAATTATATATTTTTTGGGGATATTTATTATAGCAAAAAGTTAAAAATATTGAATTTTTTTCAAAATTGTCGCTCTGTTTTTGTTTATAGAGCAAAAAATAAAAACCGCAGAGGTGATCAAATACCACCAAAAGAAAGCTGTATTTGTGGGAAAAAAAGGACGTCAATTTTGTTTGGGAGCCACGCCGCACGACCGAGCAATTGTCTATTAAAGCGACGCAGTGCCGAATCGCAAAAAGTGGCCTGGTCTTTGACCAGCAAAATGGTCCGGGGCTTAAGTGGTTAAATCAGATTTTTTTTTTATTTAAATCAGATTTTTTTGATTTTTATCAAATTTATTTTAATAAAATGCTTTTGAAGATAGTTTTCTCTTTAAGATACATTAATAATTTAGATTATTCAGCATGAAATGGAGCTTAGTTATGTAGCATGAGGCTGTATATTCTAAAATTTTTACTTTTTTGGTAAACTCATCCAATAAATCCAAGCTCTGCAAGCTGAGATAACATGCACTGCATTGATGCATTCACACAATTTCACACTAACTACCAGCAAGAATGAGTCCTTACATTTAAAGAGCACCTGTCATTTCAGATCCATCATGGCAGCGCCTGTCTGCGGGCATCCACTCACCTTGTTGTGTCACTGCCGCATCACCAGCCGTCCCATTAAAGTGAATGGAACTGGCGGTGAGTCAACAGCGGGTCAGAGGAGGAGCGGCTGTGGGTCAGAGATGACAGTTGCTCTTTAAAAATTATGATTTAAATCAAGTTGATTTAAATCAAGCCTTTTTATTAGTGATTTAAATTGTGATTTAAATTGACTTTATTTAAATCAAATCCACCCTGGTCCCAGCGCACTTTCCTTTCTGTAGTCCAGCAGGGGAGATGTTATGCAGGGAGTTAGGAGCTCATTTAATTTCTAGCAAAGTTAGTAGGTACTTTTTTTTTTTGTACAAGAAAAAACAAAACAGGGGGAAATGTACATGTATTTCAGATATAACCTTATTTTCTATTTTTTTTCATTATTTTTTATTATTTTTAATGTTTTTTTTTTCTTTTGCTCAGATATTCACTTTAAAGTGGAGTTCCACCCTAAAAAAAAAAAAAAAAAAAATTCACCAAAAATCTACAAATAAATAGAAAAGAAAATAGAAAAAATAAACATTTTATTTACCAGAAATAGCGGTTGCTATGCGGATCTTCCTAATCTGCCTCTTCATCCTCCGCGGCTGGTCTTCATCCTCACGTTGTCTTCTGGGGAATTGTGCGCGTTGCCTTCTGGGAACTGTGTGTATCCCAGAGAGCAGCCGTCCATTCAGAAAACACTGTGAGACTCGCGCATGCGCAGTAGGAAACGGGCAGTGAAGCCGCAAGGTTCCACTGCCTGTTTCCCTTAGTGAGGATGGCGGCGCCGGGAGCTCCCAGGATCGAGGGATCGGCCTCGGGTGAGTAGGACAGGTAAGTGTCCTTATTAAAAGTCAGCGGCTACAGTGTTTGTAGCTGCTGACTTTTAAAAAAAAAAATTAAATCGTGGGTGGAATCCCGCTTTAAGTTAGTGCTCCACAAACTTACCCACTCTAAAACCATACGAAATCCTGAAAAAATGTCAGTTTAACCACTTAAGGCCCGGACCAATGCGCAGCATAAAGACCAGGCCCCTTTTTGCGATTCGGCACTGCGTCGCTTTAACTGACAATTGCGCGGTCGTGCGACGTGGCTTTCAAACAAAATTGACATCCTTTTTTTCCCACAAATAGAGCTTTCTTTTGGTGGTATTTGATCACCTCTGCGGTTTTTATTTTTTGCGTTGTAAACAAAAATAGAACGACAATTTTGAAAAAAATTCAATATTTTTTACTTTTTGCTATAATAAATATCCCCAAAAAAATATATAATTTTTTTTCTCAGTTTAGGCGGATACGTATTCTTCTACGTATTTTTGGTTAAAAAAAAATTGCAATCGGAGTTTATTGATTGGTTTGCGCAAAAGTTATAGCGTTTACAAAACAGGGGATAGTTTTATGGCATTTTTATTAATTTTTTTTTTTTTTACTGGTAATGGCGGCGATCAGCGATTTTTTTCGTGACTGCGACATTATGGCGGACACATCGGACACTTTTGACACATTTTTGGGACCATTGTCATTCTCACAGCGATCAGTGCAATAAAAATGCACTGGTTACTGCAAAAATAACACTGGAAGTGAAGGGGTTAACCACTAGGGGCGCTGAAGGGGTTAAGTGTGCCTAAGGGAGTGATTCTCACTGTGTGGGGGCGTGGCTACGAGTGACACGTGACCGATCTCCGCTCTGATTACACAGAGCAAAAATCGGTGACAGTGTCAGTAGGCGAGCGGGGAGATGTTGTGTTTACACTAACATCTCCCCGCTCCATCCCTCCCGTGAGACGATCGTGGGGATGCCTGCGGCGTTTGAGTCCGCGGGACCCGCGGTCCGACTCACGGGGATGACTGCAGGGTCGCGAGCGTGCCACCGGCGGCGTGCGCGCGACCGAACGGCAGGCAGTTAAAGGGCCACGTACAGGTACGTGATTGTGCCTGTACGAGCCATTCTGCCGACGTATATATACCGTGAGCGGCAGTAGTGTATTTAGGTTTTGTGCTGCCCTAGGCCTGACTAAACTCGTGCACCCCCTAATTTAAATATAACCCACCCCTTTAGGTCAAGGTCACACCCCTTGCTTTTTAAGACCCACCCTGAAATTTTCGAGTAGGGACACTAGTTCTGAGGGCCTGGGGGGGAGGGGGAATGAATACCCTTAATTTGCATAGCTTTCCTCTCACTTCCTGTTTGGCTATGGGGCAGGAAGTGAGGGGAAATCTCTGCAATGGGACAGGGATGGTAAAAAATAAACTGTCAGGGGCTCTAACCCTCACTTACTCTATCCAAAAATGAAAAAAAAAAAGTGTTGCCTATAGTTCTACTTTAAGCACAAATTTCTGATAATTTTATGGAGAGGACTAAGAAGGTATAACCATGCCAATGGTGCAGCAGAAAACAAATAGCACAGAGGGGAAGGTTTGTGGTCCAGGATGATAGGACAGTCAAAATTAGAAGCAGCGCCCCCCACAGTTGCGGAATGCCAGCCGCCTGCATACCGGAAGCAGTGTGGCCACTTTACGGGGGCTCTAGACTAATTTGCCCATAAGACTTGCACTACATTAACAGTGTAGCGCAAGCCGGCGGGGACTCTTTCCGTGCTGCCCCCCTGCAAAGTGCCGCCCTAGGCCTGGGCCTTGTTGGCCTAGGCCAGGATACAGTATTGGTGAGCGGTCGTTAAGGGGTTAAATATGTCAACTTTTGAGATTTTTTTTTTTTACCTAAAGGGTAATTTCCTTAACATAAATCTTTAATCAGGATTATAGGAGTCTTGATGGTTTGCACTGTTCTGTACAGACTAGAGATTAGTATTCCGTAACTAATCATTCTTATTTTACATAAATCCTACTGCTCTCACCTCTTTTAAATTAAAAATCTATTTTACATTCGGTAAACTAATTGGTTCTCCTATATCGTTCCAGCTCAGGATGGAACATTTTGAACGATCCGCTGCATAAAGCAGAGGATCTGCAGCCAAGTTCTGTATATCTGGTATTACCAATTCAAGACTAATCTGCAATGCTGCAAATGAAAGTAAATGTACATAACTCGTATTTAGAACATTGCAAGCGTGAAAACATTGGCACAGTATTATCCAAGCATTATATGTCGGGGAATGTGGAAAGTGAATAAGAATGGGTTTTCAATTCTGTACCCGATTTTTCTTACTTTTGGCTTTGTTGACTCTTATAACAGGTGTGATTTGCAGTGTTAATTTAGTCGACTAAAACACTTTTTTGTCTACTAAATTAATACTATTTTAGTCTACTAAAATGCGACTAAAACTAAAACAATTGAGATGAATAAAATACTGTACTACTAAAACCAAAATGGTATTTTAGTCAAAAGACTAAAATAGGACTAAAATGAAAATGGCATTTTAGTCAAAAGAGTATGACTCAAACTAAATTGAAATTTGATGTCAAAATTACCACTGGTCTATAGTGCGTGTTCAAACCATAATGAGGAAGTAAACCCAGGACGATTTTTCTTTTTTTTTTCAATTTATATATACTGCTAAGTATTGCAAATTAAAACACTTATAAATCGGCCAAAAACGAGGTTAGGAAATACCCTTTTTAACTTATTTTGATTATCTTCTCTCCCGGGTATTGGCTTCGCCATTTATTTTTTTTCAGATTTTTACTTTATTTTATTTAGTCATGGGACATTTCCAAGATATACATATATCATTAAGCCCTGTACACACGATTGGTTTTACCGATGAAAACAGTCCGATGGACTTTTTTCATCGGACAAACCGATCGTGTATGGGACCCATCGGTCTTTTTTTCATCGGTTTTAAAAAATAGAACATGTTTTTAATTTTTCCGATGGATCAAAAACCGATAGACTTGCCCATAGACGATCGGAATTTTCTATCGGATAAAAAACCCACGCATGCTCAAGTCGACGCATGGAGTGTTTTACGTCACGGCGTTTGGAACGGTCGGTTTTTTGACTGATGGTGTGTAGGCAAGACTGATGGAAGTCAGCTTCATCGGATTTCCGATGGACAAAACCATCGGATTAGAATCCATAGGATATCCGATCGTGTGTACGAGGCTTTACACAGCTTTATCAGTTAACATATCTTTGAGATAACTTATAATAACAAAAAATTCTAATTATCTCATTTTCCAAAAATATCATCTCTATTTCTCATCATTAACCAACAAGTGTTATCCAATATCTATAATCATCTCTCTTCTCTTTAACGCTTCCGGAGTGCAGTCTAATCATCTCCTACCACCACCCTCTCTCCACTCCGTAGCCTGTCCCGTTCCATTTTAACCCAGAGTAACCCCAAAAACCCACCCAAAAAAAAAGGGGGAAGGGGATCAAACACGCCTTAGACCGAGACTCTTAAAAATCTTCCTAATTATTGTCATAGAGAATTCTCCCTTCTTCTGATAATGCGAAATCATTCCATTCTAACCAAATCCTGAGATATAATTCGCCATTTCTACTGCTGTTTCTTGAATCAATTCAGGACGTAATTTCCGCCCTTACTATGATTGCCTTTACAAATCTCGCGCATGCGCCGTAGCGTCGATACCAAGCCTCTATCTCGTTTGCCGTTACTACGGCAACAGAGCGAAACCATAGCTGCAGGCAAATCAAATGGGGAGAAGCAGGAAGGAGATGATGCAGCATCGCGGGACTTCCCTCTGTGCCATTCTGAGAGGAAGATAGTGAATGCTAATGACAGAGGAGACAGAAACGGCACGCATAGTGTGCCGTTAAACAATGTACCTAGTGCGCAATCGCAGCTGACGTCACTGAACATTGCAGGACGATTACTATGGAAACCAAAACAGTGAGTGCACTTTCACAGGCAGCGATCAGCTGCCTGTGCTATATAGATTTTAAAGAGATTAAGTGGTAGTGGAGGGTTTAGAAGCACTTTAATACCATAAATAATAACATATTGGATTTTTCACTCCAGCAGTATATAATGAGTTTGGAAATTGTAGAAAAATGCTTAAATAATGCATTACAATTTAACTACACCCATTCGTTTTTTAGACGACTAAAATGTACTGGGGATTTTAATTGACTAAAATGTAGGTCATTTTAGTTGACTAAATGCACTGAAGATTTAGTCGACTAAATACGACTAAAATTGAAACAAGTGCAGAAGATAAAATGGGACTAAAACTAAAATGCCATTTAAGTCAAAAGACAATAACTAAAACTAAATTAAAGTTTGCTGCCAAAATTAACACTGGTGATTTTGTTTCTTGACAACCATTTTCACTTTGTAAGTTTTGTTGGCTGTCTAAAGCCTCATACACACGATCGGACTTCCATCGGACAAATCCGTGGACTTTTGTCCGAAGGGCGTTGTCCGTGAACTTGTTCTGCATACACACGGCAGAACATTTTCAGCCAACAATCACGAAACAACGTGTTTTTTCTGCTCTTTAGCGCCACCCTTTGGGCAACTTCTGCTAATGTTGTCTGATGGTTAGCATTGGTTCGGAGCCATGCGTATTTGTACTTTGGATTTTAGTCCGACGGACTTGTGTACACAGGATCGGATAATCAGACAGAGCACAGTTGTTAACAGAAAACAAAGACCGCTCAGGTGTGGACGTTCTCCAAGTAGTTATCTCCTCCCAACAGCCCAGGGTGCAGGCAATGCAATTTCAGGCAAAACAAAAGATCAGGTCTTCTGGACAGCAGCACTCCAATAAAATTCTGGTCAAAACTGACGCGTTTCACACTGTCTTAGTGTTTAATCATAGCTGCATTAGGCAGCTATGATTAAACACTAAGACAGTGTGAAACGTGTCAGCTTTGACCAGAATTTTGTGACTTGCTGTGTGTTATTTGAATTTTTGAAGATTTTACACAATAAAGGCTTTTATTGGAGTGCTGCTGTCCAGAAGACCTGATCTTTTGTTTTGCCGGAGCACAGTTGTTGTCGGACAATTTGAGAGCATGAACAGCCAACATTTGTTGTCGGAAATTCCGACAACAATTGTCCGATGGAGCATACAGACGGTCGGATTATCCGACAAAACACGTCCATCGGACAATTGTTGTCGGAATATCCGATCGTGTGAACAGGCCTTAAGAAGCTTTTACGTTTTTTGATTCTTGTTGGCTAGAATAGGCAATTATACAATGGTAAGGGGGAATCACATGTAAACGCTATATTTTACCTGTTTCAAGAGTCAGTTGAGTTGAGTTGGAAGGAAGATAAATCTATAGCAGAATCTTTTTTATCGCAGTGTCCACATCCATATAACTTTCCTGGTAAATGCCAATGAGACAATGAGAAGAGTAATATGTAGTACATGCTTTAATTGTTTATTGCAGATGCTTATATAGCACTGTCAATTCTATGCAGCGCTTTACCTACATATATTGTACATTCACACCAGTCCCTGCCCTCATCTTAGGGGCCTTACAATCTAAGGTCCCCAACTCACATTCATACTTACACACTAGGGACAATTTAGACAGGAGCCAATTAACTTACAAACATGTCTTTGGCGTGTTGGAGGAAACTGGATTACCCAGAGGAAACCCATGCAGGCAAAGGGAGAACTCTATGCAGGTAGGGCTGTGGTTGGGATTCGAACCAGCGACCAAAGTGCTGCTCTGCAGAAGTGCTAACCGCCTTGCCATCGAAATTGTTAAAAGTGGATGTATCAGAAATTTTACAAGTCTTCTTGAATGGATTCCTAACATGTCATGATATACAGAAACAGTATCACTTTTCACAAAGCGGTCCTTGTGCTTCAGTTCACTGACTTTTCTTAGGCTGAGATGACATTATCAGGCAGAAGGAAGCATTTTTTCACTCTCTTCTTCCCCAGTGTTCAGATCACAACATTGTAACTGCGCAAGGTAAGAGGCTGCATCAGGGGCTGATCTGGGTCATGCATTTGTCAACAAAGATTGGTCGGGAAAACCGGTCGTGTGTATGCTCCATAGCAGTTTTTCCGACGAGAAAACTGCCCGCAAAAAATTTAGAACATGCTCTATTTTTTCCCGTCGTGTTTCCCATCAGTCTTTTTCTTGTCGCGAAAAACGGTCGTGTGTATGCTTTTCCGAGGGGAAAAAAAAACCGTGCATGCTCAGAATCAAGTATGAGACGGGAGCGCTCGTTCTGGTAAAACTAGCGTTCGTAATGGAGATAGCACATTCGTCACGCTGTAACGGACTGAAAAACACGAGGCTGAAAAGCGCGAATCGTCTCTCACCAAACTTTTACTAACACGAGATCAGCAAAAGAAAGCCCAAAGGGTGGCGCCATTTGAATGGAACGTCCCCTTTATAGTGCCGTCGTACGTGTTGGACGTCACCGCGCTTTGGTCGAGCGTTTTTTTTTTTTATGAACGTGTGAATGCAAGGCAGGCTTGAGAGGAATCACGTCGGGAAAAACGTCGGGTTTTGGCATGTCAGGAAAACCGGTTGTGTGTACGAGGCATAAGTCTGTGAAGTAGATGCTGGACCAGTATAATGCTTGAACTGAGATGGTTCCATCCATCTATGGAGAAAAGCAGATGAAGCCATTGTCAGGGCGAGTACTGTGAAAGGTTATACTTAGCATACACTTAATATAAATATATATATCTGATGTCAGGTCCACATGTGATAAAATATTTAACTGGCGATCTTTTTTCTTGGCAGAAAAAGAGCAAGGTACACTACCACATCGCTATCGTTATTAACTTCCTGGGACACTCCATCTCCTTGTGTGCACTGCTGGTGGCTTTTACTCTCTTCCTGAGATTGAGGTAAGGCTGCAGACTAAGTGCAAAAAATGCAAAATATTGTCTTTACCTTTCTATTTATGACACACCAAATGTAATTGGGATTTTATGTGGATAGACCAACACATAGCCCAGGTTCACACTGGGGCTGCGAGAGGGAAGCCGTGCGTGTTCAGCTGAACTCGCACGATTTCACTCCTGCCTGTCAGTCCCGATTTCAGCCGCGATTACAGGGACATCTGTGCAGGTTTCTGCACAGATGTCAATGTAAATCGGGGCCCGAAATCGCAAGAAGTAGTACAGAAACTACTTTTTGAAAGATTAGGACGGTGCCATTGCCCGCAATTTGTGGCAAATATCGCCGATTTGACATGTCAAATCACATGTCAAATCGCACCAGTGTGAACCAGGGCTAAGGCCCCTTTCACACGGAGGCACTTTGCAGGCGCTATTGCGCTAAAAATAGCGCCTGCAAAGCGCCCTAAAAAAGCTGCTACTTTGTATCCAGTATGAAAGCCAGAGGGCTTTCACACTGGAGCGTTGCGCTTGCAGGAGGGTAAAAAAACTCCTTCCAGCCGCATCTTTGAGGCGCGATAGAAGCGGTAAAAATACCGCTCCTATAGCGCCCCTGCCCATTGAAATCAATGGGGTAGCGCCTCCAAAACACCCGCAAAACGCCGCAAAGAGGCGTTATTGCGGGCGTTTTTAACCCTTAAAATCACCCCGCTAGCGCCCGCAAATCGTGGCAAAAACGACGGTATAGCGGCACTAAAAATAGCGCCGCTATAGCGCCAGTGCATCCAGTGATTCAGTGTGAAAGTAGCCTCAGTGGCCCATAATTGGGAAGTGGAAGGCACAATTATAAAATTTTTACAAATAAATATGTGAAAAGTGTGGTGTGCATTTGTATTCAGCCCCCTAATACCCCTAACTAGTGGAACCAATTGCCTTAAGAAATCAGCTCATTAGTAGATAGAATATATTGAAAAGAAACTACGCGCCAACAAACTAAGTGTGTAAATATAATGACTATTAAAGCTGCTCCCCTTAAAGTGGCTGTATACCCCCAATGCAGAAGTTGTACCTACAGGTAAGGCTTATCTATAGGTAGTGTAAATATCTCCTAAACATGTGCTGTTTAGGAGATGTTTACCTTGAAGTTCACCAATCATCGGCGTATGCGCTGTGAAAAAACTACCCTACGTGCCGTTTCTTCACTAGGAAATGCTGTGACTGACAGTGCCGGAGTGACGTCACGTCACTCCGGCCAGTCACAGAGCCGGAGTCCGCGGCCCCAGAAGGAAGAGGGGCGATGATAGATGTGGACACCAGCGGGGACAGCGCGGGGTTTGATTGCAGGTAAGTGGCACATAATGGGCTAGTAAGCGATGCATACTAGCCCATTATGCTTTTACTTTCCAGGGGAAAAAAGAGGAAGCAAAACCCATCAGGGTTTACTTCCTCGATAAAGTGTAGACATATGAGAAAAACTACTTGATATGAAAAATTTTAAGTACCTTCTTCCTATTATTTTATAAGATTTTGGGATACTGTGGAGGCAGCATGGACTCTCATGGTACGATATGAATTTACAAAAGTCAGTTTACAAAAATATAAATTTATTTTACAAAATTATACATAATAAAAACAGCCTTAAATAAGTAGATCCTAGACACTGGATGCTGCTATACGTGGAGCATCCACTTTTCTGACACAAAATTGAATTTTTTTGATGTAGATAATGGTTCCGCACTGGGATGTATGGAAACTAATCTTCCAGTTGCACACTACATGTTTCGGGGGTTACCCCCCTTCTTCAGGAGTATAAGTCAGAAAATGATCTACAAAAAAGCATATGAATCGGATATACAATATTGACATCTAAATACATACATACCTAGTAACCAAAAATGGGATATAGTATAACCCCTCGGTAAAACCCCCAACAACATTTACAGATTGAACCCAAGTGGAATGATCAAATTAGGAGCAATGCAGACTCACCCACATAGCCAGCACAAGAAGCTTGGGAGTCCCAAGGCCACAGTAGGCAATCTCCCGGGCGAGTGCGGGAACCAGGGGAGGTGAAGTAATACAGAGAAACAGTTTCATAGAACAAAAAACATATATAAAAATAGAGATATAGTAGCCTGGAAGTGATATTCAAACAATTCCTACGGTGGAGAAATCTCACATCCATTGTTATCCAAATAATCAATTTGAAAAACAAATAAAGAAAAAGAAAAGATTGTATTAATAATATTTCACAAAGAGGTACTTACACTCCTGTATAATCTTCACTACACAGAGCATATAATTTGGTGGGGAGTGTATGTTGTTAAAGGGGGGTACTGAGATTAGGTATGGATAACAAAATTCCAACGAACTACGTAAAACCATATAGAAATTCTATATAGATTGAAAAAGAAAAAAAATATATATATATATATATATACTGTAGGTATGAAAGAAAAAAGATTATTGTTGGGAGTGGCATGTGCCCATAACATCAGCTTAAACCTATTATGCCCTGTACACACGATCAGGAATTTCCGATGAAAAAAGTCTGACGGAATTTTTTCATCGGATATTCCGACCATGTGTGGGTCCCATCTGACTTTTTTTCCGTCGGAGTTTAGAAATAGAACATGTTTTATTTTTTTCCTATGGAAAAAAATCCGATTGGAAATTCCAATCGTCTGTGTGGAACTCCGACGGAGAAAAAAACATGCATGCTCAGAATCAAGTCGACGCATGCTCGGAAGCATTGAACTAAATTTTTCTCGGCTCATCGTAGTGTTGTACGTCACCGCGTTTTGGACGGTCGGAATTTGGTCTGACAGTGTGTATGCAAGACTGCTTGAAGACAGCTTGAACGGAATTCCGACGGAAAATTCCATCGGATTTTATCCCATCGGAAATTCGGATTGTGTGTACAGGGCATAAGGAGTGATCAGAAAGTCACTCACCTAACTGAGAAATCTCTGATCTTGGTGATGAGGTCTCATCTCACAGCTCAGCTGTACTCAATCAGACTCCATGCTTTCAGGGATAAGCCTGTAAGATGTTTGCACAGAATTTTGAACAGGGAACAGATCCAGTAGGATCTATAAAATAAGTAAATGTGTATTTTTGAATAATGGTTCAATATGGACAAGCCAAATCGATCATACAAACAAAGCAGGAGTAACACATACCGATCAGTCCACTCCACAAGGTATCTCCTGTGGGAAATAGAGAACGACAGAAATAAATCCAAGGGCATTTAAGTCATCTAGAAAAGCTTTCAAGGAGACAGCCTATAGAAAGGGTTTATAAGAATTAACCTTGTTGATCCCTGGGGGGGTAAGGGCAGAGAGCTTTTCAGTCCAATAAGTTTAGGCTCTCAGAATAGCATTGTCCCAGTCACCACCCCTAGGATTGTTGTCACCCCCAATCCCCCAATTTCCTGTCTTTTCCCCTTCCTTTTCCTAGTTGGTTTAGTTTTATGGTACCCAAATTTTCGGACACTACAACATTGGAGAATATTAAAATTAAAACGAAGGGTATTCGGATACTTTACCATTGAATCTATATGGCTATCTATATCTTATTACTGTAAAAAAATGTTTTTGTTATTTTAGTTTAATATAAGTTTCATCCCCTCTCTTTTCCTTCAGTGGTATCCCCCCAACCTTGGATTGGGTCCCTGGGAATAGGAGCCCTCACGTTCTCGTGGACGGCACCTCAGCCTCTTGGGGTCTATATCTCTTCGGGCGAGTGTGTGATTCCCCATCTTTCTGGTGTTTGCATTATGCCCACTAGATGGCGCACGCAGACATTCAGACCTTGTATAGATGGGTCGATGGTCTGTTCCCATTATTGTGTTCATGACACTGAGTGACCACGTGCAGTATCGCACATGCTCATGTCTTGCGTACGTGCAGTGTTCTGCGCGTGCGCAGATGCGCGTTCTGGAAATCGTATCCAATGACATCATCTGGTGGCGCCTCGGCGCACCCTTTTGACAGTCATATGGATAGGAATCAGGTGTACCTTATGGTATATAATGGGAACTAACTTGTCAAACATTCCCTGTGGCAGTGTACTTGGCGGTGGAGATACCTTGTGGAGTGGACTGATCGGTATGTGTTACTCCTGCTTTGTTTGTATGATCGATTTGGCTTGTCCATATTGAACCATTATTTAAAAATACACATTTACTTCTTTTATAGATCCTACTGGATCTGTTCCCTGTTCAAAATTCTGTGCAAACATCTTACATGCTTATCCCTGAAAGCATGGAGTCTGAGTACAGCTGAGCTGTGAGATGAGACCTCATCACCAAGATCAGAGATTTCTCAGTTAGGTGAGTGACTTTCTGATCACTCCTTATGCATACACACTGTCACACCAAATTCCGATGGTCAAGAACGCGGTGACATACAACAATACGACGAGCCGAGAAAAATTAAGTTCAGTGCTTCCGAGCATGCGTCGACTTGATTCTGAGCATGTGTGGTTTTTTCTCCATCAGAGTTCCATACAGACGAACGGAATTTCCGTCGGAAAAAATGAGAACATGTTCTCTTTCTAAGTTCCTCGGAATTTCCGACGGAAAAAGTCCGATGGGGCATACACACGGTCGGAATATCTGATGAAAAAATTCCGTCTGACCTTTTTCCTCGGAAATTCCAACTGTGTATGCGGCATTAGTAATTTGGAGATTTTGACGAATTGGTGGTTGGACACAACACCGACAACCGAATAGAGTCCGATACAGGAAGAGTGAGCTGTTTTGAAAGCACAGCGGCTAACGAGGACAAAGTTGTGGCCGGCTTGGAGGCGGCCATTTTATTGGCTAGTATCAGAGCAGAGTAAGAATCTCCGCTCATAATATCCTGCACCGCACTCTAATCGGTTGCCAGCGTTGTGTCCAACCACCAATTCGTCAAAAACTCCAATTACTGCTGTTTTTAAATAAACCGGAAGTTAAGCGGTTGGAGTTTCTGGCAGGTTGGAGAACTTGACAGAACGCCGGCACTGAGGACAGCCTGCATGTGTCACTAGGCAGGAATCATCCATCGCACGGCTCATGCTCATGGGATGGGCGTGTGTTCCACTGCCGTGTGGAGATAAAAAACGGAAGTTCAGGACCCGGAAGTGACGTGACCGGAATGCGCCTCGACGTATGTTTCATTTTACAACGTCATCAGGAAGCAGGGTTAGGATATAAAAAAATATTCCAAGCTTTCAACATCTCACAGAGCTCTGTTCAATCCATCATCCAAAAATGGAAAGAGTATGGCACAACTGCAAACCTACCAAAACATGGCCGTCCGTCCACCTAAACTGACAGGCCGGGCAAGGAGAGCATTAATCAGAGAAGCAGCCAAGAGGCCCATGGTAACTC
This sequence comes from Rana muscosa, assembly GCA_029206835.1. NCBI lineage: Eukaryota > Metazoa > Chordata > Amphibia > Anura > Ranidae > Rana > Rana muscosa. Next base: position 276,974,119 of record CM055128.1, read on the forward strand.
TGGAGGAGCTGCAGAGATCCACAGCTCAGGTGGAAGAATCTGTCCACAGGAGAACCATTAATCATGCACTCTACAAATCTGGCCTTTATGGAAGAGTGGAAAAAGAAAGCCATTGTTGAAAGAAAGACAAAGTTACATTTGCAGTTTGCGAGAAGCCATGTGGAGGACACAGCAAACATGTGGAAGAAGGTGCTCTGGTCAGATGATACCAAAAATTTTACTTTTTGGCCTAAAAGCAAAATGCTATGTGTGGCGGAAAACTAACACTGCACATCACCCTGAACACACCATCCCCACCGTGAAACATGGTGGTGGCAGCATCATGTCATGGGGATACTTTTCTTCAGCAGGAACAGGGAAGATGGATGGAGCCAAAGAAAGGGCAGTCTTAGAAGAAAACCTGTTAGTCTGCAAAAGATTTGAGACTGGAGTGGAGGTTCACCTTCCAGCAGGAAAACGACCCTAAACATACAGCCAGAGCTACAATGGAATGGTTTAGATCAAAGCATTTTCATGTGTTAGAATGGCCCAGTCAAAGTCCAAACCTAAATCCAATTGAGAATCTGTGGCAAGACTTGAAAATTGCAGTTCACAGACGCTCTCCATCCAACCTGACAGAGCTTGAGATATTTTGCAAAGAAGAATGGGCAAAAATGTCCCTTTCTAGATGTGCAAAGCTGGTAGAGACACCCCCAAAAAGACTTGCAGCTGTAATTGCAGTGAAAGGGGGTTCTACAAAGTATTGACTCAGGGGGGCTGAATACACATGTACACCACACTTTTCACATATTTATTTGTAAAAAAAAATGAAAACCATTTATTATTTTCCTTCTACTTCACAATTATGTGCCACTTTGTGTTGGTCTATCACATAAAATCCCAATAACATACATTTACGGTTTTTGTTGTAACATGACCAAATTTTGGAAAATTTTAAGGGGTATGAATACTTTTTCAAGACACTGTATATACCCCTGTAAAACATGTAGACTGGGGTTGATGTTAAATACATTTTGATCTGCATAATTGTTTTACCTGTTGTATTAATACATTTTGTGTAATTTTTAAATCATGTTGTGTACCTAAAAAATGTGTAGTCCTTGGGCACCTAAAAATGTCCAATTTCAAAGATTAAAAAAAATATAATGTATTATAACTTAGGATGTGGTGTCCGTGTGAAAGAGGGGCAATGATCGGGCAGGTGTAAGCACCAAACTGTACAAGTCCCTGTCCTGCTTCTTCTTGGATAGGACAACTTCCCACCCATGGTTGTATTATACATATTGTGTCATACTACTGGTCATAGGCCCACTCACAACATTCCAGGCACGAGGCCTTAATGTGAGAATAAAGGAATGTCGACACATAAAATGAATTTTCCGCACTTTATTGTAACTTCACTAAAATTTCCATGACATCTGACATCGCATATTATCAGAATCCTTTGGCGCAGAATGCCACACATAGGAGTAGACATTCTTTTGCTGTCATTTCTGTACAGAACGTAAGTACATACTGTTATATCTTTTAAGCCATCTTTCTTCTACACCTCCATTTCTCTCCTTGGGAGCACCACAGAGTTGGGACCACTTTCCCTAGGGCCTTCCCACACTGGGTATTTATGTGGGCACTAACCCCACCCATTACAGCACTTAAAGAGGAGTTTCGCCCTCCCCTTTAAAAATTAAAAGTCAGCAGCGACACATACTGTAGCTGCTGACTTTTAACATTAGGACACTTACCTGTCCTGGAGTCCAGCGATGTAGGCACCGCAGCCGATGTTTACATCGGCTGGTCGGCTTCAAGGACGGGTTCCTACTGCGCATGCGCGTAGCGCACTGCGCTCACTCACTGGCCCGGCAGAAGGGGAGTGAGGAGGGAGGAGGAGGGGGCCCGGTCTCCTGGAAGTGTAAAAAACAGGTACCCGTTCCACTTTTGGGTGGAACTCCGCTTTAAGGAGGGATTGCTCTCTAAAAGGTGATCTAACACCTAACTCAACTTTCCCTTTACCATACTATACTGGGAACAGAGCCATCTAGTGGCAGATAAGCTAACTGCACCTACCAACACATGTACAGTACATTACCCAGCAAGATTGGGGAGCTAAAATTGTTTTAGTAACATTCTAAAAGCCATACATGAGCTGCCCAACTTGACCTAAGCTCAAAGTTGAGTGGTGCAATATATGGTATTCTGTTTGTGACCTGTATCTTACACAAGGCTATGGTCCCTCTCGCTGTCCCCATGTAACACTACTGGGTGCCTGAACAGCCAAGCACCCGCAGTTTCATGTAGTGCTGGATTATCTTTGTATATAATAGTATCTTGTTCTCAGGCATATTTTCATGCCTCCTGCAAGTTTAATAGGCTAGGTATACAACACCAATTTTGTATTGATCTGACATAAATTTATTAGGCATTTCTGAAGGATTTGGAACACAGTGTTTGAATTGCTTCTTATGTAATAACATATTTGCGCATCTAAAACTGCCTTTGCCTTGCATTGTATTGGTTTGCTTTTTCTCTGTACAAGGCAATGTGAATGCATCTGCAGTGCACCTTAAACGAATCACCGATGTGACCTCAAATGTAAGCCATTATTCCCTGAAGGTACTTGAAAGTGCGCTGTCTTTAGCTTCTTTGGTTTGTGAATCTGAAGCTCATACACACAAAGCCTAAAAAATACAACAAAGAATATGATGTAGTAAGAAATATATTTTATACTTATGAGAACATAAATATATCGAATTGTGCATTGTCGGTATTTCACACATAAATGTATAATTGAAACATTTAAAACATTTAAAACACTAAGATCAATATACATGTGTGTGTGTATATATATATATATAGCTCCCAACTGTCCCTGATTTCGAGGGACTGTCCCTGATTTGGAGCTCTGTCCCTCTTTCCCCCTCATTTGTCCCTCATTTTGGTCTGATCCATATAGCATACCCTCTTAAAGGAGAATTATAAAAAAAAAAAATGATTTAGTTAAACCCACAAGTGCTTTTTTACCACTACTATTCCTTTATAATGGCTTGTCAAATTTACAAATGCAGCAATTTAGAAATTGGATAAAAAGTTTAGCACTGGGAAACACTTTTTTGAAAGATAAAACGTGCATTTACTATACAACTATATAGATCAGACCAAAATGAGGGACAAATGAGGAGGAATGAGGGACAGAGGAACTTTGCTCCAAATCAGGGACAGTTGGGGTCTATTCATATAGCTGTATATAAAATGCACTTTTTATCTTTTTTTATAAGGTGTTCCCCAGTGCTAAACCTTTCATCCAAATTATAAATTGCTGCATTTGTAAATTTTAAAAGCAAATATAAAGGAATAGTAGTGGTAAAAAAAAAGTCCTTTGTGGATTTAATGAACCTTTTTTTTGGTTAATTCTCCTTTAAGGCGTGTGGCAGGGGGCATGTCCTATGCCTACATACATTTGCTAGTAGGTGTCCCTCATTCCCTTCTCAAAATGTTGGGAGGTATGTATATATGTGTATACAGCATATACACCTGTATATGTATGTATGTATACATGTAGCGATAACCCCCAGAGGGGCTGCTGGAAATAAAATGGTCTCCCTTACCTATTCAGAGAATGCCAATCCTGGTAGCCCTTGTGCAAACTGGAGAAGCACATGAACAATACACAGCCTCAGTCTAGGGCAGTGTTTCTCAACTCCAGTCCTCAAGGCACACCAAGAGGTCATGTTTTCAGGATTTCCCTTCAGATGAAACAGCTGTGGTAATTACTAAGGCAGTAAAACTGATCAAATAACCTGTGCAAAATAAAGGAAAGCCTGAAAACATGACCTGTTGGGGCGCCTTGAGGACTGGAGTTGAGAAACACTGGTCTAGGGGTATCTTCAGAAGTTTTATTGCAGATCTTGAACATATACAGGAAGGAGGGATGAGATTAAGATGCAGAATACTACTTTTGCAGCAACCTCTGGTGTCTAACCCTCAAACATTTCCACGCCAGGAGCTCCTGGGAAAAGACACTAACCTCACCAGCCCAGCTTCCACAGGCCGCTTCATTCATGCTATCAACTATAGTACATACTGAGGCCTAGCAGCAGGAGCTCCCCTGTATCACATACACACTGCCTCCCAGGGGGAAGACCCTAGGAGAAAGCTCTGATCAGATCCTCTCAAATATTCATCTTCACCTTCTGGGCTAGCCTCCCAGGGATTGGCTAAGGTTTTATTTTCTGGAAATTGTAAGGAAATCTTTGCTAGAAATAAAACCAGTAAAAAATAACCTGATAAGGATTTTAACCGTTCCCTATTAAAGCTGACCATACACCATACAATTTTATTATTTAATTTCCTTTAGCTTTACTTTCAACTATGTAGTAGAAGAGCCTGCCTGATTGCATACAAATTGAAAGTGTTTAGGTCTGACCTCATATTATATGGTTTTGGTAGATCTAAAAGAAAGTTGTACAAGAAAATTGTATAATGTAAGACAAAAAAAAGAAAAAAAAAAGTTTTCACTATGTATACACTTTAAGGCCATAAGAACAGATCTGATCTGTAAAACTTTATACTGTGAGACTTTTTTTCAAATCTACTTTGAACAAAAAAGCCAAAGCAGCTCTTAGTGCTTCAGCAGACTTGACGCTGCTTTGATACAGAAATGAAATCTGTGTTAGTTGGAGCTAGAAAGCCCCTGTTATTTACACATGTGCTTGTGCTGTTGGTAAGAGTCTTTAAATAGCTGACCATACTGTGGATAAGGCATTTGTACACTTTACTAGCTTTAAAATGCAGTACAGTAAAACCTTGGATTGCGAGCATAATTTGTTCCAGAAACATGCTTGTCATCCAAAGCACTCTTATGTCAAAGCAAATTTCCCCATAAGAAATAATGGAAACTCAAATGATTCGTTCCACAACCATTTATTCATAAGTCCTTCAGGTTATAGTCCATATAAAAAGATTATAGCAATGTGATAGGTTGTGTAACTATAAAATGTCCATCCACAAATGGAAGCCTCCACAAGGGGATTAAAAGCAAAATCCAGCAGGAGCTACAAAGTATAAAAGAGAAGAGAGGCGCCTCTAAGTGTAGCAATATGTTGGTAAATGTTGTACCTTCATTAAATGTAACCATATTGCTACACTTAGACGCGCCTCTCTTCTGTTTTATACTCAGTTGTGACATGACGCTACATGTATATTAAAACATCGCTTGTATATCAAGTCAAAATGTATTAACAAATTTAGCTTTTTTTGCAAAACGCTCTCAAACCAAGTTACTCTTAAACCAAGGTTTTACTGTATTGTGTATACCATTCCAGTATGGAAGGTGCTATCATATAATCACTGCTATCGAACCGCTAGGGAGACAATTATGATTCCACCTGAATTTCCTGAAAGGTGTGTAATTGCTGCATTTAAGTGTAGAACATTGTAGATAAACTCACCAGTTATCCATCTCATCATTGATTTCTGTGTGTTAGATCGACACAGCTTGCAAAATATTAATTGTGAAAAAATATTTACTAAAACATTTAGCTTCAACGTATAAGTGTAACGGGATTTTTTTTTAGTTTTTAGATATTGTAGGGAATGTTTGTGTCTGTCTTCACTGAGTAGATTCACCACTCTGTTTGTCCTGGTGATGACCACTGACTCTTGTACAGAATGTGATGAGACACCTATCACTATGAAAATCTTTTATTCATTTAGGAGAGATGTCCTGTTTCCTGTTGTGTTCCATTGGAGAGGAAGGGAAGTAAAATCGACCTACTAGGACATAGGCTGCCATAAATATTTTGATAGGGGTTTTGCTTCTATCCTTACTCTAGAAACTAAAAAAAAAAATACATGTTGGCTTTATATACCCATTAAACAGTTTATCCTATACTGAGATACAGAAGAGATTTTCCAAATGAATGGCTTTGTATTTTAGACCAGTAGAAAGCCTCCAGTTGGGTCTTGAGCAGTGGCGGCCGGTCCATAATGCCCCCTCCCAAAGTTTCTGTTCATAGAACAATTTTTTTTTTAAACAAATGATAATGTGATTAACATTTTTTAACATCTTAAAGTTAAATAAAAAATTATAGTCATATTATAATTAATTTAAAGAGGAAGTAAACCCATTTATTTTTAATTTTTTTTAAAAAACCCTGCAAAAGAAAGCCATAATGAGCTAGTATGCATAGCATATTAGCTCATTATAAATGACTTACCTGAGATCGAAGCCCCCGAACTGCTCGTCGTTCCCCTCCGCCGCCGCCGCCATCTTGCCTCGATGTCCCTCCTGTGTATCGCCGCTCCAGGCGCTGTGATTGGCCGGAGCAGCGATGACATCACACGCATGCGCGCTCGGGCCGGAAAGATCCCATTCAGAAAACCGGCAAGGATGCCGGCCCTCTAGTGCGCATGCTTTTGATGTCATCAGCGCAGTATTTATAGTAAATATCTCCTTAACCATGTAGGTTAAGGAGATATTTCTTGCACCTACAGGTAAGCCTTAATCTAGGCTTACCTGTACGTGCAAGTTGTCTAAGTGGGTTTACATCCACTTTAAAAATAAATTGTTCCACTTTGCGGGACGCCGGACTAATAGCTGTCTAGAGCACTGTGCCCCAAACCCTCCCACACTGATTTTAGTGAATCAAAATTTGCCACCGCTTTCTTGTCCAGGAAGATTAGGAACACGGAAGCCGCTGCCCGCCGAGTGTCAGGGGAGCCATGACAGTCCAGGCTGGAGGCTCCAGTTTGCACCTGGAGGGGTTTGGTCTTGAGTGCAGCTAATTTTGCACTATTGTTTAAGATAGTCTTGTAAACTACAGAATGCAAAATTTGTCATTGGGACGTAAAATTCTTGTGTTGCTGCTTTAAGATCTAAGAGACCTGCTAGGGCAGTGTAGCCGAGTGTCTCAAAGGGAGCCTGGAAAAGTCTCTCATACACTTTTAGAGTTCAGGTTTTACACCTCACCCTCTTGGCATTCAGGATTAAGGATGAGCTCCGGCGTATTCACATAGTACACGTGCAGAGCCCGCCAGGAAGTCGGCAATGTGCTGCGCTAATGACAGGCAGGGAGACATTTCCCAATGCTCGGCTGCAGAGATCGGGAAATGTCTCCCTGGCTGTAATTAGCGCAGCGCGGTGCCGACTTCCTTGCGTGCTCTGCACGTGTACTATGCGAACACGCCGGAGTTTATCCTTATTCAGGATCACCTGAAACTCAGTCAGTGCTCTTGAGCTTGGGGGAACAGAAGAGTCGTGTCTGGTAAAGCTGGAAGGTTGATGGAAAGTTGTCAAACTGTGTCTGTGGAGGCTGCCAAACGATAGGCTTGGACAGCCTGATAGTCAGGATTTTTGATTGTGTAGTTAATTCCCGGGACACGACTAGGATTTTGTTTTATGACGTTTTTGAACTCTTTCTGTTTGCATCACTGTACAGCACAGCACTTGTAAAAAGCACAAATAAACACACCACTGTTTGCAACTATGTCCCCGGACTGGTATCTGTGCCTGAAAGTGTGCTCACCCCAGGGAGTTTTGTACCTGTCACCTATTCCCAACACACAGAAAAATAAGCAAGCACCAAGAAGACATCCTTAAATGTTGTGCGCATGCAAAAGTGAAATGCAATAATTACCAATCTTTAAAGCTGTCCCCTTTAACATTCTTGGACGTAAGTTCATAACTCCATTATCTCTCTTGCAGGAGCATTCGATGCTTGCGCAACATAATTCACTGGAACCTCATCACGGCCTTTATTCTGCGGAACATCACTTGGTTTGTGATGCAGCTTACATTGAGCCAAGAGGCCCATGACAGCAATGTGGTAGGTGCCCCTGACCTCAATGGCTGTAAACCCCTTTGTGGATTTTACATCTGTACGTAGGTGTGCACATGTCTTTTTCCTCACTGTCTGTGTCTCTGAGTAAGTCACAGTGCTTAGTTATCACAATGTGTTCTTGTGTATGATAATGCAATAAGCTCTGGTAACTTAACTTCTGCCTGCCTTGATTTGTATTATTTTCACTGGTGTAGTCTGGCAGAACAGTGCCATTGTAATACTATCACACATTGGGGGTTATAAACGAAAGGCAAATCCACTTTGCACTACAAGTGCAAAGTGCACTTGAAATTGCACTGAAAGTGCACTTGGAAGTGCAGTCGCTGTAGATCCAATGGGGACATGCAAGGAAAATAAAAAACAGCATTTTAGCTTGCACATGATTGGATGATAAAATCAGCAGAGCTTCCCCTCATTTCAGATCTACCCCTCAAATTTACAGCGATTGCACTTCCAAGTGCACTTTCAGTGCAATTTCAAGTGCACTTTGCACTTGTGGTTTGCACTGATAGTGCAAAGTGGATTTGCCTTTCGTAAATAACCTCATTATCTCAGCATTCTCTGCATCTGAGTCAGCAGTTTGCTGTGTGTATATCAATTCTTTAGGCCCCTTTCACAATGAGGCGCTTTGCAGGCGCTATTGCGCTAAAAATAGCGCCTGCAATGCGCCCCAAAAAAGACGCTCAATAGTATCCAATGTGAAAGCCCGAGGGCTTTCACACTGGAGCGTTGCGCTTGCAGGAGGGTCAAAAAACTTCTGCAGGCCACATTTTTGAGGCGCAATAGGAGCGCTAAAAATAGCGCTCCTATAGCGCCCCTGCCCATTGAAATCAATGGGGTAGCGCCTCCAAAACGCCCGCAAAATGCTGCAAAGAGGTATTATTGCGGGCGTTTTTAACCCTTTTTCGGCCGCTAACGGGGGTTAAAATACCCCCGCTAGCACCCGCAAATCGCGGCAAAAAAACGGTATAGCAGCGCTAAAAATAGCGCCACTATACCGCCAGCGCATCCAGCGCCTCAGTGTGAAAGTAGCCTAACAAAGGTGGCAGAAGCAGAGGCTCTGTCCCAGCACTCTAGTACAGACTACCTGCAGAGACTCCCAGACTTGCTCATCACATTGCAGGAGAGCGTTGTAAGATCTCCAAAAGACATAGAAAAGAGAAAAAAAGATAGGAAGTCACAGGAAACAGTCATCTAGTGTAATACTTTATTTCAGAATTGTAGAAATAGAAACTTGCAGAGTGTCAAAAAGGACACGTTATAATATGTCGTAACTTGTTATACTAATAGTTGCATTTCCCATGCTCAAGTACATGTACAAATGTTATTATGATTGTACAATTGTCTATTTTGATCCTACAATAAAAACTTTATTGAAAAAATAAAATAAAAAATGACTTACATCTGTAAGGTTGCTACAAACCTTAAAAGAGGACATGAACCATAGAAGCTGTGCCCAAAAAGACAATCAGAGGGAAAAAAAAACTATTCACCAGTATTGCCTCTGGTCTTACTGCAGCTGGTCTTTCCCCATTACTGACTTTACCATCCCATCTTCGGCACTTTGTGGTGACGGTCCCCTTAAGCCGTCCATACATGGATTGAAATTCGTCTGGTTCAGCAGGGACTGGCCAAATTTTGATCCATGTACGGCAGGGATATGCAATTAGTGAAGCTCCAGCTGTTGCAAAACTACAAGTCCCATCATGCCTCTGCCTCTGGGTGTCATGCTTGTGGCTGTCAGGGTCTTGCTATGCCTCATGGGACTTGTAGTTCTGCAACAGCTGGAGGTCCGCTAATTGCATATCCCTGATGTACGGGCTAGTTGGTTATACAGAAGTCAATGTGTTGATCAACTTGTGTACAACCAGCCTGCCGGCTTTTTCCCGAATGATGAGTGCAGCTGGCTATAGCCCAGAACACTAATCACCATATTCTGACAACAGGGAAGAATACCCACTATCAGAATACAATACCACAGCGTGAAAGACTCCCCAATCCACCTTGAGTGTGTGGATGGGGAAATAGGCAATTTTTTTCCCCTTCAACCTGTTGGTTGAAAGAAAAAATGAATCATGTATGGTCTACCTTAGTACAGCCAGGGCTTTGCTTCCTGATCTAACGACTGATAAGGGAATATTCAAGAAGCATCAGGAGAGGTTCAGGAAGCATATATGTATCTGAAAACTGAATAAAGAGGAAGCAGGGAGATCCTTCCACTGCAAGTCCTTGGGAACAGCTTCCTCTCCAGCAAGGAGAACAGTAATGATATCTCCATTTCTCACTTTAGATCTTCCCAGGTTGTAATGACAGGAGGTGCACTGCTATTTTCAGGTAAAAATGAAGGCAGGGGGTAACCCTATCAGGCTATTGTTTAGGCATAAGTAACATTTTGAGATCCCTAAAAGATAGCAAATCTTACTTTTTGATTTCAGGGTGTTCAAACATTTGATTTCATAGTTTGATAAAATTGCAGAAAAATTAATATTGTGGTCTTGATTGACCACAAGGAGATCAATTTTTAAATTGTTCCAGTTGAACCCAGTAAAAAAAAATCTGGATTGCTTTTAACAAAATTGCAGTAGCGTTTTTCCTTCCTGTACTAAAACTATCAATTTATTACTCAGTTTCAACTTCACAGTTTGTTGAAATGGACATAAATCCTTATCGTCTAGTAGTATGTTTAGGAATTGAGCAGTGTGGGAAATAACTGGATTCGACTATTTCTCTACACATACCTTTACCCTGAGACAGATGCTGGTGGGGACTGTTCAGGACCCTTGCACTTTGATTGTTTGGTGACAGTAGTTAATGCATCAACACAATTCAAAATCTAGGCAGGAGTGCAACCATGTCCATGCAAGTATTGCAAGTTTGATGGTTTCACTCTAATGCCCTGTACACACGATCGGAATTTCCGATGGGATAAAATCCGATGGAATTTTCCGTCGGAATTCCGTTCAAGCTGTCTTTCATCAGTCTTGCATACACACTGTCAGACAAAATTCCGACTGCCAAGAACGCGGTGAAGTACAACAGTGCGAAAAGCCGAGAAAAACGAAGTTCAATGCTTCTGAGCATGCGTCGACTTGATTCTGAGCATGCGTGGATTTTTTTCCGACGTTGTTCCACACAGACGATCGGAATTTCCCATAGGATTTTTTTCCATCGGAAAAAAATAAAACATGTTCTATTTCTAAACTCCGACGGAAAAAAGTCAGATGAGGCCCACACGCGGTTGGAATTTCCGATGAAAAATCTCTGTCTGACTTTTTTCATCGGAAATTCCGATCGTGTGTACAGGGCATTACTCATTCAAGCTCCACATGCACCTTAACAGCGATCTACATTTTACAACTGAATTAGCTTTTTCCTGTAGATTTATGGTGGGAAGGGCATTTTTGCACAACCTAAACTGGTTTCCAGAGGCAGTATAGCTAGAATAAATTTTCATTCACTGCAAGGTTTTCTAACGATGATCTGAAATCTCCCCTCAGCTTCTTATCAGATTGCCTTTTCCTCCTCTCCTTGCAGGTCTGGTGTCGCCTGGTCACTATAGCTCACAATTATTTTTATGTTACCAATTTCTTCTGGATGTTTGGTGAAGGATGCTATCTGCACACAGCCATCGTTTTGACGTACTCCACTGACAAGCTACGCAAATGGATGTTCATATGTATTGGCTGGTGTAAGTGACTGCTTTGTCCTGGAACAAGCAAAATACAACTCTTGTTGCCATTGTGACTTGCGTCTATTTTTCTTATTGTTGCTTACCTTTAGAATATTTTTTTTCTTTTTTTTACTATGTGTAAGGGACTTTGATACTTTTCCTTTACAAGAAAGTTTATTGGCCGTAATCATAGTATAAAGGGGTGATGAGTGCAAAAAGAGTACAAAAGGTTGGTTTACAATAATACTAGCGAACAGAATCACTTACAGTATATAAAGGCAGCAGTAGAGCTGAGGTCTCAGAATAAAGCGCATTGTGAAAAAACAAATAGGATGAACTGAAAAGGGCCATGCAAGAGGGAAAATTTGGAAGAAAATTGGTGAATTGGTGGCGTTGGAGCGGGGGGGGGCTCAGCAGAAAGGGTTTGAAACATAAGGAAAGGGAGGGTAGGAGGGCAGAGGAAAAAAGGGGGTCCTAGGGGCTCATAATGCTAAATACGTCAAATGGTTAGTAGAAGACTATCAAATCTGGGCGGGTTGGAGTACGATATCCAGGGGTGCCAAACTCACAGGACTTTGTCATGAGATTCCATTAGTATAGCCATCGGTTCTTCCTTAACCATGATATCATTCACTCGGTTCTTCACCACCTTAAAACTCAGGGTGGAAGATTTCTAGGCTGTTCCGATAGTGAGCTTAGTGGCAATAAAGATGTGGGCAACTAGCGTACATTCGGTGCAGAGAAGAGCGTCGATAGGTTTGGGAAGTAAAGACTCGTAAGGATTTTTCTGAATATTATAATGAAATAGAGTACGGTATGTAGGAGTTTGTAAACTCAGATCCATAATTTGCACACCATTGTCCACCAAATATGTCATGGTAACTTCCTGGGACTAGAACTTTTTTATTTATTTTTTTATTCTGTCTTTCCAGGTATTCCATTTCCCATCATTGTGGCCTGGGCCATTGGCAAGCTATACTATGACAACGAGAAGTAAGGAGTTATGTTTGGGGTTAATGAGGGAGTAAAGATATGTAAAAGAAAAGGGGCGAAAGGGGTACCACTTCCATATGAACTGTAATTTGAAAAAAGGCAGGACTTGTGGGCAGACTTTAAAGGTACCAGAAAAAAGAAATCTCAAAATTTAGAAAAATATAGATTTAATGTACATATAAATAATGAATACAAAATAACATTGTTAAAAAACACAGATAAAATACTCTGAGTAGGAGTCATACATTAAATGACAATTCCCTGTTGGTATATCTATGACAATGTGTCATTTGCTAGTGATATAACTCTGACAATTCGTCTACGTTTCGCTTGTGGCTTCCTCAGGACTTTGTCAGATATCAGAGAAAAGGAAATCTGTGTAAAGAAAAAATAATAATCAGATGCATATAACGACAGTGGGCATGTGCGAAGACTCCAAGGTCAAGGATCATATTAGAGGGTACAGTATATAAAGGAAGGAATCCACATACTGAAATTAGCGGAGTCCCTCAATTGGGACTATATTTTATATTTTTATCTATATATATTTTTTATCTATTATGAATATTATGAGTTAGTTTCTAATTTTGACTCTTTCTAAATCTTTTATGGAGTGACTTGATTCTCTGTGCGCCAGCCAATGAGGGTGGTGTTGAGACATATCGCGCAATTGAGGGACTCCGATAGAAAAAAAACGGAAATTCTGATCGTCTGTGTGGAACTCCGACGGAGAAAAAAACATGCATGCTCAGAATCAAGTCGACGCATGATCGGAAGCATTGAACTTTATTTTTCTTGGCTCGTCGTAGTGTTGTACGTCACTGCGTTCTTGAAGATCGGAATTTGGTCTGACAGTGTGTATTCAAGACAGCTTGACCGGAATTCCAACGGAAAATTCCATCGGATTTTATCCCATCGGAAATTCCGATCATGTGTACAGGGCATAACACACACACACAAAAAAAAAAAACACTTTTATGAGATTTTACCGGTACCAAAACCAGTTTACTTAAAAAGTAGTTAACTTTTATCAAATACATATCTAAGAAATAGTCATACAAACATTTAAAAATAAATAATACAGCTATCAAGGAGATATATAATCCATAGTGTTATCGCCATTCTCCAATTGTAGTGTATGTGAGTACTGATTGCTTATAGCTTCTTCAACGCTCTTCAGAGGACAACCGCCCGCTTCTTTGGGAAGGAAGCAATAGATGACATCTCTGCAAATATAAGATAATACATCAAAGCAAAGGAATCAAAAGATGTATGAATTACAGTTCTTTTTACAATGGTACTGTTATCATACCTGTTACAGATGCTGACCAATGTACTTAAAAGCATAAAAAGGAAGGAAGAGGCTTGCATAGAATGACACCAGTGAAAGGAACAGGTCCTAGTATCTTCAAAACTTCTCACAGCTCAAAAATATTGGCCTTCAAATATCCAATGTGAAAACTAGAAATACCAAAGTTATAAAAATGTATATATTCTCTGATATGATAGAGCCAAAAAAATCAAAGAAATAAAAACTAACAGAATCTTCAAATAGTCTCTTCAGTAGACCAATACAATACAATGGTCAGTGATTGCCCAATGTCTAATACCGCGTACACACGACCATTTTTCTCGTCGGGAAAAATTAAATTTTTTCTCTTTGACGAGAAAAGCGACCGTGTGTGGGCTTTTGATCATTTTTCCCGATGAGAAAAACGGCATTAATCACGACGAGAAAAATTAGAACATGCTCTAATTTTTCTCGTCGTGATTCACGGCATTTTTTTCCACGGCAGTTTCCCCATAGGGAAACACTGCCGGGGAGCCTACACACGGTCGTTTTTCTCGACCAAGAGAAAAAATTTCGGGAAAAACGGCCGTGTGTAGGGGAACAAGCCGTTCCTCGTTTTTCCCGTCGATTTTCTCGACGGTGTTTTCACCATCGAGAAAATCGATCGCGTGTACGCGGTATTACAAGCTACACCACTACTCCCCAGTACCCAGCTGTATTATGTAACATTTGTATTTGTATCATATTGTGTACAGGTGTTCCTTTATATGTCCTACATGCAGAGCTTTTTCAATGTTTGTATGACTATTTCTTAGATATGTATTAATAAAAGTTAACTACTTTTTAAGAAAACTTGTTTTGGTACCTTTAAAATTCCATAAAAGTTTTTTTTGTGTTTTTTTTTGTGCGTGTTGGGGTTTCTTGTCTCTCACTGTTATTATATTTACCATTATGATAATTATTAGAAACAAAGTAAATATGGGACGTTGCAGCCTGTGTTTCTTGCTCCTACATTTCTTTGGATTGGCTTAAGAAATGTAGTAGATCTGAGTTGATCAGAGCATTAAAGCTCCTGTACAGCATTCTGACATGTTGATCTAAATCCCTGAAGCAAACTATTCAATACCTCTCTAGTTTAGTTTTTCTTGTAATTAAAAATATAGGTAGATCTTTGCAGCGAGAGACAAAATATGGTGCTGGGAACTTGCAGTCCCATAGAACTTGGAAGCAAGAGTTCTACAGTGGGACTCTCCCACCATGGGGTCTATTTGTCCATGTTTGCACCCAAAAGGCACACAACTTTCACCCAAAATGTACACATATGAGAATGTATTCATAGTAAAAAATGTGTGACTGTCTGGGGAAGGTGTCTTGTGTCAGGACCTGGATCACCTGCTGATGGCACTGTGGTTCCCACAGCTGAATGGTGCAGTTCCAGTGGCTACCAGTGGGTGACTCCCAGCAGTCAGCAGATCCCAGTAATTAGGCTCCACCTGATGCTGGCTGCTGGGAACGTATATAATCCCTCCCTTGCCTTGCATCAGTGCTTCAGTATTTTGCCTGTTAGCCATATACCTGCTTGAGGATTATCTTGATCCCTGCCTTATCTTGTACCTTGCATCCAGTTCCCTATATCCTGTTACCCTATCTCTGCTCACCTTTTTCCAATCCCTATCCTGGTCCTCCCCTGTTTACGTCAGCTTCCCTCCATTTGTATATATTGTATTATAGAATAGGTTGTTAGTTTGGTTTTGCTTTACTGTCTCGTTTATTTTCCACATTTGCTTTTCTTTTGGTTTGGTATTGGATATGTGTTGTGTGCATGATTAAACTTTATTTTATTCTTAGTCTGATTTGAGTTTCCCAAGTACAGCTACACTGCTGCTGGATATCAGTATTCCTTACACATTAAAGCGGTTGTATAGTCTTTTTTTTTTACTTTTACCTACAGGTAAAAGAAATATCTCCTAAACGTACACGGTTTAGGAGATATTTGCAAAAAAAGACATGCACCGATGTCTACGGTGCATGCGCGCCGTAGACAACGGTGCATTCACAGGGTTAATCCCATTCAGAATTCCGGGGCTGCCGGAATAGAAAGCTCCAGCGCGCATGCGCGGAGTGACGTCTTCGCTGCTCCGGCCAATCACAGCGCCGGAGCGGCGCTGTGATTGGCTGGAGCAGCGATACCCGGAAGTAACGTTCCGGGTATCTGAGGAGCGATGGTTGCGGCCGGAGCGGGGGACGAGGATGGCTTCGGGGGTCCCGATTTAAGGTAAGTGATTCATAATGAGCTAGTATGCTAGTCATACTAGCTCATTATGGCTTTTTCTTGCAGGTGATTTGAAAAAAATAATATTTTTGTCTGGGTTTACAACCGCTTTAATAAAGAGATCCCCATAAGTACAAAGATGTGCAACTAACCACATAAAAACTACAGTGCCTGTTTTAGGGATTTAGAGTTAAACTGTGCTGTACTACAAACAGCAAACATCAATCAAACCTTTATCTCTTCCAGAGGGAGCTGAAAAGAATGGAGTGCAAGGGCATTCAGATACCCTTTCCAAAAGATACACCTCCTATTTATACTGCATCTCCTCAGTCTTCTGTAAAATGCTTTTGAATGGTCTTGGAAAGGGGGGTATGGAAAGTAAAGTTAAAAATTGAATTATCCTTTAAGTATGGTCATATAAAGTATGTAACACAATAAACATGGTCACTTATTACACAATAGTAATGCAAATTCAGGTCACTTCTTGATTGACATCATGTTTGATCTACTCCAGGTGCTGGTTTGGGAAGAAGGCCGGAGTGTACACGGATTTTATTTATCAAGGTCCCGTCATCCTGGTACTGCTGGTAAGGACATGACCTGATCTCATTAGGCGTGGGCTGCAATAACCACAGCTTTTGGTCATATGGAGCTTCCGTCTAAACTTTAGGTCACATAAAGCACTATAATACCATACTGACACCAGACCATACACTGACCATGCACTTAATGTGTTAGTAGACAAGTAACAAAGATGATAGTGTACAGCAGGGGTCTCCAAACTTTATGAATAAAGGGCCAGTTTATCGTCCTTCGACTTTGAGAGTGGCCAGTGTGTGTAGAAAATGCCCTGGCATTAATGGGTGTAAAGAATGCCCCATCACTGGTATTAGTGGGAGAAATATTGCCCCATTGTTGGTATTACGGGGAGAAAGAGTGCCCCATCATCAGGGCCGTTTGAAGGAATTTGGGGACCCCAAGCAGCACAATGGACAACAAGTTTCAATTCAAAGTTGAGAAGCGGGGGGGGGGTTTGCTGCCGCGGGACATTGGAATTTTTTTTTTTAGGACACCAGGTTGTTTTAGCAGAGGGGGGGTTGCTACCGCGGGACAAGTACACCAAGTCTTTGAGCCGGGGGGGGGCTATTGCGGGACATTGACACCGTTCGCGGGAGGGGGGGCACCCATTCGCGGGAGGGGGGGCACCGATCGCACGATATTACAGTGCGTATGCGGGGGGAAATGTCTTACCTCCTCCTCCCGTGCTACCTCCTCGAGTCCTCTGGCTCCTCTTTCTGCTGTGCTGCCCTCTGCTGGGGCCCCAGGACAGCTGCTTGGTTTGCCTGTCCTGTTCCGATGGCCCTGCCCAACATTGATGTCATTGGGAGAACTAGTGTCCCATTGTTTGTATCAGGGGAACGAGTGGTGCCCCATCACCGGTGTCAGTGGGAGGAAAAGTAGCTCATTGCTGGTATCAAGGCAAGGAATAGTGCCCCATTATTGGTGTCAGTGGAAAGAATAGGGCCCTGCAGTTAGTGCCAGTGGGAGGAGACTAGTCCCATCATTGGTGTCAGTGGGAAAAATAGGTCCTCGTTGTTGGGTTCAGTGGTAGGAATAATGTCCTATTGTTGTTATCAGTAACAGGAATTATGCCCCATTGTTGGTTTAGAAGGAATAGTGCCTTGTATCAAGGGGAGGAATAATGTCCCAAGCTCCCGATAAAGGCAAGCAAAGGACCACATCCGGCCCCATTTTGGAGACCACTGATGTACAGTCCGAGCTGGTTCCATTTGTATAAAAATGTACAAAAAATATTGAAGGGGTTCTTGGATCTTACAGTCTAAAGCCAGCAGACTCACACACTAGCACTGCACACTGGGACTGAAAAGCAGCATAGCAGTCCCTACTTATGGAAGTGTGCAGAGCTCAAAAAAACAGTAGCATATTAACAGTATGGATGTGAGCTCATTCTTCTATAATTATGTTATTGAACTATGGGAGAATATGCAAATAGGGTGAGAAATAAACTAAAACCTTCAAATAACCCACATGCTTATTGTGCATTTCATCATTATATAGGTAGTTGATGTTTCAGATCTAACAATATTCACTTTTTTTTTCTTAGATAAACTTTATATTTTTATTTAACATTGTAAGGATTCTGATGACAAAGCTCCGAGCCTCCACTACTTCAGAGACCATCCAGTACAGGTAAGTTATCCCTTTTGAAAATGTTTTATCTTTTCGCTCTTTCTATTTGTTTTCTTACACTCTAGGCTGTCTTTCCCTTCTTGAGTATCCTTGTTCATTTTTCTTCATTGCCTTGCAGGAAAGCAGTAAAGGCGACTTTGGTTCTGCTGCCTCTTCTGGGAATCACCTACATGCTTTTCTTTGTGACTCCAGGAGAAGATGAAGTCTCACGAATTGTCTTCATCTATTTCAATTCATTCTTGCAGTCCTTCCAGGTAGGAAAGGGAAATGGACCAGTATTGAGTGTATATACTGTATATTGTGATATTTTGGGGTCTGGATCACTAGCCAATTAGCCATCTGTGTCTTTGTAAAACAAACAATTTTTATTTCTTTAAAACCATCAAACATAACTGGTGTAAGGCTGGGTTCTAGACTTGTGCACAACGCAAACATTTGTTTCGTTTAGTTTCTTTTCGGTCCTGTTGATTCGTAATCATTAGTAATTTTGCTAAACGAGATTTTCCGTGTTTGGGCTAATTCGTATTTTCGCAAGCAACATTTTTCGTTGAATCGCAATGATTCGTATAATGTAAGCCTTATTTTTAGTTGATTTATAATTCGTACTTTCGGTAGGGTACATTGTTTTTCGTTGATTCTGGACACAACTCCTACTTTCGTAACTTTTTTTTGGTTCGTTGATTCGTAATTTTTTCCGTGTCTCTCACAATGGTGCTGCCTAACATGCTTTGAATGGATTCATACATTCGTAATTTTTTTTGGTTCGTTGGTTCGTAATTTTCCGTGTCTCTCTCACAATGGCGCTGCCTATTATGCCTAGCGTGCTTCGAATAGATTCGTATTTTTCTAAATACATTGCGGTTATTTGTAACAATTCAAAATCTCGTATTCTACTTTTGTTTTTGACATGCGGCTATAGCCTCCGCCCCTGTACACCATTTTGAGAGGGAGTTCAGCACGGTGAGGGAGGAGCAGAGAGCAGAGCAGAGTGTTATTGTGCTTCGAATGGATTCGTACATCCGTAACTTTTTTCGTTAAGAATTATGCCGAAGACATTCGGGCATTCGCTATTTGCGATATAATTTATTTGGGATTTGGTTTAATTCGTAATTGCTTTGTTCAGAAATGCTAATGCTTCCGAACGTCCGAAAGTTGCTAAATTTGTATGAATTTCTATTTGTTACGAAACGAATTGCACAAGCCTACTGGGTTTACATATGAGCACACATCGGCTCACTGCGGGAGTCAAGTGTGTCCTCGTTCACCATTTCAGGTCCGATTTCAGCCTGAATATTTGGCTGAATTCGGACCAGAAATGGACCAAAAGACTCACTGGGCCGCTGTGGAGATATGTGAACCGGCTCCTTAGAGAGCGGGTCACAATCTCCTGCTGTGCGAATTGGATGTGGGGAAACTGGCATCCAATTCGCACTAGTGTGAACCAACCCTCAAACAGAATTTAAGGTTTCCGTCAACATGAACTTGTTCCATCACAAGGTTAAATTCTCTGCCTCATCCAGGGGTCCAGAAAAGTTCACAAATAGCTCAGCAGGATCTCAGCAGCCAAACAGCCCACCATACCTAATCCAAAACATTATAATAGAATAGAACTGTTCTCTTTTAGTTAAACTGTGGAACTATACAAGCAGAGTACTCTCTGAATGACTTGACATTTCTGTTCCCTTTGAGGGGCTGGAGGCTCTTTCTCACCCAAGATCTCTCAGAGCCTCTGAATTCCGGGACCTATATCAGGACATAATAATCCTGGAAAACTTCAAACCAGTTTTTGCTTTTAATCTGATCACCCTGGAACCCCTTACCCTGCACGGGAGAGAATCCATGAATACTCATCTGCTGCTTTGGTGGCTTATCTTAGAGGGACTACAACCCAAAGCATTGTGACATATGTCTACCACCCAAGCACCCCTCCATGTTGTCCTGCACAATATGTGTATATACAGTATCTCACAAAAGTTAATACACCCCTCACATTTTTGTTAATATTTTATTATATATTTTCATGTGACAACACTGAATAAATTACACTTTTCTACAATGTAAAGTAGTAAGTGTACAGCTTGTATAACAGTGTGCATTTAATGTCCCCTTAAAATAACTCAACACACAGCCATTAATGTCTAAACCGCTGGCAACAAATGTGAGTACACCCCTAACTGAAAATGTCAAAATTGGGCCCAATTGGCCATTTTCCCTCCCAGTGTTATGTGACTCATTAGTGTTACAAGGTCTCAGGTGTGAATGGGGAGTAGGTGTGTTAAATTTGGTGTTATCGCTCTCACTCTCTCATACTGGTCACTGGAATTCAACATGGCACCTCATGGCAAAGAACTCTCTGAGGATCTAAAAAAAAGAATTGTTGCATTACATAAAGATGGCCTAGGCTATAAGAAGATTGTCAAGACCCTGAAATGGAGGTGCAGCACAGTGGCCAAGACCACACAGTGGTTTAACAGCACAGGTACCACTCAGAACAGGCCTCGCCATGGTCTACCAAAGAAGTTGAGTGCACGTGCTCAGCAGCATATCCAGAGGCTGTCTTTGGGAAGTAGATGTATGAGTGCTGCCAGCATTACTGCAGAGGTTGAAGGGATTGGGGGTCAGCCTGTCAGTGCTCAGACCATGCGCCGCACACTGCATCAAATTGGTCTGCATGGCTGTCGTCCCAGAAGGAAGCCTCGTCTTAAGATGATGCACAAGAAAGCCTGCAAACAGTTTGCAGAAGACAAGCAGACTAAGGACACAGATTACTGGAACCATGTCCTGTGGTCTGATGAGACCAAGATAAACTTATTTGGTTCAGATGGTGTCAAGCGTGTGTGGGGGAAACCAGAAGAGGAGTACAAAGACAAGTGTGTCTTGCCTACAGTCAAGCATGGTGGTGAGCTACAGTTCATTGAGGGAACCATGAAATCCAACATGTACTGTGACATGCTGAAGCAGAGCATGATCCCCTCCCTTTGGAGACTGGGCCGCAGGGCAGTATTCCAACATGATAATGACCCCAAACACACCTCCAAGATGACCACTGCCTTGCTAAAGAAGCTGAGGGTAAAGGTGATGGACTGGCCAAGCATGTCTCTAGACCTAAACCCTATTGAGCATCTGTGGGGCATCCTCAAATGGAAGGTGGAGGAGCGCAAGGTCTCTAACATCCACCAGCTCCGTGATGTCATCATGGAGGGGAGGAAGAGGACTCCAGTGGCGTCCTGTGAAGCTCTGGTGAACTCCATGCCCAAGAGGGTTAAGGCAGTGCTGGAAAATAATGGTGGCCACACAAAATATTGACACTGGGCTTAATTTGGACATTTTCACTTAGGGGTGTACTCACTTTTGTTGCCAGCGGTTTAGACATTAATTGGCTGTGTGTTGAGTTATTTTGAGGGGACAGCAAATTTACACTGTTATACAAGCTGGACACTCACTACTTTACATTGTAGCAAAGTGTCATTTCTTCAGTGTTGTCACATGAAAAGATATAATAGAATATTTACAAAATGTGAGGGGTGTACTCACTTTTGTGAGATACTGTATATATGTTTTTGTGTATTTACTTACTGTTTTTAGTCTTCTTCCTCTTTTGATAGGCACTAGGGCACCTGTTCAGTTTCAGGAGTTAAGCAGGCCATACATGTGGTGATTTTCAGTCATTTGCAACCACTTCCTGTCCACCATAAATCACACAATGTTTGACTATGGCTACAACCCGTTGCTAATTCTTTCTGTTTCTTTCTTTAGGGATTTTTTGTTTCAGTCTTCTACTGTTTCCTAAACAGCGAGGTATGTGTATTTGAATTATTTTAGTACTGTAGTTATCTGTGTTCTAGCTTGTTTCAGGACTACAACTAGTACATCAATGGGACTACAAGCAGGTTTCAGCTAAATGCACTGTTAATATAAATACATATTTGCTAGTTAACTGAACAAGCAGTCAGCTTTTCTATGTTTATTAGTCTATATTCACATGGTTAAACAGGATGTAGCACCCGCCTAGTTAGGCTGCTAGGCAAATTTCGTTTTTAGCTCCTGCTGTAGCCAGAGGAGCAATGATTGTTTATACCGTGTTGCTTGGGGCTGCACTGACTGGGAGTTTGATCACTTCCCCCTGCTTCTAGAAGAAGTTTGTGAAGCTTTGAAAGGGAGAACTTAAAGACCAGCCTAAATATTGAGCAGGGCTCAGCCAATCCCTGGGGAGGTGTGCCCAGATGGTGGCCAGAAGAGGTGTTAAATAGTTTGGAGCCCTTATGAAATTGTCTTTCTCCCACCTGAGGGAATGGATCAATGAGATCAAAGGTGGAGGGGGCTGCTTGCCCTTGGCCCCCCTGGGACTTGATGTTGAGCTGCCTAAATAGGGCTGCATCTATCCACTGACCCAGTTCCTCTATTCTGTGAGTAGAGCCTCCTGTCTGTTCTACAAGCCACTTCATTTTACCCAACCGTGAACCTATAGACTGTCCCAGCCTAGTCTATCTGTCCTACAAGCCACTTCATGGTCTTTACCCTATAGACCTTTCCAGTCTTCCTGCACCGGATTTGCCAAATATTGCATGGTCTCCAGCTGTGAGTGAAAAGAAGCTGTGCTGCTGCTGTTTAGAGAATTGTCCTCTGAAAATTGTGTCCAAGCGTTTTGGAGTATTTCACACCACCCCAAATCCCCACCCTAGTTTATGCAATAAATTACAGAAAAAGACAAACCTCTAGACTAATCAATGAGTCAGAGTGGATGGACGTTTACAGTGTGTGTGGCTGCTTCTGCACTGTAGTGGGAAACAACCTGGTAATATCTGCCGCCCTTGCAGGGGTGGCACTACAAGGGCAACACCACGTCTAAAAAAGCCTACTAAACCAAACTACTAAGTACAGACATCTGTGTTGGTTTGGCATTGGTCCATGTATCATTGACTGAAATGTTTCATGTAATATCCCTTATTCTTCCTCTTTTTCAAGTGCAACTTCTTCTAAATAGGGGCAGGTTGGGCTGAAAATAGTCGTATCAAAGGTGTTTATTGCTAGGGTTTTAATCTTCTTCTATCCCATTTTACATAAAACAGTAATGATCATGTGATAATTAAATCAAAACTTATATGGGAACAGATCTCCTAACTAGTAATTATGTAATTTCATTTCTAGGTGCGCTCTGCAGTCAGAAAGAGATGGCATCGTTGGCAGGACAAGCACTCTATCCGAGCTCGTGTTGCCCGTGCAATGTCCATTCCCACTTCACCCACACGGGTTAGCTTCCATAGCATCAAGCAATCTTCTGCTATCTGACCCACCACTTCCTGAATGGCTCCTTTAGAGCTTCCTACACAACCCTATAATGAGAGGTTGTAGAGGCTCCAAAATCGAGTATGGTCACTAAACTGAACAGTAACTGAGAGACCACATTCCTTGTGTCCAACTAATCGTATTTCGACAATCAGAAAAAAAAAAAAGATGATGGAAAGAAGCAACTGAACTTTCCGCCTTAGTGCAATATTGGCAACTGCTAGATTTGAACTGCTAGGGGACTAATGCAGAGACAGAAAACCACTAAAGCAGAGAAACCAATAGATAGAACACAGCACAATCCATAAACTTCTATTGATATATCACCAGCCACAACCAAACAATTGCTGAGAATGTGCATCTAGGCTACCTAGCCAATCCTCTGTGCCTCAACATGGAAAATGACCGGCACCAGGCTTTTTCATTGGTGATAAGAAAGTTACCTAACACTTTGTGAATCATTCTATACACTCATTTTCTACACAGACTATGAGCACAAATATCTGTGCCGATGAAGGTGGCTCTTCAGTTCAGGTCACACGTACCCTAGCAATGAATATAGTGCCATGTGATTGTATATCAAGGGGACCAAATGAACCAATGAAATGTATGCAGTGGCCTTCTAGTCAAGTTGGCTGGTCAACATTGTGGAAGATGATTTACTTGACTCAGGAGTAAAGTGGACAGGGCCTGACCTATTAATCAAGTGGCACTGGTCTTACTCGCTTTGTTGCCTGGCTTTGTAATAAGACCGTAATTGTAATGCAGCTAGGGCAAGCCTGAAGAAAACAATATGTCTGTTTAAATCCATCAAATCAGTATGCTGGGTCATAACCATTCTATATCAAGTGCAAATTTGTACAAAGAGATTCTATGTGTGAATGTTCTAACATTGGACCTTATGAAAGTCTGACTGGGTCAGTAAAAAAAAAGTGCCACTGTGGACCGGATCTGCAACCCAAATAGCTTTGTGCTATGGACATTTTTGCTGCACATATATATGTTAGAGTGTTGCACTAAAATATAAAAAATGTCTTTATATATTGTCACGCTACACAAATAAATCCTTAGAATGGTGATGAAAATTGTCTACTAATGTGTGCCATAGCTGCTTCTCTGAAATAAGTGTCATACAGATGTAAGGGTCAAGAATGGATTATGTCAGGCTTCCCAGATAAGGTTATGATGGAGGCAAATGTCCCTTTGTCAAATTTTGTATTATTTCAGAATGCAATAATGTACAAATAGCAGGTATGTTTATGAAGTAGGAAAAACTGAACAGAAATTATATAAATTATACCAAAATGTGGAACTGTTGGCCATGGTGGCCAATAAGATTTTATTGTTCTAATGAAAGACTGTGTCACGATCAGGGGTCAGGCTCGAAGACCAGTTGTTATAGCAGTAGCAGAACTACCACCAACCAGCAGGATAGGTACACAGTCAGTCAACCTGGTACATAATGTGGGCCCATCTGAGGTGCACAGTCTAAGTACTAACCAGCGGTCACCAGAGCTCCTGATGGTGGAGAATTGGAGATGCATTTTGCTGTGTGTTAACACCAGGTCGCGGCCCTTAGGATCACCCCACCAGGAGGTGAGAAAGCCGGGGTCCATTAGCAGATAATCAGGTATGGATCAGGGACAGAAGCGCAAACAAGCCTATAGGTCAGTAACGAGTAGTTGCAGGTTGGGATCAGGCAGAAGCATAGTTGAGGAACAAGCTAAGGGTTGATAAAGGGTGGTAGCAAAATATGGGTGGCAGCAGGGAAGACAGGAGTGAGATACTGGCTGGAGAGAATACAATAATCTGGCAAACAGGAAGTGCATGGCTTAAATCAGGAAGTTCATGGGAGGAGCAAAGAGTTCAAGACAAACAAGTTTCAAGACAGGATAAATCAAGAAATTGTCTTGAGAACTGTCCACCATTCCAGGTGGCTCAGAAAGAAGAGACATTGATTGACACAGCAGAGGTTTTGGGTTCAAATCCAGGCCCTGACAGACTGAATATGATTGGCTGTTGTGTGGTAATAAGACACCCTGAAAACTGTTGTCTCTATCCATCTTCTCCTATACTGTACATTGGTCAGCCTCTTACAAATATGGACAACCCTACAACATATTACCTGAAATGGTATAATTTTTTTTTTCTCCCCCCTTTTCTTGCTGTGAAGTTTGATTGGCCTGTAGTAGAGTTCGCACCAGTTAGGGGGAAAAGCATGCAGGCTAGATGTGCTGGTTATTAAACATCAGTGTCCTTGATGACCGGCTTGACTTTACTTAGACTCATTACACTCAGCAGGTGAGTTGACACCCTAAACATAAGAAAGGAAGCACCATCTTGGTGGGGTTTTAGTATTCATGCATTGGTTTCATTTGACTCATTACAATACCTAACACAGAGCAGACAACCTAATTGTAGGGCACTCCAATCAACAGGCAAACTCCTGGTTTCCAGGTATGCCATCCCCTCCTACCTTCTGCATCTTGCTATTGGCTAGTGAGACCACTCACAGTGGTGGGGCAATGGTATGGTACAGGAAGTTCAAGGGAGTAAGCCAAGGGTCTCAAACTGGCAGCCCTCCAGCTGTTGCCAAACTACAAGTCCCATGAGGCATTACAAGGCTGACAGTTACAAGCATGACTCCCACAGTCAGAGGCATGATGGGACTTGTAGTTTCTCAACAGCTTGAGGGCCGCCAGTTTGAGACCCCTGGAGTAAGCAGAACCTGACAACCACATGACCGGCAGTCTGTCAGAGCTTCACCGTTTTGGGGGATATCAGCTAACTATATGAAGAATATCAGCTAGCTATATGGAGAATAGGACACAATGAGGTTGATTAACTAGAACTGGAGAGTGTAAAATCTGGTGCAGCTCTGCATAGAAACCATTCAGCTTCCAGGTTATTTTGCCAAAGCTAAACTGAATAAGTTAGAAACTGGTTGGTTACCATGCACTGCTGCATGAGATTTTTCACTTTCCAGTTTTAGGAAAATCAACCCCATGGTGTAGACACGGGAAGGTAAATGGCAGTTTTAAGTGATAAGCTACATAATAAATACTGATTTTATCAGAACCTCTTAGAATAGAACGTCAGTCAAAACTTTTTTGTATTGTCTTTGTTTTGGAAAACCCTCTTGTATGCACCTATGAAGCCTTAGATATTATTGTCATGAGGTGCAGGAGTAGTTTGTAATGAAGATAATCATCATTCACCTTTTGTCCAACTATTTAATAGGAGTACCACTACCTAAGCATCTAATAAAGCTCTTGCAAAGAGCAGTGGGATGTCTGGTGGGATGCTTAGCTTCAACAATGGCGTATGTATGTGAAGTTCCAAGTGAGGAAATGCATACAGGTTTCTTTGGGGAGCATATCAGAAGATTGTTGGGATACAATTTGTAGCAGGGATCTTGTAGTTACCACTCTGTTCCAAGTGCTACTGGCTTACCAGCTCATACATGTTTACTGTTAAACCCTAAAGACAATATTACAAACACCATAAACATAAATTTGTGCCATAATCTAGTATAGCAATACACCCGTAGCGGGCCGCTAGTTTAATTTTGGGCCTTGCACGTTACCTCACTGTTCCGTATGCTCGTCTCAGGGGTTCTCCTTGAAGAGTTGTCCAGAAGAAGTTTGCACCAACACAAAAGTCTCTTTCAAGGGTTTATTTGAAATAAAGTTTCCAACAGAGGGGATGAAGGGATGGGGAGGACTCAGGTACCTTAGTTGCAAATCATAAGAGTTTCTCCTAGGTCCAGAGGAACAACTGTCTCCACACTGGACTCAGCAAACACCGGATAGGCCCAATCTCACTGGCCTAGCAACCGATGCGTATCTCGATCACATATAGTCTCTGCCACAGACTTGGTGCAAATAGAACAGTCTCTGCCACAGACTTGCGTAACCTTTACTTGGGTTACCTTCTGAATGAAGAATACAGCTCCCAGTGCAAGGATCTTTCAGCCGTTCCGGCAGCACTGTGAGGTAGATGGTGATCCGGATGCATCCTCCAATTGAGTCCTCAATTGCTTGGTCCCTTCCAGCAGATAAGGCGACACAGGATCATCCCTGGATCGGTAGGCCCCAGCGACTCCTGGGCCTACCTTTCAGTAACAGAGCCTCAGGCCAACGTGGCCCGGAGGTGGAAACTGCAAACCCTTCCCTGAGGCCAGGAGGACCCTCAGGTGGGGACTGAAGACACGACCCCAGAATCTCTTCTTTTGCCCTAATGGCGTCTGTCAATTAAATTCCCCCTGCCAGCATGCACAGAGGATTCACCACGCCCCCTGGGCTGCTTGCTAGGAGAGAGGTACCCAATATGTCTAGCCTGTAGCCTTTCCAATACTGACCAACGGTGGCAGTGACACCCACTGTCAGGAGGGAAATCACACAACCAGCAGAACTGAAACAGAGTGCAATTTATAACACAATCTTTCTAAACCAAACTATTGCTCAGATAACTATAATTTAACATATAGCGCACACTCATTGGCAGCAGGGCGCTACACTAACTATAAAATAAAATTGTCCTCTGACACATACAAGGATGACCTTTGACAAATATTTCCCAGGGACTCTTATCAATAAAGCATACATGGGAGCCACAGAAATATCTCAGTACTCTGTCATGTTGTCACTTTGGCATACTTGGAATAGACCCGATGTGGCAAAAGTGTCACTTGCCTGAATCATTTGTACTACAGGAGAAGAGCCTGGCTCCAACATTACTAAACAGGCAGAACATCTTCTCCTTCACCCCTCACGCTGTCATAATTGTATCTAAGCAACTGATGCCATAAGGTCACCTTCAGCAGGAAAATGGTGGTTCCTGTAAGGCCCAATTACTGCCCAGCTGGGCTAAAAGCTAGGGAGAACAATGAGTGACTTCCTTTCAAAAGTTGGTATAATCAGACCGTCATCAGTCTAGATGAGAGCAGAGATACGGATTTAATATCAGCTCAGGCAGAGAGGGAAGTAGCTCTAATGCAAAGCAAAAAATCTCTCAAGGTCAGGAGAGAACACCCCGTAGGGGACTCATGAGAGAATGAACGTCATCCTTACCACCTATTCTTAACTATACAAGTTAAGAATACACACTATATCAAAATAATAATACCATAATATAACATATAATATTAATATTATTACAATATATTAATATCCGTATATGACAAATAATATTATATTGCTTCTTTGCTATATTTTACTTTTCTATTACTTTTTTTTTTTTAACACTGCACTTCCTTTTCCTTTCAAACATTTATTGCACAAAGCACTTTATACAGTAAATTGAGAGTTTTTCCAGTGTGTCCCAGTCCACTGGGCAATACTAATTTGACATATGCAAGAATCTGAATAGTTATATTTGAATAATCAGAACTGAGCTGGCTTATGTAAGAAAGATTCATATTTAGTTGTCTACTTATTAAGCTTTACTGAGCTTGCAGTGCTACTAAACTCATGACAGTAAAATCAAGATTTAAAATCCTTGTCCCCATTTGGGAGATTTCCCTTGACTTTCTGCTCTGGATACAAAATAGGAAGTTAGAGAAAATCTCTCCAAATTGAGGGTAATGCCGCGTACACACGACCATTTTTCTCGTCGGGAAAAATGTAATTTTTTCTCATTGACGAGAAAAACAACCGTGTGTGGGCTTTCCATCATTTTTCCAGACGAGAAAAACAGCAAGAATCACGACGAGAAAAATTAGAACATGCTCACGGCATTTTTTTCCGCTGCAGTTTTCCCATAGGGAAACACTACCAGGGAGCCTACACATGGTCGTTTTTCACGACCAAGAGAAAAAATTTCATGAAAACCGGCCGTGTGTAGGGGACCAAGCCGTTCCTCGTTTTTCCCGTCGATTTTCACCTTTGAGAAAATCGATCGTGTGTACACAGCATTAGAGCCGGTTCACATAGGGGCGACTCGTCAGGCGACTCAGCCGCCTGACAAGTCGCGCTCCGCTCTATTCAATGGAACCGTTCTAATAGGAGCGACGCAAGTCGCTCCGACTTAGAAAAAGGTTCTTGTACGACTTTGGGGGCGACTCAGGGCGACTTGCATTGACTTCAATACAGAAGTCATTTTGCAAGTCACCTCTCAAGTCGTCTTGAGATCGCCTTGCCGAGTCGCCCCCAAAGTCGTGCCGCCCCAGTGTGAACCGGCTCTAAGTCCCCTGGCAGATGGTTTTGACCTGAACAAATGACCCCCATTGAAAAATTTGACCTCCCCACCTGACAACTGTAACATTTTGTGTTTCGCTTCACTTTTCCTGTCGGTGATAATGGTCACCCATAAAAAAAGTAATAGTGAATCCTCTTAACCTTAGAATTATGTTAAATCTTCTAAATATTTATGTCTTAGATACATTTTAAAGCATATCTCCACCTCTTTAAAAAAAACTGGTGCTTCCTGGACAATGGCGGTCATTCAACCATGAGAGGAATATACATCGCCAGCAGCACTTACTGTACCTTAATGGAAGCCCTTCTTAGCTGACCTGAAACACTGCAGAATCTCACTCACCAGCAATGGAGCAGTGATTGATTGACATGCCACTGGTCCAACTAGTGTGGAAGAAAGTCCATAGCAAAAGGTAAGTGGTCTGTTATCAATCGTTACAACAAGCAATCCTAAGCAAAACTCAGCAACATCATTTGGTGTACAGAAAACCCCCAGAAATGTAATTTCCTGCTTGTGTGATTTGCTCACTGATCTTTCCAGAAGTCTGCGCCAAGATTAAAGTCAAATTTTTGGAACCTGGATATAGGAATTTCAGTTTTGTTGAGATACTCCTTAAGGCCAGCCGTACACAGTTCGGATCTCAGCCGGAATCAGCAGGAACCGGCCGAGATTCGAACCGTTAATGGGCAGGCTGAATGTACCAATCGATCAACCAGCCTGCCAGATTCTTTTGTGATTATAATCACTGTCTTCTCCCAGTGGGGTCAGCTTCCCCCACCCTCCCCCGCCCCCCCCCCCCCCGACCGGGAGAAGACAATGGCCCAGCAGGAGGGATTCCTGCATCAACACTGTCTGTGCTGATGGGGGAGTCAAGCTAATAGGAAAGAAATTTACTCTGTGTATGGCCGGCCTAAGGGTTAAATATATTTAAAGGACCCTGCAGCTTTGCTCATCAGAACACAGAGTGCACCAGGCGATTATAATTAACCAGACCCTCCAATTTAGTCAGCAAGGTTGTTTCTGATTACTGTGATCCTGTGCAGCAGAGACCATTGACAGATCATGAGTTTATTTGATTGTAGTTCTGCCCCTGGCTGTAGGCAGGAGCTGTTAGAATTCTAAAGTGCACAAAGATTCAGGCTCATTAAAAGGCTGTAACCAGTCAGATAACTATCATATCTTTAATACGTGAAAGATAGAGGAATAAAAATCTTACGTTCCAAAATGTTCTGCATCAAGAAGTCCCTCCCCTCCATAGATGCATACTTACTGAGATCCCCCCCCTTTCCTCAAGCGATCCGGCACTTACCCGCTCATGTGGCGGGGCTGTGGTGTCCTCTCCTGGAGTGCGGGCAGCGGCAGCTCCGATGTCCCCTCCTCAAGCTTCCTCCACCGTGTGTCTCCTTCTCTGCCAAAGCACTAGGCATCCAATAGGAGCACCTGACGCTTTGGCCAATTGGGGAAACAGGTCTCACGACCTGCCTCATGATTGAGGGGGTTGAACTTTAGTGTGAAAATAGCTAAAATTCATTCGCTATCGTCACACAACAGGGTGGGATCGGAGCGCAATTCTTTGCTCTCTGAGCCCACCCTTTTTTGAAGCCTATTAGAGCCTCTGGCTCTAATCAGGTGCTTAAAAAAAACACCCTGCCGCATTGGAATCTGTACTCTGGTGCCGTGATATGTATATTAGGGGGCCGTATGCATGGAAAGGGGTGTCGGCGCCCGTGTGCCCTCTATGGACATTGCCCAACATTAAAGGGCTCCCTCTTTTGTCCACATCTGCCACTTAGATTTCTATAGAGCTAATCTACCGCCATCTGCTGATCGGGAGCATCCCTCTAAAAGTCTATAGGGCTGTAATGGCAGGCAAGGCCAGAAGAGTGAGTATTTCATCGTTGAAGGCCATGCCCATTGGTCTCTGTAAGTATGAATCTGCAGAGGGGGAGGGTAGGATCATTTAGGTCTGGGCAAGGGGCAAAAAGAATAAGAGCACTTTGTCTGAAACACTCTGGTGTCATTTATCAGAGGCATCCTGATACAATGATGAAGAGCAAAAAGCAATGATGATACTCCTACTACAGCTTACCCCAGTGTTTCTCAACTCCAGTCCTTAAGGCGCCCCAACAGGTCATATTTTTAGGCTTTCCATTATTTTGCACAGGTGATTTGATCAGTTTCACTGCCTTAGTAGTGTAGCGGGTATATACTTTTAAATTCTGGTGAAGACACCAGTGATGTATAGTTCCCTGCGGCCCAGCAGGTGGTGCTGTCACTTTGGGCCGGGGTTGAAACATCGCTGCAGTGTTATACCCTTTGTGGCCTCTCGCAGCAGTTGTACGGCGGGGCGGGGAACCCGCCGTGCATCCTGGGAGAGGGTATAAAGAGGGCGGACATCTTCGCCACGAGGTTCGAGTCCCAGGCACCTTCAGCCTGAGGGCTGCTGTTCGCGGTCAGGGTCCAGGTGGCATAGGCCTGGACACCGGGAGTTCGTTTTCCATCCCAGACACCTTCAGTCTGGGGTGAGGTACTCAGCCGGAGGCCTGGGGCCCAGTACCTTCCGCTGGGTCCCCCGAGGGAGGGATTGTCCTAGGGGCCCCCGGGAGTAGGGGCACCCGAATCCAGTGGCGTAAGGGGCCACAGGAGGGACTCATCCGAAGACCTGGTGCAGCAGATTGCCAGTGCCGGATGAACCTCTGGAGACCGCCCGGAGGGATATCTTCCCAAACAGGGGCCAAGTTCAGAGAGGAAGGTGGTTCATGTTCTATGACCGGCGGCAGCGGTCCAGCTATTCAACTCAGGTCAGTGGCAGAGGCCTGCTATTAGGCCTGTGGCAGGGGCCTCAACGGTTCATCCGGTCGGTGGCAGCGACCAAAATTCACAGTCGGTGGCAGAGACCGTGTGCCAGGCCTATTCGCTAGCAAAGGAATAGGAGAGTTCAGTTGTGCCTGGGCCTACTCGTATCCACACCCTGTCTGTTCATTACTGAAAGTTCAACTGATTGTGTTAACCCTGCAAGAAAAGAAATAAAAGAGTGTTGGACTTTCGATTGGTGTGGGGCTCTATGTTATTGGCAGACACATCTCCACAGAACAACTAAGGCATTGTATGCAGTGAACAGACCCGAAGTAACTCTGCTCAACCCTCATACACATACAAGGGGAGAGCTTGGCGTAGTGTTCCTGCACTCTCCTCTCCCAGGTACCACTAGACACAAGTCATTCACAATAGGCGAGAGGGGTAGTTAGGCTCCGCTACAGTAATTACCACAGCTGTTTCATCTGAGGGAAATCCTGAAAACATGACCTGTTGGGGCGCCTTGAGGACTGGAGTTGAGAAACACTGGACTTATCCTGATCTGATGTCCGATTGTTTGCACAATGCGCTTGCACTTTGCACACCACTGTTGCCCTTTTTGCTACAAAAATCGAAATTGCCTTGGGATATTATATCAGAATGTGTTTACGAGGAAAGATAAGACACATTATCCCACAATTTACCTTGTTTCCTATCAGCCCCATGGAACCAAGGGGTTAATTATAGCAAATGAGGTGTGATAGGTAGGTGACCAGTTTGGCTGATTATACAGCAATTAGCTGTCTAAATGGCCCTGTCCTTTTCCCCACAATAGTAATGAGGATGTCACAACATTGGTGATTCACGGTGTAAACCTTGTTAGCCTGTAAAGGATGGCTTTTCACAGTGTCAATTAGTCATTTAAGCGATTACATGGCAAGGTACACAGACTTCGGCTTTGTGTAGCCTGCCAAAGGGAGGTTATGGTACAATTATGTTCAGTTTCCTGCGTTTCTAGAATAAATATTTGCATTCACTTTAAATCCATAATTCAGTAAGTCTTTTTTAATTGTCTGTACATCACTAGAACCACAATGTAATAATGTTTTTTAACAGTCTACAAAGACCACTTTAGGGAAAGTCCTTCTATTTTTTTTTTCCATTAAAACATCAGTCCAACCAAAAACTGATATTGCAGCAGCATATGGCTACTGGCTGGATCACCCACCTCTTATCTCTTACCTATGTCTCTGAGCTTCACTATTTTGCTATGACCTTTCTATAGCACTGTCTACAGTTATTTTGAAATGTACCTTTACCTAGTCTATTTATCAATGTTTATAGCCAAGATTCACACAACTTTTCTCCAAGAATCAGTTATGTTCACGTGAGATTCTATTAGAAAAATGGGTGAATCTTGCTGGAGCCCTTGGGTTTTAGTGACAGGGGCTCTTGACTGTTAGGAGCATGGCAGTTAGCAAAAGACAGTAATGGGGTCATCGATATGCCAGGAAGTTGCAGGTTACTGGCCACAAAGAAGGTGTGCAGGCCTGTTAAAGAGGTTTTAGCTAATGGTGATGTACCTCTAGAGCAGGGTTTTTCAACCAGGGTTCCTCCAAAGGTTGCTAGGTGTTCCTTGAGCAATGACCAATTTCTGCCACTTAGATAAGGTACCACTGACACCGTGGATCTTTTTAGCTATCTTTAAGAGGGTAATTCTTCCCACTGACCACGAGTATAAGGAGCATTTTTGCCACTGACCATCACACTAATTTGTCATGATTTATAGATATAGTAACTTTTAGCAGGGGGTTCCCTGAGACCAGAAAGTTATTTTAAGGGTTCCTCTGTGTTGAAAAGGTTGAGAAAGACTGCTCTAGAATCACACTTACCTGTGCACTTCTTCTGCCTGAAAAGATCCCCCCCCCCCCAATATATTGTCGATGTCACAGCTTTGTTGGCAGGGTTTACTTTGCCAGTCCAAAATTATACCTGACTGATCCACTCTGGGCTTTGTTTATTTGAGATATCTGTCCTGAAGCTATGGTTAGGACAGGCCTGGAAGTCAGGTTACGTTGGGTTCCTACAGTGCAATTGTGGCTGGCACTAGTTTGGATTGTATGTTATCAGTCTGTTATTTGGATTAATTTTCTTCTATGAATCAATAAATCTGTAGCTTGACCCTTTCAAGAAGAACAGTTCTGTTGTCCTTTTTAGAAGAGAGTTTTTGGGCAGGCAAGGTATATTCTCTTTCGTGGTTAGGATATCCCGAAAAGTGCAAGCCTGCTAATTTTAGTGATGGTATGGGCCTGGTGACACCGTCCAACTGCTGGATCATCTTACACAACGCTGCTGGATCATCTTACACATCTTCACAATGCTAGCTTATTGGTATATTTGTGAGTACTGTATGTTTCTGGCATTTTGGAATTTCAATATTTTATGGTAATGCAATAGGTCTTTCCACCTTCCTGTTTATTTTTAAACTTTTCTCGAAAGATATTCATACCTATGCTCCTCAACAGTCAAGGGTAAAAGTCATTTGGATTTTGGATAAACAGACGGCTTAGTTTTAGATTCGTTTTAGAGTACAGGAGAACTATAACCCCAGTCAATTTGTTATTGCTGTTCGTGCCCTGGCTAGATAAATTTGCTCTCTGTATTTGTTCTTGTGGACATTGCTGCAGAGATGAAAAATTAAGGGAAATCCAAAAATTTTAAGTTGTCCCAATAACAAGAGACAGGAGTAAATCTACCAAAGTAGACAGCTGTTCTATGAAAACTGTCTAAGAGGAGGGTTCCCCTCAATTTCTGGAGTTTCTTGTAACTTGCTGTTTTGTCTCTGGGACAGGAAGTGAAGAAAAATCTCCCCAATGGGACACAGCCAGCAAAAAATAAACTAACGGTGGTTTTAACAATTTTTTACTTTATTCGAAACTTAAAGCAGAGGTCTGCCTAAAAAAAAATATTAAAAGCCAGCAGCTACAAATACTGCAGCTGCTGACTTTTAATATATGGACGCTTAACCTGTCCAGGGCGCCCGCGATGTCAGCAGCCGAAGCCGATGGGTCAAGCTCAGTAACTGTCTTTCACAGTGATGGGCAATAGTGAGGTACGGGATGCCCAAGGAGGTAGGGACAGGCTACTGACCAGGAAAGATGGTGAAAATGTACCAAACAAGACCATGGGGAAAAAAATTTAAATGCCATACATTCCCCAAGATGACTTTCTTTAGATGAGGTTTTCGTTAAAACTGCGCAATATATTCTGGTCCCAAAGCTAGCCTTGTCACATCTGAAGGTAATTTTTAGCTTTGGGACCAGAATATATCGCGCAGTTTTAACGAAAACCTCATCTAAAGAAAGTCATCTTGGGGAATGTATGGCATTTGAATTTTTTTTCCCATGGCCTTGTTTGGTACATTTTCACCATTTCCAATTATTACAAGCGCCCAATCCGATTACACCAATCATGACAGCCGAGGTCCTTCCTCTGCTTGTCTGGTAGCAATGATGGACGGTCTTTACTGCTGAACTGAACAACACTCGTGTAATGGAATTATCACAAAACATGGGGAGAAGAAAACTTTCAATTTTACTAATATAGGACCACCCAGAAAAATAAGAACACCAAGCATGCACTGTAGTATTTAACTAGTAGTAGAGGCAGGCAGTAAAGACTACAAGCTAGATGAAAAAAACAGCCGTTCAACATGTAGGGTTTGGCCCCTTAACCAATTTGAATGACAAAATGTTCACACTTGGAGTAGTCATCTAAAGGATTTTATTATTAATAACAAGCACCTTATAAATATGTTTTATACAAGGATTTCCTTTAAGTACAGTTATACAGCATGTCATTCATTCCTCTGTGTGAATTATACGGAAGTCATAGTGGTTTGCTGCACATCACTCAGTATACCCCCCGCAGGATAAACACTATACAAATTTCATTTTTTGGCATCCTGTTATTTTCAGCTTTTTTTTTTTTTTTTTTTAAATTATACTCATCTCCTGCACCCAGGGGGTACCATCTTCATCTAGGACAAGGACATTATGAAAGTGCTATTATTAAACCTATTCCAAGACAGACACCTTATACTGCATTCTGGAGAGCCCTTTCCTATTATAAGGCGCTTCCATAGCCCGCCGAAGCTCTCTTGCACGATCAGAGCATTGCAGAGGGAGTGGGGCCGAGATCCCCCGATGACAGGCAGGAGAAGAGGAGATCAGCTGAGCGCCCCTCTGCATTTCCATAGCCCGTAGCGATCCAGCATTGCAGAGGGAGGGGGGCCGAGATCCCCCGCTGACAAGCAGGAGAAGAGGAGATCAGCTGAGCGCCCCTTGGCGTTTCCATAGCCTGCTGCGATCAGAGCATTGCAGAGGGAGGGGGGCGAGATCCCTCACTAACAGGCAGGAGAAAAGGAGGAGATCAGCTGAGTGCCGAGCGGCGCTGTATACCGAGGGTATTTGGCTACAGATTAGATTACAGAAACACACACACTAGGGCTTATTTTCAGGGTAGGGCTTATATTGTAGCCCTCCTGGAAAATCAGGGTAGGTCTTATTTAAAGGGTAGGTCTTACTTTCGGGGAAACGCGGTAGAAAGGGTGAAGTTCGCTAATGAAGTCACAGACAGCAATAAAAACTGGCAGGGGTCCTAATCCCTCTCCACTCTATCCAAAACTATAGAAAAAAGTTTTGCTTTTAATTGTACTTTAATTCTCAAAGAGTATCAACAAAGACTCTCAAGTCAAGTTTTAGAGCAGCTTGGAAATACCTTGTGTGTTTACATTAGAGGGATGGCAGGCTTCCTACATTCTGGTGCAATAGAAATTTATGTGAAAAAACTTTTTTCCATGCCTGTAATTGATAATGAATTTTCCACAATGCCCATGGCTACATGACTTGTTCTAAAGTGTTTTTACTGCTTGTTCAGTATAAATAAGTCCTTTAGTGTGCTTAGTTGGGACACATGTTTACTAGACTTCTGGTCTTTCTGCAAAAAGGCAACGTGCATAGGGTACTATAGAGAAATTTAATACAGTTGCAATAATTTCCACAAGTGTGCTAACATACTAATTTAAAGCATTTTATTTTATTTTTTTATCTTTTTTATTAAATTTTTCATTAGCATACAAAATTAGCCCACGCAGGGGCCAAACCTTTACCCACGCGGGGGCAGTTCTTTTGATGCGGCAACATACCGCAACAGGGCACAACATACAACATAAACAAACTAACTTATACTATAACCCCAATGTGGGGAGAGGTTCAGTTCAGGAGAATCTGTGCTCAAATTGGTACCGACAGGATAATGCAACATGAAAATAGTTGGGTCAATATACTAACAGACTAGAGATATAGTGTTCATCTAGGAACTGGTTACTGCATCAGTTGCCGTGGTATTATCATCTAGCCAACAGGTCCATACCTTTTCAAATTTTTGTGGACAACCCCTGCCCGAGTAGGTGGCTTTATATAGGGGTAAACTGGCATTCACTTGGCTTTTCCAGAATCTGACAGAGGGGGGGACGATTGTTTCCAGTTCATCGTATTGGCCTTACGAGCATAGTACAATAGCAGGGATATGAGTATTTTCCTTGCTCTGAGCATTGACAGTTGTTCCACCAGCCCCAGCAGACAATATTTAGGCTCATAAGGAACACGAGTGTTAGTGACCTTAGCAATCATCTGGTCAAAAGTCACCCGGTTGGTAGGAGCAACGCCAGGACGGCGGAGAATGCGCCGGCGACATCTGGTGCAGCCTGTGAGGCGTGTAGTGAGCTCTATGCACAATTTTGTATTGGACCAATTTGTCCCTAGCTGAGACCAGAGGGGAGAAGGGAAAGTGCCAAATCTCCCTCCAGTCGTCCTTGTCCAGCCCCGGTATGTCCCCCATCCATTTCCTGCGGAGGGAGGACAACTCAGGGCCGGCAGCATCCAGCAGGGACCCGTAGAGCTGTGACGTGGGTTTCTCCAAGTCTTTCACCCGAAGGTTGGATTCGAGCTCTGAGTATACCAATTCAATTGGTTGGCACTGATTTAAAGGATTTAGCATAGATGTGAACTCATTCAATGCAATATTATTTCATACAAACCAAAGCTTCAATTAGCTAATAAAACCAAAGTTATTCAAGGTGACTTTACAGAAAGATGTCTGTATCTAATACCTACATGTCGGCGTTTCAGCACCATATGCAAAGCAGGGTACGTGCATACATATTCATTAGGCTTTTTCAAAATATTTCACCAGGGAATTAAGCTTTTAGAGAAGTAGAAAACAATGACAATATTACAGGAAGCAGCAAAGGATCCCATTGGGTGGTAGAGTGGAAAAGTCACAGGTTACAAGAAAGCTCTTTAGACTCACAAGTGGTATTATTACACTCCTAGATGCCTTGCTGAGTCATCTTATAAAGAGCTATTTTAATTACAAATGACATAACGTTCCCGAACTGTAAGCTCATTTGTGCTCGCATTTGATTTATTTAAATTTTGCACCTGCCATTTTCGTGTTTGTATATATATCTAAGCTGTAGAGGTTGAGATATTCAAAGCTGAACTCCAGGCAAACAGTTTAATTCATGGTTGAAAGTAGTGTTGCACCCATAACGTTTTTTTATCAATACTGATCAGTGGCAGCCCGTCAATTATGGGGTGCCTGGGCACTGCCCCCTCTATCCACGCCACCCCCTATATGTATAATAGATAGAATCATGCATAGCATGAATCTATCCACGGCTGCCGTGGCCACACCTTATTCATGCGTCTGGCCCCTCTCAGGATGCCGGGGCACCTGAATTACAGCGGCGGGGGTGTTTTTTGTAGCACCTGATTAGAGCCATAGGCTCTAATTGGCTTCAAAATAGGGTGGGCTCGTGGCACAGAGCATTGCACCATGAGCCCAACCAGGTGTTACAACAGCGAATTAATATTCGCTGTTGAAACATTGATCCTCGGCCAATCAGAAACCCGTGTGAGACCCGTTTTCCGATTGGCCAAAAAGAGAAGACTCCCAATTGGCCTCCGAGGAGGAGGGAGGAAACGGAAGCCACCACCGCCGCCGTGATGACCCGTGGAGAGCAGGAGAATGGGAGGCCGTCGCCGCCATGATGACCCTTGGAGAGCAGGGGAACAGGAGGCTGCTGCCGAGCAGGGGAAGCCGCCGGTGAAGCGATGGGGTAAGTGCTAACGACCGACCGACTGGGGGGGGGAGTGTGTCAGTGGCATACTGTTTGCCGCCCCCCCCCCCCCAAAAAAAATTCCACTGGCCGCCACTGATACTGATTATCTATACCTTTGCAGTGCGATTTGAGCACATACAAAATGAACGGGGCTCAAATCGCACTGCAAAGTATCACATGTGATTTGAACAGGAATGCGGTGTGGTTCCTACCCAAATCACATGTGGTTTCCTGTACCGCTCCTGTTTGAACCCAGGCTGAAGTCACTATGACACACAGGAGCGTTGGGTAAAACCGCATGTGATTCATACAGGAATCGTACCGCATTCCTGTTCAAATCACATGTGATTCTTTAGAGTGCGATTTGTGCCTCGTTCATTTTGTATGGGCTCAAATCGCACTGCAAAGGTATCGGTTTCAGGTATTGGAGCATTTGCATGTGTACGAGTACAAGTGCAAATGCTTAGTGTCGGCACCAATACTGATACCGGTATCAGTGCAACCCATAGGTGTGCACAGCATATCGCATTAGGGTGTGCACCCTAAAGCTCAAACATGCGTGTGTGCGAGTGTCTACTAGGTATGAGCTTCGTGTTCGAGTCGAACATACGTTCGACTCGAACATCGGCTGTTCGATCGTTCGACGAAGATCGAACGATTTGGGCCGTTCGCGCCAAATTCGAGTGACGCGAACGGCCCACAATGCACTACGCCATCGCAGTGTCATCCAGGCGCTGTGATTGGCCAAGCATGCACTGTGACCCCGCATGCTTGGCCAATCACAGCGCCGGCAGCGAGGAGAGCAATGATTGGCCACAGGCAGGATGCCTGTGGCCAATTATTGCTGAGGGGGTTTAGTACATGCCCCACACTATAAAAGGCTGCCAGCGCGGCGGCCTTGTGTAGTGTGTTCCGGAGCAGGGAAAGAGAAGCATAGGCAGGGACAGTGTCATTTTTTTTCCTTTACTAATCCTGGATTCCTTGTGTTTAGGGACAAATAAGGATAGGTAGGGAGAGTGTCAGTGTGTCATTCTGTGCTAAACCTTGTTTGTAGGGACGGAGAAGGACAGTGAGGGAAAGTGTCAGTGTGCTATTCTGTGCTAATCCTTGTTTGTAGGGACAGAGAAGGACAGTGAGGGAAACTGTCAGTGTGCTATTCTGTTCTAAACCAATCTTGCTGAACTGTATTTGAAATCCTTGAGTTTAGGGACAGAGAAGGACACTCGTGGAAACTATCAGTGTGCTATTCTGTGCTAAATCTTGTTTGTAGGGACAGAGAAGGACAGTGAGGGAAAGTGTCAGTGTGCTATTCTGTCCTAAACCAATCTTGCTGAACCATATTTGAAATCCTTGAAGTTAGGGACAGAGAAGGACACTCGGGGAAACTGTCAGTGTGCTATTCTGTTCTAAACCAATCTTGCTGAACCGTATTTGAAATCCTTGAGTTTAGGGACAGAGAAGGACACTCGTGGAAACTATCAGTGTGCTATTCTGTGCTAATCCTTGTTTGTAGGGACAGAGAAGGACAGTGAGGGAAACTATCAGTGTGCTATTCTGTGCTAAACCAATCTTGCTGAACCATATTTGAAATCCTTGAGTTTAGGGACAGAGAAGGACACTCGTGGAAACTATCAGTGTGCTATTCTGTGCTAAATCTTGTTTGTAGGGACAGAGAAGGACAGTGAGGGAAACTATCAGTGTGCTATTCTGTTCTAAACCAATCTTGCTGAACCATATTTGAAATCCTTGAGTTTAGGGACAGAGAAGGACACTCGTGGAAACTATCAGTGTGCTATTCTGTGCTAATCCTTGTTTGTAGGGACAGAGAAGGACAGTGAGGGAAACTGTCAGTGTGCTATTCTGTTCTAAACCAATCTTGCTGAACCATATTTGAAATCCTTGAGTTTAGGGACAGAGAAGGACACTCGTGGAAACTATCAGTGTGCTATTCTGTGCTAAATCTTGTTTGTAGGGACAGAGAAGGACACTCGGGGAAACTGTCAGTGTGCTATTCTGTTCTAAACCAATCTTGCTGAACCATATTTGAAATCCTTGAGTTTAGGGACAGAGAAGGACACTCGTGGAAACTATCAGTGTGCTATTCTGTGCTAAATCTTGTTTGTAGGGACAGAGAAGGACAGTGAGGGAAACTATCAGTGTGCTATTCTGTTCTAAACCAATCTTGCTGAACCATATTTGAAATCCTTGAGTTTAGGGACAGAGAAGGACACTCGGGGAAACTATCAGTGTGCTATTCTGTGCTAAATCTTGTTTGTAGGGACAGAGAAGGACAGTGAGGGAAACTATCAGTGTGCTATTCTGTTCTAAACCAATCTTGCTGAACCATATTTGAAATCCTTGAGTTTAGGGACAGAGAAGGACACTCGTGGAAACTATCAGTGTGCTATTCTGTGCTAATCCTTGTTTGTAGGGACAGAGAAGGACAGTGAGGGAAACTGTCAGTGTGCTATTCTGTTCTAAACCAATCTTGCTGAACCATATTTGAAATCCTTGAGTTTAGGGACAGAGAAGGACACTCGTGGAAACTATCAGTGTGCTATTCTGTGCTAAATCTTGTTTGTAGGGACAGAGAAGGACACTCGGGGAAACTGTCAGTGTGCTATTCTGTTCTAAACCAATCTTGCTGAACCATATTTGAAATCCTTGAGTTTAGGGACAGAGAAGGACACTCGTGGAAACTATCAGTGTGCTATTCTGTGCTAAATCTTGTTTGTAGGGACAGAGAAGGACAGTGAGGGAAACTATCAGTGTGCTATTCTGTTCTAAACCAATCTTGCTGAACCATATTTGAAATCCTTGAGTTTAGGGACAGAGAAGAACACTCGTGGAAACTATCAGTGTGCTATTCTGTGCTAAATCTTGTTTGTAGGGACAGAGAAGGACACTCAGGGAAACTGTCAGTGTGCTATTCTGTTCTAAACCAATCTTGCTGAACCATATTTGAAATCCTTGAGTTTAGGGACAGAGAAGGACACTCGTGGAAACTATCAGTGTGCTATTCTGTGCTAAATCTTGTTTGTAGGGACAGAGAAGGACACTCGGGGAAACTGTCAGTGTGCTATTCTGTTCTAAACCAATCTTGCTGAACCATATTTGAAATCCTTGAGTTTAGGGACAGAGAAGGACACTCGTGGAAACTATCAGTGTGCTATTCTGTGCTAAATCTTGTTTGTAGGGACAGAGAAGGACAGTGAGGGAAACTATCAGTGTGCTATTCTGTTCTAAACCAATCTTGCTGAACCACATTTGAAATCCTTGAGTTTAGGGACAGAGAAGGACACTCGTGGAAACTATCAGTGTGCTATTCTGTGCTAAATCTTGTTTGTAGGGACAGAGAAGGACAGTGAGGGAAACTATCAGTGTGCTATTCTGTGCTAAACCAATCTTGCTGAACCATATTGCAAATCCTTGTGTTTAGGGACAGAGAAGGATAGGCAGGGGACAGTGTCAGTGTCTTTGTTGCTAAGCCTCCTGCACAGTATACACCTGAAGGTAGCCCTTATTGCTGTTTTTCCCATCTCCCTGCAGGCCATCCATTAAAATGTCTGGAAGGCAAACAAGGAGAGGCAGACAGTCAGGAGGCAAAAAAAGAGGGCAAGCAGGCTCTGTGTCTGGGGGCAACAGTGCTGGTCGTGGACGCGGTGCATTGTCATCAGCACATGGCCATGGGA
Organism: Rana muscosa; assembly: GCA_029206835.1. Lineage (NCBI taxonomy): Eukaryota > Metazoa > Chordata > Amphibia > Anura > Ranidae > Rana > Rana muscosa. The sequence continues at coordinate 277,017,549 of CM055128.1, forward strand.
CACGCTTGTCCTTCTTTTCGGCAGCTGGACATGTTGAGCCACATCATGCCGAAGACTTGGTAGAGTGGATGACCAAGCCCACCTCATCCTCCTCATCCTCTCTCACCCAGGCTCAGGGTACTGGCAAAGCAGCTGCCAAAGCGTCCTCTTCTCTGGTATCAATGTCATCATTAGTCACTCCTTCCCTAGACCCACCATGTCCTCCTCCTGAGGAGTCCCCCGAACTGTTTGAGCACAGTGTTGGGTACATGCTCCAGGAGGATGCCCAGCGTTTCGAAGGATCTGATGATGATACCCAGCTAGAAGAAGGCAGTAGCGTGAGAGCTGAGAGAGGGGATGCTCAAGAAGGACACCAATCTGGCAGTCATGCTCCAGCAGCTGCAGCATACTGCCAGATTGGCTCCAGTGATGAGGAGGGAGGGGATGATGAGGTCACTGACTCCACGTGGGTGCCTAATAGGAGAGAGGAGGAGGATGAGGAGGAGGCACATCTCCAACGAGGCAGGATGCCCTTGGGTGGCCAGCGTATGGGCAGCACACCGACGGAATCACACCGCAGAGCTACGCCTGTGCAGGGCGCTGCCTCTGCCCGTCATTCAAAAAGTTCTTTGGTGTGGGCCTTTTTTGAGGCGAGTGCATCAGATCGCACAGCTGCTGTTTGCAACATATGTCTCAAGCGTATATCGCGTGGCCAAAACATCAGCCGCTTGGGCACCACATGCTTGATCAGACATATGTTGACCTGCCATGCAGCTCGTTGGCAAGCCTACCTTAAAGACCCACACCAAAGAACAAAGCGGACCTCTCCTTGCACTGCATCAGCTGGGATCTCCAACCCCAGTATACCTTCAGTCCTCTCTGAAACCTGCACTGAGAGGAATGAAGGTGTAGAATTAGGTGTGTCACAGCCAAGTACTTGCGGCCACTCTGCTAGCAGTACACCGACGTCCGATTCTAGCAGGCAAATTTCCCTGCCCCAGCTGCTGGACCTTCGAAAGAAGTTCACTCCCAGCCATCCACATGCCCAGTGGTTGAATGCTAGCTTGGCTAAATTGCTAGCGCTTGCTGCCTTTTCAGTTGGTAGACTCGGCCCCCTCCCGTGAGTTTGTGTAATGTGCGGTTCCTCAGTGGCAGGTTCCCAAACGCCACTTTTTCTCACGGAAGGCGATTCCGGCTCTCTACAGGCATGTGGAAGGCAATGTCTTGGCCTCGCTGGACAGGGTGGTCAGCGGTAAGGTGCATATTACCGCTGACTCATGGTCCAGCAGGCATGGACAGGGACGTTACCTTTCTTTCACGGCCCATTGGGTCACTCTTTTGGCAGCTGGGAAGGATGCAGGACAAGGTGCAGTAGTGTTGGAGGTTGTTCCGCCGCCACGCCTCCAAAATGCTACTACTGGTTGTGACACACCTCTCTCCTCCACCCCCTCCACTTCTTCTTCCTCCATGGCCTCTTCCTGAGGTTTGTCCTCGGAACCAGCGGTGCTCCGTAGGCGTTCAAGGGGCTACGCAAGTACGCAGGCAAAAAGATGCAATGCCGTGCTTGCGCTGGTGTGTTTGGGGGACAGGAGCCACACTGGGGCAGAGGTCCTGTCTGCTCTGCAGGGGCAGGCCGAGAGGTGGTTGACACCACGCCAGCTTAAGCCAGGAATGGTGGTTTGCGACAATGGCACCAACCTCCTCTCCGCCCTCCGACAGGAACAACTGACCCATGTGCCCTGTATGGCTCACGTCCTTAACCTGGTGGTGCAGCGGTTCTTGGGCAGGTACCCAGGCTTACAGGATGTCCTGAGGCAGGCCAGGAAAGTCTGTGTGCATTTCCGCAGATCTTATAATGCCAGTGCTCGCCTGGCTGAGCTGCAAAAGGAGTTGAACCTGCCCAAGAACCGCCTTATATGTGACATGCCCACCAGGTGGAACTCAACGTTGGCCATGCTGCAGCGGCTGCACACGCAGCAGAGGGCCATCAATGAGTACCTGTGCGACTACGGCACCAGGACAGGGTCAGGGGAGCTCGGGTTTTTTTCACCACGCCAGTGGGGCATAATCAGGGATGCATGCACTGTCCTGGCACCATTTGAGGAGGCCACGAGGATGGTGAGCAGTGACAGTGCATGCATCAGTGACACTGTACCTCTTGTCCACCTGTTGGAGCACACGCTGCGTGGAATAATGGACAGGGCACTTGAGGCAGAACAGAGGCAGGAAGAGGAGGACTTCCTTGCCTCTCAAGGCCCCCTTTACCCAGACAGTGTTCCTTCTGTCCCACCCATCGCACAGGAAGAGGAGGAGGAGGAGGATTGTGTCAGCATGGAGGTGGAGGCTGGCACTCAGCATCATCAGCAGCAGTCTTTTAGGGATGATTTACAGTCCCAAGAAACCAGTGGACTTGTACGTGGCTGGGAGGAGGTGGCTGCGGATCATGTCGTCCTTAGTGACCCAGAGGATTCCGGACTGAATGCCTCAGCTAACCTACGCTGCATGGCCTCCCTGATCCTGCAAAGTCTGCGGAAGGATCCTCGTATTCTTCGGATCAAGGAGAGGGACCATTACTGGCTGGCCACTCTCCTTGATCCACGGTACAAGGGTAAGGTTGCGGACCTTATGTTACCGGAGCAGAGGGAGCAGAGGATGAGACAACTCCGGGAGGCCTTGCAGAAAGGTCTGTGCAACGCGTTCCCAGAGACTGGGAGGTTACAAACTCCTGGTCCTGGACAACGAGTTGCTGAGGCTTCGGGCAGTCAAAGAAGGAGCGGTGGGGAAGGTGGCCATCTGACCGATGCGTTCAGACAATTCTTTAGTCCGCAGCCCCAAAGTATGATCGGTTCCAGCAACCATCGCCAGCGTCTGATATACATGGTGCAGGAATACCTAGGGGCAAGGTCAGACTTGGACACCTTCCCCACCGAAAATCCTCTGGCTTACTGGGTCTTGAGGATGGATCACTGGCCAGAGCTTGCACAGTATGCAATTGAGCTACTGGCCTGTCCTGCATCCAGCGTTCTTTCAGAACGCACATTCAGTGCTGCTGGAGGATTTGTCACGGATCACAGGGTGCGCCTGTCCACCGACTCGGTTGATCGACTGACTTTCATCAAGATGAACCAGTCTTGGATCACCACCAGCTACCACACACCTGATGCTGATATAACAGACTAATTGATTTTAAAATGTCACATCCCTTCAAGACTGATGCTGATGCTGAGTGCCTGTGCTGTTATGTTGACTGGCTATCCTCCTCCTCCTCCTCAATGATACGATTAATGATGATAGCTTGGAAGATCATTTTGGTTTATGGGTGACGCCACCAGTGCCTAAGGCCCAATTTTTCAGCCCCTGTTCAACAGGGGCATGCAATTATAATTATTGATCCAATAATTCACAGCAGGGCCCATTGCTGCGCCCACCAAGAGTAACTGTCAGGCCTTACAGTGTTGTGTCAACACCACCACCACCACCACCACCACCACCACCAAAGGCCCAATTTTTCAGCCCCTGTTCAACCGGGGCATGCAATTATAATTATTGATCTAATAATTCACAGCAGGGCCCATTGCTGCGCCCACCAAGAGTAACTGTCAGGCCTTACAGTGTTGTGGCACCAGCACCACCATCAAAGGCCCAATTTTTACTACCACTGTTCAACAATTATATGTTATTACAATTCCTGATATAATAGTTGACAGCAGGGCGTTCCAGCACCCACCAAGAGTAACTGTGAGTGCTTACAGTGTTGTGCCAACACCAACACCTAAGGGGCCAATTTCTGCAGAGTATATACGGCAGGTCCCTACTTTCAAACATCCAACTTACAAACGACTACTACTTGCAAACGGAAGAAGACAACAGGAAGTGAGAGGAAATCTACCCCTTGGAAGGAAAATTCTCTCCTGTAAGTATTAATATGGGAGAAAGGTGTCTCCTCTCTACTGATGCTTTATCACCAATCCTTGTTTCAATAAAAACACCACATTTCAAAAACAGTTGTCATTGGGACGCAAAGTGAGGTGAAATGTTCTGAACAGGGGCACAGACAGCAAAACAAATGTTACAGGGGTGATAACCCTTCCCTATGTTTTCCAAAAAGCTTAAAAATAGATTTTTTGGTTGGAGCTACACTTAAACAATGTACCTGTTCAAAATTACAAACAGATTCTACATAAGAACAAACCTACAGTCCCTGTCTTGTATGCACCGCCTGTATACGGCTGTTCAGAGTATATAGGGCCTTTTTTATTTTGTGTGCGGGGTTCCCCTTAATATCCATACAAGACCCAAAGGGGCTGGTAATGGGCTGGGGTAGGGGGGGGGTCATGGGGTAGCTATGCCATTTTTCTTAAAGATTTTCATCCATATTACCGGGACCAGACATTACATTAAAGCCGCAAGCAGTTTTAAATGGCTTTTTTTTCCTTTAGAAATGTAATTTTGTGCAGGGACAGTTCTAAACACGGGAAACACGTGGCACTTCACAGGCATACTTTAGACACCCCCCCAGGTACAATATTTAAAGGAATATTTGACTTTTTTTTTCCACTTTATGCATCATTAAAATGACTGCTCCCGAAAAACGGCCGTTTTTAAAACTTCTTTTTGCATTGATACATGTCCCCTGGTGCAGAACCCGGGTTCCCAAACTCTGTTTAGGACAATAACATGGATAATAGTCGTTATAATTAGCACTTTAGAATTCGAACGTTCGCATCCATTGTATTTAATAGGGTTCTAATGTTCGTGCGAACTTTCGGTCCGTTCGCGGGTTCTGGTGCGAACCGAACCCGGAGGTGTTCGGCTCATCACTAGTGTCTACATATATATGACCCCAGTACATTGTTCTCCCTGCCGCCCCAGTGAAAGAGAAGTGCGTAAACATTTCTATTATGGCAAAGCAGGTAAAAGGGAGATGTTTCCCATCTTCCTGTCAGCATGCAGAGCGATAATGCTAATGCACATGTAGTAATTCGGGTGTGTCCAGGCACATCCGGCACACCCTGTGCGCACACCTATGGTGCAACTCTAGTTGAAATAATGTGAACTATCTTACCTACTTAAAGTTTTGTAATTATGTTCATGTAAGGCCTGCTTGGCAGTGGATGACCCACAATGTCGAGCCTGGAGGTCTTGAAAGACAAAACATTGCATGTGCATCTTAAGAGCTGAAATCACACTCGTTAAAACTGGGACCATGACATGACTACCCAAACTACATTCTGCAGAACTTGATGGGTTGTTTTGAGTGAAAGAGGCTTAGTCTCAACCTCATTCCATTGCAGACAAGGACCAGTCTTCACACCTGGGTCTCAAGCCCCGTGCACACGACCGGTTTTCCTGCCAGGAAAACTGCCAATAGAGCTTTTGGCCTGGAAAACCGGATGTGTGCATGCTTCCTCGCAGTATTCCCGTCGGGAAAACAGCCAGGAATCCCGTTAGGAAAATAGAGAACCTGCTCTCTATTTTCCTGTCAAGATTCCTGGCGGGTTTTTTTCCGCCAGATTTACTAATACCCTCCTATGGGAAAAACTGCGGGGCAGAGCATACACACGGCCGGGATTCCCGGCCAAAGCTCCATAGCAGTTTTCCTGCCGGGTTCTCGGCTTTCCTCTCGGTTTTCTCGGTGGACTTTTTACCGCCGAGAAAACCGAGCGTGTGTACAGGGCTTCACAGTTCCACCAAGGAGGCCACAAATTCTAATCCATGAGTCCAATCCCAGGGCAAAGAAACAGAAAAAAATCTTTCCATTATCTGTTGTGGGTACACTTATGCAGCCTCTTCCCACCACACCTTGTCCTCAGTCTTCTATCTTCCCTCGCCAACTGCTTACGTCACTTCACTGCTGCCATCGATTTTTTCAGAAGCACTGGAAACAATGAAAACCCACTCATCTGCATTCTCAGAGACTTTGAATAAAGACCTATACAGAACATAACAACATCTTGATAGGCAGAATCAATAACAACAATAAGGTTACCTATCAGCGGCTGACACTCTCCTTTGCTGCTTAGGAGTATATTTTCCATAAAAGCTTCAAAGAGTGCGGTCCCTGGTGTCTTGCCATGAGTCTTTTTTAAATGCCCAAGTTTGGAATTAGAAATGACCTTACCTGAGGATCTTCATTTTCTGGAAATCATGTTGAAAATTGGGAGGTTTCAGTAAAAATTTTCTAGGCTGGTGAAATGCATGAGTCAACGGGGAAGGGGAAGTGAAGATGTTTTTTTTTAAAAGGGTGCAATGGGCTTTAAATTGCCCCTTAAGTCCCATACACACGGTAGAACTTTTTGACAACAAATTTCAAAATGAGCAAGTTTTCAAAAAAATCCTACCGTGTGTACGCTCCATCGGACAAACTTTTTCGGTTTTCATCGCTCTGCAAACGGACAAACTTTTCGGCAACAAAAGTCCTACGGTGCAAAGTCCTATCGTGCGTACAGAAATCCATCGGACTTTTGTCCGAAGTACAAACACACATGCCCAGAACCAATGTTAAAATCAACCAACAATAGCAGAAGTTGACCAAAGGGTGGCAGTAAAGAGCAGAAAAGAGCAGAAAAACCACGTGATGTTGGGAAAGTTTGGGGAAAGTTTGCAGAAAAGTCCTGCCGTGTGTATGCTATGGGTGTGCCCGGCCAACTCCCTTCAGACAAAAATCCACGGAAAAGTTTGTTTGAAGTCCGACCGTGTGTACGAGGCTTAAGAATTACAGAAGTTCTTTACAAATATCTTGGACCTGTTCTTGTTCCAAAAAAAAGCCTCCCAATATTATTTTAAATTTTTACAGAAAATAAATGAAAGTGTGAAAAGTAAAATAATGTCACAAACACAGGGAGTTGTGGGATGATGAAGGGGGGAGGACAAGTGGATGGGGGAGTGAGGATTAGAACTTTGAGATTTTTTCCTTTTTCCCCTTCTTTTTTTTTATGGGGAAGACTATCTGGAGTTTTTTTATCTGGATGCGGGGTCCCCCACCCCTTGCAATCTTGCCTCTTAATGGGGAAGAAACTCGATGCATATTGTTAATTTGTTGGGATCCTAGGAGACACAACCTTTACAAAATGTTTGTTTATGTATTTATATTGTGTCATGTTGGAGATGTTAGCCCATTGACGGGATAGTGTATTAGTCCCTTCTTTTTTTTTTTAGAACAATGTTTTGTAATTGTTTTTTTCTTAAGACTCCTTTCACACCCAGGCACTTTTCGGGTGCTTACAAGCTAAAAAAAGCGCCTGGAAAGCTCACGAAAACCTATTTCCATTAAAATCAATAAATGCTTTCACACTGGGGCACTGCGCTGGCAGGGCGGTGAAAAAACACCCCTCTCTATTGAAATTAATAGAAAGCTCTTCAAAAGTGCCTGAAAAGCTCTTCAAAAGTGCCTAAAAAGTGCTCAGTGTTTTACTGGTAGTTTAGAAGTGCCTTAGTCTGAAAGGGGCCTAAGGCTGCTTTCACACTGGGGCGGCGTCGGCGGTATTCGGCCGCTAGCGGGGCGCTTTTAACCCCCGCTAGTGGGCGAAAAAGGGTTAAAACCACCCGCAAAGCGCCACCGCAGCGATTTCAATGGGCAGGAGCGGTGGAGGAGCGGTGTACACACCGCTCCTTCACCGATCCAAAGATGCTGCTTGCAGGAGTTTTTTTTAACGTCCTGCCAGCACACCGCCTCAGTGTGAAAGCACTCGGACTTTCACACTGAGACTGCAGGAGGGGGGGGCGTTTTTCAGGTGCTTTACAGCCCAAAAGCGCCCGAAAAATTCCCTAGTGTGAAAGGGGTCTAATGCCGCGTACACACGACCGTTTTTAATGTCATTGAAAAAAACGGAATTTTTCTCGACTTGATTTTTTGTGTTTCCTCTCAAGCCTGCCTTGCCTACACACTATCATGGAAAAAAATGTTCGAGTAAAGTGCGGTGACGTACAACACGTACGAAGGCACTATAAAGGGGAAGTTCGATTTGGATGGCGCCACCCTTCATGTTAGTAAACTTTGTTGACCGACGATTCGCGCTTTTCAGCCTCGTGCTTTTCAGTCCGTTACAGCGTGACGAATGTGCTATCTCCATTACGAACGCTAATTTTACCAGAACGAGCGCACCCGTCTCATACTTGATTCTGAGCATGCACATTTTTTTTCACCTCGTTAAAGCCCACACACGGCCGTTTTTCATGGCGAGAAAAACGACGATGTAAAAAACGACATGAAAAATTAGAGCATGTTCCAATTTTTCTCGTCGCGATTCTCTGCGTTTTTCTCGTCGAGAAAAATGCTTGAAAGCCCACACACGATCATTTTTAATGACAATTTAAAAAAATTAAATTTTTCTCGTCATTAAAAATGGTTGTGTGTACGCGGCATTAGGCTTAATGTACACGGGACGTTTTGAAACCTCTCCTGAACGATTGAACTTAACAGATAGTAACCGACATTTAAAAACTTCCGTTTTGCCATGTTTACATGCCGAGCTTACATGCAGCATTTAGCCGCGTTTGCGTTTAGGAGCTTTTTTTTTCAAACAGTTAAAAATGTATCTCCATTAAAAACGCCTGTAAACTAAATGCAGCTAAATGCAAGTTACCACGTTTACATGCGTTTACAAGCTGTTACAGGCATTTGCCATTTCAAATGCCTCTGAACATCTGTCCTGAACGCATTTTTTTGCTTTCCAAAAAATCCTTTTAAACTCAACTGCCTAGAAACGACTATAAACGACCCTGTGTACATGTACTGATAAGATAACATAGAGGAGAGTTCAGGGGCAGCTGAAAAAAAAAAACCCAACTGATCCTAAACGTCCGTCCGTTTACCAGCAGCAGTGTACATGAAGCCTAAATTGAATAAAAAAGAATTTAAAGGAGAAAAGTCAAATAAAAAAATTTGAAAGCCTTAAATATAAAGATTACATGCACACAAAAAAAGTAAAAAATAAACAGAAATCACTAAACTACCTAAACTAAAGCCTCGTACACACGATCGGATTTTCCGAATTGTGTGATGACAGGCTGTTGGCGGAAAATCCGACCGTTTGTACGCTCCATTGGACAACTGTTGTCGGATTTTCCACGGACAAATGTTGGATAGCATGCTTTTAAATTTTCCGACAATAATTGTGTGTTGTCGGATTTTCCTGGCGTGTGTACACAAGACTCCAAAGTACAAACACGCATGCTCAGAAGCAATGCTCACCATAACACAACATCAGCAGAAGTTGCCCAAAGAGCTGAAAAACCACGTAGTTTCATGTTTGTTGGCCGACAATTCTCTGCCGTTTGTATGCAAGACAAGTTTAATGGCCAACGCCCTTCGGACAAAAGTCCTACGCTTTGTCCGCGGAAAATCCAATTGTGTGTACCAGGCTTAACATACACACACACACACAAAGGAAAACCCCACACCTTCTTAAGAAAGAAAGGGGATGATTCCTTTGTTTTGGTTTTTCTTAAATTGAATAAAAAAAAAAATTCAATGAGAAAAGTAAAATAAAATAAAAATTGAAGCATTCAATTTAATGATTACGTCGTGACAAAAAAAAGTAAAAAAAAAAACAGAAAGCACTTAACCACTTGCCGACCGCCGCACGCAGATGTACGTCGACAGAATGGCACGGGCAGGCACATTGGCGTACAGGTACATCCATTTAAATCTGCTGCCCAGCGGGCACGCACGCACCCGCCAGGTGCCTCGCAAACTCAATGTTCCTGGGAGTCCCGCGATTGCGGTCGGCAAGGGCAGAACAGTGGAATGCCTTTGTAAACAAGGCATTCACCTATTCTGCCTAGTGACCGGGAACGGTCATCAGTGACATGTCACGTGTAGCCACGCCCCTAACAGTAAAAATCCCTCACTAGGTCACACTTAACCCCTGCAGCGCCACCTAGTGGTTAACCACTTCACTGCCAGTGTAATTTTTACAGTAACCAGTACATTTTTATAGCACTGATCGCTTTATAAATGGCAATGGTCCCAAAATGGTGTCAAAAGTGTCCGATGTGTCCGCCATAATGTTGCAGTCATGATAAAAATCGCTGATCGCCGCCATAACTAGTAAAAAAAAAATATTAATAAAAATGCCATAAAACAGTCCCCTATATTGTAGAAGCTATAACTTTTGCGCAAACCAATCAATAAACGCTTAATGCGATTTTTTTTTACCAAGAATATGTAGAAGAATAGGTATCCGCCTAAACTGTGGGAAAAAAATTATATATTTTTGGGGGTTTTTATTATATCGAAAAGTCAAAAATATAGCATTTTTTTCAAAATTGTCGCTGTATTTTTGTTTATAGCGCAAAAAAAAAACGCAGAGGTGATCAAATACCACCAAAAGAAATCTCTATTTGTGGGAAAAAAAAGGACGTCAATTTTGTTTGGGAGCCACGTCGTACGACCGCGCAATTGTCAGTTAAAGCGACTCAGTGCCGAATCGCAAAAAGTGGCCTGGTCTTTGACCACCAAAATGGTCCGGGGCTTAAAGTGGAAGTAAACCCTCCTATCATTTTCAGGCAAGGAAGCTGCCATCTTGGCCTCTATTTAATCTTCAACTGCCATGATGCTGCAGATGTGACGAGTTATGACAACAGCCATTGGATGGTTTGACAGTTTGGTTGAGAGCACAACCAATGTGGCAGTTAGCATTTCCGGCACGCCGGGAATTTAACTGTTTTTTTTAAACTGTTAAATCAATGGGTTTAAGTGGTAATTACCTAAACTAACACACACAAACGAAAAAAAAAAACACACCTTCTAAATAAAAGAGAAAGAAAGGGCGTGATTCCTTTTTTTTTTTTTGTCTAAGTAATTCAATGAACGAAACTGCTTCAGCAAAATGGTAAAATCAGTAATTACACAGCAAAACCAATTTTGTCCAAAAAATTTGGCTCATCCTTATGTGTGACAGGCTTTCTTTAAGATATAAGGCCTTCTATTACTTTATTAATAGTGGCTAAGCAGTCAGTGTTCTTACATGCATTTATCTGTCGGGTAAATATTTTATAGCCATCTCTCCAGACAGGATGGTGACAATGTCTTCACATGCTTTCCGATGACTAAAAAGTCATTGGCTGGCATTCCTTAGCTGTCTATGTTCAGTTAACATCATTTTTCTCCTGCTATCGCCTTCCCATCAGAGAAAAAAGTCAGAAGATGTGAATTTAATAAATTGGAGAGAAACCCGATAAGACAAAGTGTCAGCCTGCAATGATGAAATGGAGACACTGCGGCCTATGTTGGAAAAATAATTACAAATGGTGTCACTGTTTTGGAACAAAAAAGACAGATTTCTGTGCGCTGGCTGGAAGAGTTTGTACAGTTATATGGGAATCCCAGTGGAAAGGTTATCTCCATTTTATTAGATCTATCATGCCTTGCGAGGAGGAAGCAACTTGAAATAATAATGGATACCTTAATAGCGGAGCACACATATTTTAAAGCATATTTTACAGTGAGAACTCAGATTTGAAGTTTTGTGTTGGCAGATGGTGGGAATCCCTATCGGAACATTATTTTATTAACCACTTCAGCCCCGGAGGATTTGGCTGCCCAATGACCGGGCCATTTTTTTTTGCGATTCGGCACTGCGTCGCTTTAACTGACAATTGCGCGATCGTGAGGCGTGGCACCCAAACAAAATTGATGTCCTTTTTTTCCCACAAATAGAGCTTTCTTTTGGTGGTATTTGATCACCTCTTCGGTTTTTTTTTTTTGCGCTATAAACAAAAAAAGAGCGACAATTTTGAAAAAAAAGCAAATTTTTTTACTTTTTGCTATAATAAATATCCCCAAAAAATATATATTTTTCCACAGTTAATGCCGATATGTATTCTTCTACATATTATTGGTAAAAAAAATCACAATAAGCGTATATTGATTGGTTTGCGCAAAAGTTATAGCGTCTACAAAATAGGGGATAGATTGATAGCATTTTTATTAATATTTTTTTTTTTTTTACTAGTAATGGCGACGATCAGCGATTTTTATCGTGACTGCGACATTATGGTGGACACATCGGACACTTTTGACGCTATTTTGGGACCATTGTCATTTATACAGCGATCAGTGCTATAAAATGCACTGATTACCGTGTAAATGACACTGGCAGGGAAGGAGTTAACCACTAGGGGGCAAGGAAGGGGTTAAGTGTGTACTAGGGAGTGATTATAACTGTGGGGGGGATGGTCTACAAGTGACACGACAGTGATCACTGCTCCCGATCACAGAGAGCAGTAGATCACTGTCCTGTCACGAGGCGGAACAGGGAAATGCCTTGTTTACAAAGGCATCTCCCCGTTCTGCCTCTCCGTGGGACGATCGCGGAACACCGCCAGTCATCGAGTCCGCGGGTCCCGCGGCGCGCTCACAGAGCACACGGCAGGGGCGTGCACGCAAATTCAAAGGGACGTACAGGTACGTCCCTTTGGGCAGCCGTGCCAGTCTGCCAACGTAAATATACAGGCGGCGGTCGGCGAGTGGTTAAATAGATCACAGCTGTATTTAACGAAATATGGGCAAATGGGAATGTATAGGATCTGTATTAATATGTACAGTTTATAAGAGGTCCTAGTTGTTTTTCTCACCTCTGTTAATTGTTATGGTTTGTAAAATAGACCGATTACAAATTTTGGCAATTTAAAGCCCAATTCCTTTTTCATACTGCCCCTGCAGCATTTTCTTTTTTAAATATCAATATATACGCCCTTTTGGAAGGTGTTTTTAGTCCAGTCACATGATACGCAGGGTCCTTTTCTGTCTTTAGACCAGCCTTTCCCAACCTTGTCAACACAGAGGAACCCTTAGAATAACTTTCCAGGCTCAGGGAACCCCTACTAAAAATGTATTTCTACAACTCATGATACATTAGTGTGATGGTCAGTGGGAAGAACGCTCCTTACACTTGTGGTTAATGGAAAGAATTACCCCCTTACAGATAATGAAAAAGATCAATATTGTCGGGAAACTATCGGAGAGGCAGACACTGCTCTTTGCTAATGGAACCCAAAGCAACCTCGGGAGGAACCCTAGGGTTTAGATGGTGGGTTCTAAATGCTGCAGAGAACAGTGCAAAATACTGATGTGGCGCCATTCTGCATAATAGTATAAGCTCAGGGTAGATTGATGATGCACCCCCCCCCCTGGGTGCGGGTCCTTGACACCTGGGCTCACAGGAAGTGGGTTGAATGGCACTGGACATCACTCATCCTGGAAGAAGATCTGTCCTGAACCCCAGAGAAGTGAGTTTGCGAGGGCAGCATCAGGGATAGGTAGATTATTCAAGCAAAAACTGTTTTTATTATATCACAAAGGCCTGGACAATAAAAAAAAATAAAAAAAAAAAAATGAATGCTGGAATTTGCTGTTAAATTGATACAATGAAAATGATATGTAAGCAAGAACTTGAAAGTGATTTAAAGTTTAAATAAGGAATAATCAATTGCTGTGTGTGTCCTCTTTAGGGAGATTCACCCTCTCTGTTTGTCCTGTTTTCTGTTATCACCGAGAGTGAAAGCCAAAGGAAATCATACATTTTGGGTTTGTCACCAGAACAGCAATCATAGGGACATTAGTTCTGGTGACCCTGGTAGCAACCATGGATTCCCTCACTTTGGAAGGATTTCCTCTTACTTCCTGTTTCGGATATTAGACAGGAAGTGAAGGGAAATTTCCCCAAAGAGACACAGTCAAGTGCAAAAAGTTGACCTTTCAAAATAGGCAAAGAGCAACTTTTCAAATAAATACACTCAAACGAATATACCTGTGAAAGGATTGATATAATTTGGTAAAGATAGTCCTGTAGTTTGCATCCCCCTACCACATTGCACAGTCAGGCAGGTAACACAACTATTTCTCGGTTCAGCAATGCAGATTCCAAGTCACCTGCAGCCTAACTATTGGACAATGAGTCAGTATAATCACCGTTGCATAATTAACAGGGAGCTGAACCAGCATGTATTAGAGTGATATGCTTAGAAAAGGCTTGTAAATAATATTGGACGAACAAACACTAGTTCACATATACACATTTAACTGTACCAGCATACCAGGTCCATTTCAAGCTTCCTATAGATTAGCACACCATATGTGGTTTATTATAGCCTAAGAAAAGACCTGGACTATAACCAAATCATATTGTTAATGTAGCTACTAAACTACTGTATACCACTGTCATTTCTTACTGTCATAGAAAGTCCATAATGTAAATGGCAACTAAAGACATAAAATGTAAATGCTCCATAAGATTTGCTGTCCATGGTGCTGAAACCAGTGCAAAGTACATTTGAAGCTAAGTCCACCTTTAAAAAATAAATGGACGCATACTGTATTTGCAGGAAATAAAAATATGTATTTATTATTTCTTTGCATATCAGCCTGCAAAGCATTGCACCCATTTTCATGGGTGCAAAGCCAGGCTTTTTCTCCAGTTCTATGTCGATACCTCTGCACGGGCTTTCAGCTAAAGAGCTGGAGTAAGTTTCAATAGACTATGATTGCTGTGATTATTGCACCTGTGCTACATTGAGTATGACCAGTGTGTCTGCAGCAGTGGAAGACAGGGCTTGTAGTTCATTCATTCAAAGATCTCTGTAAATGAATGAAGCAGCTGTGTGGGTGAAGCCCCACACAGCTGCGAAAATTAAAAAAAGCTTCTGCTGCTGTGGTTGATCAGAGCCCTCACACACTGTCACGGGTGGGGGTCCATTGTCGCCATGTTACATGTGCAGTTTAACCATTTGCCTACCAGCCGCCATCGGCTCTCCTGCGCAAATCGCCGTAGCTGTACAGCAGCTCGCACAGGCTCAGGAGCATGCCCGTGGGTCCGGCGGACTCGATGTCCGCCAGCGACCCGCCATCGCCTAGTACAGAGGCAGAATGGGGATCTGCCTTTGTAAACAAGGCGGATCCCCATTCTGACAGATGACATGACAGAGATCTACTGTTCCTAGTGATCGGGAACAGTGATCTCTGTCATGTCTCTGGCAGCCCAACCCCCCTACAGTTAGAACACACCCAGGGAACACAGTTAACCCCTTGATCGCCCCCTACTGTTAACCTCTTGCCTGCCAGTGTCATTTTTACATTGATCAATGCATTTTTATAGCACTGATCAATGTAATAATGTCACCGGTCCCCAAAAAGTGTCATTTGGGGTCAGATTTGTCCGCTGCAATGTCGCAGTCCCACGGAAAAAAATCACAGATCGCCGCCATTACTAGTAAAGACAATAAAACAATAAAAGTGCCTAAATCTATCCCATAGTTTGTAGACACAATAAGTTTTGCGCAAACCAATCAATATATGCCTATTGTGATTTTTTTTTTTTTACCAAAAATATGTAGAAGAATATATATCGGCCTAAACTGATGAATAAATTATTTTTTTAATATTTTTTGGGGGATATGTATTATAGCAAAAAGAAAAAAAATTTTGGGGGATTTTTCAATTGTCACTTTTTGTTTGTTTATAGCGCAAAAAATAAAACCGCAGAGGTGATCAAATACCACCAAAAGAAAGCTCTATTTGTGAGAAAAAAAGGACGTCAATTTTGTTTGGGTACAACGTTGCACGACCGCACAATTGTCAGTTAAAGCGACGCAGTGCCATATCGTAAAAAATGGCCTGGTCATTAAGAGGGCAATGCACCATGAGGCCATTGTTTTTTTAAGCCAATTGGAGCCTCAGGCTCTAATCATGTGCCAAAAAAAAAACCCTATTAAAATCCATGCATCCGGCGCCCTGCATGTAGATTGGGGGCCGGGCGCATGAATTAGGGGGGGCGGTGCCCCTGCGCCCCTAATTGAGCGGACATCACTGGTTAATTAATGATCCCTTGAAGAATGTGACGTCATCACTGTGTGGCCTTTGACTTTTGTATCATGTTCACATGGAGGAGGAACGGGCTCCAGGAGCCAGCACTTGGAATTCTCACAGCAGGGAACAGTACCTAGGAGCTCGGGAGCAGTGCGGATTTAGCTCAACTTGGAATAATGTTAAAGGTTCTCACTTGCGAAATGCTTGCTAAAGGTCAGTGACTCAAAAAGAACTGAAACTACATATAGCCAGGCAGTTGGTATTTTCAGGGCAAGCAATAGTAGCATGTTGTGTTGTACAGTACTGGTTTTCCTTGAAAGAGTTAAATACAGGATTCACATTACCCTGAAAATCCCAACTAAGATGAATTGTTTACTTTGGAAAAAGGCTATTTCAGTCTTTATATATGTTCAGGATCAATAGATTGGTCTAATGAATGTTTTATGAGAGGAGGTCATCCAATGACATGAGAGAAACAAAAGCGCTTCTGCCAGCAACAGAGCAAGAGAATTGGTAAAGATTGACATTCACTGGATGGACTAAAACATGGATTGGGCAAAAAATACTATAAATACAACTTAATTATAAACAGCAAATTATACCATTGACCTGTATAGGATGGCAACATTCTTTGATGATCTGGGCAAATTAAAGAATGCAGATTTTGTTTTATATCCTACTGGACTGATGTACTGTATGTGGAGTTAACAAAGTATTGGACTTATGTATCACTCCTCACAACCTAAAATGTTATCTAAAATGTGATCAGTGGCGGCTGGTGCCCGCAGCCCCCCCAGCCAGCCAACCAACCCCATAAACCACCCCCTCCCCGGCACTCGCTCCCGCATTTTGCAGGTCTGTCCCGGGCACCTTCATTCCAGGACAATACAGTGTCCCGGAATGAAACTGAAACAGCCACCCCCCCAGGCCAATCAAAGGCCGCCACATCACTGCTTTACTCACTGACAGTACTTGTCTTGGCCAGGAATGCCTGGAGGCGCACAATCCCGCCCCCTGCTTGTGATTGGAGAAATCATAAATCCTGCCTCTTGTGTCCAATCACTGTGCTGTGATTCGTTACAGCACAAGCTGATTTTTGGGAAGGGAGGGTGTCCCTGAATGGTAGTTTGGAAATGTGGTCACCCTACCCCCCACCAGCCCCACACTTACTCCATCCAGGTCACGCGTTTGGAGGCTTTCCCCCCACCCTTGCATCTCCTCCCGAGCCAATCAGGAGTTAGGACTCTCGGCCAATCGAATCTTAGAACTCCCGGGCAATCGGGTCTCATTACTTACTTCCCGATTGGCTGGGAGGGGAAACAGGAAGACATTAGCTAATATTCATTCACTAATGTCACACAACTGGATGGGCTCCGGGCACAGTGCTCTGCGCTCCAAGCCCACCCTTTTTTAAAGCCAATTAGAGCCTCAGGCTCTAATGTCGTGCTTTTAAAAAATAAAAAAAACATTGGAATCCATGCGTCTGGTGCCCTGCATGGAGATTAGGGGCTGGGCGCATGGATTAGGGGTGTGTCGCCCCTACGTCCTGCATGAGCGGCCACCACTGTATGTGATTGTAAGCGTGTGTGCCAATTTCATCTCACAAGTGTCCGTTCCTGTCTACTCTGGTATGTTTTTTGTTGTTGTAAGAAAGGCAAATAATATTGTATGAGTAATCATTAAGAGAACAATACTTTATATGGTATTCCTATCTGTAGCAAATCCCTGTATTACTATTAATATTATACAGGATTTTCCTACCCGGGGGTGCTGTCTTGGAGCTGTCCAGCTAGGAGTGCTAGGTAGGCTATATGTTAAGGTAACACCATGATTGATGATATTCTCTCCTCACACTAATAGACTATGTATCACATGCTGAATTTCCGTGTAGTCACCTTCCAGGTAATGTTCTCACTGTAATGCAATACACTGTTATGTATACTTGTTGAAAATAAAATACTTTGAAAGTAATATTATACAGGATTTATATACAGAAGCGCTAACAGTTTGTGCAGCGCTTTACAATGTAGAAGGGGCACTGTATAATTACAATACAGTTCAATACAGAAGGAACGGGAGGGCCCTGCTTGTGGAGCTTACAATCTAAAGGGAGGGGAGGTGGTGTAATAGATCGGTTCTGGCCCAATACCAGAAACTATTCGCTATTCTGCCGCTGATCCAAATTTATGGTGTGAATATACATGCAGGCCTGCTTGAAGAATTGCACACTGAAATCAAACTCATCAGTATAGCTTCCTTCTCATGTGTGGCTCAAGAGAACACTCCTTTATTCAGTTGAAGCTTATATAGACAGAGTGACATACGCAATTGTCATCACAAACGTATACATATGATTGGCTGATTCCATATATGGTGCTTCTCTTGTGACGTAAATTTCTTTCTCGTGTCTTCACATTCCAGGACATGGGGGGCCATATTGCTTTATACGGTGGGTTGGGCCGGATGGAGTAAGTTGAAAGACTGCACAGGACATCTGTTTCTCATTTATCTATTTTGTCATTTTATGTAAGGGGAAATACTACTGTTGTAATAAGATTTACCAAAACACACAATATACTCTTGATAATACTCTTAGCTAGCATACATTAACTTTCTTGTTCCCAATATGAACATCAATAAGCTTCTTATTGTACAAATATATCCCGGTGTGTCCCTGTGTCTTGTTCCTTGCAAAAAATTCTCAGGAGGATGCTAATTACTCTAAATTCCTGAGGGGTGGGCAGTGAAACATGTTAGCAGCTAAATATAACAGTCATTTAACCTACACTAAATTTCTAAACCCATATTTGAGTGGATAACAGAGAGATAACATACATATAATATAGTCATTTTATAAACTCCATCACAGTGGTAAAAAAGGTAATAGCTGCAGGGGATGATCTGATGGAGGTGTCTCGTGTACAGTTCTTAGGTGGACGTGGGATAGGCTTCCCTGAAGGCAGACAGGGTAGGGGCTGACCGAACAAAAAATTGGGATATTTATTATAGCAAAAAGTAAAATATATTGTGTTTTTTTCAAAATTGTTGCTGTTCTTTTGTTTATAGCGCAGAGGTGATCAAATACCACCAAAAGAAAGCTCTATTTGTGGGAAAAAAAGGACGCAAATTTTGTTTGGGTACAGCATAGCATGACCGCGCAATTGTCAGTTAAAGCGCAGTGCCAAATTGTAAAAAGTGCTCTGGTCAGGAAGGGGGTAAAATCTTCCAGGGCTGAAGCGGTTATCGGTAGATCTGAAGGAGATACTACAATTGGACTGTTGAATGCACGCTCAGTTTCAGAAAGCCAATATTGAATTCGGAAAAAAAAGGACGTTTTTCTGCCCATCTCCTCCAATATGTTGGGAAGGAGTTATGTGAGAACAAAACTATTTTGGAACTGTCACTCCCCAAGGCCTCTTATCCTGCACTTACACCTAATTAAAGGGTCCCTGCAAACAATCTTTGGCTACATTGTATGCCCAATACTCTTGAGTAACTATTTCAAAATATATATATATATATATATATATATATATATATATATATAAAAGAAGGCCAGTATGGTGGCCTGAATTTATGGGAGAAGCCCGGAGGGTACTTAAGCAGCTCATTTGCCCATGCTCTTTGTCGGTTCAGTGCGCGATACTACACGTCACTGGGCCGACTCTTCCCAGCTCACCTCATGTTCGTGAGTCTGCGCATTCGATCGCAAGTTTATTGCGGCTTCTCCGTTTATGGTCCTCGTCGGCGGTTCCCGCTCACTGTCGCAGGTAGTATTCGAACCTTTTCGCATCATGTGCAATCTTGCAATTCGTTACGCTTCCTATACTGAATCCTTTTCGTAAAAAAAAAAAAACCTGCCTTAGAGTTGTTGTCGCTCATGTCCCAACATCATTTGGCGCAGGTGTAGTACATTCGTAAGTTCCTTCTGCCTTACATACGATTCATTTGTAAATCCAAGCCTCCGAGCCACTGTTGGTCGTTGTCCGATATCACTCGCCATAGGCTTCACTGGTTATAAAATTCCCTGTCCATGGGATTGCCGTCTCATCCATTTAGAGATGAACATGTATTGTTTGTACGGCTTCTTTGGCTGATTGAGGTGGTAATTAGACCCACCTGGTGCCTTGTCTGCACTTGATTAGCCTGGGGGGATGGGTGGTTGGTAGGTGTTCGGTTTCAGAGCAAGGGGTAGCATACACTCTACTACCAATTTGTATCAGATTCATTTAATACTCCTTACTACCGATTCGTATCGGATTAATTTTATATATTTGACAACCGATTCGTATCAGAGTTATTTGTCTTTACAACAGATTCGTATCAGATACGTTGCATACTTTCTACCATTGCCATTCGTTGTTTCCCCTATGCCATGTGTTTTAGCTCCCGCAGCGGAACTTGCGAATCGTTTGTACACGGTTCTTCTCTCATGCACAGCGCCACAACACACTCTTCGGATGTGTTACACACCCGCTCCAGTCCAAAGCGAACACAGTCGCACGATCACTGTCCCAGGTAGGATTCGTTACCTTGTTTGTCATGTCAAAATTTGTGGCCACTCGAGGTGTTGCCCGTGCCATATGTTCGCTTCCCGCAGTGGAGCTTACGAATTATTCGTACGCACTTCTCGTGTTCTATTTTTTACACCAAACCTTGTTGCTTTGCCTCATGCGTGGCATCACGCCACACCTTCCTGACATGTTTCACTCCAGCCACAGTCCGCCGCGAACTCACTCGCATGGCCCACTGTCGCAAGTAAGATTTGTTATCACATTCTTTATGTCCTATCAATTCGCTACCATATTGTTTGTTAATGGCCCCTACGGAACCTACGAATCAAACGGACGTTGTCCTTATCCCTTATGCTCTCGCTTAAGGGTACGGTAAGCTGCCAAACAAACCAGGTATTTCTATCCTTTCTTAGTAACCCAGAGACCCTTGCAGCCATGCAAAACCGTCTCAGCAGCCTGTCACTCTTTTTGAGCCACCCCTCACTCAAAAAATAAATAAATAAATAATATATAATAGACCTTTACCACCACGCAACTTCAGCCCAGCAACCTGACACCTGTTGAGACCCTTGCAACCATTCAAATCGTCTCAGCAGCCTGACACCCTTGTTAAGACCCTTGCAAACGCAAAAAAAAATAATAATTATAATTTATAATTGACCTTTACCACCACGCAACCTCGGCCCAGCAACCTGACACCTGTTGAGACTTTTGTAACCATGCAAAATCGTCTTAGCAGCCTGACATTCTTTTTGAGACTCTTTCAAAACGCATTATAGTTTCCTTAACCTCTCACTTATTTAGAAAAAAAAAAAAAACCTTTGCCACCACGCAATCTCGGCCTAGCAACCAGACACCTGTTGAGACCCTTGCAACCATGCAAATCGTCTCAGCAGTCTGACACTCTGGTTAAGACCCTTGCAAAACGCAACATTGTTTTAGCAACCTCTCACTTGTCAAAATATAATATATAAATACAAATAAATACCCCCTTTGTCACCACGCAATCTTGACCCAGCAACCTGACCCCTGTTGAAACCCCTGCAACCACGCAAAATCGTCTCTGCAGCCTGACACCCTTGTTGAGACCCTTGTAAACGCAATACCGTCTCAGCAGCCCCACACTCATCGAGACCCTTGCAACCACGCAATACCGTCTCGAGCAACCTCCCACTCATCAAGACCTTTGTGACCACGCAGTCTCACCCCAGCAACCTGACATTCATTGAGACCCTTGTAGCCAGACAAATCGTCTTAGGCCTCATGTACACTGCTGTTGGTAAGCGGTCGTTTAGGAGCAGTTGGGCGTTTTTCAGCTGTCCCTGAACTCTCCTCTATGTTATCTTATCAGTACATGTACACAGGGTTGTTTATAGTCGTTTCTAGGCAGTTGAGTTTAGAAGCCTTTTTGGAACAAAAAAAGTCAGGCAATATTGTCTCAGCAGCTTGACACTCATTTGAGACCCTTGGAAAACATAATATCATCTCAGCAACCTCACACTCGTCTAGACCTTTGCGACCACGCAATGTCGTCTCAGCAACCTGACACCCGTTCAGACCCTTGCAGCCATACAAAGTCGTCTCAGCAGCCTGACACTCATTTGAGACCATTGCAAAACGCAATCTCGTCTCAGCAACCTGACACCAGTTTACACCCTTGCAGTCATATAAAGTGGTCTCAGCAGCCTGAGACTCATTTGAGACCATTGCAAAATGCAATCTTGTCTCAGCAACCTGACACCCGTTCAGACCATTGCAGCCATACAAAGTCGTCTCAGCAGCCTGACACTCATTTGAGACCATTGCAAAACGCAATATCGTCTCAGCAATCCCTCACTCTTTAAGACCCTTGCAACCACACAATTTCATCATAAAAAAACAACAACTTCATACTCATCGAGGCCCTTGCAACCATGCAATATCGTCTCAGCAAAACCAGACTGAGAACCTTGCAACCATGCAATATCGTCTCAGCAAACCAGACTGAGACCCTTGCAACCACGCAATGTCATCTCAGAAAACAAACCTTCATATTTATCGAGGCCCCTGCAACCACGCAATATGATCCCAGCAACCTGACACTCACTGACACCCTTGAAACCACGCAAAATTGTCTCCAGTAGTATAAAACACTTTGCGGCACGCACCTACGTGCAAACCCACATACAAACTAACTTGCAAACACGCCTCAGTGACAATCAATCAGCCACCCAAACACGCAACGGCACCCAGTTGGCCGTTCATCTCCAGTGGCACGCAGGTCACTCATCCTTCTCTGTCTTGCTCCCTGAGGTTAGTTCAGGTTTCCATCCAGCACCAGCCAGCCAGTGCACGTTGGTCAGAGAGTGCACATTGGTCTGCGAGTGCACATTGGTCTGCGCGTGCACGTTGGTCTACGAGTGCACGTATATTGTCTTGTTGAGTACCTGTGTATTGTCTCGAGTTTCTCACACCAGTGCAAGATCCAGACCAAGTTCTCAAACTAGACCAAGCATCTGTAGGAAACTTAGCTATGTGGGACAAGTTCCTCACCTGATAGAACAGCATTTCAATGTTCATCCCGGCAGTGTCAGCCGAGCCACCAGGCCACAGCCAACATCATCAATAAATGTAGATCCAAGTCACTCCCCAGCATGTCCTTCCTGCGCAGGCTCGCGCAGCTGTCACTCCGTCACCAATTTATTATCTTCTGTAGACATTTTCCAGGCAACGCAAAACCGCAGCTGATACCCTGTCCCATTTCAACCTAACTTTGTTTGTCCAGCAGGAGCCTGGAGCCGATCCAACAACTATTCCTGTCCCACCCTGGTCGTTGCTGACGATGGACTGAAGTCGCATCTCGCCAACGCAACCCAGCTCGTTAACCACTCTTTGGCACGCAACACACTGAAGGCCTATCGCACTGCTTGGAACACTTACCGCAAATTTTTGGCCTCTTGCCCAGGAGCAGCGATAGACGTTAGACACGTCCTAGCCTTCATATCGTATTGCCACACGCAGCTGGCCCTCTCTCACAATACTATCACGCTATACCTAGCCGGCGTCCAGCATTTCCTGTCCTTACAGAACCCCAGTAAACAGTCAGTATTCTCGGCCCATGCAGTCAAGCCTATCCTACAGGGCATACAGAAGCACAAACCCGTACTCGGTGGCAAACGCCTACCTATCAAGAGTGCCCTCTTCAGGGACATGTCTTAAATCCTTACTCGTTCTCCGTCTGGGGGTTTGCCCAGCCTAGTCATCCAGTCATCCAGTGGCTTCGGCAGTCAGACACTGGTCCGACGCCACCTGGCTCGCTTTCCGAGCCACTACACCCTTCATCTCACAGTCTGCAAAACACAACAAACCGGCCCCGGGTTTTGACATCAACCAGTTTCAGACTAACAACGCCTGGTGCTCAGTGACGGTGCTCGAACGACTACTGTCCCATTCTACCCAGCCAATCTGATGGTAGCCCGTTGCTACCCTTTCTAACCAGCCCCCTGAGTGGCAGCCAGTTTATCAAGCATGTCAGGATCCTCCTAAACAACTTGGGCTTCAACCCCAGTCAGTCCTCTGGACATCCCTTCCGGATTGGAGCAGCTTCAGCTGCCTCCCAACATGGAGTACCAGACCACGTAATCAAGAAACTAGGTCGATGGAAGTCCGCTTTTTTTGTCACATACATCCCAAATCCTCAGGAAGAAATGGCACAAGCCATTATCAAGCTGGCTCAATAAACACAAGAATCAATTAAGAGTTATTCCCCTATCTGAGCCTTTTGCCCCCTTTTCTTGGCATACCGACCAGACCACCAAGGCACACTTCAGGTCTATTTATGTTGTAAGTCTTGTCGCATGTTTATGTGATCCACATCTCTCTCGAGCATAGGGCCACGACCATAAATAAGAAGGCCAGTATGGTGGCCTCAATTTATGGGAGGAGCCCGGAGGGTACTTAAGCAGCTCACTCGCCCATGCTCTTTGTCGGTTCAGTGCGCGATACTACACGTCACTGGGCTGACCCTTCCCAGCTCACCTCATGTTCGTGAGTCTGCGCATTCAAATGCATTCAATACCCTCCCGCCCTTCCCTTTTTCAGGGCACTTCTTAGGATATCCATCTTCATTAACTACCCATTATTTACCTTGGGTAGGCCCCCTTTTCTTGGCATACCGACCAGACCACCAAGGCACACTTCAGGTCTATTTATGTTGTAAGTCTTGTCGCGTGTTTATGTGATCTACATCTCTCTCGGTCATAGGGCCACGACCATAAATATATATATATATATATATATATATATTGTAAGAAGGGCAGGCAGGTTCAGGAATCGGCACCGATAAACCATTCTCAGGACAGGGACACCCAGGAAAAGCCAAAGCAAGTTTGTCCCTCGCTTTTATTAAGCAAGGCAGCAAGAAAAGACAGTTTTATTGTATAGAGGGCTTTGTATGGCAGGACCATAGCATAAACAAAACAAAACATCTGCTCGTCTGAGCCATTAACTAATTTTGGGTCAGTTGGGTACCCAAATAACATGCAGCACATTTACCATTTAGTGTTCTGTTAGCGCTCAGTCTTTTCACCCAGAAGGAAGCAGAGTTAGGAAAAGAAAGCCCAGAGTATCAGAAAACTCACATTTGTAAAGGTCTATAGACAGCTAAGACTAACAATAACCACTTGCCCTCCGTAAGATTTCCCCCCTTCATGACCAGGCTTCTTTTTTTTTTTTGGTGATACGGCACTATGTTATTTTAACTGACAATTGCACGGTAGTGCGACGCTATACCCAAATAAAATGTATGTAATATTTTTCCCACAAATAGAGCTTTTTTTTGGTGGTATTTAATCACCTTTGCATTTTTTATTTTTGCGCTATAAACAAAAAAAGACAGACAATTTTGAAAAAATTATAATTTTTTACTTTCTGCTATAAAACACATTCAATAAAAAATAAATAAAAAAAATCGTACTTCTCCAGGGATTCAGCGCTGTCCTCACCGGAGCTGGTTCTTCATCAGTCTTTGGGTCCCTGGTGCCTCCATGTTGACTTTGGGAAGCCGGTTGTTACTTGCTTCCCACTGCGCATGTGCGAGCCACGCTGCACACTGTGAATGGTCCTGCAGCCTTGTGGGACCTGTAATGTGTCCATGAAAGCTGTGGGCGGGGGGGGGGGGGAGCAAAATTCTGCACAGGTTGCCTAGGTTAGCACAAATGGGTAAAAGAAAACAAAAGTTTCCATTACTGCCAGAGGAGGTGGGGAGGAATAGAAACAGCGGAACTTCCATTTTTAACTGAAGTTCCAGTTTAAGGTCTGGATACCATGTAAATTATATGTGGACATGTGATTCTCACACCTACAGTATATGAGAAGAAAGAAAGAAAGAAAGAAGGGGAGTGAGAAAGAAAAAAGAGAGGGAGTGGGAAGGAAGTAAAGAAACAAAGGGAGTGGTAAAGAAAGAAAAAGAGGGAGTGAGAAAGTACGAAAGAAAGAAAGAAAGAAAGAGAGGGAGTGGTAAAGAAAGAAAGAGAGGGGGTGGGAAAGAAAGAAAGACAGAAAGAGAGAAAGGGAGTGGGAAAGAAAGAAAAAGAGGGAGTAAGAAAGAAAGAAAGAAAGAGAAAGGGAGTGGGAAAGAAAGAAAGAGAGGGAGTGGGAAAGAAAGAAAGAAAGAAAGAAAGAAAGAAAGTGTGACAGCAGGAAGGTAAAGTCACCTGGTTGCATCCAGGGGGGTAGATATATTTCGCCCAGATTCAGGCTTTACGCCGACTTATACAACTAGGTGGAGAGTTGTATAAGGCTAGTGGGCTCATGGATGACTCATACCTCTAGGGAGAGGGCTGGGCGTCGTGCAGACAGGGAGTTGATGAGACCAGCTGAAGCTTGTCAGCTCATTTAGGCCTCTATAAGAACTCCCAGATTCATTAGGTGTTAGCTCATGCCTGGAACCAGACCTGTGTGGACTGTCTAGGGAGAGTGAACCCCTGTGCGGTGAGACAAAGCCTGTGTGGCTATTTGCTTGGACATTTAAAACCAGGGACTTAGGGACTAGGACAGCACTAGGCTGATCCCAGTTGTTAGTTAGGAAACCTGTATGTTTAGTCAGAGGTCAACTTGACCAGGATTTATTTTGGTTATGTTTCTTTTGCTTTGCTGTGTTTTGTCACTGTAAATAGAAAATAAACCGCACCTTTTTTGATTTTGAAAACCACAACCTCCGTTTGCTGGGCCTGTTTTGTGTGGGGAGCCCATCCCGGGGGTCACACACACCCGCTGCCGAGCTAACCCCCTCACAGTTGGTGGAGAACCAGTGGCAGTTTTTTTTTAAGCCAGCATGGAGGAGATACTGAAGCAGCTGGCTCTAGCAAATGCCAATCAACAGCAGACAAATGCAGGTTTGCAAAGGAGCCTTGCAGCCCAGCGGCAGACAAACGCAACTTTGCAACAGAGTCTGGAGGCTCAGCAACGAGCCCAGCAGCAATCTGAGGCCCGCTTCATAGACCTGTTGCAGAAGCAAGAGCAGAGACTACAACAACAGATGGAAGCAGTAATGCAGCAACGTCCGCAGACCAGTGAGGAAAGCCGTCCCACTAATACCACGTCCTTTGGGGTGAGTCGTTTATTGACAAAAATGACTGGAGAGGATGATCCAGAGGTATTTTTGACCACATTTGAAAGGACCGCTGAAAGAGAAAAGTGGCCTGAGGAGCAGTGGGCTGGACTGGTGGCTCCTCTGTTAACTGGTGAATCGCAGAAAGCTTACTATGACCTAGAGCCTAACCAAGCAAAAGACTATGTGATGCTAAAAGCTGAAATATTGGCAAGGCTGGGTGTCACCCAGGCTGTCCGGGCTCAGCGTGTGCATAACAGGACTTTCCAGCTTGGAAAACCCCCCAGGTCTCAAATGTATGATCTCATTCACCTGAGCAGAAAGTGGCTACAGCCAGAGACTTTGTCCGCACCAAAGATTGTGGAACGTGTTGTAATGGATCGGTTTTTGAGAGCTCTTCCTACTGCCATCCAAAAGTGGGTAAGCCATGGAGACCCAGAGACGGCCGATGGTCTTGTGGATCGTGTGGAGAAATACTTGGCTACAGAGAACCTGACGGCCTCTTCCAGAGACACTCGGACTTTCCACCCTAAGACCAGACCATCCCCAGGGGCGGATAAGAGGATTCCAAGGGGTGAGGGTGGAGAGAGTGAGAGGGTGGGAGCTCTACCCCAAGTTTGGCGAGAACAGCCTGGGAAATCAGCGGCTCAAGAGGCGGCAAGAAGGATCGTTTGCTACCGCTGCCGGCAAGCGGGACATATTGCAGCCAATTGCCCGGTTGTGGAGGAACCCATGCAGTGTGACTTTCTGACGGGCAGACGTCAGTTGCTGTGTGCGACAGTCGCATGCACTGCCATTCGAGGAACTGAGAAACATTTATGCAAAATGTGTGTTAATGGTAGAAATGTTGTGGTATTGCTGGATTCAGGTAGCCTTGTGACCCTGATAAAGGCTGAGTTAGTTAAAACAGAGGTCTCTGGGAATAGCAAGGTAGCTGTTATTTGTGTGCATGGGGACACCCGAGAGTATCCAGTGACTACAGTGTGTTTCGAGACCCCCAAAGGTACCCTCTCTCATCCAGTGGGCTTAGTATCTCAGTTACCGCATGACGCCATTGTGGGAAGGGATTTTCCGAAGTTCTGGGAACTGTGGGATGATCCTGAGCCCCTCACTGGTGCCCCTATGTACCAGGAATGTGATAGCCAGAACTCCCCTGAGAGTGGTGAGGACTCTCCGGAATTTCCCTTATCAGTATTGGCAGGGGAGACTCAAGAAACTGGAGAGGAGCCCACCTCCTCAGACGAAAACCTACCGTCTGTGGAGTTTTCTGATCTTGAGGTTCACAGGGAAAACTTTGCCACAGAACAGTTGAAAGACCCCGCCCTAATAAAGGCACGGGAAAACGTAGTGAAAATAGATGGCGAGTTAGTGAACCCAGATAATACCTGCACTTACCCATACTTCAGCGTAGAGAAGGACCTACTGTATCGGGTGGCAAAAAGGGCAGAAGAAACCGTTGAGCAGCTTGTGGTGCCCAAACCTTACAGGAAGTTGGTGTTGGAGTTGGCCCATGGGCACATTCTTGGAGGTCATCTGGGGACAGAGAAAACCCGAGAGAGGGTATTACAGAGATTCTATTGGCCGGGGGTGATGAAGGACGTAGAAAATTATTGTTCCTCCTGCCCTGTGTGTCAGAGGTTGGCCCCGATGCCACATTTCCGTAGCCCGCTGGTCCCTCTACCCATCATTGAGGTCCCGTTTGAGAGGATCGCCATGGATTTGGTAGGTCCTATAATCAAGTCCGCTAGGGGGCACCAGTACATATTAGTTATAATGGACTATGCCACCCGTTATCCAGAAGCGATCCCTCTCCGAAATACCTCGGCCAAAACCATAGCCAAAGAGCTATCTCTTGTTTTTAGCCGGGTGGGTATTTGTAAAGAACTGCTTACGGACCAAGGTACACCCTTTATGTCCCGGGTTATGAAAGAGCTGTGTAAATTGTTCAAAGTGACGCAATTGCGTACGTCTGTGTATCACCCCCAAACCGATGGGCTGGTTGAAAGATTCAACAAAACCCTAAAACAAATGTTGAAGAAAGTGGTGGATAGAGATGGAAAGGATTGGGACTGTTTACTTCCTTATTTGATGTTTGCTATTAGGGAGGTGCCCCAATCCTCTACGGGATTCTCCCCCTTTGAGTTACTGTATGGGAGACACCCAAGAGGGCTGTTGGATATTGCCAAGGAAACTTGGGAAAGTGAGAGTTCTCCCCACAGGAGTGTGATTGAGCATGTCGCCCTGATGCAAGATCGAATTGCACAGGTAATGCCCATCGTGAAGGAACATTTGGCCCAAGCGCAGTTGGCACAGCAGAGAGTGTACAACCGTGGAGCCAAGACCCGTACCTTTTCCCCGGGGGATAGGATATTGGTACTTGTCCCTACGGTTGAAAGTAAATTCCTTGCCAAATGGCAAGGCCCCTACGAGATAATGGAAAAAGTGAGCAAAGTGAATTACAAGGTCAGACAACCAGGAAGGCGAAAGCCCGAACAGATCTATCACGTTAATCTGTTGAAAGCCTGGAGGGATAGAGAGTCCCTAGTCGCAGACACTTGGTCACCAGCTCAAACTGGTTGCGTGATTCCTGAGGTTGGAATAGCAGCCACCTTGTCACAACCCCAACAACAGGAGGTTAAGGAGTTTGTGCTTCGCAACAAGGAGGTATTCTCTGAGCTGCCGGGACAAACATCTGGGGTAGAGCATGACATCATTACCCCGCCCGGTGAAAGGGTGAAGTTAAAACCCTATCGGATCCCAGAGGCTCGATGGGAGGCAATACGGGAGGAAGTACAGAAAATGCTGAACTTAGGGGTGATAGAGGAGTCCCAAAGTGATTGGTCTAGTCCCATCGTGTTGGTGCCTAAACCGGATGGGAGCTGGCGATTTTGTAACGATTTTCGTCAGTTGAACAAAGTTACAAAATTTGACACCTACCCCATGCCACGTATAGATGAGTTGATCGACCGGCTGGGAACAGCCCGATACATGACGACTCTTGACCTCACAAAAGGGTATTGGCAAATCCCCCTGGCCAAGTCGGCCAAAGAGAAAACCGCATTTGTAACCCCAGACGGGGCGTTCCAATATAAAAGAATGCCGTTCGGGTTACAGAATGTGCCGGCCACATTCCAGCGGAAAATGGACCAGATGCTGAGGCCCCATCGGAAGTATGCTGCGGCTTACCTGGATGACGTAATTGTCCATAGCACAGATTGGGCCTCACATCTGCCAAAAGTGCAAGCAGTCCTGGACTCTGTTCGGGAAGCGGGGTTTACGGCTAACCCCAAGAAGTGTACCATTGGGCAGGAGGAGGCCAAATATCTTGGGTACACCATTGGGAGGGGAGTAATAAAACCCCAACTCAACAAAGTCGAGGCCATCCAGAGTTGGCCACGTCCCAACAGCAAGAAGCAGGTACGAGCCTTTCTGGGAATCGCTGGGTATTATCGGCGATTCATTCCCCACTTTGCTTCTAAGGCTGTGCCCCTAACCAACCTGACGAAGGGGAAAGGGTCGGTCATGATTAAATGGACCCCCGAGGCTGAGGCAGCATTCCAATTCTTGAAACAAGCCTTATGTAGCCAGCCAGTGTTGTACTCACCCGACTTCTCTAAAGACTTTGTCGTACAAAGTGATGCGTCAGATGTGGGGTTAGGAGCAGTATTGTCCCAGGTCTGGAACGGGGAAGAGCACCCAGTCATTTACCTCAGCAGGAAGTTGAAGTCCCATGAGGTAAATTACGCCACCGTTGAAAAGGAGTGTTTAGCGGTGAAGTGGGCTCTAGATTCCCTTCGGTACTACCTGCTAGGTAGGCACTTTGACATGGTTACGGATCACGCTCCGTTAAAGTGGATGGCTCAAAACAAGGAAACAAATAGAAGAGTGAATAGGTGGTTCCTGGCCCTCCAGGAATTCAACTTCACAGTAAAGCATCGCCCTGGCATTCAAATGGGGAATGTGGATGCTTTGTCTCGAGTACATGAATGCCTGATTGCTGGTGTTCCAACCCCGAGGTTAAAACAAGAGGGGGGGGTATGTGACAGCAGGAAGGTAAAGTCACCTGGTTGCATCCAGGGGGGTAGATATATTTCGCCCAGATTCAGGCTTTACGCCGACTTATACAACTAGGTGGAGAGTTGTATAAGGCTAGTGGGCTCATGGATGACTCATACCTCTAGGGAGAGGGCTGGGCGTCGTGCAGACAGGGAGTTGATGAGACCAGCTGAAGCTTGTCAGCTCATTTAGGCCTCTATAAGAACTCCCAGATTCATTAGGTGTTAGCTCATGCCTGGAACCAGACCTGTGTGGACTGTCTAGGGAGAGTGAACCCCTGTGCGGTGAGACAAAGCCTGTGTGGCTATTTGCTTGGACATTTAAAACCAGGGACTTAGGGACTAGGACAGCACTAGGCTGATCCCAGTTGTTAGTTAGGAAACCTGTATGTTTAGTCAGAGGTCAACTTGACCAGGATTTATTTTGGTTATGTTTCTTTTGCTTTGCTGTGTTTTGTCACTGTAAATAGAAAATAAACCGCACCTTTTTTGATTTTGAAAACCACAACCTCCGTTTGCTGGGCCTGTTTTGTGTGGGGAGCCCATCCCGGGGGTCACACACACCCGCTGCCGAGCTAACCCCCTCACAAAAGAAAGAAAGAAAGAAAGAAAGAAAGAAAGAAAAAGCGAGGGAGTGGGAAAGAAAGTAAGCGAGGGAGTGGGAAAGAAAGAAAGCGAGGGAGTGGGAAAGAAAGAAAGTGGGGGAGTGGGAGGGAAAGTAAGAAAGTGAGAGAGTGGGAAAGAAAGAAAGAAAGAAAGAAAGAAAGAAAGAAAGAAAGAAAGAAAGAAAGAAAGAAAGAAAGAAAGAAAGAAAGACATATAGGGAGTGGGAAAGAAAGAAAGAAAAAGATTGAGTGGGAAAGAAAGAAAGAAAGAAAGAAACGGAGTGGGAAAGAAATAGAAAGAAAGACAGAAAGAAAGAAAGAAAGAAAGAAAGAGAGTGGGAAAGAAAGAAAGAGAGGGAGTGGGAAAGGAAGAAAAAGAGGCAGTGGTAAAGAAGGAAAGAGGGAGTGGGAAAGAAAAAAAGAGAGGGAGTGGGAAAGAAAGAAAGAAAGAAAGAAAGAAAGAAAGAAAGAAAGAAAGAGGAAGTTGGAAAGAAAGAAGGAAAGAAAGAGAGAAAGAAAGCGAGGGAGTGGGAAAGAAGTTAGGGAGGGAAGAAAAGCAGAAGGAAGGGGTTAAACCAATACATTTCCAGCATCATTGGAGTATATCATTTATCCTTCATCCACACCTAAAGTTCATTATACATTCCAGACGTGTTACATAATCGCTTTATAAACTTTTGCAAACATGCCAATGGCATCAATATGGGGCTGATAATCTTTTGATTGACTGACAGATTAGTGTTCACGGCACCGGAGAAAACACAGCATGGATTAAAACTGGATCACAGCTGAACTTTGGAGCAGTAATTGAAGCTTGCATTCCTCGCAGCTTTCCAAATCCCCTTGTGTGTGCCTAGAAAATCTATTTTTTGCAACTGCCATAAATTTGCTAATTAAATGTCTTGATGGAGAAAATTTTCGAACAGAAGATTTTTATTCCTCTACTTTTCACAGAATTAGGATGTAATAATTGTCTATAAGGAGTGGAGCTCTATACACAGGACTGGTGAAGACTTTTTGGCCAATCTTGGGCTACAGTTTGTGCACTTTGAACTGCTAACAGCTACTGTCTACAGCCAGGCCAGCGTTGCCAACCTACTAGATTTAAATTTACTGACACAACACCCAATATTTACTGGCATTTCCAAAAGTTACAAAATTACAGTTTTAAGTGCAAATTTCAGTATCTAGGCTACAAACAAGTAGAATATGCAATTAGCGATGTGATTTAAGGTAGATACAGTATTAGCACACACACATGAAATTGGCTCTCACAGTGACACTGACAGCAGTGTGCAGCAGCATAGATGATGATGACACCTCACCAACACGACACATCCCCTCACAGTGACAGTCTATTTCCACGCCAGGTGGTCCCTTTTGTCCACTTCAGTCCAAACCGCACTGATAGTCCCGTTCCCAGCTTGCCTTGCTCCCGTCCCGCAGACCCACACTTGAGGCCCCGGACGTTCGGCTCAGCTCCCTTGCACTATGGCATCACATGACACTCTGCATGACACTCGGTTTAGACATTAATGGCTGTGTTTGAGTTATTTTGAGGGGACATCAAATTTACACTGTTAAGCCTCATACACACGATCGGACTTCAAACCAACTTTTTCATAGATTTCTGTCCGAAGGGCGTTGGCCGTGAACTTGGTATGCATACACACCGCAGGACTTTTTCAGCCAACAAACACGAACGTAGTGACGTAATTGACGTACTACGTCAGTGGTTCTCAACTCCTGTCCTCAGGACCCACTAACAGGCCAGATTTTAAGTATTACCTTGGGGAGATGCAGACTAAAATCCTGCAATCCCTAAGCAGCAAATTATATCACCTGTGATGCATTTCAGTTATCTTGCAAACCTGGCCTGTTAGTGGGTCCTGAGGACTGGAGTTGAGAACCACTGTACTACGTGGTTTTTCTGCTCTTTAGTGCCACCCTTTGGGCAACTTCTGCTATTGCTGGTTGAGCTTTAGCATTGGTTCTGAGCATGTGTGCTTGTACGATCGGATTTTGCACCATCGGACTTTTGTTGCCGGGAAGTTTGTCTGTTTGCACAGCGAAAATTTGTCCGATGAAAACCGAAAAAGTTTGTCCGATGGAGCGAACACATGGTCGGATTTTCCACAAAAACAGTTCTGTCGGAGGCTTGTTGTCAAAATGTCCGATCGTGTGTATGGGCCTTTATACAAGCTGTACACTCATTACTTTACATTGTAGCAAAGTGTAATTTCTTTAGTGTTGTCACATGAAAAGATATAATAAAATAGTTACAAAAATGTGAGGGTGTACTAACTTTTGTGAGATACTGTATATACACATATTGTGCAGGACAACAGGGAAGGGTCCTGAGTGGTTTGCACAAAAGTTATATTGTCTACAAAATAGGGGATAGATTTATGGCATTTTTATTATTTCTATATTTTTTTTACTAGTAATGGCAGCGATTTGCGGGGCTGCGACATTGTGGCAGACAAATCAAACACTTTTTTGGGACCATTGACATTTATACAGCGATCAGTGCTATAAATAAAAATCTAAAATTAGAATTAATAAATAGCCACTGATTACTGTATAAATGTCACTGACAGGGAAGGGGTTAACGCTAGGGGGCGATCAAGGGGTTAAATGTGTTCCCTAGGTGTGATCTAACTGTAGGGGGGGTGGGCTGCCAGGGACATGACAGAGATCAATGTTCCCGTTGACTGGGAACAGAAGATCTCTGTCATGTCACCTGTCAGAGTGGGGAATCGTCTTGTTTACCCCGTTCTGCCTCTGCAATAGGCGATCGCGGATCGCCGGTGGACATCGAGTCCGCCCGACCCACGGGCGCACCTGCGTGAGTCGCCATACAGCTACGGCGATTTGCACAGGGGAGCCAACCTGCCGCTGTATAACGATTGTGGCTGGTCGGCAAGCAGTAAACGAGGAGGTTCAGTCTGGAAAAAAATGAATAGAAGTCAGCAGCTAAAATTCCTGGTATACAGTCTAAATGATTGGCTGTAACCTGCTAACAAACTTGTGCTGTGTCCAATCATAGCACAGGTGAGCAGGGGGCGTGCACATGTGTGTCTGAAAACCAGGAAGTACACTTCGACGTACAGGTATGTCATGGTGCCTGGCTGTGCCACACACGCTTGCAGGAAATGTACTGTGGTGGTTGTTAAACAAAAGTAGCGTTACCCTTTAAATTAAGGTGACCAGATTTTTAAAATAAAATGGGACATATTTTTTTCTTTTTACTAATAATGGTGGCAATAAGCGACTCTCTGCCCGTCGCCTGCCTGACAGCCTGTCAAGTCTCACTCTCCGGGCCCCGGCTACTACTGGGTGGGGAGCGGAGGAAGATCACTCTGCCAGGGACGGCAAGGAGATAAACAGGCAGGCGGCTGGCCGGGACTTGAGCCAAGGCAGAAGAACATGCGAGTGGAGCTGAATGGGCACCCGAAACTGAAGACGTATTCCCTCCGCTCATAACCAGCACATGATCATCAGAAAGGGGCACAGATAATGGAAAAAAATACACCCCCCTAAGCTAGTAGGAGCGGGGGGTGTAATTCAGATTTTTTTTATTTATTTTTTAAATCTGCACTGACTGTCTTTGAAATTACCCCATGGCCCCTGTTCAAATCCAATCCGGGGACAAAACCAGGGACAGACTTGGTCCGGGGACAGTGTCCTCAATCTGGGGACCGTCCCCAGAAACCGGGGATGTCTGGTCACCCTAATTTAAATGCTGTCCTCCCCAGAAGCACATACTCAGATTACAGTATATCCATTCAGCCATTGGGCACAAAAAGGGTTAGCCGGTGTGTGCTCTGAGTCACTCTAGTTGGAGCTTACACATGACCCCCATGTGACAGCGCTGAGCTAATTGCCAAGAACCAGAGGGGTCAAATGAGAGGAAAAGAAGGGTGTCCCATGCCTCTCCTGAATGGAATGGTGGGGGGGGGTGAAGGAAAGGTGTGTACATGCTGCCCTGGTGAGGTGGGGGGCATTAAAGAAAAGCTTTTGCTTTGCCATACCTAATTAAAGCACAGGCTTGCTATACATTTCTTCAGGTAACTAGCAAAGTGTTCCTGGCCATTATTTTATTACAAGCAGCTATGCAAAAGCATGATTGTTTAGAAATGAAATATTTAATGACAGAAGCCAAGCCAACACCTTTGCAACTAACTGCTGGCCTCCATGTATGCCTCACTCCATTGCACAGCATGTCCCTATCTGATCTCCCTTGTCTATCACTCTCCGACCCTCAGTTCCCTCCTTCGGTCCAGGCACCCTGAAGGTCCCCCCTCCTCAAGGCTTACGCATACTGTATTCTGCCTCAGTGCTCTGTTGGACTTAATGAGCGTTAACTAGAAACCTTCCAGCTGACCTTTAAATGTCTCTGTGTCACTTCACTGAATATTTGTGTCCTCAGAGGAAGAAATGGGTTGAGATCTATCTCGGGGTAGCCATGGTTGTCCTTTTGACACTGTCCCATGGAGAGTAGGTCTACTCTCTCTGCCAACCTGTACTAATGTAAAAGTGATTTAAAGTGAGGCCTGGAGCGAGAGGTAAAAAAAAAAAAGAGGAGCTAGCGAACGGCCGATGTGACAGTGTGAGGAGGGGAGACAACATGGGGTTAAAGATATTAAGGTTCAAGTGGGGGGAATACCGGATTGGTGGAGAACAGCAGGGCAAGGAGGGGTTTAGTTTATGTAAGGGGAGATGGGGCACCCCAGCATCATTGGAGGGCAGCTGTTACAAGGAGCAGTTTCCCACTCACCCTCCCTGTTTGTTTGGTAAGTTTTATCTATTTATAAGTGCGGTACAAGCAGGATACGTCATGGCAGCTGAGCGGTCGGCGGTGGTTGGTCTTTGATGGTGGCAAGAAAAACCTACGAGATGGAAGTGTTGGGGACTCATCGGTGGTATGTGCCCCTCTGCTGTATTCCAGTTAACACGGTTTAGCTGGAATATGGTAATGGTTGCACTGCGGGTGGTGGGTTGTCTCCGAGTTGGTGTGTTACGGCTGGAGGCCTATTATGGTAAAAGGTCTGGCAATGTAGAAGTGGAACATAGTTTTATTTTGGGGTGCCGTCAAAGACCAACAGGCTGAGTGACTGATAGTTTTGGTTTTCAGTTATTTATGTGTTAAAAGAATGTTATCGTTAATATTTTTTAATAAAAGGCTGCTATGGCCATTTGTACTCCATTCCACGTGTGGTCTCTTTCATTTTAGTTAACGTTAAGGGGTGGGGTGGAGTACGAGTAAGGTCGGGCAGGCATCAAGAAGGTTGGGGACATCTGGTCTACATTGGTCAAGCATATCTAAACCCAAGAACAAAATGGAATGTTGCATATTGCATCTCACCAGTCCTTAGATGTGGTGGCTGCCTTAGTTTTGAGTTTGTGTTGCTTTATTTTCATCAAGTAACCCTGCCAATGACACACTTCTTGTCCTAAGGTGACAACACTCACTCACTGTACAGTATCTAGGGATGAGCAGAGACATCATTATATTATTGAAAATGTATTGTCTGCTTTTACAGGCTCTGTGAACTGCAGGTGTAGCATGCTAAAAAGTGTCCTTCCCCATCCCAACATGCAGGACTGTGCAGAATGTAGAAACTACAGTGCCTTGAATAAGTATGCATACCCCTTGAAATTTTCCACATTTTTTCATGTTGCAATCAAAAGAGTAAATGTATTTTATTGGGATTTTATGCGATAGACCAACACAAAGTGGCACATAATTGTGAAGTGTAAGGAAAATTATAAATGGTTTTCAAGATTTTTTACAAATTAATATCTGAAAAGTGTGGCGTGCATTTGTATTCAGCCCCCTTTTACTCTGATACACCTAAATAAAATCTAGTGGAACCAATTGCCTTCAGAAGGCACCTAATTAGTAAATAGAGTCCACCTGTGTGAAATTTTTCTCTCAGTATAAATACAGCTGTTCTGTGAAACCCTCAGAGGTTTGTTAGAGAACCTTAGTGAACAAGCAGCATCATGAATGCCAAGGAACACCCCAGACAGGTCAGGGATAAAGTTGTGGAGAAGTATAAAGCAGGGTTAGGTTATAAAAAAATATCTCAAGCTTTGAACATCTCACGGAGCTCTGTTCAATCCATCATCGGAAAATGGAAAGAGTATGGCACAACTGCAAACCTACCAAGACATGGCCGTCCATCTAAACTGACAGGCCGGGCGAGCAGAGCATTAATCAGAGAAGCAGCCAAGAGGCCCATGGTAATTTTCGAGGAGCTGCAGAGATCCACAGCTCTGGGGGTGGAATCTGTCCACAGGACAACTATTAGTCGTGCACTCCACAAATCTGACCTTTATGGAAGAGCGGCACGAAGAAAGCTATAAGAAGTCCCGTTTGCAGTTTGTGAGAAGCCATGTGGGAGACACAGCAAACAAGTGGAAGAAGGTGCTCTGTTCAGATAAGACCAAAATTAATTTTTTTGGCCTAAAAGCAAAACACTATGTGTGGTGAAAAACTAACACTACACATCACTCTGAACACACCATCCCCACCGTGAAACATGGTGGTGGCAGTATCATGTTGTGGGGATGCTTTTCTTCAGCAGGGACAGGGAAGCTGGTCAGAGTTGATGAGAAGATGGATGGAGCCAAATACAAGGCAATCTTAGAAGAAAACCTGTGAAGCCTCGTACACACGACCGTTTTTCCCGGCAGGAAAACTGCCATGAGAGCGTTTGGCCGTGAAAACCGGCCGTGTGTATGCTCCATCACAGTTTTCCCGACAGGAAAAAAAAAAATAGAGAACCTGCTCTCTATTTTCCCGTCGGGTTTCCCAGCGGACTTTTTCCCGTCGTGAAAACCGGTCGTGTGTATGCTTTTCCGAGGGCAAAAAAAACGCGCATGCTCAGAATCAAGTATGTGACGGGAGCGCTCGTTCTGGTAAAACTAGCGTTAGTAATGGAGATAGCACATTCCTCATGCTGCAAATGAATGCATCGTTTAATGCTGTGCATTCAAATCTTCTTTATAATGCTACAATAATGAACAATAATGAACTTGTTTTGCTGCTGATATTCACACAGAGTTCTGACAAATTTTATTTTATTTTTTTCTCGTGATCTCATGAATATTTATTTATATTTTAGAGCCAGATCTCCGTAATAATGTTTTTTTTTTTTTATATGTACATTTATAATCCAGATCTGCATTTTATTGTTATTTTTTGTTTAGATTTTCTAGTGATCTCCATGATTTGATTTTAAATTTTGTTGTGTCAAGTTACCAGAATAACATTATTATCTTGTATTTTTTACCTCAAGGAGTTTGTTTGGTGCTTGTGTCCCTTTTTTAATTAGACCTTGTATTTTTGAAATGTACCTGCCTACTCACAAAAAAAATGTCCTTTTTTAAGAAAAACACATAGGCAAGTATTAACTGTAAAAAAAAATCCATTTACTCTGGCTCCTAAAGAAAATAAATAGGAAGGCAATGCTGGAGAACCTGCTGCAATTTGCGCAGCCTTGTGACCCCAGGGCACACATCAACTCTGTGTGGACAAGAAAATTGGGAGCTTGAGAAGCACATACAGTTGGGAGCACAATCTGGTCCTGGACTCCCAGAGATCAGGAACAGCAGTAGATGACATATATGTCCCAAGTCTGTGGTACTACAACAGCCTGTGCCTTCCATCAGACCACATTGAAGCAAGACCATCTCTTTCTAGACTTTTTTGTAACCTTCCCTGTAGTCTTCTTTGCAGTCTTCCCTGCAGCCTTCTCTGCAGCCTTCCTTGCACGCTTTGTTGAAGCCTGTGGCACTGGAGGTGGGCTTGTGCCAGGAGGAGGAGAAGGAGGTGGAGGAGAAGGAGGAGAAGGAGGTGGAGGAGATGGAGGAGGATGGGCAAACTCACAAACAACAGTATTTTCTGTAATGGTGCCCATCAACCCCTTATTTATTAATTTTAAAAGGAGGGGCTCACATAGGAGGCGTTGGCCCCTCTCCATCTCTATCATTTTGGCACCAACTAGGCCGGCATAGCCCTCTTGAGTGGTGGTGTGTTCTTGGAGGGTGGCATGTGCCTCTCGGATCAGGGCCATTGCTGCCTCACTCACGTTCCTATCCCTCCTGGCCCTTCTTGTTGGAAGGTGGAGGGGAGGCACCTGAGACGTTGTTCTGCCACTTGGCCCGGCCACCTCCTGGCTGCCACTGTGCCTGGCCTCCTCCTGGCTGCCACTGGGCCCTGCCTCCTCCTGCCTGACACTTTCCCCAGCCTCATCCTGACTGAGGTCACCCTGTGTATAAAAAAGGGACAGTTTTAGTTTTTGCTTCATCAATCACACACAATTTTCAGCTCATGACTGTTGCAAATTGAATGTTAATAAATAGAAAAGACTATCATTCTGACCCCAGCAGTTTTCCTTCTTGTCCCAATCTTTTTTGCCCATTACTGTCTATTGATATGTCAAACACTTTTTGTTCAAACATTCATTTCTTATCAATATTAACATCTATTTTACATCATGCATTTTATCACAATAAATCTTTTGAAAAATACTATACCTGGCTCCAGAAGTCCACATCCGGTTCTTCCAGGATGGAAGGCTCTGCTTGCTCCAGAGAAGGCTCATCTTGGCTGGAGGGAAGGCTAGAAACTGATGGCCTTACTTCAAGGTGGTCGTTTAGAAATCTCAATCTCTTGTAGTACCACAAAGTCGGGACATATAAATCCGCTGCTGCTGCTCCGAGTCCTGACCTCTGTGATTTCAGGACCTTAAAGCGCTCCTTCCTGTATGTGCCTCTCAAGGTCCCATCTTTATTATCCACCTCAAGGATGGTTGCTTTGGGGATCTGTGTCTGCACAAATTGGAGCAGGTTCTCCAGCGCTGCCGTCCTTGCCCCTTTTTTCTTCTGGATGGGTTTTTTGTCTCCCACAGAGCAGGCAGCTCCCTGTATCTGTCTATGAACTCAATCAAAAAATCTTTATTTCTGAAAGCATTCATTCTTTCTGCAAGACAAAACACAAGACAAAAATACTAATGTCAGTCTAAACTCTAGTAATCTTTATCCCCATATAGGCCACAATCTCGAAGCAGTAAAGGCCACTGAAGACCCAAGTTAAAATCTCATGTTCATCGCTTTTACTCCTTTCTACGCACACAGAACGTAGGTACGACGCATGCGTGTTAGCTTTATATACACTATGCATGCGTGAAACTCCGCACACGCCGCCCGCCCATGACGTTCTTTCTCGAATATTCCCCACCCCTTCTCTTTCGGCGTGCAGTGGGAGACGACATGGTGGAGTTACAGCAGGTGTCTGCTAATTTCTCTAACGACGAGACAAGCCCGGAGCCTGAAACGTCTTGATCAAGGAGGAGATACAAGGCATCTAAAATGTCCTTCGCAGAGATGGCGGAGATAGTTACCATATTGAAGAAGACGGATTATGATGGCAAGCACCAACCCTAATTTAAGAAAGGCCAAAATAATGAAAAAAGTTGTTAAAAGTCTGCAGAAAATTTTTGGGGTACGAAAATCCAAAGAGCAGCTTAGAAAGCGGTGGTCTGACCTCAAACAGAGCAGTACAGGAGTATCAAGAGAATACTTCAAAAAAGTAAGTATTTCTCCTGTGTTCCTATTTTTTGTATTATCATAACTTGTATGGTGCTCCATGTGCTTTTTTTTACTATTGAACAGTTGAAAATGTCAACTTTCAGGTTAGTGGGCACAGTAATCGGTTGTTTAGACATATCGTTCACCCACTACATACAATGTTTTTGGAAGATACAGGGTAAAATTCATTTTGACATGCTTTTTTTTTTTAATCAAATATTTTTTTTATTGATTTTTGTTATTGCTTATTACATAGATAAAATTACTTATATATAATTAGTACAAATTTCATTTAGTTTTTTTACGTGATTCTATGAAGGAGGAAGAAAACAAATGAAATCTTAATTCAAGCATTTGTCATAATATAGAGCTATTTTTAAGAGCGTATCCAGCGGTACAATACAACAGACATCAAAAAACAGACAAACAACACACAAAAAAAGAAAAAGAGCTGTTGGATGATCACTTACACCAGTAGTTGAAATTTCATATTCGTTCTATTTTCTGCTTATTGATTTATTATAAGTCATTCTCCCTGTCCTCGTCTAATCCTCCTCCCCCTCCCTGCCCTCCCCATCCCCCTCAAATAGACCATCATATAGCAAATTGCTATGGTTAAGCCAATAGGACCATATTTTATTAAATTTATAGGGGACTCCTCTATGTTTATAAGCCAATCTCTCTCTTTTCAATATATAATTTACTTTATTGCACCATTGTTTATGGGTTGTTTATGGGTTATAACCAACCATTTTTGTAGGATAAGCTTACGGGCTAGGTAGAGGGATCTAGTCCACATCGCATACATCTCAGCTGGCAGTACTCCATTTGGAATGCTTGACATGCTTGTTTGGATTCAAAGAATTGTATTACATTGTTGTCTAGATGATGTGTTTGTAACTAGAATGAAATGCAAACTTGATTCAGTGTAAAGGAGAGGACACCCAGCAGCTGTTTACACATCTGGACTCAGAAGCACTAGTGTGGGAGACTAGAACAACCTTTTTAGGGTGTCCCACACAGGTGCTCCAGTGGATACTTGGGGTGTCTACATGTGTGAAACTTGTCCAAAAAAGGTAAGTAGTCAAGATTTGCTAAGTGAAAAATCATGTCTTCAGCTTGGAACTCTGCCCAAACAGACAATTGTACTCCACTTCCAAGCAATGTTTCATATTCCTATTTTTGCCCTCAAATATCTGTGTGTTAAGTATACCTTTTGTTGCATTCTCATAGGGGAGAGAAGACTGGGAGGACACCACTCAGAGGACACCAGGAACCCCACACCTCAGAAAGAAACCCAAACACAGGATGTGGAGGAAGGAGAAGTGGAGGAAGGAGAGGTGGATGACGTGGTGGAAATTGCTAGTGCCCAGATAATCATCAAGGAAATAATAGCATGTAGTCGAGAACTCGACATCATGAGGAATAGGATCAATCTTATGGAGCAAAAATTTAAGGACATTATTGATATTATGGGGCGACTATAACGAAACACAAACCCCCCCCCTTTTTATATTTTGGCACTTTTAAATCCATTTTCTGGGACTTTCTTCAAGCCAAATTTTGAAGATGCACACAGTGTGTCAACATGTGCTATCTCTTAATCACGGGATAACAATGTACACGTTTTGTGGGTGCAACCCCTTCCTTGCAACTCAAGTAGGTGAGAGGAAGAAGGGGTTGCATCCCCAAAACACGTCCATTGATCCCCCATGATGGCAGATAGCACATGTTGACATTAGGCATGGGATCAGGAGGGAAATACCCATTTTACATCCCAAATTGGGTGCATCTTCAAAATTTGGCTTGTTCAGGGGTTACATCACCCAATCTTATGAAGGGCAGATCCACACATTTTTTACAGAACATAATGTCTGATATTGCCTAGAGGTTTTCAATGTTGAAGTTTGTATTTTAATGTTGTGTATTTTCTGTTAAAAGAAACATGCCTGTTTATGGCAAAAAAATATATATAATATTTTATACCCCAAAATTTTATCTAGACCATGTGAATGTGCACAGAGTAAAAATTTTGGACAACAACAAAGTGTGGCCTCTTTTTCAAATCCGCTATAACCTTTTTTGGGGTTAGTTTTGGTGTTTACAGTGACAATGCTGGTTATTTACTAAAGGGTAATCCACTTGGCACTACAAGTGCACTAGGAGAAACTATGAGACAGCTGAAAGAAACACTAGCAATACATCAAAAACAAAATTTCCCAAAAATGGATTAGACATTGGCTGGCATAGGAATGGCCCCCCTACCCGTGAAATAATCGACATATTGCTGGCGAACTTCACGGGCGCTTTGGGGGGGCAAGCCAGGACGGACAGATTCTAGGCTTGTCAGGGTATTCTCTGATGAAAGTCCGGCCTCAGGCCCAACTGAGGCAAGATAATTGGGTGAATGTTTTCTTTAAAAATTGTGCAGGATGCAGCAGCAAAAGACAATGTGGTTGAGTTTGTATTCCGCCATGTGGATTGATGTCAGAAACAGGCGGAACTGGCTGACCATTATCCCAAAGGCATTCTCAACAACTCTTCGGGCTCTGGCCAGCCGGTAGTTAAAAACCCTCCTCTCAGGGGTGAGGGTCCTCTGAGGGAATGGCCTCATCAGATGTGGTCCCAGACCAAATGTTTCAATAGCAAGAAACACGAAGGGGAGTCCTTCCTCATTGTCTTCATTCGGTGGCAATGCCTGGTCATCAGTCTGGAGACGTAGGGCAAACTCCGTCTGGGCGTAGACTCCACCATCTGACATCCGGCCATTCTTCCCCACGTCCACATAGAGGAAATCATATTGTGCCGACACCACCGCCATCAACAGGATACTATGAAACCCCTTGTAGTTGTAATAGTACGACCCACAATGGGGTGGTGGCACTATGCGGACGTGTTTCCCGTCTATTGCCCCTCCGCAGTTAGGAAAGTCCCACCGCTGGGCAAACTGGGATGCCACGGTCTGCCATTCATGTGGCGTGGAAGGAAGCTGTGGAGTCAAACAAGAAAAAAATTAACGTTGTACTTTTGCACATAACATTGCAAACAGATTATACAAAAACATTATTGCCCAACATCAGTATAACTTTTATTTTAAGGAGTATTTAAAGCCAAAAATATAAGGCACACTTAACAGATTCCTCACCCCCTCTGATGGCCCATTGTAAACATTTGAGGGGGGAGGGTTCTAGCTGAGTTTGGGGCCCCAAAAAGAAACCTCTACCACTCTGTCTGAATTTAATGTGAAAAATTCATTTGGAGA
Source organism: Rana muscosa (assembly GCA_029206835.1). Classification (NCBI taxonomy): domain Eukaryota; kingdom Metazoa; phylum Chordata; class Amphibia; order Anura; family Ranidae; genus Rana; species Rana muscosa. The sequence goes on from CM055128.1 coordinate 277,061,961, forward strand.
CATTTTAGGGGTGTTTAGGGTAAAGCACTACAATGGAGCTGACAAAATACATTGGGAAGTGACTAGGCTAGGTGTGTATGGGCCAAGGATAGCATGAAGGGAAATATGCATGTAGGCCAAAAAAGGAGCATTAAAGCTTACAGCGTGCATGGGGAAAAAGGGGACATTCACAGCGTATTACAATCATGGTAATTAGGGAATGATGAAAGAAATACAATACATTAGCAATCATTAAATACATAGAATGTGATGTTAAAGGAGAAAACTTACCTTAATGTAGTCCTTCTGCAGAACTTGTATGGCAGAACAGGTCTCTGGTATAATGAGCCCCAGAGCCTGGGGGGAGATGCCTGTTGAGAACTTCAGGTCCTGCAGACTTCTCCCTGTCACCAGGTATCTCAATGTGGCGACAAGCCTCTGCTCAGCAGTGATGGCTTCCCGCAGGACGGTGTCCTGCCACGTAATATAGGGGGACACCAAAGCCAACAGATGCTGAAACACAGGGTCCGTCATCCAGAGAAAATTCCTGTAGTCATCAGGATTATTCTCCTGGATCTCCCGCAGCAAAGGCATGTGACAGAATTAGTTCCGCTGGAGCAACCAATTCTTCGTCCATGAACTTCTCCTCACCCTGTTCATGGACTGGTCGTGGTCCAAGACAAGAAGCCCAACACCAAGCCTATGCACAGCACGAACTCTACGACGAGTACGTACCCGCAACATGGCTAGAAAACGGTTGGCTGGTCAGAACGAACTAACAGAACACACTGAAGAACAGCAAGGCCTATGAAGAACAACCTGAAAATCAGAAACGAGCGGACAAGAACGCACTGAAAAACAGATACGACCTGACTAAAGGCCCTGAAAGACAAGATACGAACCCACAAGCACCTACTGAACAGCAGAAAACGAACTGAAAGCACAAAGACTGAAAAGCGCGAATCGTCTCTCACCAAACTTTTACTAACAAGCGATAACACAAGATCAGCAAAAGCAGCCCAAAAGGTGGCGCCATTGGAATGGAACTTCCGCTTTATAGTGCCGTCGTACGTGTTGTACGTCACCGCCCTTTGGACCGGTGGGATTTTGTATGACAGTCTGTACGCAAGACAAGCTTGGCAGGAATCCCGTCAAGCTTGGCAGGAATCCCGTCAAGCTTGGCAGGAATCCCTTCGGGAAAAACATTGTTTTTTTTTCCGAGGGGAAAACCGGCCGTGTGTACAGGGCTTGAGAGTCTGCAAAAGACTTGAGACTGGGGTGGAGGTTTACCTTCCAGCAGGACAACGACCCTAAACATACAGCCAGAGCTACAATGGAATGGTTTAGATCAAAGCATATTCATGTCTTAGAATGACCCAGTCAAAGTCCAGACCTAAATCCAATTGAGAATCTGTGGCAAGACTTGAAAATTTCTGTTCACAGATGCTCTTCATCCAATTTGACAGAGCTTGAGCTATATTGCAAAGAAGAATGGGCACAAAAATTACACTCTCTAGATGTGCAAAGCTGGTAGAAAACAAAAATTCTCCTGCGCTCTCGGTGTATCGTCAAAACATAGGTGGCGTGGTTCTGTCTAGAGGCAAAGTCTATAATCTTGCAGCCCTCCTCAGAACAATGGGTGTTCATATGGCTAGAAAAAGAAAGAAAACAGGAGGGCGCCCCCGTATGCCAGTTCTCTCCACCCATAGGGACGGGGCTGGTCTGAGCCCCATCCCTATGGGTGGAGAGAGCTGGCATACGGGGGCGGGGTTTGGTAATTGCTAATTGCTAATTGCCTTCCACCTGCACTGGGGCTTCCCTCACATGGGCACATACACACATATATAACGGAGGACTTTGTGAGAGCATGTATGAACCACTTAGGATCTGATGAAAGGGGTGCGCCCCCGAAACGCGTCAGCTATCTGGATGTTTTGGGGTATCGTTTGACCCTCTCTGTCATCAAGTCCGGTCGGTGAATGCCAAGATCTCCAGCCATTGTTTTCGATAAGCTTGTATATGAGCTCTGTCTGTGAGTAGGACTATTGCTTTTTAATTACATTTTAATAAACCTGTAAGTGGTAATGCACTAGGTCGGTGCGCCCTCCTGTTTTCTTTCTTTTTCAAAGCTAGTAGAGACATTCCCAAAAAGACTTGCAGCTGTAATTGCAGGGAAAGATGGTTCTACAAAGAATTGACTCAGAGAGACCCCATACAAATGCACACCAAACTTTTCACATATATTTGTAAAAAAAAAATGAAAACCATTAATCATTTTCCTTCCACTTTACAATTATGTGCCACTTTTTATTGGCCTATCACATAAATTCCCAATAAAATACATTTACTTTTTTGATTATAACATGAAAAAATTAGTAAAATTTCAATGGGTATAAATACTTTTTCAAGGCACTGTATATGGTACCCATACTGTAAATAACTGTTAAGGACATGCCATACCAATTTGCAGTACATCAACTTAAAATGGCAGGCACACCTCTTTCTCGGCAATAACCGTTTAAGAGGCTGGCTGGCTGCTCGCACATCAGGGCTGAGCATGACCTATTCTGCAGGCTGAGGTCAGTGTTGCTTTTAAAGGATGACCCCACCACCCACTGGGTTTATCAACTTGTTACAGAGGACATGCTGGGAATTTTAACACGGCCTGTCTCTCACTTGCTGCGCTCTGCACAAATCACTGTCAAGACCACACATTTCCCTTGGAATGTAAATGACATGAAGAAAAGCAGGGAAATGTTAGCTCTTGGCGGTGGTGTACAACTGTGACATGGCATGCTGGGACTTGTAGTGCTGTTACTATTGGCAATTAAGCCGGGAAAGAAAAAATGCTTCATTGTGCCCTTGTACTTTGAAGCTGAACTCCAGGCATCACAATTGGAATATGTATGGACAGGGCCGCCATCAGGAATTTTGGGGCCCCTTACACAGCTTCAGGCATGGGCCCCCTG